>CM074119.1:45337802-45937802 GCA_037177725.1 Cyamopsis tetragonoloba | reverse complement strand
CATGCGTCATTTTTTTGGTTACATTTGCTATAACAGATAACTACATAAACGCAAATTAATATGTATAAGGAGAATATGTCTTAACTTTAGCTGTGCAATTATTATGCATGGTTTCTATTTTCTAAGTTGTAATTTGAGTATGTAGGACGAGCAGAGCGGTCTCCTTGATTAACAAAGGACAATCTGATTGATTCATGGGCTTGAGCTCCGGCGGCGGTGGTGTGCACCTGCAAGGACTCCGACGCTCAAGTCAGTGAGTGTGTTAGGGTTTATTTATCTGATAGAATACTTACGTACCTTGCATGGTGCATTAATGATAGTATTTATAGAGTGAGGTATGTGACCTAAGTGCGGGCTGTATTAGGCCAGGATCTGTGCCTGGGCCCAAACCTCATTATATGGGCCTTGATCAAAGGCCGCGCCAAACTTACCGAGATGGTACCAGGATAAGTGGTGACTGTTTAGTCCGGCATGTACGCATACACCCGAGATACCATTATTCTGGTCCACAACAGTTGCCCTCCAAGTCGTCAAGCTTTTCATGGGAAGATTTGGCAAGTTCATTTTCCATGCGGGGTGGATGTTAGATGAGGATTCTAGCAAAGTCACGAGATAACGGTTGGTTTTCTTTTCGGGCGCGTGTATTTCACGCGCTCTATTTTGGGCATTATGCGTGATGATTAGCGTGGTCTTGGGCCCCACGTTCATTAAGGTGATGTGATGGTTTTTACTTTCTTTCTTTTCACCCGTTACATTTTACCTCTTTTCTTCTTTTCAAGTTTTCACTTTTCTCTATTCGCGCTTCAGCCTGTTCATCTTTCTCTGGGAATAGTTTTCGCGACTCTTCCTCTCCTTCGTGCCAAAGTTGCAAGCATTTGTTTTTCAACAACATCTTCGTTTCTAAGTATCAGGTATCACTTCTGTTCCTCATCAACTTGTAATTGTGTGTGATTCTTCCCTAACTCTTGGGTTGTTCTGTTGCATCCTCTTAGTTATTGTTTCTGGGTTTCTTCCTGTCAAATATGGCTGATAATGTTATCGTGTTGACGAGTGATTCTTCTTCGGAATCAAACGATACTGAACTTCTTGAGAGTTTTGCGAGGGGACTTCAAAAACATAGGTCTTCTAATGAACCAATCCCTTGTCCAGGTACGCCCTTCATAGCCAACCCTGATTATTGTGAATCTTCCCATTTTTGGTTTTATCCACTGTATTCACGACAAGTGGAGAGTGGTGAATCAATTACCCAAAGTGTGAGTGGGTCATTTGACAATTTAAACCCAGAACCTTCCGCTCTTCTTATTGCTTCAGCCCTTCTTCCTGATGAGTATAGTTCTGATAGCTCTATTCCTATCGAGCAAGATTCAGATCGTCGTGCTCCTATCGATTTTCTTCTAGTAGAGGATGAAGTTGAGTCTTCCCATCTCGGGGAAAATTTAGATGATAGGGAATCTATACCGTCATCTATGACACATTCCTTAGACTCTAAGTCCGACCCTGCGTATGCTCCCTCTTCTTGTAGCCATTCATCCCCGGGATCTGACTCTGCTTTATCTTGTCGTGTAAATATGGAACCTGCTCAGGGCGACATTCCTGTCCCAGTAGTTTTTGGCGCTTCGGGATCCTCCGCAGGCGTACCGGGTCCATTTGATGCTGGTGGTTCAGAAGTAGCTGTACGAGGGGCAAGCAAACCTAGCACCTCTAAGCCTCGAATTGAATGCCCCCCATATTTCCTAGATTTGAAGAACATTTGGGGATTTTTGTGGGTTCCTTGGGATTTCATCCGGGAAGAGTGCTCGGTGAAAGATAACGCTCGTCTTAGAAAGGTGGAAAGGCGTTGGAGAAAATGTTTCCATTATGGGCCCAATACTCTCGGAACTGATATCACGGCCGATCCTTCTTCTAATCATAGATTGGTCATACCGGGTAAGAAGGAGAGAATCTGCACATCGACATCTGAGGGTGAAGGTTCCTATATCATGATGCTGGAATCTTTGTGGCATCAGCTCAAGATTAGGTTTCCTTTTTCCGACCTTCAGATTGAAGTTCTGCACAACCTTCATCTGGCTCCTACCCAGCTTCATCCCAATGGTTGGGAATTCCTCCAGACCTTTGAGGTCTTTTGTTGGGCTAAGGGCTGGCACTGCTCTTCGGCCTTGTTCCTATACATTTTTGGTCCATACCGTGGCTCGAAGAAAAGTTGGGTGTCCCTCCGTCATCGCTCCGGAATACCCCAATTATTCACTCCTTATGAAGAGTCTTTCAAGGCCCATAGGGACTTTTTTTGTTAAGGTTATCCCTCGGACAAAGGATTGCACTCCTTTCTGGATGGGAGAGAACAAGCAACCCTTGTTTCCACTTTACTGGACAGAGGAGCATTATAGGAGGTCTCTGTCTTTGAAGGAGCTGGAAATCGGTTTTCTGGAAGAAGAAGACCAACAGTCCTTCCAGAGCCTGTGTGCCTTCGTTGAGCAGGGGGGATACCCATCCATTGTAAGGATGTTATAGGGGTATCTCGTCGCAATCGTGCGGCATTTATGTAGGACATTGTCTCTTATTGTATGATGTCGTTATTTTTCTTTGTCATTAATTATTTTGCCTTTGATTGACAAGTGTGTTCTTTTTCCTACAGCTGAGATCATGGCCAATTATGCCATCTGTTCCCAAAAGAGAGATTCAAAAGGGAAGGGTAAGGTTGGTGCTTCAGGTCCACCTCCTGCTCCTATTCCGGTTCCTGCTACTATCTCGGTTGCTCCTTCTGGGATTAGTATCTCAACTGCAGCTCCCACTAAAGGACCTGCTCCTGCTAAGAGGTCCGTACCTCCGTCTTCCAGGGTAGAGGTGGCTACTGTGTCGCTGAAGCGTCGTCGCACGACTAAGTTCGGTATGCTTTTATTTTTCGGTTTTTCTTAGTCGTGTAAGAACCGTACGTTACCTTCTTATGTTTTTTAGTTCGATTTGCAGGTGGCCAGTCTGGAGGTGCCCAAGGGACTTCTTCCGGGATGAACCCGCTGTTGGTGGCGCCCTTCTCTACTCCTTCTTCTGCCTGGGAGGGGTTCCAATCTCCCCTGAGTAAGTTCCAACATGGGGACTTTTTCACTAAGGGTGGCACCGCTGCTGTGAAGGTACGTGTTATTCGTCATTTGAATTTTTGTAATGATTGATCCCGGTAGAAGTGTGTTTGATTTCTTCTTGCTGTTTTTGTCTTTGTAGGAGCAAGCCAAATCCCTTTTGGGCTGGACGGCCATGAGCATGGCTATGCTCCAACATGTTCACGATCAAGCAGAGGACATGGGCCAGGCTGCTTCTTTGAGGGCTCAGCTGCGGGACCTCCGAGATGATATGGAGCTAAAGGATGCCTTGATTTCCAGTGTCAAGGAGTCGGAGTCCCGGGCTGAGAAGGAACTTGCTTCCTTGGAGGAGAAGTTCTCTCACATGGAGGAAGATTTTGCCAGAGAAAAGGAGAGGGCTGCCGGCTAGGATGCCAAGAAGTCTAAGTTGAGGGGGGAGGTTTCCCAACTGAAGACTAAGGCGGAGGAGGATGGTTCTGCTCTTAGCCTTCTTCAGTCCGAGCTCCTGGGGTCGACTTCAAAGCTTCACGAGACTCAAGTTGAGCTGCGGGAGACTCAAGAGAAGTTGGAGGAGGCTTATCAGGACATGGACACTACGGTGGATGATTCCTACCGGGATTGTCTGAAGACCCTCCTTTTCTTGAATCTCGGGATTGAGTTGAACACTCGTGGTCTTTCCAAGTATCATGATATGAAGGATGAGATGTTCTTGAACTTCCATGATCCTCATAATCCCGTGCCTATTGATCCTGCTGATCCCAGGCTTGAGCCCTTTGATTGCAGCATTCCTCCTCCTCCTACCGATCCCGTTCAAGAACCTGAAGACGGACATGCCGGTGGAGCTGAATGATCTGCTTTTTTAATTTTGTTTCTCTTTATTCTACTTTCATTTTGTAAACTTTTAGCAGACAAATTATTTTGGATGTAAACTTTGTCATCCCGATATTCCAGTTTGATCTTTATGTCTGGTTTTTGCTTATTTTATTTTGATGCAATCTTCATGTCGCCGAGGCATGACCATAAAGGTGCCTCTTGGTATCTCGTTGATGTGGAGTTTTGTCACATCGTTTTGATTGTTAGGGTACGTCCGTGATGGCGCCCTTTTAGCTCCTTGATAGGAGGGATAGTAGTTTGTACTTTCTCTAAGTTTTGGTTGAAGTGTGACCTTGATGGTGCTTCATATTTCTTATGGCCAGGGTTAACCCGTAAAGGGCCCCTTTCCGAGTCTGTAGCAGAGAATTACCTGAGATGGTATCTCAACTCATTGTTGGCCTTGCGTGTATGTCAGCGTCGCGTGTTGGCGACATAAGAACTCTGGAGTAGTCACACTGGTTATGTATTCTTCTGGTCTTTTTGCTGTTGGGAATTGAACTAATTTGTTCGTGCAGGAATGAATAAAAATACTGCTTTATTGATAACATGAAGCAAATAACAACTGGGGGACTCGTTAAAACCTCTAGCAGTAAAACCCTCCTTAGGGATAAAAACCGGCTACAGGAAAAAGAGTACCTCTTTATTACAAAGAATGTAAATTACATAACTTAACTATAGTACCGCCTTAAATCTGCGATATTAAGCGTTCTTGGAATCTCTTTGCCTTTGAGAGTCTCCAAATGGTATGCTCCATTGGCTGCAACAGTATTGACCCGGAATGGGCCTGCCCAATTTGCTTGGAGCTTCCCGTCTTTGGCATTCCGGTTTCCAATGCTAGCTCTCCTTAAGACCAGGTCTCCGGGTTGAAAACTTCTCGAGACTACCCTCAAGTTATATCTCTGAGCAACTTGTTGTTTCCGAGATAGTTCTTTGATTCTGGCAACTTCTCGGATTTCATCTACCATGTCGGAATCTTCTCTAAGTAGCTGCTCGTTCTCTTGTGAGGGATACATGACCCTCCAAGATGGATGTCTGATTTCTACCAGGATTACCGCATCTGAGTCGTAGACCATCCGAAATGGAGTTTCTCCAGTAGTGCTATGGGGGGTAGTTCTATAGCTCCAAAGTACTTAGTAGAGGTCTTCCACCCAACTGGTTCCAGTTTTCTCAAGCCTCTTTTTTAAGCCATTAAGTATGACTTTGTTGGCGGACTCTGCCTGTCCATTTGATCCTGGGTGTTCTACACTAGAAAAATACAAATTGATGTGGAGCCCTGCTAACATTTCTCGAAAATCCTTGTCGGTAAATTGGTTCCCATTGTCACCGATTACTTCTGTCGGGATACCGAACCGGCATATTATATGCCGAAATACAAAATTCTGAGCTTTAACTGATGCTATGCTGGCTAATGGTTCTAGTTCAATCCATTTAGTGTAATAATCAATAGCAACAATAAGATGTTTGAACTGGCCTGTGGTTTGTGTGAAGGGTTCCAGTAGGTCTAAACCCCAAGTGTGGAATGGCCAAGGGGTGGAGATGTTCTTGGCACTTTTGACACTTCTTCACGTGTTCAGCTGCATCTTTGTTCATGGTTGGCCAGAAGTATCCTGCTCACAAGGAATTCCTTGCTAAAGATTTGCCGCCAATGTGGTGACCGCAACTTCCTTCATGCACTTCAGTGAGAACATACCAAGTTTCGGATGGTCCAATGCATTTAAGCAAAGGAGTGGACAATCCTCTTCTGAACAACTGTCCTTCTATCACGGAATACCGGGATGCCTTTTGCACCAATCGCTATGCTTCTCGGGCATCTGCCGGGACGGAGCCTTTGGTGATATACTCCATTATTGGGGTCCTCCAATCTTTGTTTTCAACTTGCAAAATAGCACAAGGAGAAGGGAGAACTTCCTCTACCATTGAGGATGACTTGGTGCTGGCCAACTTTGAGAGCAGATCAGCACGACTGGTTTCTTCTCCTGGAATGTGCTTGATCTCGAATTTAGAAAGGCCGAGTAGACTTTCCTTAACTTTAGCCAGGTATCTTTGTAACAATGGTTCTTTTTCCTTAAAGTGATCGCGGTAGCTCCTAGCTCCTTTGCCGCACGTATCCCAGCTAAACAGGCTTCATATTCTGCTTGGTTATTGGAGGTTGGGAATTCAAATATCTGAGAATATTCCACCGTTACCCCCTCATCGTTCTCGATCAGTACGCCGGCGCCAGCCCCCTTTGGGTTTGAGGACCCATCAACATAAATGGTCCAGGATCCTTTTGGTTCTTCTCCGGGATGTGTCATCTCGGCTACAAAATCTGCCAAAGCTTGTGCCTTGACTGCCTAGCATGGTTCATACGAGATATCATATTGTGACAGTTCTACCGCCCAGGTCATCATTCTTCCTGCCAAGTCAGGTTTATGTAAGATTTGTCTAATGGGTTAATTAGTTCTTACCGTGATGGGATGACATTGGAAGTATGGCCTCAACCGCCGAGATGCAAATAGCAAGGTATAGGCGACTTTCTCAAGCCGCTGGTAGTTCAACTCTGATCCCTGTAATGCTTTAGAAACAAAGTATATCGGACTCTGGTTCCGGGATTCCTCTTTCAGTAAAGCCGCACTGATTGCTTCATTGGTGATGGCTAAGTAGAGGTACAGGGTCTGTCCAGGGTCTGTCCAGGGTCTGGACGAGATAGGACTGGTGGGGCTGAGAGAATTTTCTTCATCTCCTGGAAAGCTTCTTCACATTCTGCATTCCATTGGAACTCTTCCTTGCGCCGTAAGGTCCTGAAGAAAGGTAGGCATTTCCTGGCTGAATCTGGGAGGAATCTCGTCAATGCAGCAACCCTTCCAATCAGCTGTTGGACTTCTTTAATGGTCATGGGACTCTGCATATTCAACATGGCACTACACTAGTTAGGGTTGACCTCAATCCCCCGACTCGTTAGCATGAAGCCTAAGAATTTTCCGGCTTCGACCCCAAAAGTATATATATTGGGATTTAGCCTTAAATCATACCTGCGTAGTTGTTGGAATGTTTCATGCAAATCAGCCACCGAGTCTTTGTCTTCTGGAGTCTTTACTATCATATCATCAATATAGACTTCAAGGATCCTGCCAATCTGTTCTTTAAAAACCTGGCTCATCATCCGCTAGTATGTTGCTCCGGCATTCTTTAAACCAAACGACATTATCGTGTAACAGTAAACACTCATGTTGGTGATGAATGCCGTTTTCTCTTGATCTTCAGGGTGCATTGGGATCTAGTTGTAGCCAGAGTAGGCATCCATGAAGGATAGATACTTATAACCTGCAGAGTTATCAACAAGTTTATCGATACAAGGCAAAGGATATGGATCTTTGGGACACACTTTATTAAGATCTGTATAATCTGTGCACATTCTCCACTTCCCGTTAACCTTTTTTACCATCACCACGTTTGAGAGCCAGTCTGCGTATCGTATTTCTCGGATGAAACCTGCATCCAACAACTCCTTCACCTGTTTTTCTATGGCCACTTGTCTTTTTGGGCCCATTTTCCTCTTCTTCTGGGTTACCGGGATACATCCCGGTTTTAAGGATAGGTCACTTTATTTATTTTCAAACAGGTCGATGAGTCGCTCTTTGATTATGGGGAGCAGGTTTACCCCTATTGTTAATCTTTTTTAATGGTGTTGGATATGGTTAACTCGTTTCAGTATAGTGACTATATGTGTATCGTCTACAGGGAGCACTAGGATTAATTCGATTAAGAATTAAGTTGATGAATTGTTCAAAAGCATATTAAGATCGTGAATGGAAAATAAAATAAACAATAGATAAAGAGATAATCAAATAATATATTGAGTCACATGGGATTGAGTTTCATTACTTCACCTTCTTTCTTTCTATGTTAGTTAAATATTATAAGAAAAGATGCATACTCAATGTCACAAGTGCAAGTCCCTTTGTCACCTGATTCTAAGACACTAGTTTCTAGAGCCCAATCCCTTGGCACTCTAGCTACCAAGTCTTGCATTAAGCAGAGTATAAAGCAATCATAAGACACTTCCATCTATCCCTAGATCCGAAGGTTTTATGAGAGTTTTTCTCCATATCCGTTTATAAACCAATTTCCCAATTGCGCAAATAAACTAACACAAGGCAAAAGGTGATCAAGCTTAAACCAAGAAAAGAAGCACAGAAGAAGAACTCCAATTCATAAATAATATAAACTAACAATTAAAAGAAACAAGAGACAAAGTAATTACATTCAATCCCGGCGGAAAGCTTAGCCTAGCAAGGCCATCAACTTCAAGGACTAAACCAAAGAGTATTAGAACTCTGACTAAAAGCCTAAACTTTGTGGTTTATTTCTATACAATTCAATATGATATCCCCTAACTTCTGAAAGGCTGTATTTATAGGTGTTTTGGGCAGGGGTCTAGCGCTCGAGCGCCCTCCTTGCGCTTGAGCGCTGGCATGACACGTGCTGGTTAATGAGCTTAATTGCCTGGTTAATGCGTCTGGCGCTCGAGCCCTGGTGTGGCGCTCGAGCGCCAGGCTTATAACTCAGGCAGAGAGGATCCAATGTTCTGGCGCTTGAGCCTTGGTATGGCGCTCGAGCGCCACGCTCATAACTGTTGGCAGAGAGGATCCAATGCTTAACGTATTTTGGCACTCGAGCCCTGGTGTGGCGCTCGAGCCTTGGTATAGCGCTCGAGCGTTGGTCTCTTATATGCTCCAGCAACTTGATCTTCTTATTTTGCCTCCAAAAACACCTGAAAATACATCTCTATGTTAGAAAATATATTGTTACTACTTATTTACTCTTAAACTCACAAAATAAAGATAAAGGGTGAAATTATGTATAAAACATGTAATTTCTCGAGAAGATAAGTGCAAATCCTTTATTGAATAAACACACTAATTTGCACTTATCAAACTCCCCCCAACCTAAGACTTTGCTTGTCTTCAAGCAATGTATCCTAAAACAAAGAAAAACAACAAAAGACAACATGGCAAGTATGGGTTAAAGCAAGTGTATCAAACTTCAATCCTTATGATATGCATGGTAAGAGCTAAGAGAGAGACTTGTGATCACCCAATTTCCAGAAGCAACGGACCATTTTATGACTTAAGTGCAAAGGAAATTGTAATCAACCATTGACAAAGGTTTACTCTCAAACCTTACATGGTGACAATTTCGCTCATTCCTCAATGTCACTTAACTTGAATTTTGTTTTTCATTTGCCATCAAACCATTTCACAAAATTGAACAATGAATCAAGAAGTCTTTTTTCAAAAGGTTGTAATGAGGCTGGGCTACAAAGAATCTTTGTTTTTCTGGTTATGCAAAACAAGTTGGAGAACATATTTACAAATATTTACAAATTTCCCCCCAACCTATTTTATGCTCACCTCATACTTCCTTTCAAGTGTTTCTTTTTCTTCTTTTTCCAAGGCACCTTTTCTTTTCTTTATTTATTTCTTCTTTTCTTTTCTTTTCTTTTTCTTTTTTCACATATATACACAAGGCTGCCCAAGAATTTTCAATCATACCAGAAACACTTGATTCTTTTGTCTAAGCCAACAAAATGATACATCATTTGCATACCCATCATTCCCCCTAAATATATAAATATTTTTCTCCAACTCAAAGGTAAGGATGAAACATTCACATAGGTGTCTTAGGGTTTAAGAAATAATTCATGGCTCAAAGTGGGTACCAACAAAAAGATGTAATTTTCATAGGTAAGCTTTTTGGCTCAAACTCAATCAAGAAACTATGCCTCTTTCATTTTTAAGTCTCAATTGATCATGGCAATTACAAAATAAAACAAAATCCATTCAAGTTAACAAAGAGGACTCTCATACATTTTTGTGGGATTCACTCAACATACAAGGCTAAAAAGGCTTTAACCTTGAAAATAATTTTTCACAACTCCCAAAGCACAAAAATCATCTCGTGATCGGTTAACTTTCAAATCAGTATTTTTCACAATTACTCTTTTTTTTTTCAAACCATGGAATATCATAAGAATTTCCATTTTTCACACCACTAAAACCAACACTTGCCATTGAAACAAAACAAACTTTTTATTTAATATATATATTTTTCATTTTTTTTTCATAAAAAGAACAAAAACTACAATATTATTATAAAAAGAAAAACAAAAAACTACAAAAAACAATAAGAAAAACAGAAAAAGCAACAGAAACCAACGAAAACTTCCCTATCAAATCAGATTAATGAGTCATCCTCCTCCAAAAAATCATTGATGTCGATGTCCCCATCGCCACCAGACCCATCCTCTTCCCCGCGACCACCACCACTTCCTTCACCTCCCTCTCCAACTGCCTCCCCCGGTGGAATTGGCTGGTCCCCAGGCCAATCCAAATATGTGGCAAAAGCCTCCGGGGGCTGGAAAAATGTTTGGCCCGACATAGTGTGCTAGGCCATCGACTAGTGGGAGAGGTGAAGACTAGTCATCCCCCAATGTAGGGCAGCAAATTGCTTGTCATGGTGATCAAGCCTCGTGCTGATACGGCCCCACAAATCCTCTATAGTCCTGGAGGGAACTTGCGGTGGTGGTACAGGTGGTGCATTCGGATCCCTGTCCGCACCATGGTTCCGGAAATATTTCTTGTCAATGGGCTCTCGAATCTTCTGGCTACGAACGACTGGAACCCCCGCGTCTTCACATAGACTAGTGATGAGAGACGGGAACGCCAAACTCTATTTCGTGCCACCCTTGTGCACATTGGCCCATATCATGTCGGAAATAATCCGTGCCGGGTCGACCGTGATGCCGGGAGTCTTTATACACCCAAAAAGATGGCACTTTTCAAGTGGGAGATCAGAAGGATGCGACTTTGGTCGGAGGTTGGCAAGAATAAAGGTTATCCACAATTTGGAGACCACAGTCATGTTACCCAGGAGAACCTTGTGAGGGACTCCATTCCGAGTCGTCTCCACAATCCTCCGGTCCTCATAGCAAATCCTCTCCAAAGTCGTTTGGAGGTCCAAATCCCCTTGATTCCTCATTCTCGTGAAGTCATCAACCACTCCTTCATTTCTTTCATAGGCTGATATAGGTGAAATGACTCCTCCGCCGATCTTTTCATTAATCCAGTCGGCATCATATGGCACCCGTATCCCGCGGACAGTGGACACCTTCTCACGGCTCTTGGTGTCTTTACCCCCAAAGGCGTTCGCATAGAACTCCTTGACAATCTCTGGGTCGAACTTCTCCGGGAGCGATGCAATAGACCACCAGTTGCGGAGAGTGAGCATGCCGGTGAACTCTTGGCATTCTCCATCTCGCAACTCAACCCTTCGCTCTGCAATGAAGTTCCAGTCATCAATGACCCGGAACCTCTCAGCCCTTTCCCGGTCAATGAACTGGTGGGGGTGGTCAGAACCACCACCTTGGGTTGAGGAACCTCCTCTTCTCCTTTGGGGGCCTTCCTTTCGCTTTTTGGAAGCGCGTTCTTGCTCATGAGCGAGTGCTTTTCCTCAGTTCCTGTTCATTATTCAAATACAACTTCAAAATTAGCAACAAACACAAAAAACTCATCATCATCATCATGTTCACCAATACAATGTATATTTGAGTTTTAACAAAATAGGGACTATTTTCACCGAAAAATCCTTATAACCTCAAGAACACAACAACTCCAAACTTCATATTTCAGAAAAAAAATTTATGGAGAATGTAGGTTCAGAAATTTGTGCCTCAACATGATATTAATCAATGAAAACAGTCCATAGAATCAAAGCATTGTCAGTAAACCACCCAAACAGACATGTATTCAACACAAAAATTGCTACTCTTCATGTTATGAACCTTGCCAAATCAGAAAATCATTATAAATTGGTATGGAGAAACATGAAGAAATAGAAATGCAATACATTACCTAAACATGATGATGATGAGGAACAGAAATAACCAAAAATTTGCCGAACTTGATGAATATGGAGAGATTCGTGTGAGAAAGAGAGAAATGTGTGCGTAACAGTTGAGAGAAAAAGAGATTTTCTGAAAAGAAAACTGCTTCTGCGCTGTTTTTAAAGCCAACGCGTGACTGGCGCTCGAGCGCTGCTTCTGGCGCTCGAGCGCTAGTGCATTGATGAGCAGATCAATCGTTTTGCTTTTCTAGCGCTTCAACGCCAACCCAAAATACCTGGCAGTGAAGAAAACCTTTCAGCTGTCTCTCGTGCTGGAGCGCTGATATTGGCGCTCGAGCGTCAATATCTGACTCAAAATTTTTGAAACTAGCGCCAATTAAATGCCACTGGCGCTTGAGCGCCAGGTCTAAAAACTGGACAGTGAAGAAGCCTTCTTTAAATGCTCAAATTTTCAACTTTCTCACAAAAATTCTTTCAAAATTCATCAAATTTACTTATTCTATTTACACAAAACATTGGGTTGCCTCCGAATCAGCGCTTGTTTAATGTCATTAGCTCGACGCCTGTAGCATGATTATGCTTCCTTCAAATACATTATGGTGGTGAGCCGCTCGACGTCACTACCAAGGTATAACTTCAACCTTTGACCATTGACCACCCAACTTTCTTTTCTCACTGGGTCTTCAATCTATACGGCTCCATAAGGCCTTACATCCTTAACCCTAAAGGGTCCGGATCACTTGAACTTTAATTTTCCCGGGAATAATTTTACTCTAGAATTAAAGAGTAAAACATACTGCCCAAGACTAAAAACCTTTTTGACCAAATTTTTATCATGATACAACTTCATAAGCTTGGAGTCTCAATTCTTCCAATTCATGAAGTTGCATTTTCCTTTTTTCTCCAGCAGTTGTCGGGTCAAAAATGAAATACTTTAAAGCCCAATATGCCTTATGTTCTAGCTCGACCCGTAAGTGACAGGATTTCCAATAAACTAACTGAAAAGGAGTCAATCCTATGGGAGCTTTAAAAGTTGTCCGGTATGCCCACAGAGCATCATCCAGTTTAATGGCCCAATCTTTTCTTGAAACACTAACGGTCTTTTCCAGAATTCGCTTAATTTCTCTATTCGAGACTTCAGCTTGACCATTAGTTTGGGGATGGTAAGGACTAGCAATTTTATGTCTCACCCCATAATGTTCCAAGACCTTCTTTAGTTGGGAGTTGCAAAAGTGTGAACCTCCATCACTGATGAGTACTCTCGGGGAACCAAACCTTGAGAATATATTCTTTCTCAAGAATGTCACTACCATCTTTGCATCAGCTCTTGCACAGGGAATTGCCTCTACCCATTTTGAAACATAGTCCACTCCCACCAATATATATTCATTGGTGAAAGAGGGTGGAAATGGACCAACAAAATCAATTCCCCAGCAGTCAAATACCTCTACCTCATGCATAATTGTCAGAGGCATCTCATTCCTTCTTGCTACTCCTCCGGTTCTTTGACACTTATCACACTGCTTCACATAAATGAGAGCATCTTTAAAGATTGTTGGCCAATAGAAACCAGATTGTAATATTTTGGCTGCAGTGCGTTCCCCATTAAAATGTCCCCATAGGGTGAATTGTGACAATGCCACAATATGCTTTTAGATTCGTCATGGGAAACACACCGTCTTAGAAGACCATCTCCTCCAATTTTGAATAAATAAGGATCATCCCAAACAAAGTAAGAAGAGTCTTTTAAGAACTTCTTCTTTTGTTGCCAAGAAAATTCATCTAGAATGATTCCTGCTGCTTTAAAATTTGCCATATCAGCAAACCATGGCCTTTCTTGTATGAGCAGCAATCGTTCATCCAGGAATTCCTCAACAATCTCTTCTGTTTCATTTGTCCCTATGTGTTATGAAGTCGATAAAGATGATCAGCCATAAAATTTTCACATCCCTTTTTATCTTTGATGACTAGATTGAATTCCTGCAGCAATAGAATCCAACGAAGCAATCTTGGCTTCGACTCTTTCTTAGTCACCAAGTATTTTATGGCTGCATGGTCAGTGTAAACAATCACTCTTGACCCTATAAGATAAGATCTAAATTTTTCCAACCCATATACAATCGCATAGTTCACCTGTGCATCATTAAGTACTTTACTAGCGTAATGTATTGGATGAAAAATTTTGTCTTTCCTTTGGATTAGTACGGCACCCACCGCATAGTCACTTGCATCACAATTAAGCTCAAAGTCCAAAGACCAAGTTGGAGCAACTATGATTGGGGCCATAATCAGTTTTTCCTTCAGTCTCTCAAATGCCTCCAAGCACTTAGCATCAAAATTGAAGTCCACATCTTTAACCAAAAGATTACTAAGTGGCTTGGCAATCTTGGAGAAGTCCTTAATAAATCTCCGGTAAAAACCGGCATGTCCTAGGAAACTCCTGATTCCTTTAACATTTACGGGTGGTGGAAGTTTTTCAATGACTTCCACTTTTGCTTTGTCAACCTCGATCCCTCTAGAAGAGATCTTATGACCGAGCACCACCCCTTCCTCTACCATGAAATGGTACTTCTCCCAGTTAAGTACTAGATTTGTTTGAACACATCTTCCTAGCACAATATTTAGATTGTTCAAACATTCTTCAAAACTTTTCCCAAAGATAGAGAAGTCATCCATGAAAACCTCAATACATTTCTCCACCAAATCCAAAAAAATGGCGAGCATGCGTCTTTGAAAGGTTGCAGGCACGTTACACAGTCCAAACGGCATACACTTATAAGCAAAAACTCCAAATGGACATGTGAAGGCTGTCTTTTCTTGATCTTCTGGGTTCACCAATATTTGGTTATACCCAGAATATCTATCCAAGAAACAGTAATATGCCTGGCCAGCTAGTCTCTCAAGCATTTTGTCCATAAAAGGCAAAGGGAAATGATCTTTCCTTGTGGCTTGATTTAACCTTCTATAATCAATGCACATTAGCCACCCGGTCACCGTCCTTGTAGGAATTTATTCATTTTTCTCATTCTCAATGACCGTAATCCCCCTTTCATCGGAACGACTTGAACTGGACTTACCCACTTGCTATCGGAGATGGGATAAATCATACCAGCTTCAAGTAACTTGAGTACCTCTTTTCTCACTACTTCTTTCATTGTTGGGTTCAATCGCCTTTGAGGCTGGGCAACAGGTTTAAAATCCTCTTCCATATGTATCTTGTGCATACAGAAAGAAGGACTTATTCCTTTTAGATCTGTCAATGCCCATCCGATTGCCCCTTCATTGTCTTTCAAAACCTCCAAGAGTTGTGCCTCTTGGTTAGAAGATAGTGAACTGTTGATTATCACTGGCTTGCCTCCCCCTTCATCTAAAAATGCATATTTCAGACGGGATGGCAACACTTTCAATTCTAGCTTATTTTTTTCTGACTTCTTCTCCTTGGATAAGTCTTCCGGGACAAATGTTATCATGGGGTCCTCTTTCAGAGTATCTAGGTCCCTCAAACAATTTTTTATTTCGACTTCTTCCAAGTCATATGAATTTGCACGAGACTGCACTAGAGATTTTTCTAAAGGGCTAGCATTATACATTTCTTGCTTCCCTAATAGAAATGCCTCTTCCATGACATCCACCCTAAAGGCTGACTGTTTTTCCTTTGGGTGTTTCATGGCTTCCAACACATCAAACTTTACCTCATCATCCTCAACTCGTACCTTGAGTTGCCCACTATCCACGTCAATTACGACTCTTACCGTTTTCATGAAAGGTCGCCCTAGAATTAAAGGCACCTCCAAGTTTTCCTCTATATCCATAATGACAAAGTCAACCGGAAAGACAAATTTATCAACCTTCACTAGAACATCCTCCGCTACTCCATACAGAAATTTTAATGACCTATCTGCCAGTTGGAGGGTCATTCTAGTGGGTTTCACTTCCAGATCACCAATCTGTTTTACCATAGACAATGGCATGAGGTTTATGCTTGCACCAAGATCCAGTAATGCCTTCCCCACGGGAAGAGCACCAATAGTAACAGGGATAGTAAAACTACTTGGATCTTTGGTCTTGTGAGGCAAGGACTTTTGAATGATGGCACCACACCCGGCTTCTAGTTCCATAGTTTCATCTTTAAACTTCCTCTTTTTCGTCAACAAGTCCTTCATGAACTTGGCATATGTGGGCATTTCCTCCATAGCTTCCATAAATGGTACATTTATTTGAAGCAGTTTGAAAATGTCTAGAAGCGTAGCATATTGCCTTTCCTTTGTCTTCTTTGATGGATGAACAGGATAAGGAACCTCCTTGACCTGAGGTACTCCATCCATCTTTTCTTTGACCTCAACCTTCTTTTTGATTTTTTTATTTTTTTCTTTTTCACTATTTACATTATTATTCTCCTCACTCCTTCTTTCACCTTCCTTCTCTACTTCCTCCATGGCTACCTTTTCAATTTCTCCTTCCACCTCCTTGGGTTCATGCAAATGATCCCCTATTCCTTTACCAATCTCCGTACCACTCCTTGTGACAATGGACTTGCATTGTTCTTTAGGATTCGTGGTGGTATTAGCGGAGAATGGAGTAGTGGTAAGCTCTGGCAATTGTTTAGAGATTTGACCCACTTGCGTTTCAAGATTCCGGATAGACGCCTCGGTGTTTTTCTGGAAAGCTTCATTACTTTGGTGGTTAGCCAATGAAGCTTGGATAAATTTATCCAAGGTGTCTTCCAATTTGATGGTCCTCTCTACCAATGGAACAAATGGCGGCCTATTAGATGAATACGTTGAATTTTTTCAGTTTATTTGACCTTGTCTTTGAGGATTCTTCCACCCTTACATTCCAGAATTCGAAACATTAGATTTAAAGGGTGAAGAAAAGAAATTTCCTCTTGACTGATTATTTACAAAATTCAACTCCTCCTCTTTTTGGCTAGAAGCATGCGGACATTGAGTGTATAAATGACCTTCACCACACAATTCACATACTCCTATTTGAGCTTGTTGGTTTACTACTTGAACTTGCTGCGGCTTTGGCACCAATTGTGTAATAGCTTGACTCAAGAGCTCAATTTGCTGAGTCATAAGCTTATTCTGTGCCAAAATAGCATCAGAAGAATCTAATTCCAGGACACCCTTGGGTTTTGAGACTTGGCTTCTGGGTTGATGCCCAGCTCTATCACTTGCTACCATAGAAGTGATAATTTCCATTGCAGTAGGTACATCAATGGTTTTTAATGACCGTCCAGTGGCTGCAGTAAGATGGATTGTCCATTGATGGTTCAATCCTGCACAAAATATATTCAGCTTCGCAACATCAGTCAATCCATGATTTGGGCATTTTCTCAACAACCGTTGATACCTTTCCCAAGCCTCATGAAATGCTTCATCTTGCCCCTGCTTAAAAGCAGATATTTAAGATTGCACTTGGATCATTTTAGAAGGAGGAAAGAACCTTGCTAAAAAGGCCTCTTCAACCTCACTCCATGTGTTCAAACTTTGACTCGGAAGAGTCTTGAACCATTCCTTTGCATCTCCAATAAGTGCTAAATGAAATAATTTCATATTGGCATCTTCAGCACTTGCTTCATCCAAGCCCATAGTTGCTACAAGATCATAAAAGGTCTCCAACAAATTATGCGGATCCTCATGATCTTTCCCCGTAAACTGATTAGTCAAGATGAGATTATACCAATACGGCTTAATCTCCATTTGCTGAGCAGTAGGGGACAAGACAATTGCGGACTGATTCCTTGGACCTTGCGGAATCACATAGTCACCATGGACTACAACCCTCGTCGGATTAGGAACTTCCGCAGCCATATCAAAAGTAACAAAATGTGTAGAGTTACTAGAGAAATCTGAAGAACTCTCTCCCTCCTTTTGTTCACGGTATTTAATTGCAGACTGTCATCTAACAAATGCCTCGATTTCGTCAATATATATTAACTTTTCTCTTTGGCTTTTGCTGCGAGTAAGCATACAACAATACTGGAACAATAGTGAGAGTTAGATACAAATATATAAATACTTACAAAAAGAAAACTATTCACAGTTTTTACAAATCAACTCAAAACTAAAAGAAATAAACAACCGTGCTCCCCGGCAACGGCGCCAGAAATTTTGTTAACCTTTTTTAATGGTGCTGGAAATGGTTAACTCGTTTCAGTATAGTGACTATACGTGTATCGTCCACAGGGAGCACTAGGATTAATTCGATTAAGAATTAAGAATTAAGATCGTGAATGGCAAATAAAATAAACAATAGATAAAGAGATAATCAAATAAAATAATGAGTCACCTGGGATTGAGTTTCATTACTTCACCTTGTTTCTTTCTATGTTAGTTAAATATTATAAGAAAAGATGCATACTCAATGTCACAAGTGCAAATCCCTTTGTCACCTGATTCTAAGACACTTGTTTCTAGAGCCCAATCCCTTGGCACTCTAGCTACCAAGTCTTGCATTAAGCAGAGTATAAAGCAATCATAAGACACTTCCATCTATCCCTAGATCCGAAGGTTTTATGAGAGTTTTTCTCCATATCCGTTTATAAACCAATTTCCCAATTGCACGAATAAACTAACACAAGGCAAAAGGTGATCAAGCTTAAACAAAGAAAAGAAGCACAGAAGAAGAACTCCAATTCATAAATAATATGAACTAACAATTGAAAGAAACGAGAGACAAAGTAATTACATTCAATCTCGGCGGAAAGCTTAGCCTAGCAAGGCCATGAACTTCAAGAACTAAACCTAAGAGTATTAGAACTCTGACTAAAAGCCTAAACTTTGTGGTTTATTTCTATACGATTCAATATGATATCCCCTAACTACTGAAAGGCTGTATTTATAGGTGATTTGGGCAGGGGTCTGACGCTCGAGCGCCCTCCTGGCACTTGAGCGCTGGCATGACACGTGCTGGTTAATGAGCTTAATTGCCTGGTTAATGCGTCTGGCACTCGAGCCCTGGTGTGGCACTCGAGCGCCAGGCTTATAACTCAGGGAGAGAGGATCCAATGTTCTGGCGCTCAAGCTTTGGTGTGGCGCTCGAGCGCCAGGCTCATAACTGTTGGCAGAGAGGATCCAATGCTTAACGTATTCTGGCGCTCGAGCCCTGGTGTGGCGCTCGAGCGCCAGACTCATAACTCTGGCAGAAAAGGATCCAATGTTCCTCAGCTTCCAGCGCTCGAGCCTTGGTATGGCTCTCGAGCGCTGGTCTCTTATATGCTCCAGCAACTTGATCTTCTTATTTTGCCTCCAAAAACACCTGAAAATACATCTCTAAGTTAGAAAATCTATTATTACCACTTATTTACTCTTAAACTCACAAAGTTAAGATAAAGGGTGAAATTATGTATAAAACATGTAATTTCTAGATAAGATAAGTGCAAATCCTTTATTGAATAAACACACTAATTTGCACTTATCACCTATCTTGACAGTCTGATCCTCCTTAAGCCCTATCTTGACTAAGATTTGGTCTCCTTCTGGTTGAGGTCATTGATACTCAAAATCTTCTCTGGGTCTAGGTTAGTCATCATGACCCCTGCATCCCGTATCAAATCACGTCTTTCCATCTTTTGCTTTCCTTTCTCCTCCGCCTTTATTGGCGGGATAGATGGTGCTTTTGTGATTTTAAGGCTTTCTTGATAACATTTCCTTGCATCACTTCTTTTTTCCATGGACAGTTACTACTGACCCATCTTCTTCGGGAAACTTCATGGCAAAATGGATGGTAGAGACAATGGCACCAAGGCTATTCAGAGTTGGTCGCCCAATGATTGCATTGTAGGCTGAAGGGAAATCCACCTCTATAAACCTGGCCAGGATCGTCTTCGTACTTGGCTTTTTGCCAAAACTCACCTTGAGGTCAACGTATCCTTTTGGAATAATTGTGTCTCCAGTAAAGCCAATTAGACTGCCTTTGTGAGGGATTAAATCCTTGGACCCCAATCCCATTTTATCGAAAAGGCTCTAGAACATAATGTCTGCTGAACTTCCTTGATCGATAAAGATTCGGTGGACTTCGAAACCATTCAGGTTGGCTGCTATGAACAATGGTTCATTGTCCCGGGCACGTTCTTCTGGGAAATCTGCATCTGAGAAAGATAGAACTAGGTTAGCTATAGCAGTTACCTGGGAACAAGAATCCTGTGCATCTCGGGTCCTCTTCTTATCGTCAAGACCCTCTAATCTAGCTCCTCCAGCTATGACTTGGATTACCCCTCTAGGGGGGGATTCCTAAGTTTGTCTTGGGCTCCGGGATCGTTGTCGGACTTCTGCTCGTTGATCTTGGTTCCTAGGGGGAGATCTTGGTGTCTGCATCCGAGGAGATGGACTTTGGCGGCGATCCCGTCGTTCTGGGGAGGTCCGAGCATAATTTCTAAGCCTACCTTGACGGATCAACTTTTCGATTGCATCCCGGAGTTGAATGCATTCGTTGGTAGAATGCCCACGATCCCGGTGGTTTCACAGTACTTATTTTTGTGTTTACCAACCGTTTTCAACGGTGGTGGTCGCTCTCTTAGTTTAGAGTGCATCACTTCTTTTAATACTGAAGTTTGCGGGACTGTCAGCGGAGTATAATTGTTAAAAAGACCCTTGCGCTTCTTGGGAGATCTATCTCGGGGCTTTTCATCTTTACCCCGAGATTGGTTTGGAGGAGTAGTTTTCACTTTGTCATCCTTCTTGGCGGCTTGGGCCTTCTCCCATTCTGATCCATTTTTCAGCCCTTACCTTTAGATCATCCATGGAGGTGGGCTTATCTCCTGCCAGTTGCTTGGCGAAAGCTCCTGGTTTTCATCATCTTACAAAGAAATATAACACTAGGTTAGGTTCAACATTCCTAACTTCTAACACTTCGTTATTAAAGCGTGTAATATAATCTCATAAAGATTCATCTTTTCCCTATTTAACAGTTTCTAAGTGGAATTCTGACATGAATTGTCGTTTACTACTGGTGAAGTGGAGAATGAACTTATCTTTGAGAGTTTTCCAATTGCTGATGGACTGTGGTGGAAGGTCTGAGAACCAACGACTTGCAGCCTCGGACAGTGTGAGGGGGAAAGCACGGCATACAATAGCCTCATTTACCCCTTAAAAGTACATAGCCCTTTACATGTAGAGTGGGATCCTTGGTCCCATCATACTCCTTCAATTTCTTTACAAACTGGAATCCATGAGGAAAAGCATGGGACATGATCCAGGGTGTGAAAGGATTATCAATATACCCGAAGTCCGGTACATTCTCCGCCATGTGCTCCTGGTTACCGGCAGGTTGTTCGGCTTGCTGGCCCCCAGGGGGAATGGGTGGCGGATTGGCCCCCTCCACCCAGGATTGGTGGGGAGCTCCTTCATGTCGGCGGCTAACCCGTCCTTCATGCTGTCTTTCCTGATTTTTGGGATCTCCGTCTTTTTCTCCTTCAAGTGCGGATTTTCATTGCTGTTTTTCCACATTGTCATTATCTTTTTCCGCATCCCCCGGGTTTGCCTGAGTATGCTTCTTAGCTCTTTCCTCCTCTGAATCATCCTCGATGATAACTTTCTTGCCATTTCGTTGTTGTTCTTTGAGATCTTCAATCTCTTTAGCCCATGACTGCACTAGTTGTTGAAGTTTGCGGAATTCTGCTTCAATATCAAAGTGCTAGGATGCCCTCGCTTGGTGTGATGCACCAGCCTGCTGTCTTGCTCCTTGGTTCTGAACACTTGGATTGTTGTAATCCCTATTCCTGGTAGAGCCAACCATTGTTGACAGTGGATGGAAACGAAACTTTTGTTGCGTTCCCCACAGACGGTGCCAATGTTGTGATCTAACCTGACGAGTATGTAGGACAAGCAGAGTGGTCTCCTTGATCAGCAAAGGACAATGTGATTGATTCTTGGGCCTGAGCTCCGACGGCGATGGTGTGCACCTGCAAGGACTCCGCGCTCAAGTCAGTTAGTGTGTTAGGGGTTTATGTATCTGATAGAATACCTACGTACCTTGCATGGTGCATTAATGACAGTATTTGTAGAGTGAGGTATGTGACCTAAGTGCGGGCCGTATTGGGCCAGGATCTGTGCCTGGGCCCAAACCTCATTATATGGGCCTTGATCAAAGGCCGCGCCAAACTTACCAGGATGGTACCGGGATAAGTGGTGACTGTTTAGTCCGGCATGTACGCATACACCCGAGATACCATTATTCTGGTCCACAACACCATCCATTAGTTTGTTAGGTGATTATTACAGGATTAAACCCTCTTTAATCCCCTTCATGATTGTTATTTCTGTTTCTTCTGTATCCAACACAGGCCCTCATCAACAAATTTCTTTTCTCCTTTAATAGTTTTTAGTTGTTGCTTTTATCTCCTTCTCTAAAATAGTTTTTTGCCTTTTGACCCTTCTCTCTTGTATATAAACTTTGTATTCTCAGTTTCATAATTCAAGTTCCTTTTGCCAAGTTGCTCTATATGTTTTCCTTATCCTTTCTCTCGCTTTTTCATCATCTTCATCCCTGAGTCTGGTTTGCACCCATATCTCTTTTCTTCAATAGCAAACCTTGTTATGGTATCACGAGCCCGACGAGGGTCTTTCCGCTGCTTCCCTTTGCATTAATCATGGCTGCTGCTGTTCTGCAAGAATCTGATATGAAATCTTTGCAAGATCCCAATAGCCCCTTCTACATTCATCCTAACGCGAACCCCTCCATGGTTCTCGTTACACCTCTTCTCAATGAATCTAATTACTACAATTTCTCTAACACCATGAAGATGACTTTGCTAACCAAGAACAAGGACGCTTTCATCGACGGCACGATTCAAGAACCTTCCATTGATGATCCTTTACTTCCCTTTTGGCGTTGTTGTAACAATCTTGTTTGCGGTTGGTTGTACAGATAAATGACAACTGATATCACTCAATCTGTCATCATGGTTGAGCGTGCCTCGGACATTTGGATTGAGTTGCGTGAAAGATTCTCCTGAGCTGATCTCTTCCGCATCTTTGAAGTTCAAGAACAGTTCTTTTCACTCAAACAAGGTGACC
The DNA here is from genome assembly GCA_037177725.1 of Cyamopsis tetragonoloba. Classification (NCBI taxonomy): domain Eukaryota; kingdom Viridiplantae; phylum Streptophyta; class Magnoliopsida; order Fabales; family Fabaceae; genus Cyamopsis; species Cyamopsis tetragonoloba. Next base: position 45,914,953 of record CM074119.1, on the reverse strand, counting down.
TTTCTGTCAGTAAATATTACACCACGATGAAAGCCTTATGGGATGAACTTGATTTCCTTGATCCCATTCCCATTTGTACATGTGGCGCCACATGCACTTGTGGAGCTTTGCAGAATCTCAAAACTCATCGCAACACACAAATTGTTGTCCATTTCTTAAGAGGATTGAATGATCATTACACCACTGTTCGATCACAAATCATGATTATTCACCCTCTTCCCTCCATTAATCATGTATATTCTATGATCATTCAACAAGAGCGCAAATTATTTGGTGACATTCTTTCTCCTGCTGCTATTGCTTTGAATGCGGCAGCCTCATACAGCAGCAAGCCTCCAAACACTAGAAATTCTTTCAATCCCAAAAATGGAAATTACCAGGACAAAGTATGCACCTACTGTCAGAAGAAAGGACATAATAGGGATGTTTGCTATCGCCTAAATGGTTTCCCTCAAGGTTTCAAATTCACAAAGTCCAACACTAAGGAAGCTCATGTCAATCAAATGCAGTCTTCATCCTCTTCAAAACTTGGTAACCTTTTCTCTCAAAAACGGGTCTTAGATACGGGTGTCACAAACCACATCACCTGTTCTAAATCCAATTTTACTTCTTTTTATCTTATTAAACCTATTTATGTTCACTTACCCAATGGTGATGTTCTTACTACTAATTACAAAGGGACAGTTCATTTCACTGATGATTTTTTCTTGATAGATGTGTTGCTCCTTGACAATTTTCGGTTCAACTTGATCTCTATTTGAAAACTAACCACTTCTCTCAATTGTGATCTTGTTATCTCACCTTTTTCTTGTTACATACAGAGACACAATAGCTCCAAGAGGATTGGAGTAGCTGATATTGCTGAAGATCTTTACCTGCTTAAGGGTTTTTCGTGTTCCTCTTCCTACAATTCCATCTCTAATTTTTCTGTCACCTACTGTAATATCAGTAATGTGAACAGTGTTTCCAATAATCTGTGGCATTATCGCCTTGGACATTTGCAGTAAAAAGGACCTTGTTTGTGATGTTTTCCACTATGCTAAACAAAAACGTTTGCCTTTTCCTCTCAGTAATTCTCAATCTATTTCTGCCTTTGATCTTATACATGGTGACATTTGGGGTCCCATTTCCACTCCTTCTATGCATGCTCATTCATGTTTTTTGAGCATTGTTGATGATTTTTCTCGTTTCACATTTGTGTATCTCATGAAATCAAAATCAGAAACTAGACAATTATTAAAAGACTTTATCTGCATGATTAAAACTCAATTCAATGTCCAAATTAAATCTGTGCGCTCTGATCAAGGTTTGGATTTTAACATGCCTACCTTCTATGCCTCCAAAGGCATTGTTCATCAAACCAGCTGTGTGGAAACCCCTCAACAAAATGCCATTGTTGAGAGGAAACACCAGCACATCCTTAATGTCACTCGAAGCTTGTTGTTTCAAGCATGTTTGCCTAACTGTTTTTGGTCTTATGCTGTTCAACATGCGATTTTTCTCAGTAACAGAATCAACACGCCTGTTCTAAATGATCTAAGTCCTTACCAAAAGCTTTATAATTGTTCACCTGATATATCTAGTCTCAAAGTGTTTGGATCTTTATATTTTGCATCAACCTTGGAAAGAAATAGAACCAAGCTTGATGCCAGAGCTCGCAAATTCATATTCCTGGGTTTCAAATCTGGGACAAAGGGTTTCTTGTTGCTTGATCTTTTATCAAAACATGTCCAATTTCATGAACATATCTTTCCCTACAAAAGAGACAGTTGTGTCACTGATGACAGTCCTCAAAGCTTTGTTCCAGCCTACGATGATCCTACGCAGCACCTCACACCTACCATTTCAACTAGTGCTGAGCCCAACACTCAGTCTCAGACAACAAATTCTGCAGATACTATTGTCTCTGAGACACAACCTACCTAGCTAGCTGGCACCAGGCATTCCACTCGTGTCACTTGTCCACCAAGCTACCTTGATGCCTATCACTGGTCCATTGTGAACCAAATAGGGACGTTCCCTCTTTCAAACTCTTTCATGTCATCCAAAGTCTTATATCCTCTATCTTCTGTTTTATGTTACTCTAAGCTTTCTTCTCCTTACAGGTCCTTCGTTGCCAATGTTACATGCTCTCATGAACCAAAGTCATTCAAAGAAGCTACCCAACATCCGGTTTGGCAGCAAGCCATGAAATCTGAGTTAGCAGTTCTTGAAAGGAAAAACACTTGGACTCTCTCTGATCTACCTGCTGAAAAGAAAGCTATTGGATGTAAGTGGGTCTTTCACATCAACTACAAGTCAGATGGCACTATAGACAGATACAAAGCGCGTCTCGTGGCCAAATGTTTCACTTAAATTCATGGTTTGGATTATCAAGAAACTTACTCTCCGGTTGCAAGAATGAGTACTCTTCGGCTCTTACTTGCAATCACTGCTGCTAACAACTGGCACCTTCAACAGCTAGATGTGGACAACGCCTTTCTCCATGGATATCTGTCCAAAGAAGTTTACATGAAACTGCCCCCTGGGTTCAAATCACCCAAACCAAACAAAGTCTGTCACCTATAAAGATCTATCTACGGACTCAAACAAGCTAGCAAGGAATGGTTCTCCACCCTATCTGCTACTCTTGAATCTAACCTCTTCCATAGGAGTGATGCAGATCACACATTGTTCATCAAAACCACCAGCACATCATTCACTGCTTTTTTGATCTACGTGGATGATGTGGTTCTGGCTGGAAACTCTCTTAATGAAATCAACAACATCAAACAGTTTCTAAACAACAAATTCAGTATAAAGGATTTGGGTGATCTCAAATTCTTCCTAGGATTAGAGATTGCTCGCAATTCAGAAGGGATTACTCTCAATCAGTGCAAGTATGCTCTCGAACTCCTTGATGATGTTGGCATGCTTGCCTCCAAACCTGCCAACATCCCCATCGATCCTTCAATGCGACTCTCAAAGAAATCTGGCAACCCCTTGCTAGAAAGCACCTCTTACAAGAAACTCATTGGACGATTGCTATATTTAACATCAACAAGACCAGACATCTCCTATAGCGTTCAATAGTTAAGCCAATTTCTGGATTGTCCAACAGATACTCATATGCAAGCTGCCCATCGCGTTGTTCGTTACATCAAACAAGCACCTGGCAGAGGTCTGTTTTTTCCTTCAAACTCTTCCTTTAAAATGCATGCCTATACTTGAAACTTTGAATAAGTTTGGAAGAATATCAATGTTTGTTTTTTATTCGGGTGGATGTGAACAGTTGTACCTTACTCATTGTTCATTCCTCTATTTTGTAAGTGATTACCTATGGATTCGAGGATGAATCCTCTTAAAGGGGGAGGGGATGATGTGGGCATGGATAGGAGGTCTCAAAGATTCCAAGTTTTGAAGATTATTTTTTTTAGTGTTGAATAATATTTTAAAATTGAAATAATATGGACCAATACTTTGTTAATTTGATCCAAGCTATGAAATAATTTTAGGATTATATTTTTGATCATTTTTTAGGACTTTTGGTCCCTAATAAGGCTATGACTATGCATTGCTTGTGTAGGGAGTTTTTTGACTTATAGTAGTTGAGTTGGACTCAAATTGGGCCTAGCTCAATTGAGGAGAGGTGCACTTAGTAGGCCCATTAAAGGAAGGCTTAGGACAAATAAATACTCTTGTGTAACTCTCATTTGTTAGTTTTGGAATGAACTTGAGTGTTTTTGATAGAGAGTGATTCTCTTGAATTTAGCTAGAGAGCTTAGAAACCTTGATTGAATTCTAATCATTGGTTCCTAATACCAATGTGGCGAATCAAAATTGATCTTATCACTAATTTCCATGATTATGTGGCGATCTTCACATTCTTATATCTAATGGTTTCAATTAGAGTGGAAAATTTCTTCCACCTTCTCATCTAATTCCATTTTCTATTTTGTTCTTAATTTTCCCCTTTTGTGTTCTTGACCTAATTGGAGTCTAGATCCTATTTCTTGAGTTTAATTCTTCATTTAATTGTTGCTACACATGAGAACCTATGGAGATTGAAGAATTATCCTCATTGAAAGTCAAGGCCCAGATTAAATAGACTTCAAGGTCCATTATAAAAGTGACGTGACGTTCCTAGCCCTAACTTCGAAAGCATGGTTTGAGGGTTTCATTGCAAATCTCTGGGTTATATGCGAAGAAATGGCTAATTGTTGAAAGCCTAAAACATACTAGTTGGTTGAGTTCAACAAGAGATTTCGATGAGGTCCATCGAAATGGAGGTTTTTCAAGTACCAACTCTATACCCACGATCTGAGTGGGCCACCATGTTCATAACCGCCCATTAAAGCACATTTTAGTTAGAAGTAGTGCACAAGAGTCGTAATTTTCAGTTCCTATTTTCAAGAAAGTGGGGGAAATACACTTGTGATAATTTATTTCTCTTCAACTCCCTGCAGTGCCTATAAATAGGGTATTAATCTTCATTGTGAGAAACATATTGAAAGAACCAGGGAACACTTAATCATGTTGTAAGGGAAACACCAAAAATTTAGAGTTGCCCAGCATATTCAAAATCTGTACCATCAAAGCATGGAAGATCTTCACCCTAAAATCTCTTCGTACACTCGACTTCTCAAGTGTCAACATGCGTCTCTTCAAAATTTCAAAAGAACCTAGTAGATACAGCTAAAGAACCGCTTTTTGTGAGTTAGCTGGTGCCAAGAATTCACTCGTCTTTTCGTTGTTGGATGAGTTTCTATGGGTTATTTCTAAATTCTTTGTATTATTTTAAGTTCTCATTCTTTGTTGTTCACTATTTTCATCACTTGTATTTTCTGCATTTTGATTCCATTTCTCTTTATCAGTTGCAATTTTGTTTCGTTATCGCTTTACAAGTAAATTCATATTCATAGTTTCATTAATAAATTGCAGCGTATGATGATTACACTTCACACCTACATCTACGATTATGGTCATATTCATCGAGTATGTATCATCTATGCATAACACACTTCAATTGGCAAGCTAATATCATTTCGTTACTAAAGAATATAGTAGCTAATGAGAAAAGAACTTTAGAGGACGCATATCTCCTCGCCAAATTAAGATTTGAGATACTTTTGTTTGATCATGTGTATAGAATTGGCATGCCTAGCAAATCCATGAGTAAACGGACACAACATCAAATAGCAAATTTGTGATAAATTTATTTTAAAGCTAGTTTATACGATAAACAAGTAGACTTGAAGGGATCTTTACTCAATGGAATCATGCATAAAACTGTAAGCTCATGTGTTTACTGTGCAATGTAGGTCCAATTGAGGTTGGGCATTGTTTCAATTCGAGGCTCACACATAGAGGTGATATTCAAAGCGTGAAAAAGCCTTCTAAAATGCATGACACTTTCAATTTGAAGCTCACACATATTGAGACAATAGCATAAATTACCTATCAAATCATTTATCCCCTTAAATATTAACGAAATACTATACTACAAATTTTTTTTTTCAATAAGAAACTCAAATTAGTGTTGAACAAGCGACCGATAAGGTTTAGCTCTAGGCCACAATGTAAGCAACTCAAACCAATTAGTCAACAAAAGTTGGAATCGTTGACGGTGTCAATAAATTAATTATGATGCACTTTCAATATATATATATATATATATATATATATATATATATATAACTAGTTTCAATTCTACGGTGGATTTTGTAAAAAATATCTTCGACAAAAAGTTATTAACCGATGTAAGAGTTGGTGTAAGTTATACCAGTGTCATTTGATCCCTCCCCATATATATATATATCGGGTTAAGATCCTTTGACACCAACTAGACTTACACCAATCCTTACACATCTGTATAATATTTCGTCTAAGTTGATTTTCACAAAATCCACCGTTAGATTGAAACTAATCATCTTATTGATCGCGTCTATCAAATTTCACACCGATCCGAAATCGTTTAATACTCTATCAATGTACTAAAATAAAAAATTAACATAAAATATAGTTTTTAAATATATGAAAATAATAAGCGTACGAAATCGTGTTGATGGAGTATTAAAAGATTTTAGATTAATGTGAAATTTGATAGACATAATCTATAAGATGGTTAGTTTCAATCTAACGGTGAGTTTCGTGAAAAACAACTTCAACGGAATGTTATAAAGAGGTGTAAAAATTAATGAATTTGTGTAATTCTAGTGTCAATGAATCTTAACCATATATATATATATATATAAACTTCAGTCGTTGATAATTTATGAAGTTTTTTTAATTAGTTCCTTATTCGTGGTAATTGATAGAATTTTAAGGCTACGGCTCCTTGTATTTATGTTGACAATGAAAATGATCAAGACGAGTAGGTAAGTGTTTCAATAAGTTGACATAATAAACTCTTTTTTTATTGGTTCAAGAAGTTCAACCTATTTTTTTATTTTAGGAAAAAAAAAATGCATCCAAAAGAGTTTGCGTTGAATAGTTGCTACTAATTAAAGTAGGCTCTCTTAGCTATTATCAACTTGCTTAATGTTAAAGAAGTACAACTTGTTGTTGCTATTTTAATTTTATTATTTAATGTTTTTTGTAAACAATTATTTTTTTATTTAAGTATGGTTTCCGAGAGTGAACAACAAAGGTGGTGGACATGCAAATGTGAAGGTGGAAGTGAAGGAAGAAGGTGCTTCTTTTGAACAAGCAAATGTAAATGAGTAAGTAAATAATAATGTAGGTACTTCTAGATTTGCAAATATGAACATTTAATTCTGTGTTACACATGGTTTTTGGTGACAATTGGGTCTGGTGCTGGTGGCAAGCATGGAAATGGATTTGGTGCTGTAGCAGTACCATGTTGTAGTGATGTGTCTCAATCTTAGCCTTTTAATTTTTTATTTTAAAAAAATTAATAAAACAAAAAACATGATATTGTTGTTACAACCATTAGATCTAAAACAGCAGCATGCTGTAACAGCAGCAAATCCAAATCCCAAATAAAGCGGGAAAAGGAGAATGACGTTACATCTTATTACGACGCCAAATGATGAAGCTCTATTGAATTGAATTTGCAAATTCATCAAAAGTTTGAGGGAATTCTTATATTATTTGAGTTTTCTTTCTTCGATTTAGTTACTTGCCATTCAATTTCATTAATTTTGGTTAGGAATGTTCTTGATCTAATTAATTAACTCCGGGAATTTTGTATTTGCTTCGTTTTTTTTGTAGTCTCCCTACTCTTTGGGATATTAGAACAAAAAATATATCAACTATTCTTCCATTAAAAGCCTCACAGAATATTATAAATGCAGTAGTCATGGATTTAAAAATATCAAAAAGACAAAATTTAGATATTGCAAAATACTATATTTTAGGGTTAAATATGTTTTTGGTCCCTAAATTTTTGCAAAAATCAACTTTTATTTTCTGAACTTTAAAATGTTGGTTTTTAGTCCCTGAACTTTGAAAAAGTCCATTTTTGTCCCTCAGTACATTGTTGAGTGACGTGACAATCTAATCTGCTGACAAGTGGACTTAATGAAGGGCTCTCAGTTTTTCACGTCACCAAAAATTGTAAGGAGGGACTAAAAGTGAACTCTTTTAAAGTTCAGGGGCTTAAAACCGACGTTTTAAAGTTCGAGGAATAAAAACAGATTTTCACTAAAGTTCAGGGACCAAAAATGTATTTAACCCTTTATTTTATGAGTCCTGATTTTTGTACTCAAAATTTTTTGTACTCAATATACTCATTGGTTACTTACGTGGAAAAAAGTGGTTAAATTAGTTATTTTCGTATTACAGTGTATATTGGTTATGTAGATTGAAAAAATGATTACATTAGTTATTTTTTGGTTACAGTGTCTTTTCGGATTTGGTGGTTACACGTGGAGAAATATGTGGTTACAACATACAAATAAAAATTCAACAAAAACTTCTACGTGTATAACCACATATTTTAACGTATGTAACCATAAGTATAAAGTAAATATAAAAAATGTGAGTACGAAATTTTTTTTCTTATTTTATTATGAGGGTGTAAAATTAATTGCATTAAATACGGAACGGTTAAGCCTTGAACATTCAAGGTTTTAAAAATTTTAGATCCATTATTAATTTTGTTAAAAATAGAAATATTTTTATTAAGTACAATTTTAGAAACAAATTAACAAGTATTACTCTAAAGTATTAAAATACTAATTTTAATGACGAAAAATGGCATTTTAAAAAATATCAGACTAAACACACACTTTTTTTTTTAAAAAAAATAAGGTGCTAAAAAAATGTTTTCTTGAATAATAAAAGACTAAAAATATATTTATTCAATTTTTATTTGCTTGTCAATTTTCTATTTTTGAAAAATAAAAAAATGAAATAGGAGTACAAGACAAGCAGATATAGAGCTTCATAGTAACTAGGGGGCCATCGCCTCCCAAAAGCAAAAAAGATGATTGAGAGGTATACTTATAATTTTTATATAGCAGTCCAAAAAGAATAATTGAGATCTTCATTTTCAATGTTGCAGTGACCAAACACAAGCTAATATTATTTTGTTTGAACTTTATCTTACTACGGGCTCTAGTAACCATTGTTACTTTATATATATATATAGTTAGGATCCGTTTACACCAATTAGTTTTACACCAACTCTTACACCAATTAAAAATAATATGTCGAATGTTTTTTTCACAAAACTCACTATTGGATTGAAACTACTTATCATATAGATCATGTCTACAAAATTTCACAACAATCCAAGATCGTTTAGCACTCTATCGACGTACTAAAAAAATAACGTAAAATAAAGTTTTAAAATAAAGTTTTAACATATATATATATATATATATATATATATATATATATATAATATATATATATATATATATGTTGTGGACCAGAATAGCAGCATCCCGGATGTGCGTATGCATGCCGGGTCAAGTAGCCATCAATTACCGTGGGCATCCAAGTAAGTTTGGCGCGGCCTATGATCAAGGCCCAGCTAATGAGGATTGGGCCCAGGCACAGATCCTAGCCCAATACGAACCGCATTTAGGTCACTTACCTCACTTTATAAATACTACCATAATGCACCATGCAAGGTACGTAAGATATATTATCAGAAATATAAACCCTAATACACTCACTAACTTGGGCGTCGGAGTACTTGCAGGTGCACACCACCGCCGCCGGAGCTCACAATCAGGAAGCCATCCTACTGCCCTTTGCTGATCAAGGAGACCCTCCTGCTCGTCCTACATACTCGTCAGGTTAGATCACAACATTGGCGCTGTCTGTGGGGAACGCAACAAAAGTCTCGTTTCCATCTATCGTCAACAATGGTTGGCTCTACCAGGAATAGGGATTACAATGATCCCAGTGTACAAAACCAAGGAGCTGGACAACAGGCTGGTGCGTCGAATCAAGCAAGGGCATCCCAGCACTTTGATATTGAAGCAGAATTTCGTAAACTGCAACAGTTGGTGCAATCACAGGCCAAAGAGATTGCAGATCTCAAAAAGCGACAACGAAAAGGCAAGCACATTGTCATCGAAGATGATTCACAGGAGGAAAGAGCTGAGAAGCATACCCAGGCAAACCCTGAAAATCCGGAAAAAGATAACGACAATGTGGAAAAGTAGCAACGAAAATCCGCAATTGAAGAAGATAAAGAAGGAAATCCGAAAACGCAGGAAAGGCAACAAGAAGGACGGGTAAGTCGCCGACATGAAGGGGCCCCTTATCAATCCCGGGTTGAGGGGGCCGCCCGCCACCTGTTCCCCTGGGGCCAGCAAGCCGGACAACCTGCCGGCAACCAGGAGCACATGGCTGAAAATGTCCCGGATTTCGGATATATCGACAATCCCTTCACGCCCTGGATAGTGTCCCATGCTCTTCCCCATGGATTCCAGTTTGCAAAGAAATTGAAGGAGTACGATGGGTCCAAGGATCCCACTCCACATGTCAGCACCTTTGAAAGGGCCATGTACTTTCAAGGGGTGAATGAGGCCATTGTATGCCGTGCTTTCCCCCACACATTGTCAGAGGCTGCAAGTCATTGGTTCTCGGACCTTCCACCACAGTCCATCAACAACTGGAAAACTCTCAAAGATAAGTTCATTCTTCATTTCACTTGCAGTAAAAGACAATTTAAATCTGAATTCCACTTAGAAACTGTTAAACAGGGAAAAGATGAATCTCTACGAGATTACATAACACGCTTTAATAATGAAGTGTTAGAAGTTAGGAATGTTGAACCTAACCTGGTGTTATATTTCTTTGTAAGAGGATTAAAACCAGGAGCTTTCGCCAAGCAACTAGCAGGAGATAAGCCCACCTCCATGGATGACCTGAAGGTCAGGGTTGAAAAGTGGATCAGAATAGAAGAGTGGGAGAAGGCCCAAGTCGCCAAGAAGGATGACAAAGCAAAAACTATTCCTCCAAACCAATCCTGGGGTAAAGATAACAAACCCCGGGATAGGTCCCCCAAGAAGTGCAAGGGTCTTTTCAACAATTATACCCCGCTAACAATCCCGCCAGCTTCAGTGTTAAAAGAAGTGATGCACTCTGAATTGAGAGAGTGGCCACCACCATTGAAAACAGTCGGAAAGCACAAAAATAAATACTATGAGTACCATCGAGATCGTGGGAATTCTACCAATGAATGCATCCAACTCCAGGATGCAATTGAAAAGTTGATCCGACAAGGTAGGTTGAGAAATTCTGCCCGGGCATCCCAGAAAGTCTGTCTCCTCTGATACAAACACCGAGATCTCCTCCTCGGAACCGAGATCAACGAACTGAAGTCCGGCAGAGATCCCGGAGCCCGAGACGAACTCAGGAATCCCCTCCTAGGGGGATAATTCAAGTCATAGCTGGAGGAGCCAGCTTAAAAGGTCTTGAAGATAAGAAGAGGACCCGAGATGCGCGGGATTCTTGTTCCCAGGTAACTGCTATAACTAACCCAGTATTATCCTTCTCAGATGCAGATTTCCCAGAAGAACGTATCCGAGGTAACGAACCGTTGGTCATAGCAGCAAATCTGAACGGTTTCAAAATCCATCGAATCTTTATTGATCAAGGAAGCTCAGCAGACATCATGTTCTGGAGCCTTTTTGATAAAATGGGATTGGGATCCAAGGATTTAATCCCCCACAAGGGCAGTCTAATTGGCTTTACTGGAGACACAATCATCCCCAAAGGATACGTTAACCTCAAGGTGAGTTTTGGCAAGAAGCCAAGTGCCAAAACAATCCTAGCCAGATTTATAGTGGTGGATTCCCCTTCAGCCTACAATGCAATCATCGAGCGGCCAACTCTGAATAGCCTTGGCGCCATAGTCTCTACCATCCATTTAACCATGAAGTTTCCTGGAGAAGATGGCTCAGTAGTAACTGTCCATGGAAAAAGCAGTGATGCAAGGAAATGTTACCAAGAAAGCCTCAAAATCACCAAAACACTATCTACCCCGCCAATAAAGGCGGAAGAGAAAGGAAAGCAGAAGATGGAAAGACGTGATTTGATACGGGATGCAGGGGTCATGATGACTAACCTAGATCCCAGAGCAAACTTTGAATATCAACGACCTCAACTAGAAGGAGACCAGATCTTAGTCCAGATAGGACTTAAAGAAGATCAAATTGTCAAGATAGGGGCGAACCTACCCCCCATGATCAAAGAGCGACTCATTGAGTTGTTGAAGACGAATAAAGACCTGTTTGCTTGGGTTTCTTCTGACATGCCCGGAGTGGACCTGGAATTTGTGTGCCATTGCCTGTCTTTAAAGCCGGGATGTATCCCGGTGGCCTAGAAGAAAAGAAAAATGGGTCCAGAAAGACAAGCAGCTATAGAAAAACAGATGAAGGAGTTGCTGGATGCAGGTTTCATCCGAGAAATACGATATGCAGATTGGCTCTCAAACGTGGTAATGGTAAAAAAGGCTAATGGGAAGTGGAGAATGTGCACAGATTATACAGATCTGAATAAAGCATGCCCCAAAGACCCATTCCCCCTGCCTTGTATCGATAAACTTGTTGATAACTCTGCAGGTTATAAGTATCTATCCTTCATGGATGCTTACTCTGGCTACAACCAGATCCCAATGTATCCTGAAGATCAAGAAAAAACGGCTTTCATCACCGACATGGGTGTTTACTGCTACACTATGATGCCGTTCGGTTTAAAGAATGTTGGAGCAACTTACCAGCGGATGATGAGCCAGGTCTTTAAAGAACGGATTGCCAGAATCCTTGAAGTCTATATTGACGATATGATAGTAAAGACCTCAGAAGACAAAGATCCGGTGGCTGATTTGCATGAAACTTTCCAACAGCTACGCAGGTATGATTTACGACTAAATCCTAACAAATGTACTTTTGGGGTCGAAGCCGGAAAATTCTTAGGCTTCATGCTAACCAATCGAGGGATTGAGGTCAACCCCGACAAGTACAGTGCCGTGTTGAATATGCAAAGTCCCAGGACAATTAAAGAAGTCCAACAACTAACTGGAAGGATCACTGCATTAACGAGATTCCTCCCAGATTCAGCTAGGAAATGCCTACCCCTTTTTAGGACCTTACGACGCAAGGAAGATTTCCAATGGAATGCAGAATGCGAAGAAGCTTTCCAGGAGTTGAAGAAAATCCTCTCAGCTCCACCAGTTCTATCTCGCCCAGATCCTGGATAGACCCTATACCTCTACTTAGCCGTCACCAATGAAGCAATCAGTCCGGCTTTAGTAAAAGAAAAATCTCGGAACCAGAGTCCGATATAGTTTGTTTCTAAGGTGTTACAAGGATCGGAATTGAACTACCAGCGGCTTGAGAAAGTCGCCTATACTTTGCTACTGGCATCTCGGCGGTTGAGGCCATACTTCCAGTGTCATCCCATCACAGTAAGAACTAATCAACCCATTAGACAAATTTTGCATAAACCTGACTTGGCAGGAAGAATGATGACCTGGGCGGTAGAATTGTCACAATACGATATCTCGTATGAACCACGTCAGGCAATCAAAGCACAAGCTTTGGCCGATTTCGTAGCCGAGATGACACATCCCGGAGAAGAACCAAAAGGATCCTGGACCATTTATGTTGATGGATCTTCAAACCCAAAAGGAGCTGGCGCTGGCATACTAATCGAGAATGATGAGGGGATTACGGTGGAATATTCTCTAAAGTTTGAATTCCCAACCTCTAATAACCAAGCAGAATATGAAGCCTGTTTAGCCGGGATACGCGTGGCAAAGGAGCTAGGAGCTACTGCGATCACGTTATGTTCAGATTCCCAATTGGTGGTATCCCAGATAAAAGGGGAATACCAAGCAAGAGAACCATTATTACAAAGATACCTGGCTAAAGTTAAGGAAAGTCTACTTGGTCTTTCTAAATTCGAGATCTAGCACATTCCAAGAGAAGAGAACAGTCGTGCTGATCTGCTCTCAAAATTGGCCAGCACCAAATCATCCTCAACTTTGAAGTTAGTAGTAGAAGAAGTTCTCCCTTCTCCTTGTGCTATTTTGCAGGTTGAAAGTGAAGACTGGAGGACCCCAATAATAGAGTATATCACTAAAGGCACCATCCGGAAAATGCCCGGGAAGCAAAGAGGTTGGTACAAAATGCATCCCAGTATTCCGTGATAGAAGGACAATTGTTCAGAAGGGGACTTTCCACTCCTTTGCTTAAATGCATTGGACCATCCGAAACATGGTATGTTCTCACTGAGGTGCATGAAGGAAGTTGCAGTCACCACATTGGTGGAAAATCGTTGGCAAGGAAATCCTTGCGAACAGGATACTTCTGGCCAACCATGAACAAAGATGCAGCTGACCACGTGAAGAAATTCCAAAAGTGCCAGGAACACAGTCCACTATCCCACATCCCGGCCGAGGATTTGCACAGCATCTCCATCCCTTGGCCTTTTCACACTTGGGGTTTGGACCTCTTGGGACCTTTCATGCCAACTACAGGTCAATTCAAACATCTTATTGTTGCTGTTGAGTATTACACTAAATGGATTGAACTGGTACCTTTAGCCAGCATAGCATCAGTTAAAGCTCAGAATTTTGTATTCCGGCAAATAATATGCCGGTTCGGTATCCCGGGGGAAGTCATCTGCGATAATGGGACCCAATTTACCGACAAAGACTTCCGAGAAATTTTAGCAGGACTCCACATCAAGCAATATTTTGCTAGTGTAGAGCACCCACAATCAAACGGACAGACAGAGTCCGCCAACAAAGTCATACTTAATGGCTTAAAAAAGAGGTGTGAGAAAGTTGGAACTAGTTGGGTGGAGGACCTTGATCAAGTACTTTGGAGCTACAGAACTACTCCCCATAGCTCCACTAGAGAAACTCCGTTTCGAATGGTATACGGATCAGATGCCATAATCCCGGTAGAAATTGGTCATCCATCTTGGAGGGTCATGTATCCCGCACAAGAAAATGAGCAGCTGCTCAGAGAAGATTCTGACATGGTCGAAGAGATCCGAGAAGCCGCCAGAATCAAAGAGTTATCCCGGAAGCAACAAGTGGCACAGAGATACAACTTGAGGGTTATCCCGAGAAGTTTCCAACCTGGCGACTTAGTCTTAAGAAGAGCCAGCATTGGAAATCAGAATGCTAAAGACGGGAAGCTCAGAGCAAATTGGGAAGGCAAATTTCGGGTCAGGCTCATCGCAGCTAATGGAGCTTACCATCTAGAGACCCTCAAAGGCAAAGAGATTCCAAGAACGCTTAATGTCGCAGACTTAAGTCACTATTATAGTTAAGTTATGTAATTTACATTCTTTGTAATAAAGGGGTACTCTTTTTCCTGTAGCAGGCTTTATCCCTTAGGAGGGTTTTACTGCTAGAGGATTTAACGAGGCCCCCAGTTGTTATTTTATTTTTGTTATCAATAAAGTAGCATTTTATTCACTCTTACACAAACAAGCTAGTTTAATTCTTAATAGCGAATAGATCGGAAGAATGTATGAGAAGTACAAATAATCCGAGACTGAGATGTCGTCAACATGAAACAATCGACGTACATACAAGGCCAACAATGAGTCGAGATACCATCTCGGGTAATTCTCTGCTACAGACTCAATAGGGGCCCATCACGGGTAACCCTGGCCATAAAGAAACATGAAGTACCATCAAGGTTACACTTCAACTTAAACTCCGAGAAAGTACAAAATACTTTCCCTCCTATTAAGGAGCTAAAAGGGCGACATCGCAAATGTATCCCTAACAATTATAAAGACATGAGAAATTTCCATGTCAAAGAGGGATGTAAAAGGCACCTTAAATGGTCAAGTCTCAACGACATACAAAAATGCAATAGATAAAACAAGAACTCCAAAAAGGAGAAATAAACATGAAGCCCAAATACGAAAGAAGCAGTAAACGAAAGCCATACATAAAGAACATCCCGGGACATCGGGATGAAAAAGTCTACAACCAACTGAACTTGTCTGTCAAAGTTTTACAAAACGAAAGAAGGATAAAGCAAAACAAAAATACAAAACAGATTATTCAGTTCCGCCGGCACGCTCATCCGCAGGCTCTTGAACGAGATCGACAGGAGGAGGAGTGCTGCAGTCGAAAGGCTCAAGCCTGGGATCGGCAGGATCAATAGGCACGGGTTATGAGTATCATGGAAGTCCATGAACATCCTGTCCTTCATGCCATGATACTTGCAAAGCCCACGAGTGTTCAGCTCAACCCCGGGATTTAAGAACAGGAGGGTCTTCACACAATCCCGGTAGGAATCATCCACCGTTGTGTCCATATCTAGGTAAGCTTCCTCCAACTTCTCTTGAGTTTCCCACAGCTCGACCTGGGTCTCTGAAGCTTCGAAGCCGATCCCAAAAGCTCGGATTGAAGAAGCTTGAGAGCAGAACCATCCTCCTCTTCCTTAATCTTGAGCTGGAAGACCTCACCCTTCAACTGGGAGTTCTCGGCATCCAAGCTAGCAGCCTTCTCCCTCTCTTTGGCAAAGTCCTCTTCCATACGAGAAAATTTCTCCTTCAAAGAGGCGAGATCTTCTTCGGCCCGGGATTCCGATTCCCTGGCACTCTTGACCAAGGCTTCCTTCAACTCCACGTCATCTCGGAGTTCCTGTAGCTGGGCTCTCAGAGAAGCAGCCTGGCCCAAGTCCTCAGCTTGGTCATGAACATGCTGTAGCATAGCCATGCTCATAGCCGTCCAACCCATAAGAGACTTGGCTTGCTCCTACAAAGACAGAAATGAAATAGAAGAGTTAGAAGCAAGGCTACCGGGATGAATACTTACAAAAATTCGGAATAACAAATAACATGTACCTTCACGGCGGCAGCTCCACCCTTCGTGAAAAAGTCCCCATGCTGGAACTTAATCAAAGGAGATTGGAATCCTTCCTAGGCAGAAGAAGGAGTAGAGAAGGGCGCCACCAGTACCGGGTTCATCCCGGCAGAAGCCCCTTGGGCATTTCCAGGCTGGTCACTTACAAATCGAACTAAATGATATAATAAGAAGGTAACACACGGTCCCTGCACGACTAAAGACCCCAAAAGATACGGACTTGGTAGTGCCACGACGTTTTGGCTTCACATTAGCCACCTCGGCGCCAGAAGATGGAGGTACAGACCTCTTAGCAGGAGAAGCTCCCCCAGCAGGAGCTACATTCGAGATGTTAATCCCGGTAGAAACTACTGGGATAGGCGCAGGAACCGGAGAAGGAGAAGGAGGTGGACCTGAAGGAATGGCTTTCCCTTTTCCCTTGGCGTCTCGTTTTTGCTTTTGAATGGCATAGTTGGCCATGATCTCGGCTGCAAAAGCAAGAACACATTTGTTAGTAAAAGTAAAAAATAATCGACATGAAACACAGGTAAACAACATTATAACAATAAAGGACAATGCCCTACATAAGCATGTCGCCTAATCACGACGAGATACCCTTATCACATCCTTACAATGGATGGGTATCCCCCCTGCTCAACAAAGGCGCACAGATTCCTGAAGGTTTGTTGGTCTTCTTCTTCCAGGAAGCCAATCTCCAATTCCTTCAGGGACAGAGACCTTTGATAATGCTCCTCCGTTCAGTAGAGCAGGAACAAGGGTTGCTTGTTTTGTCCCATCCAAAAGGGAGTACAATCTTTGGTCTGAGGGATAACTTTGACATAAAAATCCCTATGGGCCTTGAAGGACTCTTCATAAGGGACAAATAGTTGGGGGATCCCGGAGCGGTGACGAAGGGATACCCAATTCTTCTTCTTTGGACCGCGATAAGGACCAAAAATATATAAGAATAGGGTCGAGGAACAGTGCCAGCCTTTAGCCCAGCAAAAGACCTCAAAGGTCTGAAGAAATCCCCAACTATTAGGGTGAAGTTGGGTAGGAACGAGATGAAGGTTGTGCAAAACTTCAATCTGAAGGTCGGAGAAAGGGAACCTAATTTTAAGTTGATGCCACAAAGACTCCAGCATCATGATATAGGAACCTTCACCCTCAGATGCCGGCGTACAAATTCTTTCCTTCTTACTTGGGATGACCAACTTATGGTTTGACGAAGGATCAGCTGTAACATCAGTCCCAGGAGTGTTGGGCCCATAATGAAAACATTCCCTCCAATGCTTTTCCACTTGCCTGAGCCAGCGACCGTCCTTCACCGAACACTCCTCCCAGATGATATCCCAGGGAACCCACAACATCCCCCAAATATTCTTCAGTTCAATCAGGGGGACATTCAATTCTAGGCTTAGAAGTACTGGGTTCGCCTACCCCTCACGCGACAACCTTTGAATCCCCGGCATTAGGTGAAGCCGGCACACCAGCAGAAGATCTCGGAGCACCAGAAGCTACCGGGATACGAATGTCGCCGTGAGCGGGTTCCATATCTACATGACAAGATAAAGAAGAATCAGATCCCGGGGATGAATGACTATGAGAAGAGGGAACATAAGCAGGATCGGACTTAGAATCTAAGGAATGTGTCATAGACGATGATATAGATTCTCTATCTTCTAGAGGATCCCCGGGATGGGAAGACTTAACTTCATCTCCCACCGGAATAAAATTAACAGGAGCACGACGATCTGAAGCTTGCTCGACAGAAACAGAACTCTCGGAACTATATTCATCAGGAAGATGGGCCGATGCAAGAAGAAGAGCAGAAGGTTCTGGGTTTAAAGTGTTAAACGACCTACTCACGCTCAGAATAACTGACTCACCACTCTCCACTCGTCGTGAATACAGAGGGTAAAACCAAAAATGGGAAGATTCACAATAATCAGGGTTGGCTCTAGAAGGCGTACCTGAACAAGGGTTTGGTTCATTAGGAGACCTATGTTTTCGAAGTCCCCTCGCAAAACTCTAAAGAAGCTTAGTATCATTTGATTCCAAGGAAGAACTACTCGTCAACACGATAACATTATCGACCATTTTCGAAGGAAAGAAACCCAGAAACTACAACTAAACCCTAAGGAATGGGGAGAATGCAACAGAACAATCCAAGAATCAGGAAAGAATCGAATAAAAGC
Source organism: Cyamopsis tetragonoloba (assembly GCA_037177725.1). Lineage (NCBI taxonomy): Eukaryota > Viridiplantae > Streptophyta > Magnoliopsida > Fabales > Fabaceae > Cyamopsis > Cyamopsis tetragonoloba. The sequence continues at coordinate 45,896,473 of CM074119.1, read as the reverse complement.
ACAAATTGATGAAAAGTAAAAGCAATACCTGAAAGAAGAAGCGAAAATGTTGCTAGAAAACAAGAATGGAAGACAGGCACGAAGAGGAAGAAGAAAGGTTTCAAAACTCTCTATCGCAGGAAATGAAGAGACAGGAAGCGCGAAAATGGAGAGTAAAAACTTAAACAAAGGAAAAGGTGAAAATGTAACGGGTGAAAAGAAATAAAGTAAAAATTGTCACATCACCTTAATGAACGTGGGGCCCGAAACCACGCTAATCATCGCGCACAGTGCCTAGAATGGAGCGCGTGAAATACACGCGCCCAAAAAGCAAACCAACCGTTATCTCGTGACATTTCCAGAATCATCATCTAATATCCACCCGACATGGCAAATGAACTCGTCAACTTATCCCAGGAAAAGCTTGACGACTTGGGGGGCAACTGTTGTGGACCAGAATAACAGCATCCCGGATGTGCGTATGCATGCCGGGTCAAGTAGCCATCAATTACCGTGGGCATCCCGGTAAGTTTGGCGCGGTCTACAATCAAGGCCTAGCTAATGAGGATTGGGCCCAGGCACAGATCCTAGCCCAATACAGATCACATTTAGGTCACTTGCCTCACTCTATAAATATAAACCCTAATACACTCACTAACTTGGGCGTCAGAGTACTTGCAGGTGCACACCACCGCCGCCAGAGCTCACGATCAGGAAGCCATCCTACTGCCCTTTGCTGATCAAGGAGACCCTCCTGCTCGTCCTATATATATATACTATTTAATCTTTAACATTTATGATGGTGCATTTGGGTCCCTCATATTTTAATCTTTGATGTATTTTTGTTCGTGGTTTTAAACTGTTAACGGAAATCCAACGTGACACATTAAATGACACGTTAGACAATCAAAACTATATCGTTCTCACATTGCAGTTTAAAAAAAAACTATTATTTTTCACTAAAAACGACATCGTGCTTCACGCAAGAACATACCATAATATCTAAAGTTTTAAAAGGAAAACGCTATTAAAGTGCATCACAGATAAAAAACGACAATGTTTTGTATTATATGTCATCTCACCAATAAAACTGCAACACTTTGGGTGTTCTATGTGTCACTTAAAATATCACGTTAGACTTCCGTTAATGGTGTATTTTAACACTAAATTAATGTTAACGACCAAAATGAATCACAAATAAAAAACTTAGGAACCCAAATGCTCCATTTAAAATGCTAACGACTAATGTGAACAAATTTCAATAAGCCGGGGAGCAATATGACCTTTTACTCCTATACTACTTCCGGACTCATATATAAGCAAAAATTAACTAACTTACGCATATTAAGAAAATTAGGAATAACAATACAAGAATGTGCCAATTTAGCGACAAATGATTTGCGACGGCCCAACACCGTTGCAAAATTGCGACGGAATATATAACTTTTGCGACGGAAAAAATCGTCGCTAATTTTGTGACTGAAATTTCCGTCGCTAAGTGGCGGCATTTGATTTTTTTTAAAAAAAAATACCAGCGGTAGCGACGGACACAGCCATCGCAAAAAAAGGGTCGTTTTAATTTTTTTTTGCATCGAGGAGTAGCGACGGACTGGGCCGTCGCAAAAAAAAACATTTTGGAAAAAAAATTAAATTTTTTTTTCTAAAACAATTTTTTTTGCACACCACCGCCGCCAGAGCTCACGATCAGGAAGCCATCCTACTGCCCTTTGCTGATCAAGGAGACCCTCCTGCTCGTCCTATATATATATACTATTTAATCTTTAACATTTATGATGGTGCATTTGGGTCCCTCATATTTTAATCTTTGATGTATTTTTGTTCGTGGTTTTAAACTGTTAACGGAAATCCAACGTGACACATTAAATGACACGTTAGACAATCAAAACTATATCGTTCTCACATTGCAGTTTAAAAAAAAACTATTATTTTTCACTAAAAACGACATCGTGCTTCACGCAAATGCATCAAAGATTAAAATATGAGGGACCCAAATGCACCATCATAAATGTTAAAGATTAAATAGTATATATATATAGGACGAGCAGGAGGGTCTCCTTGATCAGCAAAGGGCAGTAGGATGGCTTCCTGATCGTGAGCTCTGGCGGCGGTGGTGTGCAAAAAAAATTGTTTTAGAAAAAAAAATTTAATTTTTTTCCAAAATGTTTTTTTTTGCGACGGCCCAGTCCGTCGCTACTCCTCGATGCAAAAAAAAATTAAAACGACCCTTTTTTTGCGATGGCTGTGTCCGTCGCTACCGCTGGTATTTTTTTTAAAAAAAAATCAAATGCCGCCACTTAGCGACGGAAATTTCAGTCACAAAATTAGCGACGATTTTTTCCGTCGCAAAAGTTATATATTCCGTCGCAATTTTGCAACGGTGTTGGGCCGTCGCAAATCATTTGTCGCTAAATTGGCACATTCTTGTATTGTTATTCCTAATTTTCTTAATATGCGTAAGTTAGTTAATTTTTGCTTATATATGAGTCCGGAAGTAGTATAGGAGTAAAAGGTCATATTGCTCCCCGGCTTATTGAAATTTGTTCACATTAGTCGTTAGCATTTTAAATGGAGCATTTGGGTTCCTAAGTTTTTTATTTGTGATTCATTTTGGTCGTTAACATTAATTTAGTGTTAAAATACACCATTAACGGAAGTCTAACGTGATATTTTAAGTGACACATAGAACACCCAAAGTGTTGCAGTTTTATTGGTGAGATGACATATAATACAAAACATTGTCGTTTTTTATCTGTGATGCACTTTAATAGCGTTTTCCTTTTAAAACTTTAGATATTATGGTATGTTCTTGCGTGAAGCACGATGTCGTTTTTAGTGAAAAATAATAGTTTTTTTTTAAACTGCAATGTGAGAACGATATAGTTTTGATTGTCTAACGTGTCATTTAATGTGTCACGTTGGATTTCCGTTAACAGTTTAAAACCACGAACAAAAATACATCAAAGATTAAAATATGAGGGACCCAAATGCACCATCATAAATGTTAAAGATTAAATAGTATATATATATAGGACGAGCAGGAGGGTCTCCTTGATCAGCAAAGGGCAGTAGGATGGCTTCCTGATCGTGAGCTCTGGCGGCGGTGGTGTGCACCTGCAAGTACTCTGACGCCCAAGTTAGTGAGTGTATTAGGGTTTATATTTATAGAGTGAGGCAAGTGACCTAAATGTGATCTGTATTGGGCTAGGATCTGTGCCTGGGCCCAATCCTCATTAGCTAGGCCTTGATTGTAGACCGCGCCAAACTTACCGGGATGCCCACGGTAATTGATGGCTACTTGACCCGGCATGCATACGCACATCCGGGATGCTGTTATTCTGGTCCACAACAGTTGCCCCCCAAGTCGTCAAGCTTTTCCTGGGATAAGTTGACGAGTTCATTTGCCATGTCGGGTGGATATTAGATGATGATTCTGGAAATGTCACGAGATAACGGTTGGTTTGCTTTTTGGGCGCGTGTATTTCACGCGCTCCATTCTAGGCACTGTGCGCGATGATTAGCGTGGTTTCGGGCCCCACGTTCATTAAGGTGATGTGACAATTTTTACTTTATTTCTTTTCACCCGTTACATTTTCACCTTTTCCTTTGTTTAAGTTTTTACTCTCCATTTTCGCGCTTCCTGTCTCTTCATTTCCTGCGATAGAGAGTTTTGAAACCTTTCTTCTTCCTCTTCGTGCCTGTCTTCCATTCTTGTTTTCTAGCAACATTTTCGCTTCTTCTTTCAGGTATTGCTTTTACTTTTCATCAATTTGTGCTTTTATTCGATTCTTTCCTGATTCTTGGATTGTTCTGTTGCATTCTCCCCATTCCTTAGGGTTTAGTTGTAGTTTCTGGGTTTCTTTCCTTCGAAAATGGTCGATAATGTTATCGTGTTGACGAGTAGTTCTTCCTTGGAATCAAATGATACTAAGCTTCTTTAGAGTTTTGCGAGGGGACTTCGAAAACATAGGTCTCCTAATGAACCAAACCCTTGTTCAGGTACGCCTTCTAGAGCCAACCCTGATTATTGTGAATCTTCCCATTTTTGGTTTTACCCTCTGTATTCACGACGAGTGGAGAGTGGTGAGTCAGTTATTCTGAGCGTGAGTAGGTCGTTTAACACTTTAAACCCAGAACCTTCTGCTCTTCTTCTTGCATCGGCCCATCTTCCTGATGAATATAGTTCCGAGAGTTCTGTTTCTGTCGAGCAAGCTTCAGATCGTCGTGCTCCTGTTAATTTTATTCCGGTGGGAGATGAAGTTAAGTCTTCCCATCCCGGGGATCCTCTAGAAGATAGAGAATCTATATCATCGTCTATGACACATTCCTTAGATTCTAAGTCCGATCCTGCTTATGTTCCCTCTTCTCATAGTCATTCATCCCCGGGATCTGATTCTTCTTTATCTTGTCATGTAGATATGGAACCCGCTCACGGCGACATTCGTATCCCGGTAGCTTCTGGTGCTCCGAGATCTTCTGCTGGTGTGCCGGCTTCACCTAATGCCGGGGATTCAAAGGTTGTCGCGTGAGGGGTAGGCGAACCCAGTACTTCTAAGCCTAGAATTGAATGTCCCCCTGATTGAACTGAAGAATATTTGGGGGATGTTGTGGGTTCCCTGGGATATCATCTGGGAGGAGTGTTCGGTGAAGGACGGTCGCTGGCTCAGGCAAGTGGAAAAGCATTGGAGGGAATGTTTTCATTATGGGCCCAACACTCCTGGGACTGATGTTACAGCTGATCCTTCGTCAAACCATAAGTTGGTCATCCCAAGTAAGAAGGAAAGAATTTGTACGCCGGCATCTGAGGGTGAAGGTTCCTATATCATGATGCTGGAGTCTTTGTGGCATCAACTTAAAATTAGGTTCCCTTTCTCCGACCTTCAGATTGAAGTTTTGCACAACCTTCATCTCGTTCCTACCCAACTTCACCCTAATAGTTGGGGATTTCTTCAGACCTTTGAGGTCTTTTGCTGGGCTAAAGGCTGGCACTGTTCCTCGACCCTATTCTTATATATTTTTGGTCCTTATCGCGGTCCAAAGAAGAAGAATTGGGTATCCCTTCGTCACCGCTCCGGGATCCCCCAACTATTTGTCCCTTATGAAGAGTCCTTCAAGGCCCATAGGGATTTTTATGTCAAAGTTATCCCTCAGACCAAAGATTGTACTCCCTTTTGGATGGGACAAAACAAGCAACCCTTGTTCCTGCTCTACTGAACGGAGGAGCATTATCAAAGGTCTCTGTCCCTGAAGGAATTGGAGATTGGCTTCCTGGAAGAAGAAGACCAACAAACCTTCAGGAATCTGTGCGCCTTTGTTGAGCAGGGGGGATACCCATCCATTGTAAGGATGTGATAAGGGTATCTCGTCGTGATTAGGCGACATGCTTATGTAGGGCATTGTCCTTTATTGTTATAATGTTGTTTACCTGTGTTTCATGTCGATTATTTTTTACTTTTACTAACAAATGTGTTCTTGCTTTTGCAGCCGAGATCATGGCCAACTATGCCATTCAAAAGCAAAAACGAGACGCCAAGGGAAAAGGGAAAGCCATTCCTTCAGGTCCACCTCCTTCTCCTTCTCCGGTTCCTGCGCCTATCCCAGTAGTTTCTACCGGGATTAACATCTCGAATGTAGCTCCTGCTGGGGGAGCTTCTCCTGCTAAGAGGTCTGTACCTCCATCTTCTGGCGCCGAGGTGGCTAATGTGAAGCCAAAACGTCGTGGCACTACCAAGTCCGTATCTTTTGGGGTCTTTAGTCGTGCAGGGACCGTGTGTTACCTTCTTATTATATCATTTAGTTCGATTTGTAAGTGACCAGCCTGGAAATGCCCAAGGGGCTTCTGCCGGGATGAACCCGGTACTGGTGGCGCCCTTCTCTACTCCTTCTTCTGCCTAGGAAGGATTCCAATCTCCTTTGATTAAGTTCCAGCATGGGGACTTTTTCACGAAGGGTGGAGCTGCCGCCGTGAAGGTACATGTTATTTGTTATTCCGAATTTTTGTAAGTATTCATCCCGGTAGCCTTGCTTCTAACTCTTCTATTTCATTTCTGTCTTTGTAGGAGCAAGCCAAGTCTCTTATGGGTTGGACGGCTATGAGCATGGCTATGCTACAGCATGTTCATGACCAAGCTGAGGACTTGGGCCAGGCTGCTTCTCTGAGAGCCCAGCTACAGGAACTCCGAGATGACGTGGAGTTGAAGGAAGCCTTGGTCAAGAGTGCCAGGGAATCGGAATCCCGGGCCGAAGAAGATCTCGCCTCTTTGAAGGAGAAATTTTCTCGTATGGAAGAGGACTTTGCCAAAGAGAGGGAGAAGGCTGCTAGCTTGGATGCCGAGAACTCCCAGTTGAAGGGTGAGGTCTTCCAGCTCAAGATTAAGGAAGAGGAGGATGGTTCTGCTCTCAAGCTTCTTCAATCCGAGCTTTTGGGATCGGCTTCGAAGCTTCAGAGACCCAGGTCGAGCTGTGGGAAACTCAAGAGAAGTTGGAGGAAGCTTACCTAGATATGGACACAACGGTGGATGATTCCTACCGGGATTGTGTGAAGACCCTCCTGTTCTTAAATCCCGGGGTTGAGCTGAACACTCGTGGGCTTTGCAAGTATCATGGCATGAAGGACAGGATGTTCATGGACTTCCATGATACTCATAACCCGTGCCTATTGATCCTGCCGATCCCAGGCTTGAGCCTTTCGACTGCAGCACTCCTCCTCCTGTCGATCTCGTTCAAGAGCCTGCGGATGAGCGTGCCGGCGGAACTGAATAATCTGTTTTGTATTTTTGTTTTGCTTTATCCTTCTTTCGTTTTGTAAAACTTTGACAGACAAGTTCAGTTGGTTGTAGACTTTTTCATCCCGATGTCCCGGGATGTTCTTTATGTATGGCTTTCGTTTACTGCTTCTTTCGTATTTGGGCTTCATGTTTATTTCTCCTTTTTGGAGTTCTTGTTTTATCTATTGCATTTTTGTATGTCGTTGAGACTTGACCATTTAAGGTGCCTTTTACATCCCTCTTTGACATGGAAATTTCTCATGTCTTTATAATTGTTAGGGATACATTTGCGATGTCGCCCTTTTAGCTCCTTAATAGGAGGGAAAGTATTTTGTACTTTCTCGGAGTTTAAGTTGAAGTGTAACCTTGATGGTACTTCATGTTTCTTTATGGCCAGGGTTACCCGTGATGGGCCCCTATTGAGTCTGTAGCAGAGAATTACCCGAGATGGTATCTCGACTCATTGTTGGCCTTGTATGTACGTCGATTGTTTCATGTTGACGACATCTCAGTCTCGGATTATTTGTACTTCTCATACATTCTTCCGATCTGTTCGCTATTAAGAATTAAACTAGCTTGTTTGTGTAAGAGTGAATAAAATGCTACTTTATTGATAACAAAAATAAAATAACAACTGGGGGCCTCGTTAAATCCTCTAGCAGTAAAACCCTCCTAAGGGATAAAGCCTGCTACAGGAAAAAGAGTACCCCTTTATTACAAAGAATGTAAATTACATAACTTAACTATAATAGTGCCTTAAGTCTGCGACATTAAGCGTTCTTGGAATCTCTTTGCCTTTGAGGGTCTCTAGATGGTAAGCTCCATTAGCTGCGATGAGCCTGACCCGAAATTTGCCTTCCCAATTTGCTCTGAGCTTCCCGTCTTTAGCATTCTGATTTCCAATGCTGGCTCTTCTTAAGACTAAGTCGCCAGGTTGGAAACTTCTCGGGATAACCCTCAAGTTGTATCTCTGTGCCACTTGTTGCTTCCGGGATAACTCTTTGATTCTGGCGGCTTCTCGGATCTCTTCGACCATGTCAGAATCTTCTCTGAGCAGCTGCTCATTTTCTTGTGCGGGATACATGACCCTCCAAGATGGATGACCAATTTCTACCGGGATTATGGCATCTGATCCGTATACCATTCGAAACGGAGTTTCTCTAGTGGAGCTATGGGGAGTAGTTCTGTAGCTCCAAAGTACTTGATCAAGGTCCTCCACCCAACTAGTTCCAACTTTCTCACACCTCTTTTTTAAGCCATTAAGTATGACTTTGTTGGCGGACTCTGTCTGTCCGTTTGATTGTGGGTGCTCTACACTAGCAAAATATTGCTTGATGTGGAGTCCTGCTAAAATTTCTCGGAAGTCTTTGTCGGTAAATTGGGTCCCATTATCGCAGATGACTTCCCCCGGGATACCGAACCGGCATATTATTTGCCGGAATACAAAATTCTGAGCTTTAACTGATGCTATGCTGGCTAAAGGTACCAGTTCAATCCATTTAGTGTAATACTCAACAGCAACAATAAGATGTTTGAATTGACCTGTAGTTGGCATGAAAGGTCCCAAGAGGTCCAAACCCCAAGTGTGAAAAGGCCAAGGGATGGAGATGCTGTGCAAATCCTCGGCCGGGATGTGGGATAGTGGACTGTGTTCCTGGCACTTTTGGAATTTCTTCACGTGGTCAGCTGCATCTTTGTTCATGGTTGGCCAGAAGTATCCTGTTCGCAAGGATTTCCTTGCCAACGATTTTCCACCAATGTGGTGACTGCAACTTCCTTCATGCACCTCAGTGAGAACATACCATGTTTCGGATGGTCCAATGCATTTAAGCAAAGGAGTGGAAAGTCCCCTTCTGAACAATTGTCCTTCTATCACGGAATACTGGGATGCATTTTGTACCAACCTCTTTGCTTCCCGGGCATTTTCCGGATGGTGCCTTTAGTGATATACTCTATTATTGGGGTCCTCCAGTCTTCACTTTCAACCTGCAAAATAGCACAAGGAGAAGGGAGAACTTCTTCTACTACTAACTTCAAAGTTGAGGATGATTTGGTGCTGGCCAATTTTGAGAGCAGATCAGCACGACTGTTCTCTTCTCTTGGAATGTGCTAGATCTCGAATTTAGAAAGACCAAGTAGACTTTCCTTAACTTTAGCCAGGTATCTTTGTAATAATGGTTCTCTTGCTTGGTATTCCCCTTTTATCTGGGATACCACCAATTGGGAATCTGAACATAACGTGATCGTAGTAGCTCCTAGCTCCTTTGCCACGCGTATCCCGGCTAAACAGGCTTCATATTCTGCTTGGTTATTAGAGGTTGGGAATTCAAACTTTAGAGAATATTCCACCGTAATCCCCTCATCATTCTCGAAGGAAGATGGAAGAGAACTGAAAAGAAGAATTGATATTCATTCCAAATTTTGTGTGATTAAATTGTTATGTACATTTGAGAGAAAAGAGAAAGATATATACCCAACTTTCTCTCTAACTAAAACCGATCCTAACTAACTCTAGGAAGGGAAAAACTAACTAACGGTTTTGAAAGAGTTAACAAAAAACTAAAAAAAAATAAAGATAACTAAAACTCTATTAAAACATCATCGTTGACCGTTTCTGCACAATGATGGTTGTGTAGATTCTAAAGTTGCCTCTGTGTTATCCTTAGTGCTTCCGTTGGTGCATTGTCTTCCAACAGTTTATTAGTGTCGAATCGAAAAAGAAAATGGAGTGGGGCCAAGCGGCAAGGCAACGGGTTATGGTCCTGCTGTTCAGAGGTTCAAATCCTTCCGTCCCAGAACATATCCATTCATGATGTATATCATATTTGAATACAAATTGTAGATTAGAATAAAGATTATCCTTTCTTTTTTTAAATCATTTATCTCTAATCTAAATCGAGTCGCTTTTAAAAATGTAGACTCAAAAGCGACTCAATTTTTTTTCCTCTTTTTTATCGTAATCATTGTGGATAATTGTATAATAAAGATTTATTTATCATTATTTCATAATGATTTCGATTTTGTTATAATATTTCTTTTGAAGAAATTCATTTTTTTCTATTTTATAAACTATCAAAATTCAATAGAAAATCTATCAATAGAATATCGCATTAATTTGAATTTATTTTATTCTTCTTTACTTTCTAAATTGTCCAGTTATATAGAAGGAAAACCTAAAAGTAAAGCGGATAGATTATTATGTATTGATTGAATCAATGACTATTCACAATTTCGTAATTGAATAAATTATATAGGCATATAGCGGATTCAAGCTAAAAGAATGTTATGGTTAAACTTCGTTTGAAACATTGTGGCAAAAATCAACGCGTGACTTGAAAGACATGATTAGATTAGCTGTGGATTCTTACATCCGCCATTTTTTCTAGTATTTCTATCTAGTACCTAGAAATTGGGGATCTCTTGACTCGACATCGTTTGTTCTTATTTGCTAAAACTATTGTTTGAGGGACGGGAGAGGGATTGATGATGTAAATAGTACACGATGAAGCAAGTTGATTCATTTCTCATGGGAAAGTATCTAAGGTTAGTGAAAATTAATAAGTTAGTACAACTTCATAAGTATATTTTTGGTAGAGAAATCTAGAGGATCCAATTTGAGCCAGGTTCCAAAAAATGTCAAATTTGTTGGAATTGGTTAAACTATTTTGATCAAAATTGTATCTGTGGGAATCTCTATTTATATGATTCTTTGAGAGAAAGAAAAAATGGTATGTTGCTGCAATTTTTGAACGATTAAAGATCCACGAAGTAATGTCTAAAACCAATGATTAAAGGAAAAGCTTAAGGATCCTTGAACAAGTAAATATTATTTTCAAATTGTCTCAACAATTCTATTAGAATAGTAATTTTATTAGAATAAAGAAAAAAAAAATAGATTCTAAAGAAGCACAGGCAAGAAAAGGGGGTAGGGATCGCTCAATAAATTGAATACCTAACTAAAGACTTTGTTTTCCTTTGAGTTATTTGAAAATTATCCAATTTGAGTTATGAGATTTCGAATACAAGGAGTTTTTTTTTCAGAAAGACAAAAAATACTTATATCGTAGTCTAATTGATTTGGTGATTTTATTGATCTATTTGAAATCATAATTTCATACATAGATGTAATTTTGAATTTTCTCGAGCAGTATGTGGAGAAAACTTCTCATACATTTCTAGGGAGTGTATTGTTCATCTATATCTATCCTAATGAGTTGTTTATCGAATCGTTGCAATTGATGTTCGGAAAGTGGATTTTTAAGATCCCATAAAGAATAAAACCTATATAAATATTCCTATTATTCTATATTTCCTAGAACAAGACGCTCAACCTACAATAACTATTCACGATATTTCAAAAAAGGCGGGTGCTTTATGTAACTTTGCCCTAATCTACAAACTAAGTTTAATTAATGAAAGAAAAAAAGGGTGTGGATGACTTGTATATAGGTTTATAGAACTCTGTTCTCTTTTATCCCCCCCCCCCCGCTCTCTTTTTCTATTCATACCTAATTTTTTATTTCTTGTTGTTGACATAGAATGTTGTTTTCTATATACACAAAAATGGATTTTTATCGATCTTTAAAATTTAAAAAAAAAGGCTTATATATATCATAAAATCCAAACTTTTTAAAACATTTGTCTTCAGTCCCTATTGTTAACTTTGACTGTTAACTACTGACGTGGCTAACGGAGAGCCATGTCAACCTGCCACGTCAGTCTACCATGTCATTTATGTGGTTTTGCTTTTAGTCCCTAGAAAATTCATGTTTTTTTCTTTTGGTCCCTGCAAAATTCATATTTTTCAATTTTGGTCCCAAAGTCATTTCTTCCTCTACCATCTTCTTCCTCGTCCGCCACCACCACCACTACCACTAACTTCCACCTCTACCACTCCCTCCTCTTCCACCACTACCACCACCTTCCACTCTTCTCTCTCACTTTCAATCCCTAATTTCACTATATAAACTCCGATTCCAAACTCTAATTCGCAATCCCTAACATGATTCCATCATCTTTACAATCCTAGCCTCCATAGTTCATACACCTCTCTCAGCTTCATCATCAACAACATAATGTCGTTTCCACTTGTCTACACTTGTCTCTCAATGACCAACAACAAAAACAGAGGCTACAAATTCAACAATCCCAATCGAATTCCTCCACTTTATCTTATATATTTTCTGAATAATCTTCCTCACAAATCAAACACCAAAGTGAAGAAATTGACCAATTTCTCCGAACCCAAATATCAACTTATTGTCCTTTCAATTAACCTATAGAGCGTTGCTGATAATAGCAGCCGAAGCCGTTGCGCATAGGTTGAGAGAGAAAGAAACAGAGGTCGAGAAATCCACGTCCATAAACAAAGAGTTAGAAGCACGTGCAGCCAGTTAGAAACTTTGAAGAATCATTTGATGATAACGTTTTTTATTCTGAGGTAGAATGAAACTTTCACATAGAAGGCCCACATGACATGGGGGATATTAACTTGTGTGATTTGAACACCGATGATATATCGAAGCTGACTTATGCTTACTTTGAAGTTGGATTCATGTTCTATAACTTGTATGCAAGAATGAAGGTTTTTCGGCAAAAAAGAGTAAATTCGTCCGAAATAGGGCTAACGAGATAGTGCAACAAACCTTTGTGTGTAATAAAGAAGGTTTTAGAGATGGAAAACATGTTAACAGAAGCAATCGAAAGCGTTGTCCTAAACCCAAAACAAGGTGTTAGTGTAAGGCTAAGATGTGTGTGCACTTAAATATGCTAACTGGATTGTGGCACATCATATACTATTTCGATGACCATAATCACACGATGATGCCTGAAAAGATCACTAGGATGATGGCTGGTCATAGAAACATAAATAAAGAGGACAAAATGCAAATGAGACATATTTTGTAGAGAGTTGGGATCACAACACCTAACATATTTTGTTCATTTTCTAGCCAATTTGGAGGGTTTGAGAACGTTGGGTTCCATAAACGAGGCATGTATTACTTGATTGACAAAGAAAGAAGGAAGGAAGGCATAGATGCTTTTGCAGCACTGAGATACATGTGTGAGTTGGCTAAGAATGACCCAGTTTTTTTATGCTCACATAATAGATGAGCAAGGGAGGTTACAACACATTTTTTTTGTGTGATGGGATCAGTCGACTATATTACAATGTATTTGGTGACGTACTAGCTTTTGATGCAACATACAACAAGAATAAATATAGTTGTCCACTGGTTGTCTTCTCGGGTGTCAATCATCATAATGGAAGCACTGTATTTGGATTTGCACTTGTAGTAGACAAGAATGAGGAAACGTACACATGAGTATTGGAATAGTTTCTTATTTCAAGAATGGTAAATTTCCGCTTTTGGTCATAACGGATGGTGATAAGGATGAAAAATGCTATACGTAAGGTATTTCCTTGAGCACACCATAGGTTGTGTGCATGACACCTAATTCAGAATGCTTCTAGTAACATAAAGAAGGGTGAAAAGTTTATTTCCAAGTTTAAGAGGTGCATGTTGGGTGATATTGATATAGCTGAGTTTAGGAAGTTATGGAATGCCATGGTGGCCAAGGATAAGAACATTACAATGGCGTTTTTTCTTATTTCCGCTTTAGGATTTATCATAGGATTGACTGAGTCAGGTGATGATTTCCGCAAACTCAACACCAGAAGCAATCTCAGAACGACGTATCTGTGTGTCGGCGTTTCCAAAAAGGAAGGTATAGATCCTAGGATTGAACTCGGAACTGAATGAAACTGCAGAAGTTACTACCACACTTGCTCTCCCCTTGACTGCGAATTTCCGCTAATCACCAACCATCGTGTACCGCCGTTAATGCCGATGACGAAATTGACAATCGGCAACCACTAAGGCCGCCGTTCATTACCGTGCACCACCGTGAAAGTCCCTGGACTGCCGGCATCAGAAGTTCTTGCTAAATAAAGGCAGCAAATTGGAAATTCATGGTGGTTGCGTTTCCTTGTGCGGTGCTGCAATTCTGCATCCTGTGCGTGCTCTAGGTTGGAGAAGCTAGATGGTGCACGCAGCAAAATTAAAAGCCCCACCGCCAAAAAAAAGGAGTGCTGCAACCAAAGAAAAAGGTTCATGCACCAAAAAATAAAAACTGGTGCATATATTTGCAAAAAAAAGTGGGGTGGTGTGCATAGCAAAAACGTCATCCCGTTCAAAAACTGGTCAAAACTCCTATTGCCAAAGCTATCTCGGATACCGATGGCATCTCATGCTTTATGATTATATCTCGTTCAATGTCATCTTGAATATCAGCTGATCTTGGAAATTTCCAAAGATCAGCATCGTCCCGAAATTTCTATCTAAATGTGATGTACAAATTTTTTAACTCTCTACTAATAATTTGTAAGTTTTGTTGGCTTTTTTCAAACCTTTTTCAGTTTCCTTTTGGATATCTCTAGCAATATTCTCTTCGAATATATGTATCTGCGCTATGAAAATGGGCTCTTTGGCCTAGTTATCCCCTTTCTTTTAGGGAGCCATAGACATTTGTTTACAATGATTGCTAAATTTATAACCTCTGGATAGAGGCTGGGCCTCTGAATATACGATGTATCTTGTTCTTTATTTAATTGCTCGCATGTTGAGTTTGGCTTTTTAAACATTTTCATATTGACACTTTGTGACCATTTGCTAATGGTTCCGTGTTCCCGCCGATCATCAATTTCTTCTAATCCTTCGACGTAGGAGTTGAATAACCTTTTGATAAGGCTTTCAATTCATGATGGTCATTAACTTTAAACCCTTTGTTTTGGGTCGACATGAACTTCATTGTCAAAGAATCCATTGAAAGTCCTGTTGGGATCAACGGTCTTGCTGAGGTTATCTTTTTAAAATTAGGGACTTGGTCCCTATTGGAATCAACATGGCCTTGGAGTCGAGTTGGGTCAATTATCGAGATGTACTTCGTTGAGATGTATTAATCAAAATATTTTTGCCAAAATCGACTTGTGTATGCCCGAAGTTGAATCCCCGACTTTATGTGCTTCTTGCTTAGTATTTTTGTATAACATCTTGAACCCAAATTTGGGACTTGCTTTGTGAACGAGCTTCAAGGTCTCCTCGAGGTAAGAGGTCCTGATGCATTCAGGGATTGTGTAAGACACTTTTGATCCGTCATGCTTAGAGCATGGCGGACATGACCTCCAATCTGGCCTCCAGTGCGGTGGTTTGAATCCTCCGGCCACTCACTTGGTGGTGAGGGGGGTACCTGCAAGCACTCCGATGGTCAAGTCAGTAAGGTCTTACAGAACATGAGTCTCTGATATCAAGTAGTAATGAATACGTATCAAATGAAGATGAGTCACAGGTATTTATAGAGCTAATATGCTACTAAAGTCAAACTTGTGACTGTCATACTTCCGTGAATTGTGGTGGTAAGTATGGATCTGTAACTGACTCCACGTGGGGGTGGTGCTCCTCAAGCTCTAAGTCGGGTACCATTGTCGTGGTTAACACGACATGGCACTGACGGCTTGGGCCACCCACGTGGGACCTGCACGTGCCTCTCTTGCGGGTTAGGTCCATAACAGTTGCCCCCAAGTCCACGGTATGTCGTGAGACATGCCGTTGACTTCTGCTAAAGACATGACCTGGCAACGTGCAATCCCCCCAAGTCGTTGTCGTTTGAATTCTCCCGTCAGTTTTTATTTTGACACATGTCTTTGTGGTATTGGTCGTGACCCTTCGTGGGCCGCGCCCATCATTACTCAATCACATCAGGCCTGCGTGCATTAACTGCACCCTAGGCTGTTACTTCTTCTTCACGCTTCGTCTTCCCTTTCTCTATCTATAAATATACCACTTAACCTGAAAACTCTTCTCTGCTTCCAAGTTTTCTGTGCATATTCTCTCTTGCTTTCGCTGTCAACTCCTTTCCTTCGCTGTTTTCCAGCCATCCTCAGTCTTTTCTCCTTCAACATTTCCAGGTATCTCCCTACATTCTCTGGTCATTTTTTCTGTGTGCTTTCTTTCTTCTTTGCTTTCCTTAAAATGTCAACCCCTTAGAGACCCACGAATTTTCCCCCAAAAGAAAGTCTTTCTGGGGATGTTGGGGATTTGGTTGGTTCCCCCTCTAGACCTGAAATCAGTGATGGTAGTGGTCATCACATCCCCACTCCCCCTTCAACCTCTGGTTCTGACAATGAACCTTTCTTCGAAGCCTCCGGGGAGTTCATTCCTGGTATTCCCCAACTCATCCCCTTCTCTGGTACGGGGTTGGCAAATATGAGTATGACGAGTCATCTGAGGGTAGTGATAATGCCGTAACATCCAGATTACAACTTCCTGTGCCCTTGTTAATCTGTACCTTGACTGAGGCTTCTAGTTTTACTTCTAATAATTCTGCTAAATCCTCTGATTCTGCATCTTCTGACCCTTTGTATGTTCCTCCCATTTCTATTGTAGAACCCATGTCGGGTTCAGAGTCGCCTACAACTTCTACTCCAACTCAAGTCGCCTGGAAGCCTTCCAAAAGCAACGCATTAGAGCGCCTGCGAAAAACAATTTAGGAATGGTATGGCCCTTCTAAGAAGGCCGCTAGGATCGAAGTCCCCAAGAGACTCTAAGGAATTCGGGAGGTGAGGAGGATGTTCTGGATGGACCACGACATCCTTCAGATTCCTTCCGGGTTAACCTCCACCTTGAAGTTCCATGTCATAGAGGTTGAATTTAGAGAAGCTATGCATTTCCCTGGGGCAACGCCAGAAGAAATCGTTCCCTTTGGTCCCGTTACATTGTACAGGGCTGAGCGCGTTGACCCCAACGAGCGTATTGGTTCATGCCCCCGGAAAGGAGTGCCTGACTTCTTAATGTTATACGAGTGTCTCTTTCACGACATCCGGCTACGTTTCCCCTTTTCCAATATTCAGGTTGACATCTTCAACCGTCTTGAGGTTTCCCCTTCCCAACTTCATCCAAACGCTTGGGGATTTATCAACGCCTTTGAGATCTTCTGCTAGGCAAAGACTTGGGAGATCTCCAGCAACCTTTTCATGTATCTTTTCATGCCCTACCATCTGGTCGATTTTAGTTTCATCTCGTTCCGCTAGAGGAAGGATCACACCTTATTCAAACTATATGATGACTCATTTCCCCCTTTTAAAGATGCTTATTTCAAAGTGTCCTATGTCGGGGAGGACTATCCCTTCTGGACGGGTCCAGATGGGTCGCCTATGTTTCCTCTCTACTGGTCTTATGAGCACTACTTGCGTGGAGCCGAGACCTACGTCACTGACCATGGTTCATTCCTTGACTCAGACCTCGCCATCATTGTTGGTCTCCGTGAGTTTAACAAGCAACATGGTCTTGTGAAATGCAAAGACGTTATTAAGGCGCGTTGCGTTAGTCGTGCCGATACTCTGGGTAATGTCGCCTTTATCCTTTTATTATTACTTTGTCAACCCTCATGTCGCTTCTCCTTTGTTATTACTTGCATTATTTTTATAGGTCATAATATATCAACCATTATGTTGCCTTTGTCTTCAGGTGCTATCATGTCTGGTTATGCCCAAATAATGAAAAAGAAGGTTGTCATGACCAAGAAGGGTAAGAAGGAGACCCCTGCCCAAAGCTTGGTGCGTGAGCTGCTAACTGACCACGGGGTCCAGTCCCAAGGGGATGTTCAAGGTCCGGCTGCTACTACTACCGATGTCGAGGCGACCTCCCCTAGGGTTCAGGCCGCAAAAAAGAGGAAGCTCATTCTCTGAGGTTGCCAGAAATCTTCGGTGACTGCCTCCCTAGAGCTGGAGGCCATCCAACCCCCTACTCAGAACGAGATATCAATCTCGGACGACGAGGAGGCGGAGACCATTGGTATTGCCTTGCAACGGAAAAGAGGTGGAGGTTAGTTGTCTAATGCTTATGTCGGGATCACCTCTTTTATTCTTGTCCCACGAGTTTCGATATTACTAAGTCGCTAACCCTGATCGTTTCACTTCGTACAGGAGCCGCCCCTTCCACGTGATCTTTTTCTTCTTCTCAATGGGAAGGCTTCCAAGCTCCCATTGTCTCTTTCAATCATGGGGAGTTCTTTAAGGATCTCCCTCGCTCCGTATTGAAGGTATATTATCTTTTTCTTGCCCTACATAATACTTATGTCGGGAGGTACTTTGATTTCTACCTTGGCACATCATACTGATGTCGCTTTTCATTTCACAGGCTAATGTCGGGGAAGCTTTGGGTTGGATGTCTCGTCAATCCGCTCTGCTGAAGTTCTTTCATGAAGAACTAGAGAGACCTAACCCTATTGCCGACTTAGAGCAAAAGCTACAGGGCACCAAAGCCGCTACAGAGAAGCAGATTCAGGCTCTCACTAAAGAGTGGGACACACTGAAAGCTTCACAGGCTGAGCTCAGGGCTGAGATTTCTACAGCGGTCTCCAATTTTGACCAATTGAAGTTGGAGAATGCTAAGTTCTCCGAAGAGAAGAAACAAATACAAGTCGTCCACTCTATAGCTCAAGAGGAAGCGACTTCACTTAAAGAGGAGAATAACCTTCTTGCCCGTGATAGAGATCAGCTATCCGCGGACAAGTCTTTGTTGGAGGCTGACAACGATAAGTTGAAAGCTGAAGTTGAAGAGCAGAGTCGTTTGATCTCCAGTGGCGGCTACATGGCCTTCGCTTGCTACCTGAAACAAGTGGAGTTCTTGAACCCCGGGGTCCAACTCACTTTCAAGGGGGTTCATCCACTTCACGGGGTAGAGGGGGGTCAGCTTTTGGATTATGACAACAACCCCGCAACCCAGGTCAACCTTGACGACCCCGAGCTGGAAGCATTTGACCCTCATGCTGATTACTCCATGTCGCCACCTACAGCTGAAGATGAAGACGCCGCCCCTACTGAGCCTTGAAGCTCTTTTTGTAATAATTAGATTTATTTTCGTTTCAATGAACAATTTACTGGTATGCTAGCCATATTTCTTTTTGTAATGCTTGACTTTCAATGATATTTCTTTGTTTCCCTATCTCCCTAACAATCTCTATCTCGTAACTTTAACTTGAAATTTTCTAATCATCGCTTTTCAACATGTCGTCGTTCTTACAATGTAAGACTTATGCTTTGCATGTCATGTCAATGGGACTTTCCATCCCTTAGAAATATTTAAGGTTCGCAATCATACCGTTGGGGTGTGTCGCCCTATTGGGACCATTGATACTGATGGAGTACTTCAAGGTCCGTGGCCTATCTTGTTGGGGCATGTCACCCTATTGGGATCCTTGATCCTGGTGAAGTACTTCAAGGTCTGTGGCCTATTTGGGGCGTGTCGCCCTATTTGGATCTTTGATTCTGGTGAAGTACTTCAAGGCCTGTGGCTTGTTTGGGGCGTGTCGCCCTATTTGGATCCTTGATCCTGGTGAAGTACTTCAAGGCCTATGGCCTATTTGGGGCCTGTCGCCCTATTGGGATCTTTGATCCCGGTGAAGTACTTCAGGGCCTGTGGCTTGTTTGGGGCCTGTCGCCCTATTGGGATCCTTGATCTTGGTGAAGTACTTCAAGGCCTGTGGCCAATCTCGTTGGTGCGCGTCGCCCTAGTTGGGATATTTGATCCTTTCAAACGCCTTGCTGAATTGTAATCATTGGATATCTGCAACTGAAATCTTAAAATTTTGACAAATATTTGTTCTTATTTGATATATCATTGGGTTACAAAACCTGGGGCCTCATTAAAACCTTCAAGGTAAAACCCTCCTTAAGGAAAAAACCCGAGAAGGAAAAAGAGTACCCCTGACAGAAATTGTACATCAAACTTAAAATACAATGCAGACTTAAACATAAACGAGTTGGCTACTCTTTAACTATAGTACCTTCTCAGATCCGCGGCATTGAAAGTTCGTGGCAATTCTCTTCCTTCCAAGGTTTCAAAGGCGTACGCACCCTTTCTTGTACTTCTAATTACCTGGTAAGGGCCTTTCTAGTTTGCTGCAAGCTTTCCATCCTTTGCATTCTTCAGACCGATGCTAGCTCTTCTTAACACGAGGTCGCCTACTGTGAACTCGTACTTCACGACTTTGGCGTTATATCTCTGAGCAACTCGCTGCTTTCTCGATATTTCGGTTAGTCGTGCCAACTCATGGACTTCATCCACGAGGTCAAGCTCTTCTCTTAGGATTTCTTGATTATTTGGTGGGGTAAACAAAACCCTCAAAGGCGGTTCGCCGATCTCAACTGGAATCACGATATCAGTCCCATATACAAGTCGGAAAGGAGTTTCCCCCGTGGTACTTTGCAGAGTGGTTCTGTAGCTCCACAACACTTGATAGAGATTATCCACCCACGCTCCTTTGGCATTCTCAAGTCGTTTCTTTAGGCCATTCAAAATAATTTTATTTGCTGCTTCGGCCTGGTCGTTTGTTTGGGGGTGTTCTACACTTGAATAATGATGCCGGATCTCCAACCCCTCAAGGAGTTCCCTGAACTGGCTCCCTGTAAATTGAGTTCCATTATCTGTGACTATCTCAGCCGGGATTCCGAAACGACATATGATTGTTTTAAAAGTAAAGGCCTCCACCCTTGCTAAAGTAATGGTGGCAAGAAGTTCAGCCTCCACCCACTTGGTAAAATAATCTACTGCCACTACAAGATATTTTAGCTATCCCGTGGCCTTATGAAAAGGTCCCAGGATGTCCATCCCCCAAGTGTGGAAGGGCCATGGCCCGGATAAAGTATGCAGCTCTTCAAGCGGGATATGTGGGATATTTGCATGTCGTTGACACTGTTCACATTTTTTTGACATGGTTAGCTGCATCTTCCTGCATAGTTGGCCAGAAGTAGCCCGCTCTCAACAGAGCATCTTGTACTTTGGCGAGATATTTCTGCATTATGAGCTCTTTCGCTTGATATTCCCCCTTGATTTGAGATGCCACTAACTTTGAATCAGAGCAGATGGTTACCGCGTTTGCCCCCAACTCTTTGGCCATCCGTATTCCAGCCAGGCAGGCTTCATACTCCGCCTGATTGTTTGATGTTGGGAAATCAAATTTTTGCGAATATTCGATTGCCAGAGCATCTGAGTTTTCAAATATCACTCCAGCACCGCATCCTTAGTGTTTCAAGAGCCATCGGCGTATATGATCCATTCCCCGAGATGGGCCTTCTCGAGATGCGTCATTTCTACAAGAAAGTCAGCTAGGACCTGCGCTTTGATTGCAAGTCGTGGTTCATATGATATCTCGTACTGGGTTAATTCAATTGCCCATGACATCATCCTTCCAGCCAAATCCGGCTTGTGTAAGATCTGCCGTATTGGTTGGTTGGTTTTGACCAGAATTGGGTAGAATTGGAAATATGGACGCAACTTCCTTGAGGCTATTAATAATGCAAAAGCTACTTTTTCAAGTCGTTGGTAGTTCAACTCAGCCCCCTGCAAAGCCTTGGAAACAAAGTAAATGGGAAATTGGTCTTTACCTTCTTCCCGGATCAGTACGGCACTTACAGCTTCATCTTCGACCGCGAGATAGTGTATCAAAATGTCACCCGCAATTGGTTTTGTTTGGACGGGAGGAGATGCCAAGGAGACTTTAAGTTCTTTGAAAGCGTCTTCGCATTCTTGAGCCCAATTGAAGGAGTCTTGTTTCTTCAAGATTTTGAACATTGGGAGGCAACAGTTTGCTGAAGTTTGAAGGAAACGTGACAAAGCTGTAATCCTCCCTGTGAGTTGCTATACATCTTTTACTCTCTTTGGGCTGGTCATGTCGAGAATTGCTCGACATTTGTTTGGATTCGCCTCAATACCACGACTTGTAAGAATAAATCCCAGAAATGTTCCTGCTTCCATGCTAAATGTGCACTTTAGAGGGTTAAGTCGCAAGTTGTACTATCGTAGACACTGGAAAACAGATTCCAAGTCCTTAGATGGATCTTCATCATATTTGGTTTTGACAATCATGTCGTCAATATATACCTTTACTTCTCTGCCTCTCATCTCGGCAAAGACTTTATCCATCATCTTCTGGTATGTCGCCCCTGCATTTTTTAAACCAAATGACATCACACTGTAACAGAATACCCCGAGATCAGTAATGAAAGCAGTTTTATCTTGATCTTCGGGGGCCATGGGTATTTGGTTATATCCAAAATAAGCGTCTAGAAAAGAAAGGTACTTATAACCCGCCGAGTTATCTACCAATTTGTCAATGCAAGGTAGCGGGAAGGGATCCTTTGGGCAGGCTTTGTTCATGTCCGTGTTGTCTGTGCACATTCTCCACTTTCCATTCGCCTTTTTGACCATCACGACATTAGACAGCCAATCAGAGTATTGTACCTCGCGGATGAATCCCGCGTCTAACAACTCGTTGACTTGCTTCTCGATGGTTGTTGTCCTCTCTTGGCCATCCTCCTCTTTTTCTGGGCTACCGGCCTCGCTCCTTCCCTTATTGAAAGTCGATGGCAGTAGAATTTAGAATCTACACCCGGCATATCTGAGGCGACCCATACAAAAATATCTTTATTATCCTGCAAGACTTTAATCATGTTTTTCATAATGTTAGTAGGTAAGTTTTTTCCGACTTTAACTACTTGTTCAGGCTTATTGCTGACTTGTATTTCTACTGAGTCGCCTTCTGGCTCAGGTCGCTCATGTTGTAGTTCTCCTCTTGGATCTAAGTCTGTCATCATCACCGTGGCATCTCGCCTGACGAACTTTTGTTTTCCTTTAGCTTCTTTCTTTGCATCTTCCTTTTGTACTTCTTTTTCTTCTTCTTTTTCCTTGCCTGAAGTAGTTTTTGTTATCTTGAGGCTCTCCAAAAAAAAAAGTTGCGCCTCAAGGCCTTTTCCCCGTACAGTGACGATGTCGTCTCTATCACTGGGGAACTTCATCGCCATATGTATGGTCGAGACCACAGCCCCTAGAGCATTTAAGGTCGGCCTCCCCAAAATTTCATTATAAGCTGATGGGCAATCAACGACAAGGAATTTTACTTCTACCGACCTGCTGCCACGACTGCCAGAAAAAGTTACTTTCATCTTTATATAGCCTTTAGGGGAGATAGTATCCCCTGTGAAGCCTATTAAGTTCCCTTTGTGAGGGATCAAATCTTTCTCAGTCAGGCCCAACTTCTGGAAAAGGTCCCAGAACATGATGTCAGCTGAACTCCCTTGACCTACAAATAATCTCTTTACTTCATATCCTGCCATCCTTGCCGTGATGACCAGGGGGGCATTGGACCCTGTTCCATCAATAGGCAAGTCCTCCTCAGAAAATGCCAAAGTCATTCTCCTCATGGCCTTGATAGCCATGCAATGGTCTCTTTTATCGTGGGATCTCTTTCTGGATGACTCTGGGGGTTCCACATGATCTAAACCTCCCGCAATCATGTTAATGACTCCTTTCGAAGCCGTGTTGTCATGTCGCTGAGGACTTCGAGACCGCGATCATCGTCTTTCATCTTGCTCAGAATCTCTGTTCCTCGGGCCAGAGCCACGCCTTCCGGAAGGTGACGGGCTCCTCCCCTAGGATGTCCCTTCATCATTCTTTTGAACGAATTGTTTCAGCTTCCCTTGTCGTATTAATTTTTAAATAGCGTCTTTGAGATGGATGCACTCATTGGTGTAGTGCCTGTGATATTTGTGATATAGGCAGAATTTGTTCTTATTCTTTGACTGCGACCTCATTTGTGGGGGTCTATCCTTCAACTCTGAGTACATGATTTCTTTATATACCCGTGAGGGCGGCATATTCAGGGGTGCGTAATTTTAGTAGGTTCCTCTGGGCGGCCTCCCACTTCGATCATATGTTCTTTCACTTTCCCTGGGCTTTCCTCCGTAAGTAGACTTTTGTTTCTCTTTCTTATCTTTCTCTTGCCTGGTGGCTTGGTTGTCTGCTTTATTGTTCCAGACCAATTCTTCAATTTGGATCCACTTTTCAGGTCGCCGCTTCAATTCCTCCATAGTCTTGGGCTTTTCTCCAGCTAGGTCTTTAGCGAAGCCACCCGGCTTCAATCCCTGCCTGAGGAAATATAACATCATGTTAGGGGCGACATCACGTGCCTCCAGGGACTCCGCATTGAAGCTGATGATAAAGTCCCTCAGTGGTTCGTCTGACTTCTATTTTATTCTTTCAAGATGATGTTCAGTCTTGAATTGTTGCTTGCTGCTCGTGAAGTTGGAGACAAATTTGTCCTTCAATGCTTTCCACCCCGTGATGGATCCTGCTGGCAACGACGAGAACCATCTGCGTGCTGCAGCCTTCAAAGTCAGGGGAAAGGCCCGACATATCACGGGTTCTTTAGCCCCCATAAAGACCATGGTTTGTTAGAAGATCTCAATGTGGTCTTGGGGGTCGGTTGTCCCGTCATACGGATCAATTTGCACAGCAAATTTGAAGTTTGTCGGCATCTTGAAATTCATGATTGTTGGGACGAAAGGATTATGACATCCATCAATTCCAACGTCGTTCTCTGCCATCCATTCCACCTTGTCTATGTCAGGGAAACGAGGTGGAATGTTGGCGGGTTGAGACTGCGGGATCTGTAGTCCCACCATAGAAACTTGCTTCTCCACCTGAAGATTCTGTCCTTCCTGAAGATTCTCATGTTGCTGAGGAAGTTGCTGCCCTATACCGAGATTGAGTAAGATTGCTTGGAATTCCACCTACTGTTTCTTCCAGGCTTCACGTTCTTTGTTCATCCTCTCAATCTCTTCGGCTTGTTTCTGTATCATTTCTTTGAGGTCGTGCATGCCGTCCTTAATGGTCGTCATTCTCTGTTCCGACATCGCTGGATCAGCAGCTCTGGCTTCTCCCTACTGCTGCGGAGAAGGTCCATTCGCAGAGGGCTGCTTTCCCGGGATGCCTCCAGCGTGTGCAGATGTTCCTTTGACGGCCTAATTCTTTCTCCTCGTGTTTACCATATTGCTACAATTGAATTTTTAGTTAGAGTGGAATATTTCCTGCCTTACTGCAAGTGTAAGAAATTCTCTTGCCCTACGTTTATGCAATAACATTAGCGAAACAGAACACACGAAAATAATCGGTGAAATCGCACAGATATGCAAGAATCAAATCGTAATTATAACAGAAACATCAAGAAAGATTGTTATCCGTCCAGCTAATCGGTGGAAAATCATATTTCACCGGTTAACCGGTTGGAAATTCCTTTTCCACCGATTAATTGTTCGGAATTCGCCTTGATAACCGGTTGATATGATTGTATCAGAAGGAAAAGGTAAAGTTGTTGATTCCAACAGTCTTCTTCCAACAAACACCAGAAAAACTGGAAAAAAGGAGTACATATAAGATGGATTAATTGGAGAAGAACAATTTATCTTCCCCACAGACGGTGCCAATGATCCGTCATGCTTAGAGCATGGCGGACATGACTTCCAATCAAACGAAAGCGGGTTGCCTCCCGAAAGCGCTTTGTTTAACGTCACTTAGCTTGACCTGTGACCACATCATGGAGGCTTGAAGTTGGAAACAAGTGATTCCTTCATTTTCAAAACATATTGCACTTGTTTCCCCTTAAGCTCCAAGTTTGGCTCAACAACACATTCACCCGGATTCCATGGTTCCCACATATCTTGGGTTCCAACAACCGGTTCATCCCCTTTTTCACACTTTTCATCATTCAAATCCAAATCAAGTTTATCCACCTTCAAAATCAGTGGTTCTCCTCCCTTAACCAACATATTTTCTTTCAAAACCGTGAGCTACTTCTCTTTTGAACCACCCTCCACCGAGTCATGAAAAATCACCAGGAAGGTGTGCTTCCCATCAAGAGGAATGTAGTGGCAATCAAAAGGAAGTTGTTCAAGCTCAAACTTAGAATCTTCAACTATCTTCTCATCCACTTTTGAGAATTCTTTTTGTGGAATCATGGAAGCAATAGATGAGTTGGATATCTCATTGGCAACACAATTTTTTACAAAAGCATCTTGAATTTCGCAAGTATGTGCCAATGGAGTATCCACTACATCTATATTCATGCATGTTTTGCTATCGCTAGGGTTCTTAAAAGATTAAAAGACATTGAAGATTACCTTGTCATCTTGCATCCTTAGCATTAGCTCACCTTGTTCAACATCAATTAGTGCACGCCCGGTGGCTAAGAAAGGTCTCCCAAGGATGATAGGCGCCTTCTCACATGCCTTGATATCAATGTCAAGCACCACGAAGTCGGCGGGAAATATGAATTTTCCAACTTTGACCAACAAATCTTCAACTATCCCATAGGGATGTGTGATACAACGATCTGCCAATTGCAAGGACATCATGGTGGGCTTGACTTCATTCACTCCTAGCTTCTTTAACAAGGATAGGAGCATCAAGTTGATGCTTGCCCCCAAATCACATAGATCTTTCCCAACATCCACACCTCCAATCTCGCAAGGAATGGTAAAGGATCCCGAATCCTTCAATTTTTGAGGAAGTTTCCTTTGGATGATGGCACTACATTCTTCGGTTAGTGCAACCGTTTCATCATAGTTGAACTTCCTTTTTTTGGAAAGGAGCTCCTTCATGAATTTGGTGTAGAGAGGCATTTGCTCAAGGGCTTCCGCAAAAGGTATGTTGATCCTCAAGCTCCTAAACACATCTAGGAACTTAGAGAATTGCTTCTCCTTTTCTTGCCTTTGCACCCTATGTGGAAATGGAAGTCTTGAAATCTCATAAGGAGTGAGATTTTCATGCTTAACCCCTTCTTCTAGGATTTGTTTTCTTGTCTTCTTTGGGGGACTATTCTTGGGATCCCACTTCAAAATCTCAATGTCACTTGGTTTGCATTTGGGTTCCCCTTCATCATTATGCACCCCACTAGAAGTATCTTCCTTGCCATCATGTGCACTAGACTTCATTTGTGGCTCACCCTCCTTTTCAAATTTAGAAGTTTTTGGGGGAGAAGGAGGTGATACCACTTTTCCACTCCTTAGTGATATAGCATTGCATTGCTCCCTTGGATTCACTATAGTATCAATTGGGAATGTCCCTTTTGGCCTCTCGGTCAATGGCTTAGAAATTTGGCCCATTTGAGTTTCAAAATTCCTAATGGAAGCATCATGATTCTTCAAAGTGGAAGAAGTCTCTTGCATATAAGTATTCGTTCTTTGCATGAAAGCCAACAAGACATTCTCAAGATTAGGAGAGACACCTTGGGAGGTTTGAGTGGTTCCTTGAGGATTGGGAGGTTGGGTAGAAGTGGTTTGGTTGTATGAGGAAGATGTGTTGAATGGTTGTTTTTGGGTGGAAGAGGATTGGGTGAATTGTTGGTTGTAGGTGGGGTGGTCGGGTTGGAGATAGTTGTTGCTTTTGTATGACAAATTTGGATGATTTCTTAAGTTGGGATGGTATGTGTTTTGTTGAGGAAAGGGGAGTTCTTTGGGCCATTACTCATGTAGTTCACTTGCTCTCCACTCCCACAATGACCATTTTGGTGGTTGCCACCACAAAAGTCACATTGGAGTTGGGGGGCTTGAATGGCTCCAACTTGCACTTTTTGGAGTTGCTTTGTGAGAGCTTCAATTTGTTGAGTAAGTAGCTTGTTTTGAGCTAAGTTTGCATCATGCACCCCAAGCTCCATGATTCCTCCTCTTCCAACAAACACATTATCCGATGCCTCATCCTCATGTGCCATAATCTCTATCAATTCTCTTGCTTCTTCCGCTTCCTTCTTTCTAATTGAGCCACCGGCGGATGCATTTAACAAACTTCTCACATTTTGGTTCAGCCCATTATAGAAAATGTGGATTTGTTGGAGATCGGTGAATCCATGGTGTGGGCACTTTCGGAGGAGTGCCTTGAATTTCTTCCAAGAGGTAGCAAAGGATTCACTATCTCTTTGCTTAAAGCAAGATATCTCCGCTCTATATTGGTCATACTTGGATGGGGGAAAGAATTGAGCCAAGAACTTGGAGACTAGATCTTCCAATGTAGTAATGCTCCTGGTTGGTTGGCTTTGGAGCCAATCAAGAGCCTCATCCTTCAAAGAGAATCGAAAGAGTCTCAAACGGATCGCCGTATCGGTCACTCCATTTATCTTGATGGTTCCACAAATTTGGAGGAATGTTTGGATCCTCCTCTTTTCTCCCTCCAAATTGGTCTCCCCTTACTAGTTGTGTGAGTGCCGGTTTGATCTCAAAGATATTTGCGGTTATAGTAGGAGGATTTATGCAAGAACTGTTGTACAAGGGCCTCAATGCTCAAGAGGGGGGGGGGTGAATTGAGCGTATAAAACTTTTATATAAATCTTTACAAAAACCGTTTATATCAAGATTTATGAATTTAGATATATGAAGTGAGATGAAGAGAAGATGAAGAACAATGCAATACTAAATATAAAATATGCTGAAAATAAAGAGTTAGGGATAGAGAGATCAAACAACACAGTTTATACTGGTTCAGCCACTAAATCTCCTTGTGGCCTACGTCCAGTTCTTTAAGTCTCGACCGAATCTTTATTAACTTTCCAAGCTTTAACAGGTGCTTGTAACCTTTACAATATTGAGCGCTTCTCACACCTTGGGATACCCCACCCAAGTGCTTAAGCCTCACAATACCTCTAGGGATGCCTCACCCTAGTGCTTCCAATGAGGGATACCTCACCCTCACCAACTTAAATGAAAGAAGAAGAAGAAAAGATGATGAAACTCTCTCAAGAGTAGATTATACAAATTGAAGTTCTATGATCAGTATGATATCACTAAGATAGAGCAATACTCAAGCAAAAACAATAGAAGTAGGAAATGATATGATCAATGTGAGAAAATAAGAGATTTAGGGCTTTGCTTGATGTTATCTAAATGCTTAGACACACATATTTATAGCCTTGATGAAGATATAGCCATTGGAAGGTCAAAGGGTGTGTCTTTTTGGTGTTTTCATCGAGTTTTGGAAGTTATAAGTAGTTAGGAACATTTTTCAACCGTTTTTGTGAAATGTTGCCAGCGTTTGGTGAACAGACACCAACTTTAAACGGTCATAACTCTTTGTTTATTTATCCAAATTATGCATAGGACCATTCATTTTAAAGCTCAATGTGTCTATTTCAAATAAAACAAGTAGTGTTCCAACATGATGAGTAAATTTACATTTATGATCAAAATAGTTAGCAAAGGTCATTTACCGAAATTTTTAAACATTGCTAACTTTAAAAATTCATAACTTTCGTATTTCTCGTCCATTTTTGACAAACAACCACTCATTAGAAAGATAATTATGTCTACTTTCATATAAAATAAGTTTCAAATCAATATCATATTTTTAGTTCAAGATATGACTAAAACCGTGAACAAAGGTCATTTTTCGAAAACATGAAAACCTCACTTTTTCAATGGCTGACTTAGAAATACCATATCTTTTTCTTTTCTTACTCAATTAAGCTAAATAAATACTTGTTAAAAAGAAAATTGAGTCTAGTTTTATATAGAACAAGTTTTATCTTAAAATATAAATTATTTTGTTAGTTATGATTAAAACAGTGAACATATGTCAACTTATCTTATTTTAAGGAACCTTTTAGGAAGTGGCTATAGTTTCAATTGTTGGCTATAAATATTAGTGTAAAATGAAAAATTGCTCTACCAAATGATAACTTGCTAACCTTACACTTGCTTAGCCTAAGTCTTGTATCCAAAACCATTGAAGCCTTCTTGGACTTAGCACAACATGTTATTTATCTTGAATCACTTGCTTGGAATTGTTTGATTGGAATCATCAAAAACTCTTTAAGTCATTTGCATCCACAAGAACCACATCCATCAAAGTGAGGAGCGGTGAGATCTTCCAAAGTCATCCCCCTTTGAGGTGGTCTATTCTCCATCTTTGCTTCTTGAGTCAAAACCACTTGCTCTTGTTCTAGAGTCGGTTGCTCTTCCACAACCCTTGCTAGTTGAGAAGTAGTGGCTTGCTCTTGAGTTGCCTTCTTTCTATGTGCCTTGAACTTGTCTTTATTGGCCTTAGTTTGCTTCCGGTTCTTCCTTATAGTTCTTTCCAATTCCAAGTCAAGCTCTAATTCTATCCTCTTGTTGTGCATGCAAGCTTCAAAAAGAGGTTAGTGCATACAAAAACAGGGCAATATATGATAACAATGAGAGATGGAAAAGAAAAACACAAATAATGAGTATAGACAATGAAGTGATGTGTCCAAAGTAGCAATTGCCTTGGGAACTATTGATATCTAATCAATAGTCCCCGGCAACAGCGCCATAAACTTGATAGCTTGATGCCACATTAGCAAGTGCACTAGTCGAGTTTAGATAGAATAAGGAGAATAGGGGTTGTCATATCCACAGGGACTATGCAATAGACTATCGAATTCCCAAGACTTTCACTATTCGGACAAACATAATGCATAAAGAATAGTGTATCCTAGCAGAATTTTACAATAAAACAGAGAAATTACAAGAACTAGCTAACAAGATGGCACAACCAATTGAGAAGAGAGCTAGGAGATTTGGTTCATTTGATCCTTCTCTTTTGCATCCTAATTCTAAGGTCAATTCAAGTTCACAAATCCTAATTGAAGGTAGAATTTACCAAACCATAAATTAAGTCTATTCCTAGATCATTAATCACTTTGCTTCTACTCAAATTCCCTAATCTCTTAGAACAATTCCAATAGAAACAAGAGAAAGAGTAAATTCATCAAGACCTCACAATCTACAAGTCTTATCCCTAAGAACATGCAAGATTATGGTAATCTACTTCAATTCTAACACAACTATCAATTTTCCAATTCACAATTGCATCAAAATCAGATTCTCATCAATCAATTTCAAGTGAGCATTCAACATCGGAAGCAATTCAACAATTGAGCATAATCAATAGAGAAAGAGCATTAAGCATAGAAGAAATTACTCAATTAGAATCATAAGAACAAGAATCAACCACAAGAATTCAGATTACATCAGGTTTGGGATCAAAATCCCCAATTTCCTAACCTAGAAACTAGCCAAACATGGAGAGAGAAGAAGAAATGGAAGAGGAGATGAAGGAAATCATCATGAAGGAACTAAGAATCACCAAGAACTCCAAGGATCTTCCAAGTTAATCCACAAAGATGAGGAGAAAAGATGAGAAAAGCAGAGAAAATCGCGCCAAAAAGTCCCAAAAACTGTTCTGTTTCCCACTACTTAAATCTGCCCTGCACCATTTGAGGTGCGCACATGTCCTTGAGGGTGTGCACTTAGGATGAGGCAGCACCTTCCAGGATCAATTAAGTTGCGCACATATCTGGAGGGTGTGCGCACGGGTTTTGGCATTGACAACACTTGACAGCTTTTGACAGCACTTGACAGCACTTGATAGCTTCTTAGTGTTTTCTAACCTCTTTTCTTCAACTTTCTTCATTCATTTCTTCATTCTTCAAGTCCAATCTTCTAAAAACAAAACTTCTCCATCATTTATTCCTACATGAACATAATCAAACACAAATCAAGATCAAAGATCATCAAAACTACATCAAAATTCATCAATTTCCAAGAAACTACAACTAACTATGCAAGAAAGCACTTTATTTGATTTTATTCATTTCTAAGAGCTAAAAGGCCACAAACACAGTACAATACTAATAAAAAGAGACTAAAATAGACCTTAGAACATAGATTAGTGGACACTTATCAGTATGCTAGTGGAGAGCATATCGAGCTCAATAGGTTTGTGGTTGTGTGCACTGGCCGATATTTGCATGTGTTTGGGGTTTGTTAGTTAATAGGTTTGTATATATATGAATGTTTGATTTTAGATTAACTATTTAATTTTATTTTTGTCAATTATGAGTTTCTGGTGACTGGTGTCTGTGAATGAGTTGATCTTTTTTGTTGGGAATTCTAGTTTTTAAGTCGTTATGCTGCCAAAATTTTGATAACTAGTATCGAATACATTGGATGCACGTTTAATGCAGAAAATGGATCATGCGTCGATGTATAATAGGGTTGGATCAAATAGGAGGTATTTAAGTAATGATTTTTTGAGAGGAGTGGAAGAGTGTATGTGGAAAGCAATGGTACAACCTTCGTATGTGTCTAATAAGTTGATTAGATGTCCGTGCCTAAAATGTAAGTGCATGAAATTCTTTAACGAGAATGAAGTCAGGCATCACTTGTATAAGGATGGGTTTAAACTTGCGTATTTGACCTGGACTAAATATGGTGAAGTGGAGACTGATGAACCATTTGATTTAGGAGGTGCATTGTCTAGTGGTGTAGAGTGGGATGAAAAGAATCAATTTGAGATGATGAACCAAATGCTCAATGACGTGTTCAGGCAAATTATTGATGGAGATACACGTGGGATCAACCAACCTGTAAATGAGGAGCCTAACGCTGAATGTCGAAGGTTTTATAATATGTTGATCGATGCTAACAAACCAATTTATGAAGGATGTAGACACTCAACCTTGTCCTTCGCAGTGGGGTTGTTAAGTGCTAGAACTACTTCGCGTGCTCAACAAAAAATGTATTGATTATTTTGTAGATATGCTTACAGAGGTATCACCCACTAAGGACAATATACCCAAGAGCTGTTATGAGCAAATAAGTTGGCATCCAAGTTAGGGATGAAGGTTAAGATGATAGATTGTTGTCGAAATGGATGCATGTTGTATTATAAAGACGATACAGAATTAACTACATGCAAATTTTGTAATGCTCCTAGGTTTGTTTCTAGACATCCAGCAATGACCAAGCGTAAAAAGATTCTTGTGAAGAGGATGATGTACTTTCCAGTAACTCCAAGGTTGCATTTGCGCGAAACTTAGTGGAGATTGAGTCTGAGGACCCTTCAGCTACTCAGGGTGATTTGAGATTGCCTACTTTGGTTGACACCTGGCGAGGTCTTCTGGAGGCAGAAGATAAAGGGTCGTGTTTATGGAACCGGGGACTTGGCATACAATGTTTATCTAGAGTCTGCCTCCTTTACCGCTGAATCTTGTGCATGGTCTCGGGCCTGAAACAGGATAGATGATGATGATGATGATGAGGACCCTGAAAGTCTTCGAGCTAAGGTCCAATGCCTGCATAAGGCTGAGGAGGCATGTAGACAAGAGATAGAGCGAATTCGGGAGGAACATAGATAAGCACAGAGGAGAAGGAGAGACAGGCAGAGGAAGCACGTCAAAGGGAGATAGAGCGCCTTCAACAGGCCCAGGAGCAGTGGCTGAAAGAGCAGGAGGAACGACTAAGACAATAGAACTTGGTTCAATTAGAGGAGTTCCATTTGCAATGGGAAGCTAGGATGCAGGCGTTTATGTCTACTATGCATGGGGATCGTCCTAGGACCTCTAGTCAGCCTACACATTGTAGACCTCCAGCGCCTCCACGTTGTGATCCTGATCCGACCCAAGATGGTGAGTCTATTCCTAAACTTGATGCGCAGCAGCAATGTCGACGTCGTCCACGCTAGTTTTATTAGTTTGTTTGAACAGATGGATATTTGGATTTATTTGACAGTACTAAAACATAGCCTTAGTATTTCATGCACTTTATTTCATTCTTTGTATCAGTTTTATTTATCTATTATTATTATTATTTCGTTTTAGATGATTATTATTATATTGTTTGATGATTATTATGTCTTTTCAGAGACAGCTTTTATTAATTGCTAAAAATATATTGTATTACATTTATAAAAAAAATTCCAGGCCGCAAAAAGAAAATAGCGGTGGCTTAGCCGCCGCAAAATAAATAAATAAAAGTTAGCGGCGGCCTGGCCACCACAAAATATTTTCTGCCAGCATATTAGCGTCGGCCTCACGGCCGCCGCTAACACGGAATTAGCGTCTGCATTTTCCATTCTGTGTCCGCTTTTGGCCGTGGCTAATGATGAATATTCTTGTAGTGACAAAGGCCTCTTAAGGCCATCTTCAAAGCGATGAAGCATGCCTCTTAAGGCTATGTGAAAGAGACGAGTCAACAATTATGCCTCTTAAGGCTATTCAACAAACAAAAATGAAGACCAAAGATAGCAAACAAATATGCCTTTTAAGGCTATTCAAGAACAACAAGTCAAAAGCTAAGCAAATAGCTACGACGACAAGTAAACTCTACAAAACGAGATAAGCACAACTTATAAAACAACATATCAAAGTCGGCCAAAAAATGCATCGTAGAAATATAAGCTCTACAGAAAGCACAAATATGCAAATCAACAGCTATCAGGCAACAAATTAAAGGCAAAAGCCCGAGATGACAAAAAGTGGCGAGATTAAAGCAACAAGTAATCCAAAGTACATATAGATATTGTTTCAAAGTTAAAAGCTCGAAACAGGGAGCTATGAACAAGGGACGCCTTTAAGGCTAACCCTCAACAATAAGATCAACAAAGGGATTCTGCCAAGGGTAACCTATGTCAATTACATCATAAAAGGATGTCGTCAAGGCTGACACACGACAACGAAGATAAGAAAGGGATAAAGGGATGTCGTCAAGGCTAACCCAGATCAACCAAATAAGTGAGGGATGCCGCCAAGGTTATCCCAATGAAGAGGAAAAATCAAAGGGCAATGGTTGCGGCCAACCCGATTCTACAAATCTGAGATGAGGAAAAATCAAAGGGCAATGACTATGGCCAACCCGGTTCTACATTAAGAAAAATCACAAGGACAACAATCCCGGCTAAATGCGCCAAATAAACACAAGCAAGAAGATGCTTGTCACCATCCTACCCAATACTATCCTAAAGGAGAAAACAACAAAGAAGCTCAAATTCATTAAATGGCCAAGTTCAACATAAATTAGAACATTATTTTATAGAAAAAAGTCTTGGACAAAATAGCCTACGGGCTAATCCAAAAAAAAATACTTGATTAAAAGTCAATGAGGCTACGACCATTTCAATAAGAAAATCCTACGGGATACTAAAAGGCCTACAGGTCATTCCAAGGCAAAGTACTTGGACCTAATTCGACGAGGCTACAACCATCTCGGGGCGACAATCCCCCGGGATATCAAATAGGAAGGCCACGGGCCAATCCATAAAAAATACTTGGATCAAAGTTGAAAAGATTACGTGTTATCTCGAATGTTCTCTCCTCGAGATACCTAGGAGGACCTAAGGCCATTCTAAAATAAAAAGGTCTTAGAAATAAATTTGAAGAGGCTACTTGCCATCTTAGAATGTTCTTCCCCTTGATAATAATAAGGTCGATGGCCATTCTAGGATAGAAGTACCCCGGAACAATATCAATGAGGCTAAAAACCGTTTCGGAATGAAAATTCCCCGAGATAGTACAGAGGAGGCCATACGCCATACCGTAAAAAGAGTTTCCCAAAAAATAAGTAAAAGAATTGCTCATCAAACAAAGCGTCAAAGAAGAACAAATGTTCATTACAGAAGAATTGCTTTAATAATTAAAAATGTAAAATTAAACGACAAAGTCGTTAGAAGGTAACTAGAGAGGCTTCGGCTTCACCGGCATCATCGCAATGATCTTCTGGAGGGCGCAAAGATCAAAAGGAGCAAAGACCTACAAGTTTCTTAACACAATCTCTGAAGGTATGAAGACCTCTTTCCTCGAGGACCCCTTGAAGCTCGTTCACAAGGCAAGTTCACAAGCTTGTTCTTATACAAAAATACAAACTGCAAGCACATAAAGACCGAGATTCAATAGATCCGGCATGAATAACCCAAAGATGATAGCTTGCTCAAAGCAGCTTGTCAACTTGGGAGACTATAGTGTTACATATCCAACTTCGGGCAGACACCAGTCGATTTTGGAAAAAATATTTTGATTAGTACATCTCAGCAAAGTACATCTTGATAATTGACCCAACTCGGCTCCAAGGCCATGTTGATTCCAATAGGGACCAAGTCCCTAATTTGAAGAAGATAACCTCGGCAAGACTAAGGGTGTAAAGTTAACGACCATCATGAGTTGAAAGCCTTAACAAAAGGTTATTCAACTCCTACGTTGAAGGATTAAAAGAAATTGATGATCGGCGGGAACCCTGAAACATTAACAATTGGTAACAAAGTCTCAATATGAAAATGTTTAAAGAGCCAGACTCGACATGCGAGCAATTAAATAAAGAACAAGATACATCGTATATTCAAAGGTTATAAATTTAGCAGTCATTGCAAACAAATGTCTATTTCTCCCTAAAAGAAAGGGGATAACTAGGCAAAAGAGCCCGTTTTCATAGCGGAGATACATAATTCGAAGGGAATATTGCTAGAGAAATCCAAAAACAAACTGAAATAGGTTTGAAAAAAGCCAACAAAGCTTACTCATTATTAGTAGAGAGTTAAAAAATATGTACATCACATCTTGGTAGAAATTCTGGGATGATGCTAATCTTTGGAAATTTCCGAGATGAACTGATATTCAAGACGGCATTGAATGAGATATGATTACAAAGCATGAGATGCCATCGGTATCCGAGATAGCTTGGGCAATAGGATATTCAGTTGAAAATCATGTACTCATAAAGGGAAGAGTATCTGTCAGGGTAGTGTGGTGTGCTCCACAATGGCCATGCGTCATGTTAGGCTTTTAATATTTGAATAATAAACTAAATAATAGATTTTTTGTTAGTAAAATAGTGGATAGGTATTATTTCGGTCTTGATAAACAATGCATTTATAATACTTCTTAAGATTATTACAATTAGAAAAATAATTAGAAATGCACATCATTTGATTTTTCTGGAATAGAGACAATTACCTTTTTTTAATATTTTTTATTACATCTGATTCTTTAAATAGTGCCCTTATTGCACTAGATATGATTTACCGATGCCGTCTAACATGGTCTAGAAAAAAAATCTGACCATGATGGATCAGATGAAAATAGACAGATCAAATTGAAATAATGTCTCCAAATTGTTTTTTTGGTATTATAGTCAATTGTCGTTATTACAATTCATTGATTAAATGGTTAATAAAAATTTTCAAGACAATTGTTGGAGGTGAGAAAGAAAAAGACAAGGCTAAGTTAATATTGTTTTTGCTATTTTCATGAACTATTTAATTAATTAAACTAATGTAAAATTATCATATTGAATCAAAAAAATATAAATGATTAGTATGAACTAAAAATTGAAAGATCCATTTGAAACTTGGGGTTATGTTATGGGACCAAAATACTAATCTAAACATAAAAAGAATATGATCATATTATTATGCTATACAACTTTTTCAAAAAAATATAAATGATTAGTATGAATAAAAATTTGAAAGATCCAATTGAAATTTGGGGTTATGTTATGGGACCAAAATAGTAATTTAACTATAAAAAGAATATGATCATATTATGCTATACAACTTTTTTCAAGTGAAAATTCATGAAACAACTTAGAGTAAAATTTGTCACAGAATTTTTTTTTAAATCCAATACAAATAACACCCAATTAAATAATATAAATTTATTTTAGTTTTATGTTTGTATTTATATAATTTCTAATCAAAATTTTATTCAAGAAATATAATTTTAAATATAATTCAAATTTAATTTGTTAGTACCCATTCTCACTCTGTTGTCATCCATAAACCACATATCATTTATTTATGTTCTATTGTTTTGAGTCTACCATTTACTTGAAGTCCAAATACCAATTTTAATTTACCTCAAATTTTAATTTTTTCCTTTAATTTTTTTCTTTAATATTAGTAATTTTTATTTCTTTTTTTTTTTGTCAACACATATAATTAATTGGTGAGAGATTTTTGCAATATTTTCTTAGGTGAAATATTTTCTTTTACAATAAAGTACTATAATTTTTTTTGTTTTAAATAAATTATAATGGTTAATATGTATAATGTTTTTTGGTATTTGTTAAATATGTATATTTTGTATAGTAGATTGTAATTAATGCTTTTTGAAATAGTAGTGTATATGAACATTTAAAGTTAACAAATTTGCATTGCTGCTCATTTTTTTCGTTTACCTGGACATCTTTCAAATCAAACAATTCATTATTGAGGAGGCATTTAATTTGTTTTTACTAGAGTAGTTGGGGAATATTAATGGTGTTAATTATTCATATCTATCATACCTTTGAACACTTCTTCAAATTTTGGGTTATAAATGTGCTTGTCAAACTCCATTCTCTACTCACAAGCATTATGGCAAGAACGTACGTAGTTTTAAAAGGTAGATGCCTAGGTATATATACTCACTGGGTCGATTGCCAAGCTCAAATTAACCGTTTTAGCGGTGCTATCCATGTTGCATATGATAGCTACGAATAAGCTGAGGAAGCATGGTTCGATATTGGACCAAAACCCTCTCTGGGGAAGGGGAAGGAAAAACAAGACGACGATGATGGGTCCACATCAACACATCAAAGGGTTACACCTAAACGATCTAATGCGTCTTCCGGTCGTGGAAAAAATGTTGTTGAAGAACCCGGTTATGCTTATCAATCTTATATTCCTTCTGTGAACGTCAAAAGCACTGGTTGTTCAAGTACCACAACACCGACTGATGCTTGGGGCCTGAACCATATGTTTGGTAGACAATGGAACCATGGTTTGGGACAGCCAAACATGGCACACACAGATGGTGTTATAGACTCAATTTATTCTATTATTTTGAATTTTTTTTATGGCTTCACATGCATATTCTTCATTTGTGTCATTGGTTAATTTTTTCTAATACACATATGTAGGAGGTAATGATGTTGATGTCGTGCAAAATGATGACACAAATCTAATACAGTTGTTGTTCAAGAGGCTTGTATCATCACTTGGTTAGTCAACAAGAGACTTCAACTACCATAGCATGGTTCTCTTTGGAGGAGTACATAAGGAACCTTCAGCATGAAAAATTGGAAATTAGCATGGAATATGGTTATTTAAAAGAAGAGATACATATCCTCAAAGATGGTAGAAAGGGTAAGGATAACAATGATGGTCCAAGTTGACGTTGAATGAACATGGGGCTTGATTTAGTATAGTGTGTCTTGTGTGTCTAATTTCATGGCCAATCAAGATCTTGTAATGTCAACTTCATTTTCAATTAAATTATGTACTAACTGTAGTACTAACTAAGTGGGTTTACTTTTTTTTTTGTCTTTTCATCTATGATGTGTGAACCTATTAATTTAATGTTTAATGTGTGTCCTTGTTCAATTTCATTTTTAATTTTTATCGTTTAGTGGGAAACCTTTAAAAATATTACTATATGATATGGTGAAAAGTTATTAAAAAATTAATAAATTTAGAAATGGTATGCGCCTAAGTAGAGACATTAGAATGTTTGATAAAAACTCCATAAATAAAGGAAGGGTTAATGCTAGTTAGGTTTGTGTGTCTACATTTGAAATGAATGGTAGAGGGGTCGCCACTGCTATATGTTGTTCATAATTATGAGGTTTTAAGTGAAATAGAAAGTTCAATACGGGGCCAGTATTACGAGGTTATTTATTTCAGCCTCTGGAAATGAAAAAAATTCAGACCCGCATGACAGTCCATTTTTGTGGGTCAGGATGCATAAACTAGGTGAATATCAACAAGTCTTTTTCATCAATTCCTACAACTTGGTCATTTTGTAGGATTTACGCTTTTTCATTTAGAATTTAACTGTTTACATAAGGGAAGTTGTATTGTAAGTTGTCACTTTTTTTTGAACCTTCAACCTATCATGGCTGCCAAAGAGAAAAACACCATGGACGTCGAGGTGGGTATTGGTGGTTAACCAAAGATGAATGAGATTGTAAATCCTTCCCCTCCAAACCAGACTGCCCATGGTCTGTTGTCTCCAGAACACCAAACAACGAATAGAGACGTATTTAGAGACATCCAAACACCAAGAAACCATGCGAACAATAATAGCGAGCCACCATCATTAGTGTGCATGATTCTGTCGCCGCATATTTCAGTCACGAGGTTTAACTTGAGAACAAAATCAATTCTAATCCTAGACGATACTGCTATGATGATTTCATTAGGTGAACCAAGTAGCAATCTTATTAGTGCCCGAAACAAGCGCACGACATCATTTGCAACGGGTAGGGGAAAACAGAAGAAAATACAACCTCGTGAATGTGCCAAAGGAAGTACAACAAAGTAAAAGAATATCTTGTACCCCATCGAAGGTCAGAAATTTTGAAGTCCATCAAATTTCATTTTATTCCACTAAATGACTCCAAAATGCTAATTGATGATATATTTCCTTTTCAAAGGTGAAGACACAGAGGTCACCAAGGACAAACTTCATGACCCCTATTAAGTTATTTCAAATGAAAAGTCTGACTCGTAGGCAAACAAACTACCAAAGGTTGTCTGTAGCAGCCTTGGTGCACCACCAATGACACCAACACTTGAGATGAATTTGCCTAAGGTGTATACCTCTTGATTTCTACAAATTTTTTACTAATTTAATGTCATCGTTTGATTGAGTATGCATTGTGTTAACATTATGATAACTTTCTGTCACCCAGACCATTAAATCATACTTTAAACCCATAATGGACATGGATGAACGTGATGTCAAATGTTGCTTATATGTTTTTCCAAAGGACAAAGACCTAGAGTAACAGATAATAACACAAATTTGTTTTTGCATTTGAGATAATAGTCTAACATGGAATCTTATATGTTTTTTTTAAATAAAAAACAATCAAGTGAGGATCTTTTGCGGGTGGGGAATAAGATAGCCAAAAGGAAGCTTTTGATGTCACTTTGTCCTGGTCGTCGAGTTCTTGACGATGTCAAGTGGTCCTATCATACCTGAGTACTTTTGGTTCTTGCTACATTATGTTTCAACTACCAGTGATATATTTTGCACATGGTTAATAGTTTGGTGGTTCTTATTTGCATCAACTTCCTGTTTGTTAATTGTTCATGTTCATTAGATCAAAGATGTCTATATTAATGCACCATTTTGTAGAAAGAAAATTATTCATATATTATATATGGCTGTCAAACACTCATTTTAGCAATTACAAAACAAATTATTTATTGGATGGCATTGACCATATCGGTGAGACAACATCGGATGTCTTGTATAACCGTGCGGGTACTTCTACTGTGTTTCAAAGAAAATGCGACTCTACAACTAGACCCACAAGAGTTGGCTAATATGTATGCGAATGACTGGATGAGGCCATTCATTGAACTGAAATTTGTAAGTCATCAAATAAATTGTAAATTATGGCGGATTTAATTTGTTAATGTTTTAGTAATATGGATGTCATTGTTGTCAGATCTATGTTCCTATTATCGAGATTAAGACTAGTCATTCGTACCAAATAGTAGTATCAGTTGATGATAGGGCTATTTACTATTTGGATAGTCAATACGGAGAAGTTGATATTGACCACAGAACTGTAATGATCCGAAGTCTGGTAATATGCTAGTTTTAAGTTATTGAGTTTTTGTTAACTATAAGAATAGATTTAATCAAATTGGTAATTTGTCTTTATGTTTAGGCTGATACATTGGGCAGAATGATCCACACGTCTTATTATCCACTTGAGGTTGTTAATCTATTAGGAGACAAGCCATGGTGGGAAGTATCCATTTCAACTGTTGTGCCTATGCCGAAAAAATCATAGTGGTAATTACCTAATTTATTGATGGTTTTGCAAGGTTTTCTTAGGCTTATCTATTTTGTTTCTTAAATGAGTTTTTTATACTGGAGTGATGATCAAGTAGTGTGGATGACGGATAGCATTCAGATGGAGTTACTTTTCAATCCGAATTTTATTGGACCATTAATGTTTGTACATAATTATTGTTCAATTTTCTATTACAAATAGGGTTAACAATATAGTAATCAAAATATTTTTTTGTTGATGATAGGTTAGGGAGACACCTCTAAGGATGTGAACTCTAATGTCATTGTTAGATTGTCACAAGAACCAAATGAGGGAGGATTTTAAAACTAAGATGGAGGCCTTTTTGGAGGAAGCTTTGAAATATGAGTAATGACTTCAGAGACTTGCACCAGAACAATGTGGTTAACTGGATTTGTTTTGTTGCAACTATTTTTTGTTCAATTATGTGGTAAGTGGATGATACTAGTGTAGTTTGGTCTTACTTTTTTTATTCCTAGTTAGGAACGTAATTGGAACAGAGTTGTTAAGTTGCTTTCTTTTTTATTACGCTTGAAGGCACAACATCGATGGTTGACAAAAATGACTTAATATATTGCTACTCATATTTTGACTTTTCCTAGTGGTTAGTGTATTCTAATAAAAAATATCAAAAATGCTTTTTTGTTTTATATTTTTCTACTTTTTTTCTCTCTAACAACCATTCTTTTCTACAACATATTATGTAAATTTGAAAATTATGCCCTTTTCGGTTATTTTTATATAAAAATATTTTTAATGTGTCATTCGAAAAAATAATTTTATAAACGAAGAAAATTTAATTACTTCATTGAAACAAGTGATTTAACGGTTGCAAACAGTAAGACAACGGAAAGACCAAAAGCACTAACGGAGACACATTAACGGACTAAAAGAAACTTTTTGACGTATAGGGACTAAAACAAAAACGAGGAAGGAAGGACCAAAAGCACTAACGGATACACGTATATGGACTAAAATAAAATTTTTTACGTACGCGAGCTAAAACGGAAATGAGGGACATATGTACAGAGTAAATGATTAATCTAATGTAAAACGGAAATGAGGAACATATGTTCGGAGGAAATTTAATTACTTCATCCAAACAAATCCATTGCAATTTAATTTAGAGCCCGTTTGTTTAAACTTAAAAATAATTGATTATTTTTATAAGTAAAGAGTTGATTATTTTTTAAGTGATTATCATAAGAATTGAAATCTATGTATGTTTGACTACAATAAGAATAATAAGATTTTGTGCTTATTTTGAGAAGCAACTTGGTACTTGCTTCTCAAAATAAGCAAATCAAGCTGATTATTTTCTGATTCTAATAATTTTGAAAAGCACAACCAAACGAACTAAAAATTTATATAATAACTTTTTTTTTATTAAAATAAGTACTTATTTTACTAAATAAGTTGAAAGAAATGAGCTCTTAACCTTTTAAAAATTAGGGAAATTTAATTGAATTGCTTAGGATTTCAAGTTATTTGAAATTTTGACTCTATTGAAGCATACACTTAGGATAATTAGTGTTAAAATGATGTTAAATTGGTTCACAATTTGCACTAGAATTAGTTTCACATTTACTACACACATAACTTTGTCACAGATAAATCTGCTCAAATAAGCATATATATCATGATTAAAGTCTATCTGCCAGACC
This sequence comes from Cyamopsis tetragonoloba, assembly GCA_037177725.1. NCBI lineage: Eukaryota > Viridiplantae > Streptophyta > Magnoliopsida > Fabales > Fabaceae > Cyamopsis > Cyamopsis tetragonoloba. The sequence goes on along the minus strand of CM074119.1, from coordinate 45,853,562 downwards.
AACAGTATCATGTGCATATGGTGTCATGGAATCTCGTCACAAAAAGTAAGTAAGCACACACAATAGGAATGTAACACACACAATTGCAGTTCAAACCTATTGAGCTTGCTTTTCCATCTATTGTGTGAAACCGTATACCAAAAAAAGTATTCCTATATTGGATTGGTCATGCAGTTAAAATTAGCCCTAAAAAAAAAACAATTTGTCTGTTGTTTCTCAAGTACTATTACAAGTTTATCCCAGTGGGGGCACACTGCTCCAATATTCTGTAGTATTTGCAGCACTTTTTGCTTATGAACATTAACTTCTCCATGAACAATTTGTACCATTGTCTTCATACGAGATGTGTCTTCATCAATCTACAAAATAATGAATGGACAACCTTAATGATGGGTGTATTAAGGTCTCATTGAACAAATGAGTTGCAGTAGGAGTAAAAAATTCCTCCATCCCTTGCCAATGTGCAAACCACAAGCTAGATGGGATACTACATACACAACTTCGACTAATTAGTACCATAAGCATTCGCTTTCACCACAACAAAATGATCTGTACATATATTCACCTATTGGAATTAGTAGGAATTCTTGTAGCACACTTTAAATCCCACCCTCCAACATCTTCCACATGGTTAACGAATTCTGGGTAATGGTTGTCCATAGCCATCATTTCAGCCAGAATGGTTGCTAGTATCCTAATTCGATCATGTCTTTTTATCACAGCTCTAGCAGTCAGGTACGAATCAAAATGATATATGGTTTGAGATTCAGTTGACATAACGAACAGATACCAATGATTGTTGTCTTCAAAGAAGGGAACATATATCTGCATTCAATGAGTTTTTGGAGGACTAAATTGGTATCATGTTTCCGTTGCTATGACGATCACTCTATCTCTTCTATGATATAGACTCAGGTATATTACACTTCCGCTCATCTCTCAAATGTATTCGATAATGACGTTGGTCTGGGTCACCGTACATAAGAATTAGAACATAGGTTCCTTTATGTCAGACATTATTTTAGACATGGAATCCATCTTGCATGACAGGTCCTACAGACACACTCGATGAATTAAACAGTGTCAAAATTTTTACGTCGAACTTAATTGATAAATACCAAAATTTGTTAAATTAAGCTTATGAACCTCAAATTTCAAATTCATTGTAGTCAACAACAAGCTGATTTCACTTATCATTGTTTGAATCCTTGCAAAGTCAAGTGGTCCAACCTGTAAGATCATGTACTTCCTTTAAATTTTTTGGAAATAAATACATTTGGGTTTGCTGGATATGGAGTTAAATATTGAAAAAAAAACAATTTAAATTTAAGTCAATAGACATCAAAACTCACAGCAAAATATTTTTCAAGTACTTGGCTGGTTGGTGCCAACTATTGTGCTTCATTAATTGGGATTTCATTCCCATTTCCACTGCATAAAAAAATCACTGTGGTTAGGGCAAAATAAATTCATATACTTAACAATAAACAATGACAATGACAATCAATGGTTTTCAATGAATGTACGCAATCTTATCAACTACAACCATTGATGAGCAACAAAACCAGCTTCAATCTCAATAAGTATAAAATTAAAGACTTGGTCATATAAATGGAGTATATAGCCGCCAACTACCTTGTAAATCATTATAATATTTCAACAAGAATATTTTCACAATTTATTTTAAAAATGTTGTAGATCAACCGGAGGGTCAACGAAATAGAAACTTTATTATAGCTTTCAAATGCGTAGAATTCGACACATACAAATTGGTCTCTATGAGCTGGCCCTAAATCATGTGAACAATAGTAACTCAACAAATGTTTCAAGTAATCAATGTTTACTAACATAAAAAAGTCAAATTTTCTGTCAATCATCAAAGCATCAACTATTTGGATTAGGAAAATATTATTTTATTATAGTTATAAAGTACCATTTGATGTTGCGTACATTTGTTAATTGTGTACAATGTCAATGGATTTCACTTTCACAAACAATAATTTAGCCGAAATGTTTGTGAAAAATCCGTCCTCTATATATTACATGCATGTTTGGATACCAACCAAATTACGTTAGCGTGGATCCATTCCAACCACAATTAACAATGAAAAAATTTATTATAGTAGATTATAGAATAGGTATTTAACGATCTTTTTAAGAATGATTATTATTTCTTTCCAAATAAAAGATAGTTAATTCTTTTTGTAGTATCATATAGGCATAAGAATTATTCATAATTTTCTTGCAATATTTAAAATATTAATATGTCGACTTACTAATAAATTTTATTTGAATGAAACATAATTAAAACTTTAAAGAGTCTTTGCAGTAATAAACCTCAATCGATAAACCCTAATAATTGAATGATAAAAAACCATGAATAATCCATATATTAATAGATACATAATGCTAATTGTGATAATTGATTCATAACAAAAATTCAAATTTAAAAAATATACAACTAGAACAATTTGGTCTGATAGGTGTTTAGTGGCCCAAAGAGGCTTATTCGAGTCAAGTTATCCCTAAGAAGTATCATTTGGGTCTAATAGGTGTCTAGTGGCCCAACGAGACCTATTAAGGTCAAGTAATCAATAAGAAGTGCCAATTGGACCTCATAGGTGTCTAGTGGCCCAAAGAGGCATATTCAGGTCAAGTTATCCCTAAGAAGTACTATTTGGGCTTTATACTTGTCTAGTGGCCCAAAGAGGCCTATTAAGGCCAGGTTATCACTAAGAAGTACCATTTAAGCCTGATAGGTGTCTAGTGCCCCCAAAGAGGCCTATTAGGGTCAACTTATGACTAAGAAGTACCATTTGAGCCTGATAAGTGTCTAGTTGCCCAAAGAGGCAAACTCATGTCACATTATTCCTAAGAAGTATCATTTGGGTCTAATAGGTGTCTAGTGGCCCAAAGAGACCTATTAAGGTCAAGTTATCACTACGAAATACGAATCGGACATCATAGGTGTCTAGTGGCCATAAGAGGCATATTCCGATCAAATAATCACTAATAAGTAATATTTGGGCCTAATAGGTGTCTAGTGGCCCAAAGAGTCATATTCGGGTCAAGTTATCCCTAAGAAGTACCATCTGTGCCTAACATGTGTTCAAAAGCCCAAAGAGGCTTACTCGGGTCAAGTTATCCTTAAGAAGTATCATTTTTGCCGGATAGGTGTCTAATGGCCCAAAGAGGCCTATCTGGATCGAGTTATCACTAAGAAGAACTATTTGGGCCTGATAGGTGTCTAGTGGTCTAAGGAGACCTATTAAGGTGAAGTTAGAACTAAGAGGTACCATTTGAGCCGGATAGCTGTCTAGTTGCCCAAAGAAGCCTATTCGGGTCAAGCCATCACTAAGAAGTACCATTTGGGCCTGATAAGTGTCTAGTGGCCCAAAAGAGGCCTATTCGGGTCAAGTTATGACTAAGAAGTACTATTTGGGCCTAACATGTGTCCAATGGCCCAAAAAGGCCTACTTGGGTCAAGTTACCCCTAAGAAATATCATTTAGGTCTTATAGGTCTCTAGTGGCCCAAAATAGCCCATTAACATCAAGTTACCATTAAGAAGAACCAATTAAGTCTGATAGGTGTCTAGTGGCCCAAAGAGGCCTATTCAGGTCAAGATATCACTAAGAAGTACTATTTGAGTTTGATAGGTGTCTTGTGTCCCATAGAGGCCTATTCAAGTCAACCTATCCCTAAGAGGTACTAGTAGAGCATTACATGTGTCCAATGGCCTAAAGAGGCCAAATCGGGTTAAGTCATCCCTAAGAAGTATCATTGGGTTTGATAGGTGTTTAGTGGCCCAAAGAGGCCTTTTAAGGTCACATTGAGCCCGATATGTTTCTAGTGGCCCATTGAGGTCTTTTAGGGTCAAGTTATCACTAAGAAATTCTATCTGGGCAAGATATAAGTCTAGTGGCCCAAAGAGGCCTATTTGTGTTAAGTTAACCCTAAGAAGTACCATTTGTGCCTGACATGTGTCTAATGCCCGAAAGAGGCCTACTAGGGTCAAGTTATCCCTATGAAGTATCATTTGAGTTTGATAGGTGTCTAATGGCCCAAAGAGGCTTATTCAGGTGATGTTATCACTAAGGATTACCAATTGAGCCTGATAGGTGTCTAGTGGCTCAAAGAGGCCCATTCGGGTCAAGTTATAACTAAGAAGTACTATTTGGGCCTAATAGGTGTCTAGTGGCCGAAGGAGGCTATTTCGGGTCAAGTTATAACTAAGAAGTACCATTTGGGCTTGACATGTATCTAATGGCCCAAAGAGGCCAACTCGGGTCAAGTTATCTAATGGAGATTTTCTTTAGCTCTTGTTTCATTTGTTTACCATCACATAGGGAGCACGTTCTTATAGATATGAAGTTCTTAATGTTAAGGAAGTGTTTGAAAACTTTTACAAATAGTTGAACAATCTAAAGTAATTGAAGACAACGCTATAATAAAAGAATATCGCTTAAGAATACCGATATACGGAAGCACTTATGATTGAGAAGCCACTTGGTATTGAATTTCACAATCATCTTCTTAACATCTTTACTAATTCAATATAATAGAAGTTGAATCTTTTATAGAATTGATGCAACACACTATTATCACAAATCCAAATTCCTTTGCAATCTGATTCTAAAACAACAAGTAACGTAACCCAATCCCTTGGCATTATGATGCTTGGGTTTTCCATTAAGATCAAGTGTTAAGAAAGCAATCACATTAGTTGTCCACTATCTCTAGCCAAGCAATTCATGTGATATTTTCATCCATATCTGATAATAAGTAACGTTTTCCAACCAAAGCAAATAATCTAACATCATCAATTAGGTGATCAGGCTAATCCAAGCATTAAGTAAAGGAATAAACACCCGATTCATAGAAGAAACCAAAACCATATATTAAAAGAGCAAGAGTAAGAAATGATAGTTACATTCAATCCCAAATGAAGAAGCTTTAGCCACTCATGGTGGTCTTCACACAAGAGAGAGTAGGCATCTAAGCCTCTCCAAAAACTCCAAAACTCTTCCTATGTGTTTATACAAGAGAGAAGAAGAGAGGAATGAATGAGACTTGATGATAAATGGCTTTGAACACATTTTATTTATAGGCAGTCGCTCACCCTGGTGCTCAAGCGCTAGCCACCAGATCTTGGCAGCGTGGAAAGGCTTTAATAAGGCTTTTACGACGCTTGGGCCCTCATTTGGGCACCCGAGCGCTGGGTTTCGAATCGTCAACTCCAAATCATGTGTTCCAGTGTCTATTTTCTTTGCAAATGCATCTCCAAGGATTAGAATTATAACTATTTATTGAACATTCATAAATTTAGAAGAAAACAAACAAAGCGTTGATTCTAGAAGGATTATTCACAACAAACCACAAGTTTTTAAGTGAAAAACATATAGAAAATCACTGTAAAAACACACTTATCCTTATCCCTAAGAAGTATCATTTGAGTCTGATAGGTGTCTAATGGCCCAAGAGGCCTCTTAAGGTCAAGTTATCACTCAAAGTACCAATTGAGCCTGATAGGTGTCTAATGGCCCAAAGGGGTCTATTCGGGTCAAAATATCAATAAGAAGTACAATTTAAGCCTGATAGGTGTCTAGTGTCCCAAAGAGGCCTATCCGGGTCAACTTATGACTAAGAAATACCATTTGAGCCTTATAGGTGTCTAGTTGCCCAAACCGGCCTACTCGAGTCAAATTATCCCTAAGAAGAATAAGTTGGGCCTGATAGGTGTCTAGTGGTCCAAAGAGACCTATTAAGGTCAAGTTATCACTAAAAAGTAGCAAACGAGCCTGATAGGTGTCTAGTGGCCCAAAGAGGTGTATTCGGGTCAAAATATCACTAAGAAGTACTATTGGGGCATGATAGGTGTTTAGTGGCCCAAAGAGGCCAATTCGGGTAAAGTTATCCCTAAGAAGTATAATTTGGGCTTAACATGTATCCAGTGTCCCAAAGAGGCCTACTCGGGTCAAGTTATCCATAAGAACTATCATTTGGGCCCTGATAGGAGTCAAGTGGCCAAAAGATGCCTATTAAAGTCAAGTAATCACTAAGTAGTACCTGTTCAGCCTGATAGGTGTCTAGTGGCCCAAAGAATCCTTTTCAGGTCTAGTTATCACCAAGAAGTACTTTTTGGGCCTAATAGGTGTTTAGTGGACTGATGAGGCCTATTCTGGTCAAGTTATCCCATAGAAGTACCGTTTGGGCCAAATATGTGTTCAATGGCCAAAAGGGGCCTACTCGGCTCAAGTTATCCCTAAGAGGTATCAGTTGGATCTGACAGGTGTCTAGTGGCCCAAAAGGGCATAAAAAGGTCAAGTAATCACTTTGAGATTCCAATTGAGCATTATAGGTGCCAAGTTGCCCAAAGAGGCCTATTAAGGTCAAGTTATCACTAAGAAGTATCAATTGCACCTGATAGGTGTCTAGTGGATTTGAGGCCTAATTTCAGGGAAGTTATCACAAAGAACTACAATCCGAGTCAAATAGGTGTCTTGTGGCTAAAAGAGACCTATTCGGGTCAACTTATCCCTAGGAAGTAGCAGTTGATTGTTGTATGTGTCAAATGGCCCAAAGAGACCTACTCGGGTGAAGTTAACCCTAAGAAGTATCATTTGGGTCGTATATGTGTTTACTGGCCCAAAGAGGCATATTAAGGTCAACTAATCACTAAGAAATACCAATTGAGCCTGAAAGTTTTCTAGAAGCCCAATGAGGCCTGTTGGGGTCAAGTTATCACTAAGAAATACTATATGGGACAAATAGGTGTCTAGTGGCCCAAAGAGGTCTATTCGAGTCAAGTTAGCCCTAAGAAATACCATTAGGGCGTGACATGTGTCCAATGGCCCAAAGAGGACTACTCGGGTTAAGTTATTCCTAAGAGGTATCATTTGAGTCGGATAGGTGTCTAATGGCCCAAAGATCCCTATTCAGGTCAAGTTATCACTAAGAAATACAAATTGATCCTGATAGGTGTCTAGTGGCCTGAAGAGTACTATTCAGGTCAAGTTATCAGTAAGAAGTACTATTTGGGCCTGATAGGTAGGTTGTGGCCTAAAGAGGCCTATTAAGGTCAGTTATCACTAACAAGTATCAATTGCACCTCATAGATGTCTAGTGGCCAAAAGAGACTTATTCCGTTCAAGTAATCACTAAGAGATAATATTCTGGCCTGATAGGTGTTTAGTGGCCCAAAGAGCCCCATTCGGGTCAAGTTATCCCTAAGAAGTACCATTTGGGCCAAAAATTTGTTCAAAGGCCCAAACAGGACTAAATGAGTCAAGCTATCCCTAAAAAGTACTATTTCGGCCTTATAGGTTTCTAGGGGCCCAAAAAAACCTATTAAGGTCAATTTAGAACTAAGAAGTACCATTTAAGCCTGATAGTTGTCTGGTTGCCAAAAGAGGCCTATTCGGGTCAAGCTATCACTAAGAAGTACAATTATGGCCTGATAAGTGTCTAGTGGCCCAAAGAGGACTATTCGGCTCAAGTTATCCATAAGAAGTACCATTTGTGCCTAACATGTGTTCAAAGGCCCAAAGAGGCCAACTTGGGCCAAGTTATCCCTAAGAAGTACTATTTGGGCCTAATCGGTGTCTAGCTACGTAAAGAGGCCGGTTAAGTTCAAGTTATCACTAAGAAATACCAATAATGCCAAATAGTTATCTAGTGGTGCAATGAGGCCTCATCAAGTCAAGTTATCACAAAGACTTACAATTTGTGCCTAATAGGTGTTTAGTGGCCCAATGAGGCCCATTCGAGTCAAGTTATACGTAAGAAGTATCAATTAGGTCAGATAGGTGTCGAGTGGCCCAACGACGCCTATTAAGGTCAAGTTATCACTAAGAAGTACCACTTTGACCTCATAGGTGTGTAGTGGCCAAAAGACGCCAATCCGTGTCAAGTTATCCCTAGGAAGAAGTATTTGGGCTTGATATGTGTCTAGCGGCCAAATGAGGGCTATTATGGTCAAGTTATCAATAAGAAGTACCATTTGTGCCTGATAGGTGTCTAGTGTCCCAAAGAGGCCTATCCGGGTCAACTTATGACTAAGAAGTACCATTTGTGCCTTATAGGTGTCTAGTTGCCCAAACCAGCCTACGTGGGTCAAATTATCCCTAAGAAGTATAAGTTGGGCCTGATAGGTGTCTAGTGGTCCAAAGAGGCCTATTAAGGTCAAGTTATAACTAAAAAGTACCAATTGAGCCTGATAGGTGTCTAGTGGCCCAAAGAGGTGTATTCGGGTTAAAATATCACTAAGAAGTACTATTGGGGCATGATAAGTGTTTAGTGGCCCAAAGAGGCCAATTCGGGTAAAGTTATCCCTAAGAAGTAACGTTTTAGCTTAACATGTATCCAGTGTCCCAAAGAGGCCTACTCGGGTCAAGTTATCTATAAGAAGTATCATTTGGGCTTGATAGGTGTCAAGTGGCCCAAAGTGGCCTATTAAAGTCAAGTTATCACTAAGTAGTACCAATTGAGCCTTATAGGTGTCTAGTGGCCCAAAGAATCGTATTCAGGTCTAGTTATCACTAAGAAGTAATTTTTGGGCCTAATAGGTATTTAGTGGCCTAATGAGGCCAATTCTGGTAAAGTTATCCCAAAGAAGTACCGTTTGGGCCAAATATGTGTTCAATGGCCAAAATAGGCCTACTCGGCTCAAGTTATCCCTAAGAAGTATCATTTGGGTCTGATAGGTGTCTAGTGGCCCAAAGAGGCGTAGTAAGGTCAAGTAATCACTTTGAGATTCCAATTGAGCATGATAGGTGCCAAGTTGCCCAAAGAGGCCTATTAAGGTCAAGTTGTCACTAAGAAGTATCAATTGCGCCTCATAGGTGTCTAGTGGATGAAAGAAGCCTAATTTCAGTGAAGTTATCACCAAGAACTACAATCTGATTCACATAGGTGTCTTGTGGCCAATATAGACCTATTCGGGTCACCTTATCGCTAGGAAGTAGCAATTGATTATTACATGTGTCAAATGGCCGAAAGAGACCTACTGGGGTGAAGTTATCCCTAAGAAGTATCATTCGGGTCGTATAGGTATTTAGTGGCCCAAACATGCATATTAAGGTCAACTAATCACTAAGAAATACCAATTGAGCCTGAAAGTTTCTAGAGGCCCAACGAGGCCTATTGGGGTCAAGTTATCACTAAGAAATACTATCTGGGCCAGATAGGTGTCTAGTGGCCCAAAGAGTTCTATTCGAGTAAAATTAGCCCTAAGAAATACCATTCGCGCCTGACATGTGTCCAATGGCCCAAAGAGGACTACTCAGGTTAAGTTATTCCTAAGAAGTATCATTTGAGACGGATAGGTGTCTAATGGCCCAAAGATGCCTATTCAGGTCAAGTTATCACTAAAAAATACCAATTGATCCTAATAGGTGTCTAGTGGCCTGAAGAGTCCTATTCAGGTCAAGTTATCACTAAGAAGTACTATTTGGGCCTGATAGGTGTGTTGTGGCCTAAAGAGGCCTATTAAGGTCTAGTTATCACTAACAAGTATCAATTGCACCTCATAGATGTCTAGTGGCCAAAAGAGACTTATTCCGTTCAAGTAATCACTAAGAGATAATATTCTGGCCTGATAGGTGTCTAGTGGCCCAAAGAGCCCCATTCGAGTCAAGTTATCCCTAAGAAGTACCATTTGGGCCAAAAATTTGTTCAAAGGCCCAAACAGGACTAAACGAGTCAAGCTATCCCTAAAAAGTACTATGTCGGCCTTATAGGTTTCTAGGGGCCCAAAAAAACCTATTAAGGTCAATTTAGAACTAAGAAGTACCATTTGAGCCTGATAGCTGTCTCGTTGCCAAAAGAGGCAAATTTGGGTCAAGCTATCACTAAGAAGTACCATTTGGGCCTAATAAGTGTCTAGTGGCCCAAAGTGGACTATTTGGCTCAAGTTATCCATAAGAAGTATCATTTGTGCCTAATAGTGTTTAAAGGCCCAAAGAGGCCAACTTGGGTCAAGTTATCCCTAAGAAGTACTATTTGGGCCTGATAGGTGTCTAGCTGCCTAAAGAGGTCTGTTAAGGTCAAATTATCACTAAGGAATACCAATAATGCCAAATAGTTGTCTAGTGGTGCAATGAGGCCTAATCGAGTCAAGTTATCACTAAGACTTACTATTTGGGCCTTATAGGTCTTTAGTGGCCCAATGAGGCACATTCGAGTCAAGTTATACCTAAGAAGTATCAATTGGGTCTGATAGGTGTCGAGTGGCCCAACGACGCCTATTAAGGTCAAGTTATCACTAAGAAGTACCAATTTGACCTCATAGGTGTCTAGTGGCCAAAAGAGACCAATCCGTGTCAAGTTATACCTAGGAAGAAGTATTTGGGCTTGATCGGTGTCTAGCGGCCTAAAGAGTGTTATTATGGTCAAGTTATCAATAAGAAGTACCATTTGAACGTGATAGGTGTCTAGTGTCTTAAAGAGGCCTATCCGGGTCAACTTATGACTAAGAAGTACCATTTGAGCCTTTTAGGTGTCTAGTTGACCAAACCGGCCTACTCGGGTCAAATTATCCCTAAGAAGTATAATTTGGGCCTTATAGGTGTCTAGATGTCCAAAGAGGCCTATTAAGGTCAAGTTATCACTATGAAGTACCAGTTGGACCTCAAAGTCGTGTAGTGCCCCAAAGATGCCTATTCCGGTCAAGTAATCCCTAAGAAGTAAAATGTGGGTCTGATAGGTATCTAATTGACTAAAGAGGCCTATTCGGGTCACGTTATCGCTAAGAAGTACCATTTGGGCATATCATGTGTTCAAAGGCCCAAAGAGGCCTACTCAGGTCAAGTAATCCCAAAGATGTACTCTTTAGGCCTGATAGGTGTGTAATCGCTCAATGAGGCCTATTAAGGTCAAGTTATAACTAAGAAGTACTATTTGGGCCTAATAGGTGTCTAGTGGCCAAAAGAGGCCAATCGTGTCAAGATATAACTAAGAAGTACCAATTGAGTTAGATAGTTATCTAGTGGCCCAATGAGGCCTATATGGGTTAAGTTATCACTAAGAAATACTATTTGGGCCTTATAGGTTTTTAGTGGCCTAAAGAGACCTATTCGAGTAAAGTTATCTCTAAGAAGTATCATTTGGGTCTGATAGGTGTCTAGTGGCCCAACGTGGCCTATTAAGGTCAAGTTATCTCTAGGAACTACTAGTTGGACCTCATAGGTGTTTAGTGGCCTAAAGAGGCCTATTCTTGTCAATTTATCCCAAAGAAGTACTATTTGGGGTTGATCGGTGTCTAGTGGCCCAAAGAGGCCTATTAAGGTCAATTTTTCAATAAGAAGTACCATTTGAGCCTGATAGATGTCTAGTGTCTCAAAGAGGCCTCTTCGGGTCAAGTTAGGACTAAGAAGTCCCATTTGAGCCTGATAGGTGTCAAGTCGCCCAAAGAGACCTACTCGGGTCAAGTTATCCCAAAGAAGTATCATTTGGGCCTGATAGGTGTCCAGTAGCCCAAAGTGGCCTATTAAGGTCAACTTATTATTAAGAAGTACAAATTGGACCTCATAGGTGTCTAGTGGCCCAAAGAGTCCTATTCCGGTCAAGTAACCACTAAGAGGTAATATTTGGGTCGTATAGATATCTAGTGGCCCAAAGAGGCCTATTCGAGTCAACTTATCCCTAAGAAGTACCATTTGGGCCTAATATGTGTTCAAAGGCCTAAAGAGGCCTACTCGGATCAAGTTATCCCTAAGAAGTACTATTTGGGGCTTATAGGTATCTAGTGGCCCAATGAGGCCTATTATGGTCATAATATTATACCGTTTGCCCAATAGGTGTCTAGTGGCCAAAACAGGCCAATTCGAGTCAATTTATAACTAAGAAGTATCATTTGGGCTTCGCATGTGTCCAATGGCCGAAAGAGGCCTACTTAGGTCAAGTTATCCCTAAGATATATCAATTGAGCCCGATTGGTGTCTAGTGGCCCAAAGAGGCCTATTTGGGTCAAGTTATCACTAAGAGGTACTATTTGGGTCTGAGAGGTGTCTAGTGGCCCAAAGAGGCCTATACAGGTCAAGTTATCCCATAGAGGCCTACTCGGGTCATGTTATACATAATAAGTATCATATGGTCCTGATAGGTGTCTAGTAGCCGAAAGAGGCTTATTAAGGACAAGTTATCACTAAGATATACCAATTGGGCCTAATAGATGTCTAGCGGCCCAAAGAGACCAATCCAGGTCAAGTTGTCACTAAGAAGTACTATTTGGGCCTAATAGGTGTCTTGTGACCGAATTGTGGTCAAGTTATCCCAAAGAAGTTCCATTTGGGCCTATGATGTGTTCAACGGTCCAAAGAGCCCTACTCGGGTCATGTTATCCCTAGGAAGTGTCTAGTGGCCTATAGAGGCCTATTAAGATAAAGTAATCACTGAGAACCAATTGAGCCTCATAGGTGTCAAGTGTCCCAAAGAGGCTTATTAAGGTCAACTAATCACAAAGAAATACCAATTGAGCCTTATAGGATTCTAGTGTCCCAATGAGGCCCATTGGGGTCAAGTTTTAACTAAGAAATACTACTTTAGCCAGATAGGTGTCTAGTGGCCCAAAGAGGCCTATTCGTGTCAAGTTAGCGCTAAGAAGTACCATTTGAGCTTGACATATGTCCAATCGTCCAAAGAGGCTTACTCGTGTCAAGTTATCCTCAAAAGGTATCATTTGATTCGGATAGGCGTCTAATGACCCTAAGTGGCCTATTCAGGTCAAGTTATCACAAAGAAGTACCATTTTAGCCTGATAGTTTTATAATGGCCCTAAGAAGCCTATTAAGGTCAAGTTATCACTAAGATGTATTATTTGGGATTGATAGGTATCTTGTGGCCCAAAGAGGCCTATGCGGGTCAAGTTATCCCTAAGAAGTACCATTTGGGCCTAACATGTGTCAAATGGCCTAAAGAGGCCTCCTCAGGTCAAGTTATCCCTAAGAAGTATCACTTATGCCTTCCTAGTGTCTAGTGTCCCAAAGAGGACTATTAGGGTCTAATTATCACTAAGAAGTTTCAATTTGACATGATAGGTGTCTAGTGGCTCAAAGAGGCCTTATTCTAGTCAAGTTATCACCAAGAACTACTATTTGGGTCTGATAGGTGTCTTGTGGCCCAAAGTGGCCTACTCGGGTCAACTTATCCCTATGAAGTACCAGTTGAGCTTTACATGTGTTTAATGGCCCAAAGAGTCCTAGTTGGGTTAAGTTATCCCTGTAAAGTATCATTGGGGTCTAATAGGCGTTTAGTGGCCCAACGAGGCCTATTAATATCAACTATTCACTAAGTAATACCAATTGAGCCATATAGGTTTCAAGTGGCCCAATGAGCCCTATTGGGGTCAAGTTATCACTCAGAAATACTATTTGGGCCAGATAGGTGTCTAGTGGCCCAAAGAGGCCAATTCAAGTCTAGTTATCACTAAGAAGTACTATTTGGGCTATATAGGCATCTTGTGGCCGAAAAAGGCCTATATGGGTCAAGTTATCCCTAAGAAGGACCATTTGGGTCTAATATGTGTCCAGTGGTCCAAAGATACCTACTTAGGTCAAGTTATCCCTAAGAAGTGTCACTTGGGCTTGATAGGTGTCTAGTGGCCCAAACAGGCCTAATAAGTTCAAGTTAGCACTAAGAGTCCAATTCGGGTCAAGCTATCACTATCAAATACCATATGGGCCTGATAGGTGTCTAGTTATGACTAAGAAGTACTATTTGGGCTTGGCATTGTCTAATGGCCCGTAGAGGCTTACCCGGGTCAAGATATCCATAAGAACTATCATTTATGGCTGATAGGTGTCTGGTGGCCCAAAGAGGCCTATTAAGGTCAATTTATCACTAAAAAGAACCAATTTAAACCGATTGGTTTCTAGTGGGCCAAAGATTCCTATTCGAGTCAAGTTATAACAATAAGTACAATTTTGGGCCTCATATGTGTCTAATGGCCAAAGTGGCCTACTCGGGTCAAGTTATCCCTATGAAGTATCACTTGGGACTGATTGGTGTCTAGTGGCCCAAAGAGGCCTTTTAAGATCAAGTTATCATAAAGAAGTACCAATTGGGCCTGATAGGTGTCTAGTGACTCAAAGAGGCCTATCCGAGTCAAGTTATCCCTAAGAAGTACCATTTCGGGCTAACAAGTGTCCATTGGCCTAGATAGGTCTACTCGGATCAAGTTATCCCTGTGAAGTATCATTTTGGTCTTGTAGGAGTGTATTGGCCAAAAGTTGCATATTAAGGTCAAGTTATCACGAAGAAGTACCAATTGAGCATGATAGGTGTCTAGTAGCCCGCAGAGGCCTATTAAGGTCATGTTATCACTAAGAAGTATCAATTGTGCATGACAGATGTCTGTGGCCCAAAGAGGCCTTATTCGAGTCAAGTTATCACCAAGAAGTACTATTTCGGTCTGATAGGTGTCTAGTGGACCAAAGAGGTCTATTGCGTCATGTTGTCCCAAACAAATACATTTTGGGCATTATGTATGTTCAATGGCCCAAAGAGGCCTACTCAGGTCAAGTTATCCCTAAGAAATATCCTTGTAGCAGCCCAAGCGCCATGATTCGATAGTGACTTGGCCCACCTAGCCTCCGCCACGAGACAATTGATGCAACCCGCAACAATCTCCCCCTCAATAATTGTCCCGCTAGGTATCAAACTCATGACCTTGGCTCTGATACCAATTGTTGGATCGAGCGCTTACCACTAGGCTAAAAGCTATAGCTGATAGTTAGAGCGAAACTCTTTCTACTTAAGAGCGTAGCAGCCAAGGTGCCATGATTCGATAGTGACTTGGCCCACCTAGTCTCCGCCACGGGACAATTGATGCAACCCGCAACAATTAAGGTGTATTTGAGCTTTAATTAATTGAAAAAAATGAGCTTTTATTAGTTAAAAGATAAATAAATTAACGGTGAATATTATAATAAATACAATAAAGCAAAAATATTTTTTTGGTCCCTAAACTTCATTCCAAGTTTCAGTTTGATTTTTCTTTTTTTTTATTTTGGCTCCTTTATTTATTTTTTCTTCATTTTGTTTCATTAAATAATTAATAAAAATATCTAAAATACTTGTTGGATGTAGAAAAGAAGAAGTCTAGGATAAAAACATATTATTGTGGGCATTCTTGTTAATTATTTATCATAAAAAATTAATAAAAAATGATCATATTATACTGAATAGATAAATTACTAATATGAAGAAAAAATGAAAGGACCAAATTAAAATTTGAGATGAAGTTATAGAACTAAAATATGAATTTATCCATATAAAATAATAATAATAATATTCTACAATATTTGCAACTAAAAATTCATAAAATAACAAAAAAAAAGATATTTTATATGCACATTTTATATAAATGTAACTTTTATCACTTTATAAATGTAATTATTTTATTTTCAAAAACAATAAAACATATTTTTTCTCCCATTAATGACATTTTAACATTTTATAAATATTTATTTCTTTTGAAAAGACCATGTATTACTACATTTTCTTTCTGTTGTTTTGTTATTAATAAAGGAATTATTTATTGATTTGGTCTCTCACTTTGTAGTCACAGGATATTTTAGTCCCTGACTTTTTAAAATGTTTGAATTAGTGCCTAACTTTGCACACTGTAAGTCACTTTAGTCCCTGATATTAAGTGACACTAGCAAAATGCCTACAGGACACACTAAATGCCTATATAGTAGGTTAATTAACACTTAGAATAGCGATAAAATGACATTGGTTTGCTTAATCTCAAAATAGGTAACTCTATTAGTCCTTTAAGTTGTTTACAATATAACTCAATTTTAAACCCAAAACGCTGTGTAACTTTGGCGATTAAGAAAAACGACATTTTTGATCTTTTGCGTTGACTCATATATGATAAATAACATGTCATATAGACAGTTAGCATGTCACATAAGCATTTCGTCAGTGTCACTTAATTTCAGAGACTATAGTAACTTATAAAATGCTTCGTGACTACAAAGTGAGTGACCAAAACAGTCAATCACTCAATAAGAAATGTATTACTACATTTTTTTTCGGAGGCAAGGTTTCCCTCCTATTAATTAATGGTAATTTTTTCCAATTTCATTATCCCCAAAGAAACCCTAAGTCCCTTCTCAGTCGCCAATCGCCCCAAAAATATATCGATCTATCCCTTTTACGCATGTTCATCACTAACTCGCATTGTCTCTTCTCCAAGTCCAAGCTCTTTCTCTTCCATCGAGACCGATATGCATCACTGCCGTGCACCACGTATTGTTCCTCCGAGCTCATCGCCGTTCAAGAGACACTCGTCTCTATTGCGGGACCTCCGTACCCAAAGCTTTTATGCTATCTCTCTTTCTCTCTATCACTCCCTTTAGGGTTTCCCTACTTTCCGATTTAAGGCTAACACCCTCGATTCAGATTTTATTAGCACAATTTCGTTATCGTGGATTCACACATGTTTCTTTGGTGGTGTCTACGACTTTGGATAGACTACACGCTATACGAGCTAAGTGTCTTTTTCCGCAGGTAGTGACATGACATTTCTCTTCTTTGTTTTAGCTTTGAGCCTCTAACCTAACTCTTGTATTCTTCCTTGTTGTCATTTCCAACTATGCCTCCCAGACTATGTGGCATAATGGTCTTACCAATTTATATTATTGTTTGTCTTTTTCAAGTTGCCATATAGCGTTATCCTGAATTTTCAATTTCGTTTTCCACATCCAGGCTTGCAAAGTACAAAGCAGTATTTGGTATATTGAACGAAGTAAAATATTTGTTGAAAACTTGTTCTGAGCATTAATTCGGGTTTGTTTTTCTTAATAAACTATCTAGTTTAATTTTCATTTGCTGTGAGAGGTTCTTGAAGTTGTTAAATAATGGGTGACAAGTGGCAATTCTTGTACTGTTTGTGATGAAATTCAAAGCCTCGTATTGCATTACTTTCATTAAAGACTTATTTTATTTTTGTCCCTTCCTTCTTGTTTTGCAGGTCATTGCATAGAGGCCATGTCCTCATGCGAAAGTTGGCACTTCATAATTTCTAAGACTATACTTCAAAGGTTAGTACTTCATAATTTTTAAGACTATTTTTAACACTTAGGCCTTACATTTTGTAAATAGGAATATCATCTAAGTTCTACCGTTCTGTGATCAAGCTTTATTAAATGTTTATTTTCTTGTTTCTAGCTAGTTTATGTTGCATAATATAATTATTTATCCTTTTTTAATTGTTAGCTTGATTGGTTTTGCTATATTTGAATAAGGTTCTCTCCCCTTTTCACTTTTGTGTCTAATTGTCTTAATAATGAAACATTGAATTGATAAAATTCATTTTATCATGATTATATTTTTGTAACATCCCAAATATCCCTAATAAACTTAGGAATTAAGGGATTTGGTTGCAAACTGCAAGAAAATAAGCCGTTATCTTTAGCACCCTCAAACAAATGGACAAGCCGAGGCAGCTAACAAAGTTATGTTGAATGGATTGAAAAAGCAACTTGAGGATGCTAAGGGCAACTGGGTTGAAAATTTATACCAAGTATTGTGGAGCTATAGGACGACACTGCAAAGCACTACGGGAGAAACCCCATATCACCTAGTCTACGGAACTGATGCAATTATCCCGGTGGAAATTGATGAGCCGTCCTAGAGAGTGATGCATATGCCTCAACATAACGATGTAGTTTTGATAGTGGAGTTAGATCTCGTGGATGAAGTCTACGAGTTGGCACGCTTAACAGAAATTCCGCAAAAACAGCGAGTTGCGCAAAGGTATAAAACCAAAGTCGTCAAACGCGAGTTTGCGATCAACGATTTGGTCTTAAGGAGGGCCAGCATTGGGCAGAAAAACACAAAAGATGGGAAATCGGCAGCTAACTGGGAATGCCCATACCGGGTGGTAAGAAGCACTAGGAAAGGAGCATATGCGTTAAAACTTTGGTAGGGAGATAGCTGCCATGGACTATCAATGATGCGGACTTGCAAAGATATTATAGTTAGGTTAGCCTTTGTTTCAATTACTTGGATGATTTCATCTATCATTTACCTTTTTTTCATGTAACATGTGTAAAGGGGTACTCTTTTTTATTCACAGGTTTTATCCCTAAGGAGAGTTTTGCCGTGGAGGTTTTAATAAGGCCCCAGGTTTTGTATCTTAAACAAATGATGAATGAGAATGAGAGTTTGCCAAACTTCAAGGTTTCAATTGCAGACATTCAATGGCCACGTGCCTTGAAATATTTCAAAGGATTAAAGATCCTAACTAGGGCGACATGCACCAATCGTATGGCCACAGGCCTTGAAATATTTCAAAGGATCAAAGATCCCAACTAGGGCGACATGCCCCAATCGTATGGCAACGGGCCTTGAAATATTTCAAAGGATCAAAGATCCCAACTAGGGCGACATGCCCCTATCGTATGGCCATGGGCCGTTTAATATTTCAATGGATCAAAGATCCCAACTAGGGCGACATGCCCCAATAATATCGCCACGGGCCTTGAAATATTTGAAATGATCAAAGATCCCAACTTGGGCGATTTGCCCCAATCATATGGCCACGGGCCTTGAAATATTTCAAAGGATCAAAGATCCCAACTAGGGCGATATTCCCGAATCATATGGCCACGAGCCTTGAAATATTTTAAAGGATCAGGGATACCAATTAGGGAAACGTGCCCCACCAAGGCGGTATGACCCATGAGGAGACATGCCCCACAAGGGCAACATGCCCCAACCACCGGTTGTATGCCCAAACAAGTTCCTAATAACGACATTTGTAAGAACAATAATAACAAAGAAGCAGAAGTAGCGGTAAAACATTAAGGCGATAAAGCGTCATGAGAGAAGAATACAACAAAATGGCCCAAAATCAATATATAAGCAAATTTTTCGTAAAATAGTAAAACTAATTATTACAAAAAAAATACAAAGTCAAGGATTGGGGGAAGTGGAAGTGTCTATAGGAGCTACCCCTTCGATCTCAGCAACCCCAGGGGATAGCCTGATCAACATGAGGGTCAAAGGCCTCTAACTCTGGATCGTTAAGATCTGCACAGTTTGGGGGATCGTTGTCATAGTCTAGTAACTTCCCACCTTCGACCCCATGGAGTGGATGAACCCCCTTGTAGGTGAGTTTCACCCCAGGATTCAAGAATTCCACCTGTTTCAGAAAACTAGAGAATTCCATATAAGCCCCATCCGAGATCAACACCTCTTTTTAGCGCATCTCGGCACCCAGCTTCTGGTTCTCGGCCTCCAACGCCACATTTTCAAAAGCAAATTGATCTCGGGATTGAGTTAGCGCGTCTTTCTCCCCGTGGAGGGCTGCGAGATCTTCTTTCGCTTTTGATATGGCGACTTGTACTTCTTTATTCTCCTTGGCAAGCCTAGCATTCTCTAGCTTTAGTTGATCAAAGTTAGAGGCCGTAGTGGCCAGTTCAGATCGGAGGGCTAATTGCGAAGTCTTCAATTCATCCCGTTCCATGGCAAGAGTTTGAATTTGTTTTTCTGCAGAAGCTCTAGTGCTCTAGAGCTTTTTTTCGAGATCTACAGTGGGTCTGGGCTTGTCCAACTCATTGTGGAAAAAGCTCAGAAGGGTTGTATGGCGAGTTATCCACCTTAGCAACTCCGCCACATTCGCCTGCGAGATAAGCAGTGTAAGGAAGCGACTTAAAAATGCGAGATTAAATGTAAAAACTACATAAAGTCAATTGATGTTAAGCGCGGTATGGCTTACTTTCAGTACTGCCCGGGGGAGCTCGTTGAAAAAGTCCCCGTGGTGAAAAGAGACAATGGGAGCTTTGAAACCCTCCCATTAAGAAGAGGAAGAGGGTTCTGAAGAGGATGTTGGAGCTATAACAATCAATATAAATAATGTCAACGACATGACAGCCCGACATTACATAAGTCATAATAAAAAACATAAATAAAGTATCCGTGGATAAGGCGGCTACTAACCTCTAGATCGCTTTAGAGCGCGACCAATGGTCTCCCCATCATCATTGTCCGAGATGGAGATTTCATCCCCTTGCACTATTATTAAGCGTTCCCAGACCGTGAGTTGAAGGGACTGGAGAGGAAGTCCGAAAAGGGGAAATGGAGGCGAATGTCGTGGAAGAGGCACTCATAGAGCATCATGAAGTCTGACGCGTCTTTTCGGGGGCAGGAACCAATTCTCTCGTTGGGATCTACACGCTCAACCCTATATAGGGTAACAAGAGCAGGCGGGACACTTTCCTCCGGCACAGAACCCGGGAAATGCATAGCATCCCGAAAATCTCGATCCGCATCATGAAGCCACTTGTAAGATGTCATGATTAATCCAGTACATTCTCCTAACATCGTGGATCCCTTGGAGTTTTCTAAGTACTTCAATCCTAGCAGCATCTTTGGGGGGGGGCCGTACCAATCATATATTGTTTTTCGACGGCATTCTAAAGCTTTGCTTGTAGATGGCATGTGTGTGGGCCTGGTTGGGATAGAAGTCGCTGGTGACTCGGAATCCGACATGGGATCTGAAGATGACATGGGTTCTACAATAGAAATAGGAGGAACATATAAAGGGTCAGAAGAATTAGAATTAAAAGAACTAGTATTGGAAGAAGAAACGTAACTAGAGGAGGTACAAACGACTAGGGGCACAGGAAGGTGCAACCTAGAAGATACAACATTGTCACTACCTTCGGAAGACTCGTAATATTCATATTTGTAAACACCATACCTTAAGGGTTTGGGGGAACAGACCATAAGAAAGAAGCCCACGAGAAAGGAATCCTTTGAAGAATACCATGGACATACCCCCCAAAAGCCTCAAAAAGAGGTTCATCATCAGAACCAAAGGTTGTGGGGGGGGGGGGGAATATGATTCCACTTTCCATCACTAATTTCAGGCCTAGAAGGTGAACCCACGAATTCTCCAACTTCCCCAAAGAGAGATTCCTTTGGAGGAAAGTTGGTAGGCCTTTCGGGAGTTGACATTTTAGAAGAATAAATGGAAGGAAAAATAAATTACATGAAGATAACCAGTAAAGAAGAAAGGAAATGCCTGGGAAAGCTAAGAAGAAGAAGCTTGAAAACGATGAGGAAGACACCAGGAAAATAAAGAACTAGTAGCAGAGCAAGAGAAAATATGCAAGGAAAGCTTGAAGGTGGAAAGTATTTTCCAATAGAAGGAGGAAGTATTTATAGGCAGAGAAGTATGAATAAGAAGCGTGAAGAAAAAGTAAAGGCCTAAGGCACATTAAATTCACGCAGGCTTGATATGACAGAGTTATGATGGGCGTGGCCCACGAAGAGTTGTGCCCAATCCAGAAAAGACACATGTATGGATGAAAACTAGCGGAGAAATCCAAACGACAACGACATAATACGGGTGCCAAGTCGCCTAGGCGTGTCAGGATAGGAAGTCAACGACATGTCAAAAGACATACCGCTGACTTGGGGGAAACTGTTATGGACCTAACCCATGAGTGTGGCACGCGATACGCCCACATAAGTGGGCTATGTCGTTGACCTGATGTCGTGTGAGCGGCGGCATGGAGACCCTACATGAGACACAGGCACGCTTCCCACACGCGGGTTAGTTACAAATCCATACTTAGTGTCGTGATTCACGAAGAGGAGACAGTGACAGGTTTGACTTTGGTAACCACACCAATTCATAGACATTGTCTCTATAATCTAAACAAGTATGTTAGTGAAACAAAAAGAAAAAAAAACAAGTGTTAGTATGAACAAATTGATATGCACAATGTAGTAAAGTGTCCATAGCAGTGAACGCCTTGAGAACTATTGATATCTAATCAATAGTCCCCGGCAACGGTGCCATAAACTTGATAGAGATTTCTCGCCATTCGGCAAGTATACCGGTCGTTTAGAAGATAAGAGGGGAATAAGAGTATCGTCTCATGAGGGCTATGTTAGAATATCGAATCCCCAAGGCCTCTCACTATTTGGACAATCAAGTTTTTGTTTAAAAGAAAGATTCATTCCAAGAAATTAATATCAAAACAATAAGCAGCAAGAATATAAGCAAGAATGAGAGAGAGTTAGGAAATAGGTTCAATTGATCCCTCACTTGTGTAACTTCATCTTAGGTTAATCCATGTTTAAAACAACAATTGAAGGTAGTATCCACAAAACATAGACTAATTCTATTCCTAAGGCGTTAGTCCCTTTGCCTTATCCTCAATTTCCTAATGTCGCAGGCCAATTTTAGAGAAAACAAGAGAAAGAGCGTGAATTCATCAAGACTTGATAATCTACAAGCCTTATTCCTAACATCCTGCATGATTACGGTGATTTACTACAATTCTAATACAATCATCAACTTTCCAATTGCACCATTGCATCTACATCAATTTCCCATTGACTAATTCAAGCGAAGCATTCACATCAAAACTGTAAATGCAAATGCTCTACGTTTGGAGTTTCGATGATTCCACAACAAGAATCAAAAGGATAAATCACGTGAATAAGCACAGTAAACAGATCCGCAACAACAAAGGGTATTTAGGATTGTGTTATAATTAATATAAGTTTGATTAAGGCTCTTTGGTATTTAGTAAACAAAAATTTTTCTAAAAAGGAATTTTAGAAAAATATTAAGAGTCAAAGATAACATTATTTTCAAAGGAAAAGACCCAGAAAGAAAAATATTTAAAAATTGATTTTTACTAGAAAAGGTCAAAATTGGGTGTATATTCGAATATCAAGGTTCTCGAAATAAAATTTGAAATTCCTGGCCAGTATATTCGAATATAGCTTGCCATATTCGAATACATATTCGAATATGACATGCTGCTTTGGCCTGATCATTTTTCAGAATCTGTATATTCGAATATGGCTTGCCATATTCGAATATAACAAGAAACCTAGACCTTGTCACCTTCCAGAACTCTTATATTCGAATATATATTCGAATATGGAACCTCCATATTCGAATATATATTCGAATATGAAGCCTACAGAAATCATTTTTTGAACGCAGAAACACTATATTCGAATAACATATTCGAATATGATGGTGCCATATTCGAATATGACAATGCTATATTCGAATATGTGAGTGCTGTATTCAAATAGCATATTCGAATATGAAAGTAAAATATGCGCAGCTTCTGATTGCTATTTCTGCCATCTATATAAAGGGCTTCTGACTTTGAACATAATATACCCTTGTGAGCTTAACACTGTATTGCAAATTACTTCTTATCATCAATCTCTCTAAATCAAGGGTCTTGTGCTTTTGCCTAAAGGCTTACTTTGTTTTTTACCTACACTATTTCTTTTATCAAAACAAAGAGCCTTAAATCAGATATAGTTGCACTTCAAGTTGTATCATTTACTATTTTGAGAGTTTCAATTGTTGTGAGCTAATTTTGTGTGAACATGTGGTATCCTTCTAAATTGTTTGAAGGTGGGGTATCCTTCAAAGTGTTCTTAGGGTGAGGTATCCCTAGATTGAGGCCTTTAAAATTGGTGGGGTATCCAATTGAGAAAGGTGCTCTTAGTGTGTAATTATTGAAAAGTAATATAAGAAATCTCGCGTGGTAGAGATTGGTAGACTGAACGTAGGTCACCAGTGGTGTGTGACTGAACCAGTATAAAACTCGGTGCTATTCTCTCTATCCCTAAAACTCATTTTTGTTTAAATTTATTTGATCTTCATTTAGAATTTTATTATATTCCAATTTCATACATCAACTAAAATATCTTGTTTAATTTGTGTTATTATTTTAAACGAATTTTTGAAAACTTTTAAAAGATCAATTCACCCCCCCTCTTGAGCATAGAGGCCACTTGATTAACAAGTGGTATCAGAGCTCGGTCCTTGTTTAAAGAGCTTCACAGCTTCAAGGAAATGACCTCTTTTCAAAACATGTCTATCCAGGAAGGTGCCTTCACAAATAGACCTCCATACTTTAATGGAGACAACTACTGTTTTTGGAAAATTAAAATTCAGGCTTAGGTAGAAGGCATTGATATCGCCGTATGGGATGCTATAGAAGAAGGTCCATTCATTCCTATGCACACTGTTGATGGTAAGGTAGTTGAGAAACCTAGAAAAGAATGGTCTCTCGAAGAAAAGAGACTTGCTCAATTTGGTCTAAGAGCCAAAACTATAATTATCTCTGCACTAGGTAACAATGAATTCCCTAGAATTTCTAATTGTAGAACTGCTAAAGAGATCAAAGATAAATGCTTTAACTAGAGAATTTGAAATGTTTCAAATGAATCCGAGTAAAAATATCCAAGATATGCAAGAACGTTTTACATATCTTTTAAATCAACTACATGCCTTGGAAAAGATTATTCAAATGAAGATCTCATTAACAAAGTTTTAAGATGTCTTAGCAGGGATTGGCAACCAATGGTTACTGCCATTAGCGAAACAAGGGATCCACGCACAATGTCATTGGCAACCTTGTTTGGCAAACTAGAAGAGCATGAACTTGAGTTGATTCAGTTGGATCAACTTGAGGGAGTTGACAAGAAAAAGAAAGGCATTGCCTTCAAAGCAACCACTCCTCCACCTCAAGAGATAGAAGAAGATGAAAGCAACCTTGATCCAACCAACATGGATGATGAGACTGTAATTCTCTTCGCCAAAAGATTCAATAAATTCTTCAAGAAAAGAGAGTCATCAAGAAGACCATCAAATTTCACACCAAGGAAATTATTCAACAAGGCACATGGATCAAATCAAGGTCCAACTTGTTATAAGTGTGGAAAAACTGGACATATGAAGATGGAATGTCCTTTGAATAAAATTAAGAATGAAACACAGGAGAACAGATTCGTCAAAGGAAAGAAGAGCAGAAGAGCATACATTGCTTAGGATGGTAATGACACAGAATCATCTGATGAATCGGAAAGCGAAATAGCTAACCTATGCCTCATGGTCAACCATGATGATGATCTTCTGGATGAAGATGAGGTAAAAGATTCTGAAAACTCTAACTATTACTTTGATGAACTGCAAGATGCTAATAATGAATTACATGAAAAATCTATGATCATTGCTAAAGAACTTGCTAAAACTAAGAAAGAAAAAGGTCTTCTAAATGACAAAATAGATATCCTTAGTCGTGATATTATCAAAATGAGACAAATTCAAATTCCATTCGGTTGTTTAAATATGATTGTGAATCCTGCCAAATGAATAAATCACCTTCTTGTACTTCATGTGATGTTCATTTGAAAGAAATTGATAAGTTAAAGAATATGATTCTCAAAGGTAAAGGTCCTTTGACAAAAATAGAAAATGCTTACAAATCACAAACATGTACTTCTTGTGATTCACATTTAAAAGAAATTGAGGATTTAAATAATGTGCTTGCTAAATTTACAATGGGCAGAGACAACCTAAACATCATGCTTGGTAAGCAAGGATGTCATTTCAAAAAGGCTGGTTTAGGATATAATCCAACCAATAGTCAAAAGCTCTATAAAAACTTCTATGTCTCTTCAAAAACCTCTTCTAGTCCATTCATAACTTGGTTTTATTGTGGATTAAAAGGTCATAGTGCTACTACTTGCAATACAAGAAAAGTTAGTGTGCCACATGAAAAGAAGATATGGATTCTTAAAGGCACCTTTGGAAAAACTAACTTTCAAGGACCCAAGAAACCATGGGTACCTAAGAAACAAAATTAAATTATTAATGTAGGTATGCTTGGTGGCAAAAGAATCAAAATGGTATCTTGATAGTGGATGCTCCAAGCATATGACAGGAGACAAAACAAAATTTTCATCCTTCACACCTAAGGATGAAGGATATGTTACATATGGTGACAACAACAAAGGAAAAATCCTAGGTACAGGTAAAGTTGGTAAGACTTCTTCAACTTCCATAGATAATGTACTTTATGTTGAAGGATTAAAACATAATCTGTTAAGTATTAGCCAATTATGTGATAAAGGAAATGAGATTATTTTTAATTCTTATTCATGCTCTATTATTAGCAAAGAGAATAACTCAATCAAATTTATGGGTCATAGGATTAATAATGTTTATATGATTAGTTTAGATGATATATCCTCAAATGATGCACAATGTTTTATAACTAAAGAAGAAGAATCTTGGCTATGACACAAAAGGATTGCACACATTCATATGGATCATTTGAATAAGATAATTTCAAAAGAATTGGTTATCGGTTTGCCCAAAATTCGTTTTGAAAAAGATAAATCATGTGATGCTTGGGTAAACAAACAAAAATCTCTTTTCAATCTAAAAGTATCGTTTCAACCTTTAGACCCTTGCAACTATTGCACATGGACTTATTTGGTCCACAAGAATTATGAGTTTAGGGGGAAATTACTATGGACTTGTAATTGTTGATGATTTTTAAGATACACGTGGACTCTCTTTTTATGTCATAAAAATAAAGCCTTTAAAGCTTTTAAGAGATTAGCAAAAGTCATTCAAAACCAAAAGAATTTGAAAATTGCATGCATACGCAGTGATCACGGAAAGGAATTTGAAAATATTGACTTTGAAAGATTTTGCGATAAAAATGGCATTGAGCATAACTTCTCATCTCCAAGGACCCACAACAAAATGGTGTTGTGGAGAGGAAAAATTGCTCACTAGTTGAGTTAGCCAGAACAATGCTCAATGACATGAATCTTCCAAAATATTTTTGGGCAGATGGAGTGAGTACTGCATGTCATGTTATGAACCGTGTTCTCATTCGTCCTATTTTAAAGAAAACCCCTTATGAACTTTTCAAGGGTAGAAAACCTAACATATCTTATTTCCATATTTTTGGATGCAAGTGCTTTGTGCTTAATAATGGGAAAGAAAATCTGGGCAAATTTGATGCCAAAGCTGATGAGGGTATATTCTTAGGATACTCCTCAACTAGCAAAGCTTATAGAATTTTTAATAAAAGAACAATGACTGTTGAAGAATCTATTCATATCACTTTTGATGAATCTAACACCAAAAGCATGGAAAGAAAGGTTGATGATCTTACAGGAACTCTTAAAGACACAAGCATTCATGAAGAGAACATGCTAGAAATACTAACTCACACACCAACCAAGACACAAAATGAACTACCCAAAGAATGGAGAGCTGCAAAACATCATCCAATTGATAACATTATTGGTGATATTTCAAAAGGGGTAACCACTAGACACTCTCTTAATAATGCATGTAACTTTATGGCTTTTGTGTCTCAAATTGAACCTAAAACCGTATACGAAGCAATTAGTGATGAACATTGGGGGATAGCTATGCAAGAAGAGCTAAACCAATTTGAAAGAAATCAAGTTTGGGATCTAGTCCCTAGGCCTAATGATTATCCAAGAATAGGCACTAAGTGGGTCTTTAGAAACAAACTAGATGAAAGTGGCATAATAACTAGAAACAAAGCTAGATTGGTTGCAAATGGATATAATCAAGAGGAAGGTATTGATTATGAAGAAACATATGCTCCCGTAGCTAGACTTGAAGCCATTAGACTCCTACTTGCTTTTGCTTGTATCATGGATTTTAAACTTTATCAAATGAATGTCAAAAGTGCCTTCTTGAATGGCTATATACAAGAAGAAGTTTATGTTGAACAACCTCCTGGGTTTGAAAATGCTGAACTTCCAAGTCACGTTTACAAACTCAAGAAAACCTTATATGGACTAAAACAAGCCCCTAGAGCTTGGTACGAAAGACTAAGTAAATTTCTCTTGAACAATAACTTTCAAAGAGGCAAAGTAGATAACACATTATTCATAAAACAAAGGCACAATGACATTCTACTTGTACAAATTTATGTCGATGATATAATTTTTGGTGCTACTAACGAAAATCTCTATAAAGAATTTGCTACAAGCATGCAGGGAGAATTTGAAATGTCCATGATGGGAGAACTTACCTTTTTCCTTGGATTTCAAATTAAACAAACAAAACAAGGAACTTTTGTGTCACAAACAAAATATTGCAAAGAATTGCTCAAGAAATTTTGCATAGACAATGATAAAGAAATAAGTACTCCTATGGGAACGTCATGCTATCTTGACAAAGATGAAAAAGGTAAACCCGTTGATGTGTCAAAATATCAAGGTATGATAGGATCCTTGCTTTATTTAACTACAAGCAGACCTGATATAATGTTTAGTGTATGTATGCGCGCTAGATATCAGGCATGCCCTAAAGAATCACATGTTAGTGCAGTAAAAAGAATTATGAGATATTTGATTGGCACTTGTACCATGGGGTTATGGTATCCTAAAGGTGCATCCTGCTCTTTAATTGGATATTCTGATTCCGATATTGCTGGATCTAAGTTAGACAGAAAAAGTACTAGCGGAACATTTCATGTTCTTGGAAATTCATTAATTTCATGGCACAGTAAGAAACAAGTTAGTGTGGCTTTATCCACTACTGAAGCTGAGTATGTAGCAGTAGGAAGTTGTTGTGCACAAATTCTCTGGTTAAAACAACAACTTAAGGACTATGGTATTCATTTGCATAATATTCCACTAAAATGTGACAATACTAGTGCCATAAATCTCACGAAAAATCCTATTATGCACTCAAGAACCAAACATATTGAAATTAGACATCACTTCATTAGAGATCATGTTCAAAAGGTAACTGTGTACTTGAGTTCATTGATACATCCAAACAGCTAGCTGATATCTTCACTAAGCCTCTTCCAACCGAAAATTTCTATTTTATAAGAAGAGAGCTAGGCATACTTGATCAATATTATATTATTTAAATTGCCTTATAAATTATTTATTGATCTATTACTGACTTGGGCGTCGGAGCCTTTTCTTTTTGTTTTGCAGATCTCATTAGGATCTCATTCTCATCACAAAAACCATAAGCTTCATTCAATATGAGTTTTCAAAGCAAAAGAAATCAGGATGTCAATCTTATAACAAAAACTATGAGTTTTCATTCAATATTCGAATACTATATTCGAATACAAAATGAGTATACATGTCTTCAAAGTTACAAGAGTTCATTACAGATTTATTATATTCGAATATGCTATTCGAATATGTCAGTCATATATTCGAATATAAGTTTATCCATATTCGAATATTCTATCAAATATTCGATTACATATTCAAATATTCCATCTAATATTCGAATATATATTCGAATATGGGCATTCTTGCGCATATAAAATGATAACTCCTTTTTAACACTCAAATCACTACTCTTCTCATCACTTTCTCATCATACCTCTGTTCCCACTTCAACTATTTTTTTTCTCACAAATCACAGAATGGCCTCTTCACCACCATCATCTCCTCCTGCTACTCAATCTCCACCATCACCAACACACAAACGCCCCCGTTTCAAACGTACCGCTACCAACAAACCACCTTCCATACCTCGTGGGCCACGAAGTGGTTCCTCTTCCTCCTCCTTTCCTCTAGCCACCACTGGTTTTACTCACGACTTCCAGCAATGGTTCTCCAACGCCTCACAAATCACAAAATTCCAGTCTGGCTTCTCTGACAGGAAAATTGTTGACCCATGGTGGGTTAACATGCCTTGGTTTCATTCTTAAGGTTTTTCCTTTGTATCTTGGCTTTAATCAGCCAATCTTGTGCCTTTTCTTAGTATTCAAGAAAAGGTCTATCCCAACCTCGTCCGTGTATTCTACTCCAACCTCCACTACAATTCTGAAACCTGCACAATTTCGTCTGAAGTGAAAAATACGAAAATTCAAATCCCTCCTTCTCTCTGGACTTCTGTTACAGGGTTACAATTTGAAGGAGCCCAAATATCAGGATCAACTCCCATGGGACAGTGGGCCGCCGAATACAATCCTATTCAGGCAATCGGGGCCATGTGCCATGTAAGATCTTCCTTCCACACTTCCAAAATGGGTGACTACCTCCCCACAAGCACACTCACCATGGACTCTCATATAGTCCATCTCATTATTGCTCGCGTCCTCCTTGGTCGCGTTGGAAACTTCACAAAAGTCCTCCATGATGACCGTATCCTTCTCTGGGCCATCATCAAAGAAAAGCCCGTTGACTGGGCACGACGGGTTCAGCATCACATGCTAAAGGGGGCAACCGGCACAACTCCTCTTCCCTATCCAACCTTGATCCCAATCATTCTTCGGCACTTCGGAGTCAATCTAGCCGATGAATACAGTACCACCATCGATAGCCATAATTTTGAAATTGGTCAATCGTTGCTACATCGAGCTGGCATTGTGCATGCTGGCGAAAACTGGTATATTCAGGAATTGGGGATTGAAGGTAATCGCCCAAAAGAAAACTATCCTGAT
This sequence comes from Cyamopsis tetragonoloba, assembly GCA_037177725.1. Classification (NCBI taxonomy): domain Eukaryota; kingdom Viridiplantae; phylum Streptophyta; class Magnoliopsida; order Fabales; family Fabaceae; genus Cyamopsis; species Cyamopsis tetragonoloba. The sequence goes on along the minus strand of CM074119.1, from coordinate 45,823,300 downwards.
GTTGATCCTGAAGACATTCCTGAACCAGATCCAGAACCTCTTCCTCCACACTTCCAACAGCTGAGTCTTCAGCTCTCTCAGATGATGGACGCTAAATTCGAACAACAACGTCAATATATAGACCAGCGGTGTAATCAGATGGAAACCGCTCTTCGAGGAGAATTACATCTCTTCGAGAGGAAATTGCACGAGGCAATTTCAACTTTGTACCTCCATACTCCCAATCTGCCTTTCCTACAAACTAAGGTGATGCAAGCGGGTTTCATCAACATTTTGGCGGTATCGATCTCCAAAATTTCGGGGCTCAACCAAGTCCTGACTTGGATTTTGATTACTTTCAGACACCGCCTACCTCCGGCCCTCCATGACTGTTCCACAACTCTTTTCTTACCTTAGCTTAGTCTTATATGGGACATATTAAAACTTTTTGAACTAATTGCATATGAGTTTATATTGTTATACTCAATACTTTGTCTTAAAATTATCATTTTTTTAATGATGCCAAAAGGGGGAGAAGAATTATAATCACTTAAACCGGGATTTTTATTATTGCTTATTATAAATGATTAACATATATGTATGCATATTTACAGGGGGAGTTGAACCTCGTAAGGAGAATCAAACTTCATAAGTAAGGGGGAGTCTCAGAATAAGTGATCTGATTCGTTTGTTGTTTGTCATCATCAAAAAGGGGGAGTATGTAAATGCAAATGCTCTACGTTTGGAGTTTCGATGATTCCACAACAAACCAAGAATCAAAAGGATAAATCACGTGAATAAGCACAGTAAACAGATCCGCAACAACAAAGGGTATTTAGGATTATGTTATAATGAATGTAAGTTTGATTAAGACTCTTTGGTATTTAGTAAACAAACATTTTTCTAAAAAGGAATTTTAGAAAAATATTAAGAGTCAAAGATAAAATTATTTTCAAAGGAAAAGACCCTCAAAGAAAAATATTTAAAACTTGATTTTTACTAGAAAAAGCCATAATTGGGTGTATATTCGAATATGGCTTGCCATATTCGAATACATATTCGAATATGACATGCGGCTTCATTTTTCAGAATCTGTATATTCGAATATATATTCGAATATGGCTTGCCATATTCGAATACATATTCGAATATAACAAGAAACCTAGACCTTGTCACCTTCTAGAACTCTTATATTCGAATACATATTCGAATATGGAACCTTCATATTCGAATATATATTCAAATATGAAGCCTATAGAAATCATTTTTTGAACGCAGAAACACTATATTCAAATAACATATTCGAATATGATGGTGCCATATTCAAATATGTAAGTGTTGTATTCGAATAGCATATTCGAATATGAAAGTAAAATATGCGCAGCTTCTGACTGTTGTTTCTGCCATCTATATAAAGGGCTTCTGACTTTGAATATAATATACCCTTGTGAGCTTAACACTGTATTGAAAATTACTTCTTATCATCAATCTCTCTAAATCAAGGGTCTTGTGCTTTTGCCTAAAGGCTTACTTTGTTTTTTACCTACATTGTTTCTTTCATCAAAACAAAGAGCCTTAAATCAGATATAGTTGAACTTCAAGTTGTATCATTTACTCTTTTGAGAGTTTCAATTGTTGTGAGCTAATTCTTTGTGAACGTGTGGTATCCTTCTAAATTGTTTGAAGGTGGGGCATCCTTCAAAGTGTTCTTAGGGTGAGGTATCCCTAGATTGAGGCCTTTAAAATTGGTGGGGTATCCAATTGAGAAAGGTGCTCTTAGTGTGTAATTATTGAAAAGTAATATAAGAAATCTCGCGTGGCGGAGATTGGTAGACTGGACGTAGGTCACCAGTGGTGTGTGACTGAACCAGTATAAAACTCGGTGCTATTCTCTCTATCCCTAAAACTCATTTTTGTTTAAATTTATTTGATCTTCATTTATAATTTTATTATATTCCGATTTCATACATCAACTAACATATCTTGTTTAATTTGTGTTATTATTTTAAACGAATTTTTGAAAACTTTTAAAGGCTCAATTCACCCCCCCCTCTTGAGCATAGAGGCCACTTGATTAACAAAAACCAATTCCACCAAAATTGAAGTTAATCAATAAAGAAAAAGAATTAAGCATAGAAGTAATCACTCAATTGATTGAAATAACTTTGAAATTAACCACAAGATTCAGTTATATAAGGTCTGCGATCAAAATCCCCAAATTCTCCAACCTAAGAATCTAACCTAACATCCTAAAGAAAGAGGAGAAGAGAAGAGAAAGAGCAATACCAAGAATGTTGCCACAAGCCTTGGATCTTCAAGAATCCCCAAGAGAAAAGAGAGAAAATAGGAGAGGAGAAGAGAAAATCGCGATCCAAAATGAGTTATGAGCTGAATTCCCGCAAAATATCAATTTTTTCCTATTTATAGCAGACCTTTGCGCGTGGGCATGCCTATTTTGGGCGTTGCCAACGTCCAAAGTGCATTTGACAGCTTTTAACACCACTTATCGGCTTTTAACCGCGCTTGATAGCTTTTAACCGCGTATGATAGCATTTCCAAATCTTCATGTTTTAGCTATTTTGGATCATTTTCTTGGCTGGATCTTGATAATTTACATCCATTCATCATTATTTTTCATGCTCCTTGACTCTTTCCAATGCTCATTCTTCAATCTCTCAATGCTCTTAATCCTACAACACAACCAAAACTAAGATCAAAAACATCAAAACTAACACAAAAACTACCTATTTCTAACAAATAACTCAAACTAAGCAAAGATGTGAATTTATTACCAATTAAAACCTAAAATGGGACCAAACACTAGATAATAATAAAAACACCCTAAAATAGACCTCTAAAACATAGAATTGTTGACACTTATCAATTTAGTAGGAGGATTTAGCATTTTTCTCCAAGTTTTGTTCTCTTTCTTTATGATAGTCAAGCCAACATTAACTATTTTTGTTTCCCATTAAGTCATTCTTCTTTATTTAATTTTATTATTGAATTGTAAGCTATGTATGTAATAATTAATTAATAAATTTGATTGTAACTTTTATATAGGCATTTATTTTCCTCCAATTTTAGCTTTTTTTCCTTATCTTTGGGATTGAGTTTATTTTCTCTTTTTTTTTGTTAAACTAAAGGATGTGTACATACATTGTCGGTTTTTTATTTATGATTCAAATTCACATTAATTAGTTATGAAATTTTGAATAGTTAAACATTGAGTTATCATGTAACTAACTCCATTGATACAAAATGGATTTTTAGTAGTAATTATTTTTTATCATAGTGGAAATACAAGTAGTCAATAGAACTTTAATTGCCGATTAATTAATAACTATTGTATCCAATGTCGGTAAAAGTATTACTGACAATTACAACAATTTCCCGTAAAGACCTCATTCATTTCTGCTAAAAGTCGTAACTTTTAGTGGAAATTTATATAACTACTAAAACCTCAACCAAATCACCCTTTAAAATGCCAATTAGAAGTCTTTATTGCCAGAAAAATTTCAAACTATTTATTCTTAAATAACTTAATCATTAACATAAATCCTTCAATTACAAAATTTAAAGATTTTTTTAAAGGAAAAACATATATCGTTAATTCTAATACAGTCAACAAATATTTGACTTCAATAAAGCGTATCATCCTCAACACTAGATAAAAGCTACTACATCCATTCCTTTTTATCTGTCCACTTTTAGGAAAAAATTATGTTACGTTCCCTTTTAAGTGTCCACAGAGTTTCCTGGCGATATTAAATGCACTTTTATCAATTATACCCTTTATTTGATTGGAGCACCAATTAATAATATACTTTTGAACCAATAAGAAGGATAGATAATTGGTATTATTATAACGAGTTTAAACATTATTTTGGTAAAAACAAGGATAATGATTACAATTCTTAATATGTGTATTTTAGTCCAAAGTGGTCAGATAAATAAGAACGGGGTAGTATATAATTAAGTCCAAGTTCAATACAAAATACTAGTGGAATTTGTCAAGTGGAATTTGTCACTCACAACACAAAATACAAACAAAGTGTCAACAATTTTCTAATCTTATTTTATAGTAAAAGACTAGTTCAAGGTAGAGCTAAATTAAATCTCAATTGAATCTCGACATCACTCTCATGTAAGATAAGCTTTTTTGTTTTGTTCTTAGTCTCTATAAGACTTTTAGGTGGCTTGTTGATGTGCAATTCCTTTCTTGCAAGTCTAGTGCTACTTGTATACTTTACAAAAAATATAAAGAAATATAATTAAATAGATAGACCAAGGAGAACCGCAGGATTTTAAGAACAATTAAACAAAGAAATCATCACATTAGAGAATCTACTATCGACATAATGACTCTTCTGAATCTCTACTCCTTTCAGTCCTTATTCTCTTGAGAGCTATCATACAAAACACAAACATTATATAATGCCAAAACTGAAATTCACTACAAAAAAATAAGTATATTGCGGCAGGTTATTATTGGCGAGTCAGTTAAACTGTCACTGCTTCCTTCTTTGCAACAGTTTATGCTTTGGTCATCCAAATTGCCGCACTTTTTTACTATTTAGTGGCAGTTTGTGCTTATGCTGCAACAACTTACTTATAAAAATTATTATTAATGTTTTAATATTTATAAGAAAACTCTATTCCCTTCCCCTCTCACGATTTCCCTTCCATCACTACGATTTCACTTTCCCTCTCTTCGATTTCATTTCCCTTCTCTCTCTCACGATTTCCCTTCCCTTTCTACGATTTCACTTTCCCTCTCTGCAATTTCACTCTCCCTGTCTTAGATTTCATTTCCCTTTCCATCATCATTTTAAGTTTCATCCACTTTCCCTCTCCCTCACAAGTTCTCTTTCACATTCTCTCTTTCTCTCTCTCTGATGTTAAAAAGAAAAGTCACTTTCTCTCTCTAGGGTTTGAGTCTATCGCACTCAAATTATGTTTGTGAAGTTAATTATTGAGCTCAAATTGAAGTTTCTTCTTTTTAGAATGCACTAATTTCTTTGAAGCTTGGGATTGAATGTAACTCGTAACACTCTTTACTCATTGAACTCATTGTAATCTTGTTTAATTTAGTTAAATTGGGTTTCTTTTCTGTTTTAATTTCTTCTTTGATTTGATCACCTTCAACTATCTTCTTGTGATTTTATATTGTTGAGAACTGGTATGAGATCTAGAGTAGAAAAAGGAACCTCAATGGTATGATAATCTAGAAATAGTTATTAAGTCATTGATTAGCTTTTGTTAGGTTTGTTCTTAATGCTAGATGATAGAATGTGCATCTCTAAGAGATTGATACGATTCTTCTTCTAAGGAACTTGTTAATGAGATATCTTAACTTGTGAAATTTATGCATTGGAATCATTTAAACTAGATTATTTGGGATTGCTTTGAGTTTTAAGTGAATAAAGGGAGGAGAGTAAGTGAAGTTCAATCCCAAGTGTCTTTGTTGCTTTGTTTTAACCCATTTTCATTATTATTCAATTGATGCTCTATTTTTGCATACAAACTTATTTAAAACCCTTCTTAACATTGAACCTAGTTCTAATAGGCATTTTGTTCTCCATGTGAACGATATCTTTTCTCACCATTATACTTGAAACGTATTAAAGAATTTAGAGTTACTAAATGCTTAACAAGTATTTGATTTATTCTTTTGTATAGTATTCAATTAATTCTTACGTATAGTAACTTGACATTTAGTTCTTTTCCTTGTCTGATCTTTTCTTTAGTCCTTTTATGCATATACGAGGAATTTGTTTTTTGAGTGATTAAGGTATAAATCATGCGAAAATAATTTTGCAGAGGCAAAAAACTAGGGGCGGCAAAGCGGGCCATCCCAGACCGTTTGGGCCGAAGCTGGCCTAGCACGCCAAAAAAACGGGCTGGGCCGACCTGCGAAGCTTTCTCCGTCTCACTTTTCTAGCCCAGCCACTGCTTTAAAAATCTGGCGGGCTGCGAGCAGGCTAGCCTGCCCGCCATACTAATTTAAAAATAAAAAATATATTCTAGACATATAATTTTTTTTTGACTTTTTCTTTTAGCACCATGGAATTGACATTAGCTTTTTTTAAATAAGGAAAATACAAAAAGATATTAGTTTTTTTAAGAAAATATGGTTTTTTATGCTTTTAAGTATTTTATATTTAATAAAGTTTTATTCTTAATTATTTAAAATGGGTTTCCTAACGTACACCCACTTGCTTTTTAGAAGATGTGGTTAGCAAGTTATAACTTGAAATTTTAAAATACACCCACAAGGTGTAGTTTGCTAACGCACTCCTTCTATAAAACAAGTGGGTGTACGTTAGCCAGCCCTACAGGGGTTTGCTAATGTACACCCACTTATTTTATAGAAGGAGTGCATTAGCAAGTTATGACTATATTTTTTAAAATACACCCAAAAGGTGTACCTTGCTAACACACTCCTTCTATAAAACAGGTGGGTGTACGTTAGCAAACGCCTATTTAAAATTATCGGCCTAAGTTTTTTTATGTATTTTTTTGTTTTGTTAGCACCTTTTTTTTGTTAGGACTTATCAGATTTTTTTTAAAGAACACCAACTCCAACCGTTAACTTACAAGAAAAACAAAATCACTAACTCAGCAGGCAAGCTTGGCCCTTCTCCTTTATAGGCCGACAGGGTGTCGGGTAAGGCAAGGCAGGTCGTATGAGTTGGTTGGCCAAAATTTCTACCTCAACCCGCCTATTATTTGCCACTCGGGGGGCCTTGTCCGTTTTTCCATCCATAGCCATGATTGTATTTTCCTTACGGAATTCGGGAGCTTTGGAATTGTTTTGGGAATGTGTTCTTGAATAAGTCTGGGGTTTCCTTCATTTATGATGACTCTTGGTTATGCTCATTTGTGTATATGATTGGTTAGTTTGTTTTTCGTTTGTTTTCGGAAAAAATGAAAAAAAGGAGAAAAAATGAAGAAACAAGAAAGAGTTATAAGAGGCAAAAGTGGAGTGGAGTTAGAGGTTTTACTTATTCCCCATTCTTCCTCTATTTTATTTTTTTAGCTACTCAACCGTACATTTTATTCTCTACTGTTGATTTAAATTTTAACCATATTATTATGCCTTTATTGAACTTTATTAATTTTATAATGGTGCCTAATGACCTTAATTACATAAGCTTTCATAAATTGGACTTAATTCAAATTTTATAATTATTTGCGTTTAATTTTGGATTTCAGCTAACAATTTGACCGTGAGAAGCATTTGGGCTTGGAGCTGAGTTGGAACAAAAGCCTATCTATTCAATCAGCTTTGTAAAACAATAGCTAGATCAAATGAACACTTCCACCTATAACTGTGGTAGGTCAATTTGAAGTTGAAAGAAGGTGTTTACATTAGTTTAGAATAGATTGTTCAGTCAAAACCCTTTGATTGTGATATAATTTAATGATAACAAATTCGTGACAAGGTATATAAAATATAAGACAATGTGAGATGCCTTGTTATCTAAAAATCTGCTTGTGTGTGTAGATTTTTTTGTTACAATAACTACATTACAGGAATCAATCAAAAGCAATAAATAGAATCATAATGACACAAGTTTTGTTAACAAATCTGAATTTCAAAGGTTACACATCCAATCATACAATGAGCATCGTACTAGAAGTCTCCAGCATTTGAAGCTCAAATAAGTGCATTAAGACTTGATGTAAACATCATATGGAGACTTAAAAAATTCTCAAAATGTAGATCATGAGATTTCACAAATGCAGAATCTAAAGAAGACTAAGTTAGGATTATTAATGATATATTGCACTGAGGACATAATTAGAATCGAAACTAGATGTAGGGAACAATTGAGGCTAGAATGATAAAGAAGGCATTTTTAAAAGCTTAACCTTGAAATTAAATTATCAAATCCGGAAGAAATTCCAGAATTTTACTTGTGACAGGGTCCACTGTTCAATGTGGAGCATCAAACTTGCTTAGTACATAAAATGTATCTTATATGGAGGAAAATGAAAGGTTTGCCTTGGTCTTTAAAGTTATTAAACAAAATGCTCAATTATCATGTTCGTTGGTAGTTGCTAATCTCGTTCATTTGCAGATGGGCATACATTCTTCTTAAGAAGCCATTGTTTGATACCGCCAACATGAAACTTATGCTCACAGTCCAGCCTCCCAACTTCTTCTCCGTTCACATACTCCTCCTAGATATGGATATGAATTTTTCAAAACAAAATTAAAAATCCACAAAAAATGTAGAACACTACGAAGTTAACATGCTACATTCTCTACCTAAGAACGAAAGTGAGAGAGTAACATAAGTACTCATAATATTTAGGCTTAATTGCACTACTTTTTGGTCCTCCTACTTTGAATTTTATGTGAATTTGGTCCCCAACTTTCAAATGGGCCATCTTTGTCCCCTATGTTTTGAAAATGGGTGGATTTAGTCTTTCCGTCACTAATTTGAATGAAAATCATTGCTAATTTGAATAAAAACCATTGGTAATTTGGGAAAAAAATCATTGCTACTCGTATACTCTACACAAAGATAAAGAAATCATCACATTAGAGAATCTACTATCCACATAATGACACTTCTGAATCTCTACTCCTTTAACTCCTTATTCTGTTTAGAGCTATCATACAAAACACAAACATTATTTAATGCCAAAACTGAAATTCACTACAGCAAAATAAGTATATTGTGGCAGATTATTATTGGCGGATCAGAAAAACCACCGCCGCTTCCTTCTTTGCAGCAGTTTATGTGGTGGTCATCCAAACTTCTGTAGATTTATAGTATTTAGAGGCGATTTGTGCTTATGTTGCAGAAATTTGCTTATAAAAATGATTATTAATGTTTTAATATCTATAAGAAAACCCTATTCCCTTCCTCTCTCTACACTTTCACTTTCCCTATTTGTGATTTCACTCTCCCTCTCTTCGATTTCATTTCCCTTCTCTCTCACGATTTCCCTTCCCTTTCTACGATTTAACTTTCCCTGTCTATGATTTCACTTTCCCTCTCTTTGATTTCATTTTGCTTTCCATCATAATTTTAAGTTTCATCCACTTTCTTTCTCCCTCACAAGTTCTTTCTCACATTCTCTCTTTCTCTCTCATGCTAAAAAGAAAAGCCACTATCTCTCTCTAGGGTTTGAGTCTTTCGCATTCAAATTGTTCTTGCAAAGTTAGTTATTAAGCTCAAATTGAAGTTGCTTCTTTCTAGAATGCGCTACCTCTAGATGTTATTTGTTTAAGGAGCTATTGAGAATTGCTTACCAGATAGTAGAGATCTAAAGGTGAGTTCAAGTTAGTGATTGATTCTTTTTCTTCAAATTTTCAAGTCAATGATTGATTTTCTATTGATTATGTTTCAGCGTGTTTTGATTACTATTTCGGATATTGCAGTCAATGTACTTGTCTAATTTGTCGTAATTTACCAGAACAAGAATTTGCCATAATTTGCTAGCGCACCTAAGAAAAGGAAAAACGTATATTTCAAAGCACTCATACAGTCAAGATCTCATGCGTGTGGTATGTGTATCCCTCTAAAATTCTCCTTGTTTGTTCTCTTCTCTTCCGATTCTATTCTGGTATGCATTCTGTAATTCTATGTTCAGGTTTTGTGGTTGCTAGAATTGATTCATTGATCCTCAATTTCATTATTGCATACTACATGTTTGTAATAAGTTCCTAATTACATTTTCTAAGAACCAATTCTATTTCAACTATACTATTTTTTATTTTCAATACATACTGTGAGAGTCCATTTTTCTAGCACTACCAAGTGTGCCTTGTATCAAATTTAAGACTTTGTCTGTCTGATTCTGCTAGTTTTAAGCTATGTCTTTCTTGTATCATATAGGTTATCAGTTTTATTCATGAAGGTATTGCTTACTTTGGGTTTTCATGTGACATAAGTATTGTTATTGTAATAATCACTACAATGCCTCATCTATTTTTGTATGTGTAATTGTCATGTTTTTGTGATTGATTGCTTTATTGTGTTATATATGATATATGAAAATAGTTAATTTAATTAGTTCAGCAGAAATCCAAACACACTATTAATCATCTCTAACCAGTGGGAATGCTAGAACAATTAGGACTGAGGACAAAGTGGTTTTCTAGGATTATTCTAGATCGCAATGGCATTATGGACTTCTTGTCTTCTGATTTTATTTGGTGCACGGTGTGTTATATTTGGACTTCTTTTTCACGGCTTTTGCTTTTAATTTAGTTTGAGTTAATCTCTCCTCGCTACCTTGCTCTTCCTTTTCCTCCATATTTAATTTAAAGGGAAGTTTCCTAGTTTACTCATTTGCTTAGTCTGTTGTCAATGCAAGTTAATTAGGCTTCACAATTTGTATGATAAGCTTACAACCTGTTTCATTGCAGACCGTCACTAGAAGAATCAAAACTTCCATAAATAGGATAGATAAATACTAGCACGGTCTCCTAGTCTTGATATGGTTGAATCATGTCAAGCTATTTTATTCTGTTATTATTCTATAAAGAGAAGGAGCCATGTATGAGGCTGAATTTGTGCATCGAAAAGATCACTTTGACTAAGCTACTAGCTGCTTACCTTGTACTCCCACCGTTCCTTTTTATCCGCCCACATAGTGAAATATTCTTGTTTCTCTTTATCTGTCCACTTACATTTTCATTGTAACAATAATTGTACTTTTACCAATTCTAACCTTATGTTTATATGAATGTTAATCAACGTTCCACTACCTAAACAATCAAAAAATGAGAGATTAAAAGGTATTATGGAGAGTTCAAAATTTAATTTGAAGAAAACTACAACAACTATTACACTTCTTAATATGTGTGATTTTCTCTCTTCGGGCAGTTAAATAGGAATGAAGAGACTACATTTTAGCAGTTCTGAATTAACTTCCCTTATGACCAACTCGGTTGAAATGAAGAACATCATTTAATTTCATTGTTGTTGTCACTATGTTATTTGTCTAGCTAGGTTGAAGTCTACTTTCTTCACCCCAAATAGGATTATCAATCAAACTAAGGTAGAGGACAAGCTAAGTAGCATATAATTTAGTCATATTCTGTAAGTGCCCCTAACAAGCACAATGATTACCAAGGAGGCAAATGCATTTGACCAATACTAATAGACAAACTAGGCCACTAGGTACAGAATGAATTGCAAATTTTGATGTGTGTTTGAATTTTTCAAAAATGAAATTGATGAGTTTATCTCAAATTATGACTTATCCCAATAAGTATATTTGGCTCTCAGACTCAAATTGTATGTACAATCACCAGTTCAAGAATATATTAGCATTAATGAGGGTTGAAATTCCGTGACAAAGTTGAACTAAAGTGAACTTTATATTGAAGACAAATCAAAGAAAAACCTTACTAGTTCTTTGTTGGATGGGACTTATCACATTTTATGTTCTTGTATTGTATGTTATTATTTTATGTTCCTGAACTAAAGGGTATTTTCCTTTGAGTTATCTTATTTTATGTTCTTGTATTGTATTTTTTAGAACCTCTCCGCTACACATTTTTAATGAAACCTTAATTTTTCCTATACAGAAAATAAGTGTTGGAGAAAGGAGATGCGTGGCGTAATTTGAGAAAAGATAATGGAGGATTCCAAACTCTTCTCTTTTAAACAGATCTTATTTTATGTACTTGTTTATTGTTCTTTTACATCAACTATTCTAGTCACTGTTGGTATTATATATACAAAGACATATGTACACTTAACTGTGATGATCTTGTGTGAATTAATTTTTATCTAATTGTTTAAAATATTTGGTTGTTTGGTCTAGTGGAAAGATTCTCACTCTATGTGCGAGAGGTTGTGAGTCGATCATCGCAATGCCCTTACTTAATTTTTTTAATGTTTTGATCACTTGTGAAAATATTAAATTGAAGTATTCGATTAGGTGTGACAATTTATAAATAAAGGTCACAAAATAGATGAAATGATAAATTTTTTATTTGGTTGCGATTTCAAACTGCAGTGAAATGCCATTTTTTAATTGAACTGTTGACTTAGTGGTGGTTTCGAAAAAACAAGGAAATAGCCAACCAATAGCCCCCGGCAATTATACTAGCGGTGCTCTACAACCATCGATAAGTTCATAAAACCGCCGGCAAATATTGTTTTTGATGTAGTGATTTATAAATTAAGGTCACAAGATAGCTGAGTTTATAAACTTGGTATTTGGTGGCTGCTTCAAACTGCAGTTAATTGCCATTTTTTAATTGAACTGTTGACTTAGTGGCGAGTTATAACTGCCGAAAAAAGAAAGGAAACCACCACCCAATAGCCCGCGGCACTAGCGGTGCTCTACAACCGTCGGTAAGTTCATAAAATCACCGGCAAATACTCTTTTTGATGTAGTGATTTATTGTGTTTTGATTAATCTAGTACTCTATGATTGAAGTCGTATTTGGTCAAGTTAAAACAATTAAATATGGTACTAGGAAGCGATCCTAGGTCGTTTCCCAAGGACCATCATTGAGACAAAGGTTCAAACACATAATGCACATACGAAACTGGAGGGGCGGGGTTTGACATATTATAATTAAAAGTAGAAACAAAACACATGAATAAAACAGTAATGAAAACAGGGTGTCGGGTAAGCATCATTGGTACAATTTCTCTAATTATTGGTACAAAAGTTCATTTACTCAACTTAATCCCTAGTCCAATTTCACAATCAACAACTAAGCATCATGAACGCGAGACTTCCTTCCATTAGAATATATGTTCATCAAACCAGGTTTAGAAATTAACCATCTCTAAATTGCTCCTAAGTTTGACTAGTAAAAACGGAAAATGATTGGACTCACACATGATTAAACATTAAGCATGCAGCATCTAATCTCTAATCATAGAAGTAAGCAAACTATGAAAAACAAAATTCATTCAAAACTTGAAATTGAGATCATTAAGCATGAAAATACAATCATGATGTTCATATCCCAAGCACAAAACAAAATTGGAAGATTAGAAACCAAGAAGAACATAAACAAATTCTAAACATAAACCGCAAGGATTAATTACAATCTACTCAAGAAGTTAACCTCAAAGTTTTGCCTTCCAAGGAAGGTCCAAAGGCAAAAAGAATATCAAAGAAGATGAACTAAAACCCTAGGAGAGCACTAAGCCAAAAACAAAAATGAGAGAGTGTGTAGAGTGGTGGCTGAGTTAGGTTTTAAAATCCCAAAAATAACTATTCTCGAATTCAACCCTACTCAGTCACAATAGAAAAGATGGGCCTAAAATAACAAAGTCTGGCCCAAAATAAAATAAAAGAGAATAAAATGGACTCCTAAAGTGGTGGTCCAAGTAGCAATCTTCTCCTCAATCCCCAAGGTGCTCTCCATGTCTAAAAATGCATCAAATATGACCTGAAAATAATGATGGACTAAATTAGGCTAAATAAATCTGAATTATACCAAATCCGGATTAATTGTCCAACAGATCCCAAACTAATAGAACGTGTCAATAGGAAACAATTAGGCCCAATTACTAAATATTATAAGTTCAAAAAGGTCATAAAATATGGGTGAAATATGACTCATCACTCTCTTAATCCAAACCCTAGAACAAATACATAGCAACATGGGCACATGTATGACATTCTTAACCCTAACACATAAAAACCCTAGCCCAATACTGACTTGATCGTCAGAGCCCTTGCAGGTATCACCTGCTCCACGGCGGAGCACACCGGAACGTAGTATATTCGACATCGCAATGTCGTATCTGGATCCCAGGTACACAGCAGTGGCACCGTCTGTGGGGATCTCGTATAAAAAGCATAATCTCACCCATTAAACATGGTCAACAGTCGACAGAGGCTGTAGGGAGATGGTTCAACGAGTTACCTCCCAATTCGATAGGCAAATGTTTAAAGATAAGTTCCTCCGACACTTTACCAGTAGTAAAAGACAATTTAAATATGAATAGCATTTAAAAAGTGTAACTCAAGGAGAAAAAGAATCTTTAAGAGATTATATTATCCAATTTAATAAAGAGGACTTAGAAGTGAAAGGTGTGGCCCCTAATATGATTTTGTTTTTCTTAATGGAGAGTTTGAAACTCGGGTTCTTTAAACAGGAGAGTTGACTGGGAACAAGCCACCAAATATGGAGGGGCTCAAGGATCGAGCTGAGTTCTGGATCAAAATTGAGGAGCAATCGAAGGCCAGTGGCGATCCAATGCCCATACAGGTCAAGATGGAGGATAAGTCAGCAAAGGGGGTTCCCAACTGCAAAAAGCATTTCGATGCCATGCTTTGAGATAGAGGGCCCCGTGGTATGTTTACAAATTTCACACGTTTTCTGACAACCCCAGCAAAGGTGTTTAAAGAGGTAATGCATACGGAGCTGAACGAGAGGCTTTCTGCGATGAGAACCCAAGGCCGAGACAAGAAGAAATCGTGTGTGTACCACTGAGATCACGGGCATCACACTAATGAATGCATCTAGTTAAAAGATGCGATTGAAAGCCTAGTGCACCGAGGTAAATTGAAGGACTTTGTTCAACAGCCTAGAGATTCTCGAGGTAGGCAAAGGAGCGTCTCACCCCGAAATAGAGATAAAGGAGCCCGAGGCCAATCCCCTTGCCAGAAGAACTTCAAATTCTGGCAGGGAAGGGGGAACTCTCAATCACCACAAAGACGAGCGAGTTCTCAGCCTCGGGGTGTTATCAATGTCATAGCGGAGGGTATCACGGGAATAGCCAAATGCACCTGTGATGGACAAGAACACTACATTCAGGTAATGCCTGTTACTGATGTGACATTATCATTCACCCAAGCTGATATGCCTGCACGAAAACCTCGAGAAAATGAGCCTTTGGTGATAACCGGGACGGTCGATAGTTTTGAAGTACATCGGATATTCGTGGATCAGGGCAGTTCTACAGATATCATGTTCTGCAGTTTGTTTCAAAAATTAGGATTGGAGACAAAAGATTTAATTCTGCATCCTAAAATTTTGTGTTGCTTCACTGGTGACATTATCATTCCTATGGGATACGTGGAATTAATCTTTGCTTTTGGAGACAAACCTGGCCGCTGGACTATCACGGTTAAGTTTCTGTTGGTGGATTCCTCGTCGGCATACAATGCCCTAATGGGGAGACCAACCTTGAATACTCTAGGTGTTGTGGTTTCGACCTTATACTTAGCAATGAAGTTCCTGGAATCCCTAGCTGGAGTGGTTACAATACGCGGGAACAAAGCTGAAGCCAGGGAAAGTTTGAAGATATCCAAATCCCCACTGCAGACAGTGACGTTATCCGGCAACAGAAATTTTTGACGTTTAAGCCCTCCAAAGGACTCGGTAGTCCTCGTGCTCAATCTTGACACAAGGGTGGATTTTGAATACCATAGACCTCAGCTAAGAGGAGATTTGGTGGCGATCCAGATCAGCGACAAACCCTCGAAAGTAATGAAGATTGGAGCCTCTCTACCCCCAGAATTAAGGAACATGTTTGTAGATACTCTTGTTAAAAATGTTGGTTAGTTTTCCTGGTCATCATCTGACATGCTAGGACTAAGTCTCAAGATATGTTGTCACAAGCTGGCACTATGGCTGGGATCTGTGTAACATCCCAAATTTTAATATTCGAGAATAGATTATTTAAATTCACAGTTGTGTCCTTAAGGGGCTATTTTAGAAAAGATAAGGAATTTAGGGAACTAAAATAAATTATAAAGCATATAGGATTAGGGGAAGAAGACTAGGTTACGAAATGAATACTAGAGATTAAAAATGTGGCAAGGTGGGCTTAGGGGATTAAAATATAAAATTAGAAAGTTGTAATTAAGTCCTTGTGGTTTTATTTATTTAAATTATGTTAATTTGGACTTTTATTAAATTTTATAAAGACAAGGACTTTAGTGTAATTTTTAATAAATTAAAACTAAAGACTGCACTCTTACCATGCACCCTCCCTCACCTAACCACCACACCTTCACCTATTCACCTCTCACTTACGTACACACACACACAAAACATAATCAATGAGAATTTATAAAGTGGAGAAAGAGGGTTGCGAGAGAGAGGGAGAACTTGATGATGGCCACCACTTTGGGTGGTTGCATGGTGGCCTTACGGTCGTCGGTTGCCGCCGTAGCAGTTGAAAAAAATTATCTACACGTCGGGAACTACAATTCTACCGGTTTAGAATCTTCCACAGTGGAATCTAGAGTTTGAGTTTAGAGCTCCAATTCTACGGTAACCCTAAATTTAAAATCCCAACTAGGAAAATTTATAAATTATAGGTTTTATGATCTTAGGTTTTGGACTTGAGTTGGTTAGATAACAAGAATTTAGGTTGCGTGCAAATTCGTATTGGATTAACATGAAATGTTCCTTGTGCTGTTGAAGTGTGAAGTTGATCTCGGTTGAATTAATTCTATATGTGTGAGAATGGTGGATTTATTCTTTTCTTGAATATGATATTATTGGTAGATTGAAGGTGAAGCCATGGATTTGAAGATGATTGAACTATTGTGTTGCTTGTTGTTTGAAGTTTAGTTAAATCCTTGTGAATTACGTAAAATGGGTTGAACTTGGATTTTGGAATTAATGATATGAACTTGCTTGAATATGGTTGGGCATGATGTCACATTGATTTGAGGATTTGAGATAAGATTTGGAGGAATTGCTTTGTAGTGTGAAATTAAGTTTTGAATAAAAACCCAATTCTCTAGCTCGTGAGTTTTGACATAGTTTGAATTGGATATTGATCGGTTTTCATTTAGATTCTGACATTGTGGCCTTCAACAAATTTGTACATAATTTCGGTAGGTTTCTAATGCCAAAAGTTTCATCAAAATCGAGTTTGTATAACTTGCGTTATAGGAAAATTACTAAGAGCTGACAAATTTAGGTTTTTATCATCGGCAGACGGTTTCTAGTAAATTTATCTACTCAAAATCGATATGTTCAGATCATAGTTTCTGAACAAAAGTTGTAGATAATTTCATTAGCTTTCATTTGCCACTGATATCACCCAATTTGGAGGTCTGCAACTCAAGTTATGGGAAACATACCAAACTGTGTCAGAACCGTCCAACTTAGCAGTTTTGCACCAGTGGCTGGCGCCCAGGCGCCACGACCGTGTAAGTTGGCAGAATTCTACACTTTTCTTGGAACCTAGACGCCAGTATGGGCGCCCAAGCGCAAGAGTTCTATGATTTTTGACCTATTTAAGCTTCCAAAATGCAATGTGACCCTTATTAACCTATTCTTAGGACTGAAATGAGTAGAAATAGGTTCATATGAGTTAGGAATATGCAATTGGATCATGGAAATTTGTGCTATGTGCTATGACCTAAATGGTCAATACTTTGGTTTAAGTTTTATGTGATTGAGATGTATTGAATGATGAATGTTGGAACATGTTGAATGCGATTAATATGAGATGAATGTTTGATGCATGAGAACATGTAATGTGGAAATAAATGATAAGAGAAATGCTTCCCCCATCAACATTGGTTGACTAAGTGGGTTAAGTTCTGCCGGAAGTAGAATGGCTAAATGGAGAATAATTGGGGGTTATTATCTAGATAGGTAATAACTCTTACAGACCTCTAAGGGGTGTTGATTCTTAATAAAGGGAAATTTGGGGGCTATTACCAGAAGAGGTAATAGTTCTTGCAGACCTATAAGGGTGTTGACTCTGAATAAGGGAAACAATTGGGGGCTATTTCCAGAATGGATAATAGTCCTTGCAGAACTCTATTGGAGGTGAGGAATGGACTCTGGTTAAGCACTCTTACCAGGGTTTGCAGAGAGCTCGAGTGCTATTGCCATGCACATGGTGGATTCCCGCGTGCACTAGGCTTCCCTTTAAAAGAAGTGAAATGAAAAGAAATAAAAAGGGATCATGGCATCCATACATGCATGATATTTCCATTGCATTCATTGTATCTGAATGTGTTTTTTGTATGTGTATGTGTTATGTGTATGATGTGTGATTGCTAGGGCGTATATTTGGGGATTTTCCACTTAGACTGGTTGCAATACTGATTTAAAAATGTTTATTTAGACTGGGGGTTACTCGGTTATATATTTTACATATAACTAACGGTCTTATTATTGCAGGTATCAGAAAATTGTGGAGCTAAAGCAATGGGTGAGAAAGAGCTATAGGATTTCCTTAGTAGTAGCCATACATGGTTAAACTAAGATTATTATTCAGAAATTATATTTTTCAGCTGTATAGGAAATTGTAATATAAATAAAGAAAGATTTCCGCTTGTATTTTAAATATGAAACCAAGTAGCAAGTTTTGTATCTTTAAGAAAAATTTTGTAAGCATTGGATTTTTTAATTAAGATTCACTTAAGTATTAGCTTTTGAAGTTAAAACTTTTTAGTAACTACCATTTTCAAAATTTTGGTGTTACATTTATGGTATCAAAGCAGTTTGATCCATCCGAATGTTACGATAATGAGTCGATAGTCAGCTAAACGATTAATATTCTGAACATATCTATTAGGCATGTCATTTGCTTCGAAGGAACGTGCAGCTAATATTTAGTCTCATCAACTGAGTATTGGTGCATGAGAGTAGAAGTTATGACTACTAATGGATAGGGATGATCTTTAAAGGGATTGTTCTTCTTTTAGTATCTTTCATGAAAGTAGGATGAAACATTGGGATACTGGTGTACCGGCAAGTATGATTGTAAGATATTGGACCTAGCCAGTTCAGTACCTCAGTCACAGCATTGATGCATCTATAACAATGGATTCAAGTCACTAGCTTAGAATGAGTACCAAGTAGAATATGATTTAAGGATAAATGTGGTTAGCCTTCTAGAATAGATAGTTGAAAATGAGTGTGAAGTTTATGCGGAGTTGGGTTTCTCAAAGTCGAATTATCCCCAAATTGGTGAGGTAAATTGTGATCATGCGTAAAGGCCCTCGGCAAGGAATGCAAGAGGCAGGAAGGATTTAGAGAGTCTGGTAGTGGTAATCTCACAACAAAAAGTAAGGGGGATTATTTGTATTCCTAGTCGGATTCATGTTAGGAAGATATGCTCAATGGAAAATTGGTTAAGTTTAGGAATAGGTCACGCCATTAAAGCATGAGGAACTCCATCCGAGTATCTTTCATTTAAGTTTCCTCTAGGACTTAAATTCCTTAAACTCTACTTTCTTTTATTAATGACGTTGCCAAACTATCCACATAAATTCCAGGAATCCAACTCTTTATTATCTTCAGGAAAATTCACCAAGCCTAAATTAGAAATAATTTTGTAACTCCAGAAATTTCATTGCTGATTCCAAACCATTATATGCCATCTTTCTTGATGAATTAAGCATTGATTCTAATTTGACGTCACATATCTTTAGAGAGATTCAAGGACTTATCTTCTTATACTAATTAAATTGATGTTCTTTCATGTAGTTACACCTCATAGTAACCCTCTTCCCTTCTCATAAGTGTGGCGTAACATTGTATCTTGAAATTTGTTCTAATTGCGAGCTTTCCTCTAGATATATCAAAAGCCGCGTTAGTACAAGTTTTAGAAATCCTCTCTAATTGAGATTTTTTGTGTTAGTTTTGTTAATTTAATCATTAAATGAAATAAGTCATACACCTTACTTTATCATCAATCTTAGAATTATTTGTTTTGGAACACTTTAGACACTAGGTATATCCTTACTTAAAGCTGATATGCTAGAGGCTAAGTATATCCAGTTTGGACTTCAATTCATATTGTGGACAAGAAGAAAAATTTGTTGAATATTTTGCTACAACTTACAGTTAATTTAGGACAACAACGAAAAATCTTATTGTTTTTGCATATATAAATCCAGACACATAAACTTTCTCTTTATTTGCTAATATCAAGAACTCAAAATCAACGGAAACCATCATCAACTTTCATCTAAATTTCATTCTTTGGTTGAGACGCCTTTATCCATTTATCTATTAAATCTTAGTCTAATTCTTATTATAGGATCTAGACAGTGCTGTTTTACACTTGAGGGCTTAGAGATAAATTTTTCACTTCTGATGCTAACTACAGAAGTTTTGGCGATCAGTTTCCCTCATTGTTTACGGGCATTTTAGATTACCCTCTATGACTCTCCTTTACAAAAATTTCCGTTAGACATAGATCCCTTAAACATTTTTACAAACTCTACAAAGACTAGAAACCACCATTGTAACTTAACTAAGTTTTACGCTCGTTGGTCCTCTAAGAAGATATGTTACTAAACCGACAATCAAAATTAAGTTGAATTTATTCTTACCTACCTAAAATTTCACAGTTCGGAACTGTACTCTTCACAATTTCGAATTTCATTTAATTCTGAAAGATCTAGCTAGTTTGTGGAATTATTCGAAACCTTAGTGCAATATAAGAGTTAAAGATTTCTTTGGTTATCTAAGATCATGAAACCATTTTGATGGTTATCACAATATCCTTATTTATGTTCAAGTTTCAAATCTTAGATCCGAGTTTCAATTTATTCCTACCTATCTTTGTAGTTTATCGCTGACGGATTACTATTGATCATTAAGCAAATCTTTTTTTTTTAACTCTCCCTGTAATTGCAAACTTAGTTTCTCCAACACGAAACCTATGAATTTTAGACAAGTCCAACTACTCCTAGTAATTATCTGATTTCAAGCTTTTAGATGATCTCTCACAGAGTTTCCTAGAGACTTAACAACTCTGGTTTTCTTATAGTTTCGAAATCCGGCTAAGCACCCTCGACTACCTTGTAAATTCATTAACTGTCCTTATTCGGGGTATAAGTTAAAGATAAGTTTAGCTTCATATTAAATCTCTAACTTAAATCCTAGTAGGGTTACAAGAATTTCCTTGGCATGATACACTTTCATTATAGTCATCAACTATAATGCTCCCACTAAAACAAATATGTTGGTGCTCGAATCAGTTCCCGATTTTCTCAATCCCGAGTTCTCACTTAAATAAGGAAACAACAGACCCTTTCATGCAACTGTCATTTCAGCCGTTCTCTTCATATTATGTCAATAAGTTCATAAACTACTAGTGTTGAGAGCCACGTGCTAAACACATGCTGATCCACCCTAACTCATATTGACAAGTTGGAATAATTTAATCATCCTAGAATTAAAGTGTCACCCCTGAGGAGGAATAAGAAGATACTTTGATCCAAATAGTCTTTCACGGCACATTTAAGGACTCTATGCTACTTGTAATTGATGTCCTTTCGCCCTACAACAAAGATATAACGGGTTGTACCGATTAGGACTCGGAACCAACTTGTTCTGAAAAGATCAAGAATTGTAAATTTTAACCCTTATTCTAAAAATAGTGTCTTAGTGGACCACCTAAACATTCTTTAAAAATTTCTAAATATCGGGAAGGGATTAAGTTAAGTCAAGACGTTTGTGTGCTTCTTAGGGTTATTTCCTAACCAATTAGAGTTCCCACGAGTTTGAAAGTTAACATTTATGTCAACTTCATAAGTTATGTTTCTTCTGTTCACTAAGTCTATGTAATTCTATTAAATACTTGATGATCGTACTCATCAAGTTTAGAGTTATCCAAATTTTTCAAACGTTCTCACTGATTTATATCGAATACCTAAGTGAAATACAACTCAAGTCTCAAGGGTAGACCCTGATTTCTCAAATGTACTCAAAATCCAATTGTCGCTTTTATCTAATCCCTTTCAAACCCATGATTATGGAAATCAAAATTCTAAAAACAAGGTGGTAAAGCCATTTTCCCCCAAATATTGTATGTGTTCACTCTATCGGTTTTGGTCTTCCTACAATTATATAGCATTCATGTTGAAATTTTAAGTAAGCCGCACAACACTTTTTAAAGTTTACCCCATCACACTCTTGACTCTAGTCAAGACTCTTGTTAGTTTAAAATGCATTACATTTTGAACCTATAAGTCTCTAGAGATATCTTGGTTATGAAAGTTCCTTTGAGCTAGGGATTAAAACGAATTGTGAGGACACAATTCTTTTAAGGGGGGTAGAATGGTAACATCCCAAATTTTTAATCTCCCAGAGTAGATTATTTAAATTCACTGGTGTGTCGTTAAGAGGCTATTTTAGAAGAGATAAGGAATTTAGGGAATTAAAATGAATTATATAGCATATAGGATTAGGGGAAGAAGACTAGGTTATGAAATAAATACAGCTAGAGATTAAAAATGTAGCAACGTGGGCTTAGGGGATTAAAACATAAAATTACAGAGTTGTAATTAATTCTTTGTGGTTTTGTTTATTTAAATTATGTTAATTTGGACTTTTATTAAATTTTATAAAGAAATGGACTTAGGTGTAGTTTTTAATAAATTAAAACTAAGGACTATACTCTTACCATGCATCTTCACTCACCTAACCACCACACCCTCACCTATTCACCTCTCACTCACGTACACACACACAAAACATAATCAATGAAAATTTTATAAAGTGGAGAGAGAGGGTGGCAACAAAGAGGGAGAACTTGATGATGGCCACAACTTGGGGTGGTTGAATGGTGGCCTTCCGGCCGTCGGTTGCCGCCGGAGCAGTCGAAGAAAATGATCTACGCGTCGGGAACACCAATTCTACTGGTTTAGAATCTTCCACAGTAGAATTTAGAGTTTGAGTTTAGAGCTCTAATTCTATGGTAACCCCAAACTTAAAACTTCAATTAGGAAAATTTAGAAATTAGAGGTTTTATGATGTTAGGTTTTGGACTTGATTTGGTTAGATGACATGGATTTAGGTTGCATGCAAATTGATATTGAATTAACATGAAATGTTCCTTGTGTTCTTGAAGTGTGAAGTTGATATTGGTTGAATTCGTTCTATATGTGTGATAATTATGGATTTATGATAAGTCTTTGCTTGAATATGATCTTATTGGTAGATTGAAGGTGAATCGACGAATTTGAAGATGATTGAACTATTGTGTTGCTTGATGTTTGAATTTAGTTAAATCCTTCTGAATTTGGTAAAATGGGTTGAACTTGGATTTTGGAATTAATGATATGAAGTTGCTTGAATATGGTTGGGCATGATGTCACATTCAGTTTGAGGATTTGAGATGAGAATTGGAGGAATTTATTTGTAATGTGAAATTAAGTTTTGAACAAAAACCCAATTCTCTAGCTGATGAATTTTGACATGGTTTGGATTGAATATTGAGTGGATTTCATTAAGATTATAACTTCGCGGTCTTTTACAAATTTGTAGATAATTTTGGTATCTTTCTAATGTCACAAGTTTCATCAAAATCCAATTTTTATAACTTGAGTTATAGGAAAATTACGAAAAGCTGCCAGATTTGGGTTTCTATCTTGGGCAAATGGATTCTAGTGCAATTATCTACTAAACATAGATAGATTCAGATCTTGGGTTCTGAACAAAAGTTGTAGATAATTTTATTAGATTTTCTTTTCCACTGATTTCACCCAATTTGGAGGTTTACAACTCAAGTTATGGCAAACATACCAAACTGTTTTAGAACTGTCCAACTTAGCAGTTTTCCACCAGTGGCTGTCTCCCAGGCGCCACGACCTTGTAAGTTTGTAGAATTCTACACATTCCTGGCGCCTAGGTGCCAGAGTTCTATGATTTTTGACCTATTTAAGCTTCCAAAATGCAATGTGACCCTAATTAACCTACTTCTAGGATTGAAATGAGTAGAAATAGGTTCATATGAGTTAGGAACATGCAATAGGAACATGGAAATGTTGTGGTACGTGTTATGACCTAATTGGTGAATTCTTTGATTGATGTTTTATATGATTGAGATGTGATGAATGGGGAATGTCGGAACATGTTGAATACAATTAATATGAGATGAATTTTTGATGTATGATAACATATCATGTGGAAACAAATGCTTCCCCCATCAACCTTGGTTGAGTAAGTGGGTTGAGTTTTGTTGGAAGTAGACCGGGTAAGTGGCCAAGCGTGGAATTTGGGGGCTATTACTAGAAGGGTTTATAGTTCTTGCAGACCTATATGGGGTGTTGACTCTAAATAAGGGAAACAATTGAGGGCTATTTCCAAAAGGGGTAATAGTCCTTGCAGACTTCTTTTGAAAGTGAGGCAGGGACTCTGGTTAAGGACACCTACCACGGTTTGCAGAGAGCTTTAGAGTGCTATTGCCACGGACATGGTGGATTCCTGCGTGCACCAGGTTTCCTATTAAAATAAATAAAATGAAAAGAAATAAAAAGGGATCATTGCATGCATACAAACATGATATTGTCATTGCATGCATTGTATATGAATGTGTATTTTGTATGTGTATTTGTTATGTGTATGATGTGTGATTGGTAGGGCATATATTTGGGGATTTTACAGTTAGATTGGCTGCAATACTAATTTAAAAGTGTTTAGTTAGACTGGGGGTTACTCGGTTATATGTTTTACATATAACTGACGTCCTAAGTATTGTAAGAATCAGAAGATTGTGGAGCTAAAGCAATGGATGAGAAAAAGATATAGGATTTCCTTAGAAGTTGCCATACATGGTGAAACTAAATTATTATTCAAAAATTATATTGTTCAGCTGTATAGAAATTGTAATATAAATAAAGAAAGATTTTCACTTGTATTTTAAATAAGAAACCAAGTAGAAAGTTTCGTATCTTTAAGAAAAATTTTGTAAGCATCAAGTTTTCCAATTATGATTCACTTAAGTATTAGGTTTTGAAGTGAAAAGTTTTTATTAACTACCATTTTCAAAATTAAGGTGTTACAGGATCCATCCCGGTCGCACAAAAGAAACAGGATATGGGCACAGAAAGGGCTGAAGAAATTGAAAAGCAAGTCAAAGAGCTGTTGGAAGTAGGTTTCATCAGAGAGTTCTGTTATTCAGATTGGGTTTGAAACGTGGTGATGGTCAAGAAGGCAAACTGGGAAGTGGTGTATATGCACTGACTATACCGACCTAAATGAAGCTTGCCCAAAAGATCCCTTTCCACTACTGTGTATAGACAAGTTGGTGGATAATATCGCGGGGTACAGATATCTGTCCTTAATGGATGCCTATTCGGGATACAACCAAATCCTCATGTACCCAGAAGATCAAGAAAAAACGGCTTTCATCACAGACTTCGGAGTGTACTATTAGAACGTAATGCCTTTTGGGCTGAAGAACACCGTGGCAACCTATCAATGTATGGTGAATCTCGTGTTTACCGAGCAGATAGGTCAAATCTTGGAAGTTTACATAGATGACATTATAGTCAAGACAAAGGAGGGTGAGGACCTTATTATAGAGAATCTAGACGAGGTTTTCCAGCAACTGAGAAAATACGAGTTGAGGTTAAATCCAGACAAATGCACATTTGGAGTTGAGGCCAGAAAGTTCGTGGGATTCTTACTGACAAATAGAGGCATAGAAGCTAATCCTAACAAATATTAGGCTGTGTAGGAGATGTCTAGCCCCAAGAGTATAAAGGAAGTCCAGCAATTAACTGGGAGAATAGCTGTGTTATCCCGATTTTTTCTAGCTTTTGCTAAGAAATACCTCCCATTGTTCAGGCTATTACGTCGCCAAGAAGAGTTCAAGTGGGATGAAGCATGTGAAAAGGCATTTCAAGAGCTCAAGCAGATTTTGGCAAGACCTTTCCGAACCCTTCTATAATTCTCCCAGTAGAAGATGACGACTAGCAAGTACCACTTACAAATTAAATTTCACAGGGGTCATTACAAACAAATTCAGAAGAGTCCCAGAGAATCGTTAAGCGAGCGGCATAGATTAGTGTCGTAGAAGGACACCTATACCGAAGGGGGATCTCGGTTCCACTCTTGAAATATGTTGGTCCTTCCGAGGTCTGGTACATTCTAGCTGAGATGCACGAAGGCAGTTGTGGACTCCATGGCAGAGGTAAAGCTTTGGCCCGAAAGGCGCTACGAGCTGGCTACTATTGGCTGACGATGAATACCGACGCCACAATCCATGTCAAAAAATGTAACGCATGCCAGCTACATGTCACGCTCAAGCACTTAACACCATAAGATTTAGATTCCATGTCGTCCCCTTGGCCATTTTATACCTGGGGTCTGGACCTATTGGGACCGTTTGATGCAGCTCTGGGACAGTTAAAGCATTTATTGGTGGCAGTAGACTATTTTACGAAGTGGATAGAAGTAGAAACGTCATCCACTATAACTTCTGCTCGTGCAAAAAACTTTGTGTTCAGAAACATTATCTGCCTTTTTGGTACCCCGGCAGCCATGGTTATAGATAATGGAATCCAATTTACAAACAAAGGGTTTCACGAGATGCTAGCCGGCTTACAGTTAAAACATCACTTCGCTAGTGTATCTCATCCACAAAGTAATGGATAGGCTTAAGCTGCGAATAAAGTGATTGTTGAAGGTCTACAAAGGTGATGTCAGGTGTCAGGATGTAACTAGGTAGAGAATCTGTTTTAGGTATTATGGGCCCATTGAACAACCATCAACAACTCCACTGGAGAAATGACTTTCAAATTGGTTTATGGAGCCGACGTAGTAATCCCAATGGAGATTGGCAATCTGACCTGAAGGATGTCTCACCCTATCCCGAACAATGACAAAAGCCTCTGGGAAGAACTAGACCTCGTTGACGAAGTGAGGGAACTCGCTAGAGTAAATGAAGTATTCCGAAAGCAACAGATAGCATAGATATACAATTTAAACGTGCAGAAGAGGAAGTTTCAAGTCGGCGATCTGATACTCAAGCGAGCGAGTATCCGGAACAAGAATGCTAAGGATGGAAAGTTGACAGCAAACTGGGAAGGAGATCCCGCAAACTTTCAATGTTGTAGACCACTGGCGCTACTACAGCTAAGTTTGTAAATGATTAATAATTGATTGTAACTGGGGGTACTATTTTTCTTTTAGCGGGTTTTATTCCTTAGGAGGGTTTTCCCATCATAGGTTTTAATGAGACCGCAATTATTAGATTTAATAAGAAATCAGTTTCAGTTTCTTTCTTTAATCGTGGGAATAGTTAATTTTTATTGAAATTACGATTGACGATGTACAACGCAAGCATGCAGGTAAAAATCTAATTCCTGGAATAGGTTGTAAACCTCGCTCTTAGAAGAATGTGACGACCCAATCTTTGGGATCCTGGGAAAGGGCAACTTGCCCCACTTGAGATTTATGTCCTGGAAGGGATTCATCCCTCAATTCATTGTCATCCCGGGAAAGGGCAACTTGCCCCACCATAGACTTACGTCATGGAAGAGATTCATCCCTCAACTCATCGTCACCTCGGGAAAGGGCAATTTACCCCACCAGAGACTTATGACCTTGAAGGGCTTCATCCCTCAACTCATCATCAGCAACCCAGGAAAGGGCAACTTGCCCCACCAGTGACTTAGCTCCTGGAAGGGATTGATCCATCAATTCGTCATCATCCTGGTCAAGGGAAACATGCCCCACAAGTGACTTAGGCCGTGGAAGGGTTCTACCCTCACACTTTGTAATTCGGCAATAAAGTTGTCCGATGCATAAAAGAATCAAAAGGAAAGATCGTCAAACGAACGAAGCATTTATAAATATAACACCGCCATAGCAACAAAATAGATTCAACTACATCAAGAGAAAATTACAATAGAATTTAAAAAGAAAAAAAAAATGAAATCACGGCTGGGAGGGTTGTGTAGCATCCCCGGCACCAGCACTCTCGGTCCCAATAGACGATCTGACATGGTTCTTGTATGCATAAGTAAATCTCGGAATAACCTCCTTAGTAGCGAAACCTTGGCCCATGGCAGTTTGCTCAGACGAGGCCATCTCATTACCGCCCTGTTCTTCGCTCTCTGTAGCCTCAGATCTACCAGGATAAAAGGAGCCCAAGGGTCGAAAGCTTTCAAGTTCGGATCCGCCAGGTTAATAGGTTGCGGATTCCCAGGACTCCAGATGTCGGTAAGAATGTCGTTCTCCACCATGTGATCCACACTCAAACTCAGACATTCAGAGATATGTTAAGATTTAACTAAAGCACCTGCTGAAGACAGTTGCTGAAGGCATCATAAGTGAGCCCGTCAAAATCCTCGTTCAACGACTCAACCTCCTTTTTCACTTCCTCAGCTTCCTAGGATTGAACCTTTAACTTTTCTGTTAAAAAGATCTTATCCTTCTAGAGTTGGTGCACTTCGGTAGTTAGGGTAGATTTGACTTTGATCAGCTCTGCCTCTTCCTTCTCCAACGCCACCATGGAGGCTTTTAATTAATTCTCAACAGCTTTTTATATGTTATTTAGCGTAAGAGTCTCTTCCGAGCATTGTCTACATCACGGGACAACTTGTCTACCTGGGCTTGCAACTCACTCTCATAGGTAGCAACCTCAGTCTGCTGCTGATCCAGTTGTTTCTCAAAGCCATGAACCTTCTCCTCCAACTCAGAAACCCGCTGGTTCAGGATATCGTTGTCCTTTTGAGAAACTAACGCGTTTTGAGCAGCCTTAGATTAAAACATCTTGTTGTTCATAAACGCAATAATAATGGCCGCCCAGCACATCATGCGTTCAAAGCGGGCCTAAAACAACAAATGAAGTTAGAATTAATAGGTAAAATCGAGACAAGTACATGAAAGACGCCCGGTAAAGAAGAATACCTCGAAGGTCTTGGTGGAATTGTCGAAAAAGAAGTCTTTCAGATGCAATAATTTAACATTGGGAGTAATCATATTCTCAAATATGCCGCGCCACTTTCCCCGGGTCATGGGGGCATAAGGTTGGTCGCCTTCGTCTACAGCACGTTCATCAGAAGGCTCGACAACAACTGCAATATAAAAACCCAGTAAAGCAAAATTAGAACATAAAAGAATACGTCAACAAAGATAACGATATGGAAGGAAACATGAGACTACCTTTCCCTTTCTTAGCTCGTTTTGCTCAAGCCTCAGCATTCTCCTCCTCCTTATCGGTAACAGTGGCTGCTTCCCCGCTATGGTCCCCCTTCTCTGTGGATTTTCTCTTGCGTTTTATGATTAGGGACCCTCATCCGACTCCTCGCCATCCCCTCCTAGGTCAACGATATCCTCGGCAGCCGGGATGTTGGCACGTGGTGGGGACACCGGAACCTAGACAGCTGACTTGGATGGTGGAGCATCCTCTTTAGGCTTCTCGGTCTCCGCAGCCTTCTGAACGACCTTGGGGTTTGCCCAGTATCCCCCGCCTTTCCTTGTCCTCCCCTTGAAGCGCTCGTACTGGGCGGTATAGGCATTCATGATCTCGTCTGCAAAAAGGAACAAAGAAGAGATACGACACATAACGAGTAAAATATATGATAGAACTGGGGTTTACCTAGGCAGCGCTTGCGATGGTTCTGAGATTTAACATGTTCTACATCCTTGCAATGGATTGGGAAATTGCTCTCCCCAACAAAGGCATAGAGCTTGCGGTTAGTTGAATGATCTGCCTCTTCCAAATATCCATGCAGCTCGGTCTTAGGATGTTGGGGCAAACCATAATGGGCCTTGATACAAGGGGAAGAGATATCGACCTTCACCAACCCGCCAGAAGACAACCTAACCCCGAGGAACAACCTTAACATTACTTGACCTCAATTCTTTGAAAGATTCTTCATAACAAGTGAATAATAAAGAGTTATCACTCTGGCGAAGAGAGATCCATTCCCTCTTCTTCTTGTCTTTGCGATAAGGCTGGAAAAGCACACGGAACAACAAAGAAGAGAAAGGGAACCGTACCCGAATACGAGAAAGGGAAGGGGCAACTTGCAGGTAGTTTAGTACTTCCGTTTGGAAGGAAGAGAAAGGGAACCGTACCCGAATACGAGAAAATAAATCATGTTAAACGATAATGTAGGGCTTCTCGCCCTCGTCGATTGGGCAGTAAACCCGTTCATTCTCGTTAACCGGGACCATCTCATAAGTTTCCCCGGGAGTCGAATCTTTTTCTCGTAGCCTTTTTTCCTAGCCATGGATTGAAGGGGATAGAGGTGGAAGCATTTGCGCCAATCAGCTTCTATAATTTTAAAATCTTTTTTATCCTCCACATTTGACGAGTATCCAGGACCCACTCATCAACTCACAAGCATTCCCTTATACAGTTAATGTCGGACCATTTCTTCGGCACTTTGATCACGGGAATTTCAGGGTCATCTGCGATAGCTTTCCCTTTATCCTTTTTAGAAATCTTGGGAATAGATGAATGAGGGGGAGACATGTCTACAAAGAAAGACAGGGAAAAGGAGAACAATGGGTACCAGGAGCAAACAAGAAACAATATCGTAGGAAAACTAAGAAGAAGCAAAGGGAGATATAGCGAGCGTAGGTCTGGAAGTCAAGATACAAAAGACAACCAAGGGATACAAGAAACAATCAAAAATACCCTCAAGTTTCTACCTTTTAACAACCTAACGCCTCCATTTTAGAACTTAGGAGAAGATGGACCAAGAATAGAAGTAATAGCTACCAAAGGACCCTAAGAAGAAGAACAGGAAAAACCCTAGAAAACAGGATGAAAGTGCTCCTTCTGCCTGCATTTCGAACCTTATGTTGCAAAAGGAAGCATTTTGTTCTCAAAGAAAGAAGTATTCACCGCTGTAAACCCTAAATCACATTTCGCCCTTAATGATTATGGTAACCGTATCGCTACACTGAAGGCAAGCGAAGAAGAAAAGAGAAAAGATTAATGAGAAGGAGGTTTACCTGTATAAAACCTGGAGAAGCAAAAACGGTGAGTAGAAATTGTCGATTAGGCCGAGCAGAGAGTGCAAGATGTTTTTGGAAAAGAACAAAGGTTTCAGAACAGAACTGAGTAGTGAGGAAGACAAAGAGTCAGTCGCTTAAACGTCATGACTTTTCATAACTACTGTCTCTGTGCAATAATAACGCGCCAAGGTCGAGGGAATCTATCCAATAAGGGTAGGACATGTGGCAAGGAAAGATTCAAATGAACTTGAAAAACATACCGTGCCAGATAAGCCGACATGCCGTTTGCCATCAAGACTTAAGCCTAAGACAACCAACATCTGTAGCTTGCCGGCTTGGGGACAACTGTTGTGGACTTATATCTTGGGATGCCTAGACCCCGGTGGTTAAGTGGGCTCGATGTCTGGTCGGCCCATTAAACAGGCCCAACACAGCGCGTGAGTCTTTCCTACAAGCATAAAAACATAATGGCAACATGGGCACATGTATTACATTCTTAACCCTAACACATCAAAACCCTAGCCCAATACTGACTTGATCGTCAGAGTACTTGCAGGTACCACCTGCTCCATAGTGACGCGCACTAGAACACATAGTATATTCAACATTGCAACACCGTAGGATCCCAAGTACACATCAAAACCAATGACACTCAATTTTGACCTAATTAATTAATTTGTTAATAAATTTGCTTATAAAATTCATTCAATAAATCATTCAATTGTATAAAGACTAAACAAGTTTCTTAAGTAAGAATGTAAAGTAAACTTCTTCTTCCCTATGGAATTAATTTCTGGCGCCGTTGCCGGGGAACCGTGTTGTTTTCTTTTGTATCTGAAAGATTAATTTTTAGTTATTGTAAAGATCTTTCGTAAAGTTTTTCTTTTGCACAAAGTATTTGATTTATTCTTTTGTATAGTATTCAATTCATTCTTATATATAATTACTTGATATTTAATTCTTTTCCTTGTCTAATCTTTTCTTTAGTTCTTTTATGCATAAAAAAGGTAAAAAAATTTGACTGATCAAGGTATAAATCATGTGGAAATAATTTTGCATAGGCCAAAAACTAGAGATGGCAATGTGGGCCATCCCGGACCATAGCCTGCCTAGCACGCCAAAAAACGGGCTGGGCTGCCCGCGAAGCTTTGTCGGCCTCACCTTTCTAGCCTGGCTCGTTGCTTTCATAATTAGGTGGACTGCAGGCCGGCTAGCCAGCCTGCCATTCTAATTAAAAAATAATAAAATATTCTGGACATGTTTTTTTTTAGTTTTGGTTTTTGCACCTTGTAATTGACATTAGCTTTATTCAAAAAAAGAAAATACAAAAGATAGTTTTTTTTAAAGAAAATCTGGTTTTTCCTTCTTTTAAGTATTTTATTTTTATTAAAATTTTATTCTTAATTATTATTAATTATAGGCCTAGGTTTTTTTATGTATCTGTTTTTGTTTTGTTAGCACCCTATTTTTTTTTGTTAGGAGTTATCACATTTGTTTTGAACAACACCGGCTCCAACCATTAACTTACTACGAAAACAAAAACACTAGCTCGGCAGGCCAACCTAACCCGCCACTTTTATAGGTTAGTGGGCTGGCGAGTCAAGCGAGGCTGGTCGTCTGAGTTGGTAGGCCAAAATTTCTACCTCACCCGTCTACTACAGACAGCTGGGGGGCTTGTTGGTTTTGCCATCCATAGTCATGATTGTATTTTCCTTAGGAAATTTGGGAGGTTTGAAATTTTTTGGGGAATGTGTTCTTAAAGTCTGGTGTTTTCTCTTGGTTATGCTCATTTGTGTATATGATTAGTTAGTTTGTTTTTCATTTGTTTTCTGTTTAAAAAAACAAATAAAAAAAAGGAGGAAATTGTACATCCCAACAAGCATGAAGACATAATAGGATAGTTCGAAACCTGTAATGGACTGAGATATCAGTCTATGAACCATGTCATTTCAGTATGATGAGCACAAAAAGAACCTTGGTGTGAAACCACCGAGATGTGGCACACGAGGCAGTGTGAAGACCACAGTTTGATTGGGCCTCGAGCTGTTAATATATGTAATAATTAATCAGACTAGGTAAATTCTAATGTATTACATTATTAGGATCTCAAAAACAAATAGAATTTTGATTTTGATATCAAAACTTAAAAATATGTTTAACGATGCTTAATAATGTGATAATGTTTTGCTTGCCAATCCTCTTTTGCTTTTAAACAAACTAAGTATGATTTCTAAGAAGTTTTAACTCAAAAGAAGTTTTACCAAACAAAGCACACTCAATAAATATATATATATATATATATATATATATATATATATATATATAATACCATTCGACATTATATAATAGAATATGAAATAGATTCATCCTGCAGCACATGTGTCATCAATAGTTATTCTTGAAATGGGAATTCATTAAAGAATAACTTGCCGAGTAAACAAGTTGCATTTGTGAAGTTCCAAGCTCTGCCGTAATGAATGGATTGTTATTAAAGACTCGATTGGGGAATCTTTACTTACAAACATGGTTTACCTATGCTTTTTCAGCTGACTTAGACGACATACACTAGAAGAGTGATCAGAAATGTTATTAGAAACATCTAAGATATCTAATAGCAATTTTTCCTACCAACAAAAAGGGGGTTTCCACACTAGAAGTTTCATCTCAATCTACCACTTTTCCAAAATCCAAACTCAGAGCTAACACGAAGTGGTCTATAAACTTAAAATAAATTGCAGTAAAAGCAATCTCATTAAAGTTATATCTTGATGTTGGTTTCGTATTAAGTTAATTTCTAAGATCTATTCTTTTATAAATTTTTGTGTATCAATCTGATGTCTCCTATTGATATTGGCTCTTAATTTAAGTCACTTATGTTGCATGGGTTTGATTACCCTTAGTGCTCTGTAATTAAAAAATTTGTTTGGTTATCAAAACACAAAAAAGTTGAAAATTTTCCGTGATAATGTTGTTTCGACAGAAGTTGAAACTATATTTACCAACTATCAAATAGGAAATTATTCAATATTTTCCCTATATTTACTCTGAACCTTTCATTAAACGCATCGAACTAGATCTTGTGTCCTTTATAGATCTCACCTTGGAAAAAATAAATTTGCTTATTGCATAAGAAAATTTAGAACAGATCAATTGCAGTAATTACAATGATAGTATTCTTAATCCATATGTTAATATATATTGCTTTAGTCAATAAAGGTTGAAATACGTTCTGAAAAGATATTGTGTGAATGTTCAGGGAATTTCACACAAGTTATAGGCTTCTAAAATATTTTTTTTCATGATTCATGTAACTTATTTAAATAGTTCAAAACTCTTAATGTCAAATATTATAATGCAACATCTCAATTAGGTTATGGGTATAAGGTTATTTGAAAACAACAACTACATATATACTGGAGCAATAGACTTTCCAATGAAATCGAGTAAGGCATCTTTTTCTTTCTAAAATTTGACTTTCACTAAGTGTATATAAGCTTATGAAATTGGCCTTTAAAAATTTCTTGATGGGAAGATATGAATTTCCAAAGAATGGGTTAATTGGATATGCTAATTCTAAGAAGTGGAAATCCAAAAAAGGTCTTTACGAGGAAACCATTTAGCCTTATTCAAACTTCTTTTGCTATTAGTAAATCAAAATCCTCTTAAGACAATAGTAATTTACTTATGAAATTATAAAGATTTGAAGATGAAAGAAAGAGGTGTCAAATCAGCGTTGAGAAGCATAAATAGTCTTTGAGATCAAATCACTTTTTCCATCTAGTTAGGTATTTTGTTTTAATGCATAGGAACTATGGAAGCCATGAGAGACTGATGAGAATAATAGTCATTCGAGAAGCCTGTGGAGGCTCTTAAGGGCAATACCACTGCTGAGACCAAAAGAGCCTAAAGAAAATAATACCAGTTGGGAAGCTTGTGGAGGCTCTTAAGAACAATACCATTATATTGTTGAGTCTTGGAGAAGATATTGAAAGAATACCTGATATGGAAGCTTCATAAGGATCTGAATAAGAACACTAGTAGTAGCCTTGAGAAGCTCCTAAAGAGATTACTCATGGTGGAGAAGATCTTAGAGAGGCTTTAAAGAAGAATGCTTGGAGAAGTCCATTGAGACTCATAGGGAGAATACTCATATGTAAAAGTAAGGAGAGACAACAAAGGAAGTTAGTGATAGAATCCTTGGGAAGGTCTTATGGAGAATTCTCGTGTGTTGTTCCTAGGGATGATGTAAAATATATTGTGTTGACCTTAAAGAGGATAAAAATTTTACATGGCAGAGTTGCCCGAAAAGTCTTTTACATGTTGAAGTTTGTGGACGATTGTGAGGATAATACTTGTCTTTATATGTTGGGAGACAGACTGAACAAATTTGTTTCAAGAGACTTGTGGAGGCTCATTAAAATAATAAAACCATTAATTCCTTGGGAGTCTGTGAAGAATAAGACTAATAGTTTAAGCCTCGACAGAAAGATTGATTAATACTTATGATGACCTAATGAAGAAAGTCTCACTTGAAGATAAGAATTGGATGTAGCATATTTTCAGGGTGAATGAATAAATTTCATGTGTCAATCTCCCTATCCCTTAACTATTTTATTTAAATTTTCATTAAGATTTGGTATTTGATGAACTAAATTTATTAGATTGAAATTTTAATGTTAAATTAATGCCTTCAAATGTATATAGAAGTTAGTATTAAGAGACGAACAAATTGTTGAGTTTCCTCATAATTAAATTTCCTTATACTTGATCGGTGTTCATATAAATTCCGTTTTTCTAAAGGATCTTTTTAAATCACTCGTTATGGAGAAATTTTAAGTATACATAGAATTATAATCATTATTAACCATATTCTCAATGGGATTATTACTGAAAAGAATCTAAATCAGATGCAAATAATACTTGTTTAGCTAGTGATACGATAATTACCATAAGAACTATACAATTTACATGATTGTCATTTTAATCGATTCAATATTATATATATATAATTCCCACTTTTCTTGCAAACAATTAATGATATTACAAGTAATCTCTATATAATCTAGGCTAAAATTATATGATTAACTGCTAGCCACAACCAACAGTATGTTTATTTTTATATAATGAGAAAAGTAAGTCAACATGCATTCCACTAAGGATTCATGGCTAAATCATGCAACACTATCTAGAGTACCTATCATCCAACACTCACAGAAAGTAAGTAAATCATACCCAACTTGAAAAGATACTTGTGGTTTGCTGACCATCCGCATGCAATAGATGAATTCGCCATTGATGAGGTAATTGAACTTGAAGTTTTGCTGGTTCAGAGTCCTCTTCTGCAGTTTCTTCTTCTGAGCTATCATCGTTCAACCTCGTTTTTGGTGAGCTTTTTGAAATATTTGAAACAAACAAGGAATGATCATGATCATGCAAGTCCTATAGTGGGGTCCATAGAGTTGGACTACATGAAAAGTCCATAAAATTTTCGAGTGATATTTCAATTTTAACTTTTAAGCTTAAGTTCACTAGATTATTAACAACATGTTGGCCCAACAATATAGTGTCTTTAATAAGAGAAACTTCATTCAAGACTTGTAAAAAACTAGTTGCAATGGAGGTTCTAACATTTTATGTGGCTAGTAAATTGGATATTAAGCGGTTTTTAGTGTGTAAAATGAGTTTTAAATGGAAATATCATGTTCACAAAAATCACATTGAGTTATTTTTAACTGTGATTTTGAGCTTTAAATCATGGTTTATGGAATAGTAAAAAAGTTGCTTTCCTGTTAGACTAAACTATAGTTGACCAACTTTAAAGACAAATCCATGATCAAGAAAGGAAAAAGTCAATTTCTGTTTACAAAATTTTTGTTATTGGATTAAAGATACTACATAAAATTGCATATACTAACTTAGAAATTATATAAATTGTTACCATCTCTATTTGGTTCCTCTATGTGAGTTGATGAACTAGCACCAATCCCAACATCAAAGCTAGAATCGGTAATCGGGGGACAATTTGTAGAACATAGGGCCAAGATGATATGTCATCACCATTAGCATTAAAATGAGAAGAAGAAGCACTAGCGACAAATTCTCTAAAATTATAATCAAAGGAGATTTTGAATGATGGGACACTACTCTGAAGACCTTGTCGGTTTTCCACATGATGTCCTTCTGCCTCATGGCTCACTGTAGTTAGAATAGAGGAATTGTTGTCACCACTTTGAATAGATCCATAGGACAAACCCAATATGGAATTTGGATTGACGGGAGAATCATTTCCTCCAATATGCTCCTCTATTGAGACTGCATTCATTGGATTAGGAAGAATGTCTTGTTGGTGGTTCATCTTTGCCAAATTCAATTCTAAGAGATGAAAGATCCATAGATGAGGCAAGGACTAGATAACATGACTTTCCTTTCAATTCATTAAACCTACAAAAAAACAAAAAGAAAATATTATTTAACATCGTAATATTATTAAAACCTACAAGCATCATTTGCAATGGACTAATTAAGCACACAAAAATAATGCATTATTTAATCCTTGGTCTATTTAACAAATTAACCAAGTAAACATTTTAACCAAAATTTTCCTTTTGGGTCTTTAAGAGTGAAGTTTGGGGAGGGTACAATTGTCAAATTGATAGTATATATTACTACTAGCAAATGAAGAGTGATATTTATTCCTTACCGTGAACCTATATGCGTGCAAATTTGTTGGACTTATAAATAAAAACCTACAAAGAATATAACCCATAGAAGTGCGGGAAAAGAACTAGGAAAAAAAGAAAATGAAAAGAGAGAGTAACAAGGGCGGTCCAAACAAATTTAAATACAATTAAAGAAAAAGAGGAAAAATAGAGTGAGGATAAGAGATTTGTGCTAAGCAGTATGAAAAAACCTCATATTACAATCAACCTGGTTATCAAAGGGAAAAGTTTTCTTTGTGTAGGCCTCACGAGAAAAAATACCCACTTCCCTCTTATTTCTCTCCAATTCGATAGAAGGAATGGCGTGTACACCTGCCCTATCTACCTCTTACCAATTTCTTTTCAATCTTTTTCTAGCTAAACACAGTGTTAGGTCTAGGTCTGTGAACATAAGGTGATGAGAAAAAAAAAACCAATTTTTGGCCTCAGGAACATAACCTGAGAGATCAACAAGAAGAATATACCTTGTAGATATGTGAAAATGAATACTCGTAGCTGCTTGGAATGAAATATGTAATGGGGCTTAAGGTCAAGGTAGGGAAAATGAAAGGGAACTAGGCTAACCAAGGACCTAAAACAAAACAATGACCAAAACAACCTACATGCAGTGCAAAGTGATGGATATGTGGAGAATGCATAAGAGAAAAACAACTAAAGGGAAGAACATTAACAAAGAAACTCTAGCCAAGCCAACCTTTTTATTCCATGGCTTTTCTAATTTTCCTTTTGTTGTTGTTTTTTTTTTTTTGTATTCTTTTTCTTTTCTTTTGTTTGGCAGTGAATTTTTTTTTTTTCTTTTTTCTTGCATGCTTTTTGAGCATTTTCTATCACTCTTTGTTTCCTTCATGTCATTTTTTTTTCAATTTTCCACTAGAGTTGGCCAAGCTAAGTTTCTTACAGAAACACAAAACAAAAACAGAAAAAGGATGAATATGAGACAAGATGGAATGCATGAGGTGAATAACTACCCAAGACCTAAGAACATTTGTGCTTCCTACCCCAAACTTAATATGATGACTTGTCCCCAAGACATTGCCCATAACTCCAAACTTAGAATTTGACACACATTCAAAACTCAATTGCTCATTGTTTGATTTTGGTCCTTGGAGGGACAATTCGTCATTTTCAACTTAATGGCTTGTAATGAGCTAAATCATTAAAGAATGGGTAAATTA
The DNA here is from genome assembly GCA_037177725.1 of Cyamopsis tetragonoloba. NCBI lineage: Eukaryota > Viridiplantae > Streptophyta > Magnoliopsida > Fabales > Fabaceae > Cyamopsis > Cyamopsis tetragonoloba. The sequence continues at coordinate 45,784,790 of CM074119.1, read as the reverse complement.
GGCTCAAAGTGGTTAGCAATGGTAAATACGCAAGGACAAGGCTTTTTTGCTCTAAGCTTAATGAAAGAACTTGCCTTCATCATACATGTCCAAACATTCAATCTCATAATTTTGGTCAAGAGAAAAATCAAGTTCTAGAGCACACTTTGCAAGATGGCAACACATAATAATAAATCTTGTTGGAAGCTCAAGTTATCCTCACTAAGGTAATATACAGATAGCATCACCACATACTTCAACATGTCACAAACCATTTGTAATCACTATGCAAAGGAAATTTTCAAAAAAGCACCAGGGATTCATCAAGGGAGCATGCAATTTTACAATGATCAATCAAGTCTATCCTAATTGACTTAATGAACTAATCAAATCCATCATGTTATGAAATCAATGCCACACTTCTCAAAACACAATTGGACAAATCGACAAATCAATGAAGTTTATATCCTATTCCTAGTCAATCAATCTAGAAAGACAAGGAGAACGGAGTACTTCCCTTTGAAGATTCTTCAATAACTTGAATTTGCACGAAGTAGCCACTTTCAAATGCTTCAATGTTCCAAGTGCCCACAAAACAAGGTAACATAGTTGTATTATTTTTAGAACCTCTAGTGATCAGCTATCTTCTTATGTGGCTGTTATTTTCGGTTTCCTTTTCTGTTATTACAGTTAAAACAAAAAATAACAGACACATCTTGTTCCCAGCTGATTTATATATAGGGACAAGTACACACATCTGATCCATTTATGCAAAGTGTGAACTACTCCTTCCTGTGGATGTAGCCCATTGCATTTGGGGTGAACCACGTTACATCGCGTGTTTTTCTTCTCCCTCTCTTCTCTTAACCCTTTGTTCATTTTTCTGCTAAATTTCATTCTGTTCTGCGATTCTATTTTCTGCTTTTTTCTTTTTCTGTGTTTTGTTTGTTCTTGGCAGATTCATAACAAACTGGCACTAGAGCACAGGTTTCGATCAAAGGGACTCTGAATTTTCGTTTCTAATTGTGATTCTGTTCTCCTAGCTCGTTCTTGTTCTGTTTCACTTCCGTTGCCATCTGTGTCAAGAACATCAAGAAACAATGTCAAGCACTATCAGGATCGAGAAGTTTAATGGGAAAAACAGTTTCAAGCTATGGCATATCAAGATGCGTGCTTTGTTGAAAGAACAACGTGTTTGGGGACCTCTTGCATCAGTTTCTATGAAGAAGGACCTTGCAGATCAGAAAGAGAAGGTTTCTGCTGCCAAGATTGAAGATCTTGCCGAACAAGAAGAAAAGGCACATTCGTTAATTCTGCTATCTCTCTCAGATGAAGTTCTATATGAGGTTGCAGACCAAGAAACAACAAGTGGCTTGTGGCTCAAGTTGGAAAGATTGTATATGACCAAGTCAATATGCAACAAACTACTCCTAAAGCGACGCCTGTTTGGTCTTCAGATGAGAGAAGGAATGCCTCTTAAAGAACATTTGGATGATCTGAATTCGATTTTAATGGAACCGAGAGACATAGATGTCAAGTAGAAGATGAAGATGCAGCTATGATTCTGTTGGCTTCCTTGCCACCATCTTATGAGAGTTTTGTAAACTCTTTGAGTGTTGGAAAGGAATGTATCACCTTGGAAGAGGTGAAGTCAAGCTTGTATTCAAGAGAACTTCGGGTAAAGGCATCTGCAAATTCAGAAGAAACTAGTGGAGCTGGACTTGTTGTCACTAATTCAATCAAGAATGGTAAGAAAAAGAAAGGCAAAGGTAAGAAAAAATCCTATGTTAATCCTAAGGATATATGCAACTACCGTAAAGAACTTGGACATTGGAAAAAGGATTGTCCCAAGAAGAAGAATCAAAAGTCGTCTGCTGCTGTTGTCAAAGAAGATACCACATCTGAAGATGAGTGAGTATTTGCTGTTGGTGACTGTCATCAGCAATCTACAAATCAATGGATACTTGACTTAGGTTGTTCTTATCATATGTGTCCAAACAGAAATTGGTTTAAGTCATATGAAAAGAAGCTAGGTGGATCAGTTTATATGGGTAATGATGCTCCTTGTAAGACAATCGGAATAGGTACAGTTCAGATCATAATGCATGATGGAGTTGTAAGGACTCTCACTGAGGTTAGACATGTTCCAGAGTTGAAAAAGAATCTAATCTCTTTAGGAGTTATGGATGGAGAAGGCTACAAGTATGCATCTGAGAATGGAGTTATGGAGGTCTAGAAAGTTTCAACAGTTATCATGAAGGGATTAAAAAGAGGAAATATCTACCTTCTTCAAGGAACTACCTATGTAGATCAAGAATCAATTTCGGTGGCTACTAAGAGTGACAAGTCTGTATCTGATCCGACATACCTGTGGCACATGAGACTTGGTCACATGAGTGAAAGGGGAATGATGATTCTGAACAACCAGAAGCTGCTGGGAGATCTTGATCTAGAAGACTTGAAATTCTGTGAACACTATGTCTATGGCAAACAACATAGAACAAAGTTTCCTAAGGCAATTCACACTACAAAAGGGACTCTAGATTATCTCCATGCTGATTGTTGGGGACCTTCTAGAGTACCTTCCCTTGGAGGTGGGAGATATTTTCTCTCAATTATTGATGATTACTCGAGGAATACCTGGGTATACATCATGAGTCACAAAAATCAGGCCTTCAAGTACTTCAAAGAATGGAAGATTCTGGTTGAAAAACAAGCAGGAAGAAAGGTAAAGAGGCTGAGAACATATAATGGATTGGAGTTTTGTTTAGAAGAGTTCAACAACTACTGCAAGGAAGGTATTGCAAGACAACACACTGTTAGGAATACTCCTAAACAGAATAGGGTTGCTGAGAGGATGAATAGGACTCTGTTGGAAAGGACAAGATGCTTGCTGTCCAATGCTGGTATAAGTAGAAGTTTCTAGGCTGAAGCCTTAAATACTGCATGCTACCTAATCAACAGATCACCATCCACAGCCATAGGACATAAAATTCCTATAGAGGTATGGTCTAACAAACCTGCAAACTATTTTTTTCTTAGAGTTTTTGGTTGTAATGCATATTATCATGTTAATGAGGGTAAGCTTGAACCAAGGTCTAAGAGAGGATTGTTTATGGGATATGGTGATGGGGTGAAGGGTTATAGAATCTTGTCACCTTCTGAAAAGAAAGTTATAATGAGTAGAGATGTTATTTTTGATGAATCACACTTGTGTCACCCGAGATTGGAGATATTAGTTTCAGGTAAGGACAACAAAGCTTCGAAACAGGTGGAGGAGGAACCTATAGCAAATAAGGCAGAAGAGGAAGATATGTCAGATGCTGAAGTTTCTCATGAAGAAGAACACACTGAACATATCAACTGTGATGAACCAAGTCAGAATGATGTAGCTGAACAATCTCAACTTGAATCTGGAGCTTATGAAAAACCACAAAGAAACAGGAAGCCTCCTGTGAGATATGGTTTTGAAGACATGGTTACCTATGCCTTATATGCAGCTGAAGAAGTAGATTCATGTGAACCTGCTACCTACAGAGAAGCAATATGTCATACAAAAGCTGATAAATTGATCCTTGCTATGAAAGAATAGATGGAATCCTTGCAGAAAAACCAAACCTGGAAACTCATCAAGCTGCCAAGGGGGAAGACATGTGGTTGGATGCAAGTGGATATTCAAGAAGAAACATGGAGTCACTGAAGCTGAAGGAATTAGATACAAGGCTCGTCTAGTTGCAAAGGGATTCAATCAGAAAGAAGGAGTGGATTTCAATGAAATCTTCTCTCCTGTTGTGATACATACATCCATCAGAGTTCTCCCTGCTATTGTTGCTGATCAAGACCTTGAACTTGAGCAAGTGGATGTCAAAACTGCCTTTCTCCATGGAAGGCTAGAGGAAGATATTCTAATAAAACAACTAGAAGGTTTTGTAGTCTAAGGCAAGGAGGATTATCTCTGCCAACTTTAGAGATATCTATATGGCCTAAAGCAATCTCCAAGACAATGGTATAAGAGGTTTGACAATTTCATCATCAGTAAAGGTTTCAACCGGAGCCCTCATGACTGTTGTGTTTACCATAGCAAGGTGGAGGATGGCTCTAAGATATATCTTCTACTCTATGTGGATGATATGCTCATAGCAGCTAGGAACATGACTGACATACAAAATCTGAAGATTCTTCTAAACGGGGAATTCGACATGAAGGACCTAGGGGCTGCTAAGAAAATTCTGGGAATGGAGATCTACAGAGACAGAACACAGAAGAAACTGTTTGGGATGGCAAGTGCAAAACCTCTCAACACACCTTTGTCAGCAAAAGAGAAGTTATCAGCAATCAGAACTTCTCAGACTCAGGCAGATATAGACTATATGTCTAAGGTTCCTTATGCAAGTGCAGTAGGGAGCTTAATGTATACAATGGTATGGACAAGACCAGACCTTGCCTATGCTATTAGTGTGGTTAGTAGATACCTTAATCAGCCTCAAAAGGAGCATCGACAAGCAGCAAAGAGGATATTCAGGTATCTGAGAGGTACATCAGATGTTGGTCAAATCTATGGAGCTGATACAAGTTGTCATCTATCTGGTTACTCTGATGCAGATTATGCTGCAGATCTGGATGACAGAAAATCAATAACAAGTTATGCTTTTACTCTTGGCAAGTGCCTAATAAGCTGGAAGGCAACTCTACAATCTTCTGTTGCTTTATCAACAACAGAAGCAGAATACATGGCACTTGCTGAAGCTGCTAAGGAAGGACTATGGTTTGAGGGGCTTGTTAGTGACCTTGGAGTTCATCAAGAACATGCTCTCATCTTCTGTGACAGTCTCAACGCAATTTGCTTGCCAAAGATCAAGTTCATCATGATAGGACCAGGCACATTGATGTGAGGTACCACTTCATCAAATCAGAAGAAAGGATCAAAGTTAAGAAGATAAACATTCTCCACAACCCTGCTGACATGTTCACCAAACTAGTTCCTAAGAGCAAGTTCATGCACTGTCTGGATTTGCTCAATGTAGATAGTTGGAAATAGCTTTCTTAGGCTGAGGGATGCAGTGTCATATCTGTTTTTTCTTTTTCTGTTAGTGAGGTTCTAACTCAAGGTGGAGAATTGTTGTATTTGTTTTATAACCTCTAGTGATCAGCTATCTTCTTATGTGGCTGTTATTTTCGGTTTCCTTTTCTGTTACTATAGTTAAAATCAAAAATAATAGACACAACTTGTTCCCAGCTGATTTATATATAGGGACGAGTCATATATCTCTGTACACACATCTGATCCATTAATGCAAAGTGTGAACTGCTCCTTCCCGTGGATGTAGCCCATTGCATTTGGGGTGAACCACGTTACATCGCGAGTTTTTCTTCTCCCTCTCTTCTCTTAACCCTTTGTTCATTTTTCTGCTAAATTTCATTCTGTTCTACGATTCTGTTTTCTGCTTTTTTCTATTTCTGTGTTTTGTTTGCTCTTGGCAGATTCATAACATACAGATGTATACAACTCTATTTTTTTTCTTGTCCTCCTCATCTTCTTCATCGTGGGACTCTTCCCTACAGTTTCCGATATCCATCTCATATTCACTATAGGTTAACAAGTAGTCCCAATCTTCCCTAGAGAGTGGTGGAGGGGCTTGATCTTCCGAACTTGCTTGGCGAAAGAGGAAGGAATGTTTTTTTTTCTCATTCTCATGACGAACATTCAATTTGTGATTGATGACATGGAAATACTCCATCATTTCGTCGGAAGGATCTTTGGCCGAAGTGCACTCTTTTGCTTTCCCCTTAATCTCTTTTTCTTTATCCTTAATCTTCCTTGGAACAAAGACCCGTTCATTTAAATAGGTCTTATCTATTGGAGCCATCTCACTTACCCTTGTCAAACCCTCCATGGACACCCCCACCTTTTTACATATGAGGGTGATGATTTTGGTGAAACCGAGGGTGACTTCCTTAATGTTGCGCATGTTGCGCATTTCCTCCTCAATTGTGAGTCCCGCATTAATCGGCTCGTCCTTCATGATGGTGTAGACACAAACCAATCGATTCTTTGTAAGGGTGTTCTTGTGTTTAATGGGGAGTAGAGCGGTTTGCATAAAAGAGCTCCATAATTTGGTTTTCGGGACAACCTCAATTTTAGTTTAGTATCTTTCGCACCCCTTGTTTTTCATCATCATCCATTTTCCTTCTCCTCCACTCAAGACATTGTGAATCTCCTCTGCTCCAAAATTCTCCTATAGTGGAGGGCTTCATAAAAGGCACATTCGTCATCTTCCCAAAAAGGTATGTCAAGGAGCCTATTTATGGCCTTTGCACCAAAATTGATTGATTTGCCTCAAACATAAGTCGCATTCTTCTCCCCATCATCGTGAATTTTCATATTTGCGTAGAATTCCCTCATAAGCTCTTCATAGGCAGGGCCTTCAAGCTCACACAATTGCGTCCATTCCCGCCTTTCAAATACCTGTATGGCCACCTCGTTCCTTTGTGGAACTCTCATCTCCTTGGGAAAACAATCCTCTTCCGTGAGCAATAATTTTTTTTAGCAATGATTGGCCTCTTGGAAATGTTTTCTATGTAATCCTCCTATGGGCCTTGGTCCTAAAGAGTAGGGCTCCACCCCTTGAGGTAGATGAAGCCAAAGAGGATTTGGTTCCATTAGAGGCTTTGGAGGTGCCTCATTCTTTCCCTTTGGAAGGCTTGAGTTCCTTGTGGACCCTTGGTGGCTTCATTGTGGCAATGTGCTTGGATCTCTTGCCTTTAGGTTGAGTGGATGAAGACTTCTATAAAAGTACACACAAATACCCATAAAAATGCTAATGACTTAATAGAGATAGGTTGAATAAAGCATGAGGTTCATATACATTGCAATGAAAAAATTCAAGAAGCACCAATCTCAAATGTAATCATAAGGAACAATCCAAGAGCATTTGATCACAACCAATTTCCATGTGAAAAATTGACACCATTTTCATGAAAACCCACTTGAGACTTTTCACAAATACCTCATGTGCATTTGTGAGTGATAAGTGTCCACTTATCTATGTTTTAGAGGTTTATTTTAGGGTGTTTTGTAGTGTATTCTAGTGTTTGATTTCATTTTAGTAGCCATTTAAGAATAAATTCACATTATTGTGTAGTTTGAGTCATTTGTTAGAAACTTGTAGTTTTTGTGTTAATTTTGATATTTTTGATCTTAGTTTTGGTGTTTTGGTTGTGTCGTAGGATTAAGAGTTTTGAGAGATTGAAGAATGAGCATTGGAAATAGTGAAGGAGCATGAAAAGGAGGATTAATGGATGTAAATGATCAAGATCTAGCCAAGAAAAGGGTCCAAAATTGCAAAAACATGAAGATTTGGAAAAGTTGTCAAATGCCATGAGAGGGTAGGCTACGCTCTAGTTCTGGAAGCTCTCTAGAGTTTGAGCGTAGGCTATGCTCCCACAGCGTGCTCATGCTCTACCAAGAGCAGTCTAGAGCATAGGCTACGCTCCCAGAGTGTGCTCACGTGCAAGGGGCTACTATAAATAGTCCAAATTAGTTATTTTTCATATAATTAAGCTCATAACTCATTTTGGTTTACGATTCTCTCTTCTCCTCTACTATTTTCTCACTTTTCTCTTGGGAATTCTTGAAGACCCAAGGGATGTGGCAACAATCTTGGTAATTCTTGATTCTTCCAGTTTGTATTACTCTTTCGCTCCTCTTCGATGTTAGGTTAGATTCTAGGTTGGGGAATTTGGGGATTTTGATCTCAAACCTTGTGTATTCTGATTCTTGAGGTTTAATTCAATTGAATGATTACTTCTATGCTTATTGCTTTTTCTTTATTGATTAACTTCAACTTTGGTAGAATTTCTTCTGAGGTGAATGCTACACTTGAATTAGCCAATGGGGAATCTCATATAGATGCAATTGTGCAATTGGAAAATTGATGATTTTGTATTGGAAATGTTGTAATTCACCATAGTCTTGCATAATCTTAAGAATAAGGGTTATAGATTATAAGGTCTTGATGAATCCACTTTCTTTCTCTTATTTTCCCTACAATTGGCCTAAGGAATTAGGGATTTGAGGACAAGGCAAAGCGACTAAAGCTCTAGGAATAGAATTAGTCTATGATTTGTAGATTCTACCTTCAATTGCTATTTGGAACTTGAATTAACGTAAGATGATGTTACATAAATGATGGATCAAATGAACCTATTCCTTAACTCTCTGTTATTCTTGTTTCTCCTTTTGTTTCTTATTGGTATGAATCTTTCTTTCACACAAAAACTCGATTTTCCATATAGTGAAAAGCCTTGTGGTTTCAAAATTCTAACATAGTCCTTGTGGGACGATACTCTTATTCCCCTCCTATCTTTTAACGATCGGTATACTTGCCGAATGGTGAGAAATCTCTATCAAGTTTAAGGCATCGTTACGGGGGACTATTGATTAGATATCAATATTTTCGAAGGCATTCCCTAATTTTGACACTTCACTACATTGTGCATATCCATTTGTTCATACTAAAACTTGTTTTTGTTTTCCTTTTTGTTTCACATAGTTGTTCCATACTGGTTTATATTATATAGTTGTTTGTGTTGTTTTGCACTAACCTTTGTTTTTGTAGAAAAAGATAAGAAAAAAAAATTAGAGACAGTGGTTATGAATTGGTGTGAGTCTTCAAGTAATTACTATGTTGCTCAAAACAAGTTGCTTTCACAACAACTTGAAGTCCTCACCAAGCAACTTCAACAATTTTCTCCAAACAATGCCATTCAAGTCTTTTCTTTGGTTTGTGAGTTGTGTGGTGGAGGTCATCAGAGTAAGCATTGTGGCACATTTGGCTATGGAGAGCAAAATCAAGTGAACTACATGGGGTATTCTCATGGAGTCAACTTCTATTCTCAAGCCAACACATACTATTCTCACTTGAGAAACAACCGACTATCCTTAAACCAGAATCCACTTTTCTCCAACCATAACCAACCATTAACTCAATTCTTAAACCAAAATTCACCTCAATTTTCTCACTTCTACTTAAATCCTCTATCTAATCCAAATCCCCAAAACCTTCCAATTAACTCAAAGTCTCAAGCTTGGAGTACTCAACAATACTATGAACCTTATGGTGAGGAAACTCCAATGCCTCAAGTACCTACCCAACTTTCTCTAGGTAACTCTCCGAACCTTGAGAACACTCTCATGGCCTTCATGCAAAAGACCGAAGCTTACATGGAAGAGTACCAATCAACATTAAAGATCCGTAAAGCTTCCATAAGTGACTTGGAAACTCAATTCAGTCAAATTTCTAAGCAATTATCTGAAGGACCTCAAGTGATGTTTCTAAGTGACATCGTGGTAAAGTCAAGGGAACAATGCAAGACCTTGACTCCTCCTCAACCCACATCTAGTGGGAATGGCGCAATGGAGAAAGGGAAGGAGCTTCAATCAATTGAAGAAAGTCCCTTGAGTTATACTAGATGAAGTGCCATCAAGCAAATCCATTTTCATTCAATTTGAAAATTTTGATAAGGAGGAGTTTCCAAAGAAGAAGACAAAGAAGAAAATCTTTGAGGATGGAGTTAATTATGACAAATTATATCCCTATGCTTCTATTCCTTTTCCCCAAAGGTTGAAAAAGCAAAGGGATGAAAAAGATTCCTCTAAGTTCCTTGTTGTACTAATGAGTCTAAGGGAATATGAGTATTTCCATGTTGAGGAGGTTGAGGAAGGGGATTGGCTAGATGAGGAAGAAGGTCTATTGGTGGATTTGTTTGAGCCTTTAGTGGAATCAATTCTTATGAATAATGGTGTTGATGTTGAGGTGGAACAAGTACTTGCTAGCCCAAACCAATTGATTATTGATGGGGAAGGCAAAAGGGTGGAGAATGAGGAGGTGACAATGGATATCTTTGAGACAAAAGAGCCTGTAGTAGAGAAGCACCCTTGTATGATAGAGGAAGTGGTTGATCTTTTGAAGGAAGATGCTTTTAAAGAGAGTGTTTTTGAATTTAAGGTAAGTAAAGAAGACAAGGAGTGCATGGTTATTTTGAAATTTAAGCATATTGTTCTTTGTGTGCACTCCAAGTTTTTCTTTGAGCAACGTGCCAATTACATTCTCCAACCACAAGTACGCAAACCAATTTTTCAAAAATTGTTACTCAAGGAAACCACTTGGGTTCCATTTGATACTCCATTTGTCTCAATTCCATGGGATTTGGGTGGTAAGCCATTTGACAAGTTTCTAGCTTGCAACTTTAAGCCCCGATGAGGAGTAAAACGTCAAGCTAGTGATGTTAAAGAAGCACTTTATGGGAGGCAACCCATACTTAGAAAAAATAGAGAAAAAACCAATAATAATCCCATTCCCTTCATTTTTCTTTTTCTTTTGTTTCTATGTTTGTTTTTGTGTGTTTTGTAGGTACTTTGACCTTTAGAGCATTTGATTAGTGGACATTTTTTGCAAACTTGAAGAAGCTTGGAGCGATCTTTAAAGGGCAGTCCTTCTTAACCCTTCTTTTCTAATTCTTGATTAGATTGGTTACTTGATAGATTTCCTAGGCTTGTTGATTGCCCTAGTGATTGTTGATGGCATGGTCTCAATTCATGGTTCTAGTAGGAATGATTCTTGTGACTTAGACACTTAGGATTGACACATGTGTTCCATTTGAAAGTTTGCATGCTCTTGATTGTTTGAGAAATGTTTGTTGACAAATATGTACATTAGTGAAAAAGTACTAGGTTTGTGGAATGTTTTATGTGGTTTAGCAATGTGTAACAATCATGCAACCTAGGTGAGAAATTTTGAGCCTCCTACATGTTCCTTGTCATGAGTGTTCATTATGTTGAGGTGTGCTTTTAGATTTGATTTTGCCCTTGGTTGAGATTGTTAATTACATGCTAGGATTGATATGATAGAGGAAATTTTCTTTTTGTTAGCCTTGAGCCAAAGTAAGCCTTGTCCTTTACACTATCCATTGCTAGCCCCCTTTGACCCTTGATTTGCCCTTCATTTCTTGATATTTAGCTCATTACAAGCCAATTAAGTGTAAAAACAATTGTCCCTTCCGTATACACACAAAGAGCATTGGTTATGCACTTCGGTTATAGAGTTTTCTTCTAAGTTTGAGGTTTGTTTTTGCTTAGGGAACCGACCACTTCCCTGAGTTGGGGGATCTATGTTTTTTTTCTTGGAAGACAATTCTATAGGTTTTGGTTTTTGGGGTGCATTATGAGCTTGACTTGAGGACAAGTCAAAAGTCCAAGTTTGGGGTGGGCAACACTTTGTGTTGATGTTGTTTCGCTGATTATGCTAGGGTAAACCATCATGCATGCATTCATTCATTCATCTTGCATTTTCCACTTCAATGTTCCACTTCTGTTTCATGTTGTGACACTAGGTACCAACTCAAGCAAAGTACAAAAGTAAAGTATTAACAAAAAGCAAAAGAAAGAAAAAAATCAAAAGGAAAAAGAAAAGACTCAAAAAAGAGGCGTATTCAAAAATTATGAAAAAGAAAAAAAAAGAAAAGGAAAGTGAAATAAAAAAATTTGGAAAATGATGGAAAAACAAAGGAATAAGAGGTTGTACTCTAGTATTGTTCATGTGGTAGTGTGTTGTTATTTTCCCTTTTTCCATCATCTTGTCCATTGCATCAAATTTTGCATATAGCTGTCTAGGAGTCCATGCATGCCATTGTTCTTGTGTGTTTGTTGTTTAGATAGTTTCCTTTCATACTCACCTATCCTACCTAAGCCCCATTACAACCATAAGAAGACCTCTTGATTTTTCCTATGCATGTAATTTCTAGTGGTGGAGACTTAGAGGGCAATCTCAAATTTAAGGATCCCACATCTCACATAATTGATTTGAATGCATTGATTCTAGCCTAGACACTTGAGTGATGTGTGACATACACTTTATCCTTGTGAGGATTGTTGTTCATTGCTTTTCTACATGACTTGTGCCACATTCCTAGTGGATTATTTTGTATCATATCTTGCCAACTTGTGCTTTGATAACATAAAGGAGTGTGTGACTTTCAATGGAGATGCATGTATAATTCTAAGTTGTTTAGGTGCTTCATGAATTTTGAATGGATCATAGAATTGATGCCATGTCTATATGTTTGGTCCCCTATGTTTGATTTTGATGTTTGCTTAGGGACAAGCAAATGATAAGTTTTGGGTTGTGATAAGTGTCCACTTATCTATGTTTTTGAGGTCAATTTTAGCGTATTTTGTAGTGTTTTCTAGTGTTTAATTTCATTTTAGTACCCATTTAGGAATAAATTCACATCATTGTGTAGTTTGAGTCATTTGTTAGAAACTTGTAGTTTTTGTGTTAGTTTTGATGTTTTTGATCTTAGTTTTGGTGTTTCGGTTGTGTCTTACGATCAAGAGTTTTGAGAGATTGAAGAATGAGCATTGGAAATAGTCAAGGAGCATGAAAAGGAGGATGAATGGGTGTAAATGATCAAGATCCAGCCAAGACAAGGGTCCAAAATTGCAAAAACATGAAGATTTGGAAATGCTGTCAAATGCCGTGAGAGGATAGGCTACGCTCTAGTGCTGGAGGCTCTCTGGAGTTTGAGTGTAGGCTATGCTTCCAGAGCCTGCTCACGCTCTACCAAGAGCAGTCTGGAGCATAGGCTACACTCCCTGAGCGTGCTTACGCGCAAGGGGCTGCTATAAATAGTCCAAATTAGTTATTTTTCATATAATTCAGCTCATAACTCATTTTGGGTCACGATTCTCTCTTCTCCAGTCCTATTGTATCTCTTTTCTCTTGGGGATTCTTGAAGATCCAAGGCTTGTGGCAACAATCTTGGTAATTCTTCATTCTTCCACTTTGTATTACTCTTTCTCTCCTCTTCTCCTCTTTCTTTAGGATGTTAGGTTAGATTCTAGGTTGGGGAATTTGGGGATTTTAATCCCATACCTTGTGTACTCTGATTCTTGAGGTTTAATTATAGTTTAATTCATTCAATTAAGTGATTACTTCTATGCTCAATGATTTTTCTTTATTGATTAACTTCAATTTTGGTGGAATTTCTTCCGATGTGAATGCTACTCTTGAATTAGTCAATGGGAAATTTGATATAAATGCAATTGGGCAATTGGAAAATGGATGATTGTATTGGAAATGTTGTAATGCACCGTAATCTTGCAAGATCTTATGAATAAGGCTTGTAGGTTATGAGGTCTTGATGAATCCACCATCTTTCTCTTGTTTTCTCTAAAATTTGCCTAAGGAATTAGGGAATTGAGGACAAGGCAAAGGGACTAAAGCTCTAGGAATAGAATTAGTCTATGATTTGTGGATTCTACCTTCCATTGTTTTTTGGAACTTGAATTAACCTAAGATGATGTTACATAAGTGATCAATCAATTGAACCTATTCCTTAACTCTCTTTTATTTTTGTTTCTCCTTTTGTTTCTTATTACTTTTATTTTGATTTATTGGTATCAATCTTTCTGACACAAAAACATGATTGTCCAAATAATGAAAAGCTTTGGGGATTCGATATTCTAACATAGTCCTCGTGGGACAATACTCTTATTCCGCTCCTATCTTTTAAACGATCGGTATACTTGCCGAATCGCGAGAAATCGCTATCAGTGAGCAAAGTTCCAACATTCGTTGTTCTTTAGCAATTAGTGTTCCCAAATCATTCCAATCACAATTTCAAGCATCAATAACAATTATTTACCTAATCAACAAGATTCAACCTCTAATTCCATGAATCCCCAAAAACCCCAATTTTTAGGTTTTTCAAAATCAAGAGCTTTCAATCCTAGATTCTTTCTAAAATCATGAATATCTAGTGTTTAATCAACAATAGAGAAAAGAATCAAGTGACTTGTAGAGAGAATCAAGAGTTTGAGGGAGTTTCTTACATTAGGTGGTTGAGAATGAGATAAACCCATATTAGTTGGAGAGAAGAAGAGATGAACTTGGAGAAACTTGAAATAAGAGATGAGAATGAGAGGAGGATAAAGGAAGAGTTGAGTTTTGTGAGTGATTTTGGAAGGGATTTGGTGTGGGTTTTTAGAGAAAAAGAAGAGGAGTGTTTGTGGGTTGAGAGGAGGGTGAAATATGCATGAGAAAGGAGAGCCCTAGTTGTTAGAACGTTGTTTTTTAAATAGGCAAACTGCAGGGCGCGCATTCACACGCCAGAGAGGGCTGTTAGCACGCGCAAACCCAGTGCACAACAAAGGCCGTGCGCGTTCGCACAGGCTGCTGTCCCGTTTGCACGAGCTTAGGCAGTTCATACCCAAGGCAATGCGCGTTCTCACGTGTATAGAGAGCTGTCCGCATGCGTTTAAGCAGTTTGCAAGGGAAAAGATGTGCGTTTGCGCAGGTTTGGGAGTTGTGTGCACATGTGAAGACATTATGCACTCAAGGATTTTTGCGTTAGCACAAGTCCTTGACCTGTTAGCACGCGTTACGCAGTGTTTGCTTGGGAAAAAATTATTGCGCGCAGCTTGGGGAACCTATAAGCACACCCAAACTGTACCTAGAACTCATTTTTCTCACTTCAACCTGACTTAAATGCAACTATCATGATTTTAAATGACATATACCAACAAAAATGCATCTACAAATGATATTTAAGGATTGGTATTACCTCAAATCTTGAAATTACTGAGTTGAAATGGAATTGATGTACCTCACCAAGGATCGAACTTCACTTGATGTCCTTCTCTTGCATCCTCTTTTTTTCCCTGTTTTCACAAATATTTCACCTTGAAGTTATCTCTTTTATAACCATTTTATTCTATATACATCTTCGTTATTCTTTTTTTTTTTGTTTCCTATGAAAGAGAAAATGAAAATGAAACTACACCTCCCACGATACCACACGGGTTGCCTCCCGGAAGCTCTTATTTAACATCACTTAGCTTGATGTATAACTCCCTAAGGAGGTTGTTCGGAGCAACAGAGACCTTCTCTCTTTCAAATCCTCCAACAAATTACGGCTTAAGCCGTTGCCGGTTCACTTTGAATTCTCTTTTGTCTTGCACATCCTCAATGGTAATGGCACCATGAGGAAAGACCTCTTTTACTAAGAACAGTCCACTCCATCTTGATTTAAGCTTTCCCGGAAACAACTTCAACCATGAGTTTAAGAGTAAAACAAGTTGTCCAGGAGCAAAGTTAAACGGCTTTATCCTCCTATCATGCAACAATTTTGATTTTTCTTTATAAATGAGGGCATTGTCATAAGAATGGAGCCTAAGTTCATCCAACTCATGGAGTTGTTTAACCGCTTTTCTCCAACCAATAAGGGGTCAGAATTCAAAAACTTCAAAGCCCAATAATCCGTATGGTCTGGTTCTACGGGTAAATTGCATGCTTTCCCGTAAACAAGTTGTCAAACCAATTGGGGCTTTATATGCGGTTCTATAGGCCCACAAAGCATCATCTAATTTTTTGGACCAATATTTCCTAGAGAAGTTAACATTTCTTTCCAAGATTTTCTTAGTCTCTCTATTCACTAATTCAACTTGGCCACTAGTTTGGGGATGATATGGTGTGGAAATTCTATGATTAACCCCAAACTTCTTAAAAACCTTCTCTAGGTTTTTGTTGCAAAAATGGCTCCCGTCATCGATTATAAAAGCTCTAGGGACTCACAATCGGGAAAATATGTTCTTGTGGATGAAGTCAATCACTACTCTTGCATTGTTAGTGGTAATGGCAATTGCTTCCGTCCACTTTGAGACATAATCTACTGCCACTAAAATGTAAGACTAGTTGAATGAAGTAGGAAATGGCCCTATGAAGTCCATTCCCCCACATCAAAAACCTCAACCTCAAGACCACTATACAAGGGTCCCTCATTCCTCTTTGAAATATTCCCACTTCTTTGGCATTTATCACAAGCTTGCACATGCTCCCTAGAGTGTTTAAAGAGGGAGGGCCAATCAAGTAAGGACGAAATTTGTCAAATGCATAAGCGAGTAATTCCTTCTGCGTAGTTACAAAATTAATTAGAGCACTATTGAGAACTTTACTAGCATAGTATATCACATGTGCAAGTGTACCTTTTCTTTCACCCAAATCAGCCCCGATTGCGAATTCACTAGCATTGCACATAAGTTCAAAAGGTAAATCCCAATCAGGGGCCATAATAATCAGCGACGAAATGAGTTTTTCTTTCAAAACAGGAAAGGCATTCAAGCATGGTTCATTAAACTCAAATTTTGCATCCTTCACTAAGAGATCACATAATGGCTTATGAACCTTCGGTAGAAATTGGCGTGACAAAGGAAACTTCTAACCGCTTTTACATTAACCGGGGTTGGGGGGGGGGAAGTTTCTCTATCACGTCGATTTTTTCCCAGTCCACTTGAATACCCCTAGCTGAAACTTTGTGTCGTAAGACTATACCTTCTTGTACCATAAAGTGGCTTTTTTCCCAATTAAGTACAAGGTTAGTCTCTTGACACCTATTCAAAACCAATGCAAGGTTATGTAAACATCCATCATAAGTGGGAACAAGAATGGAAAAATCATCCATAAAGACCTCCATACATTTCTCTACCATATCGGAAAAAACGGCCAACGTACATCTTTGAAATGTTGTCGGGGCGTTACAGAGCCAAAATGTCATCCGACGATAAGCAAAAATCCCATAAGGACGAGTGAAAGTAGTTTTTTTTTGGTCGTTAGGGTCTACCACAATTTGATTATAGCCAGAATAACCATCTAGGGAGCAATAATACTCATGCCCGGCAAGTCTCTCTATCATTTGATCAATAAAGGGAAGGGGGAAGTGATATTTCCTAGTGGTATCATTTAATCGACAATAGTCTATGCACATTCTCCACCCGGTGATAGTTCTTGATGGAATTAGTTAATTTCTTACATTAAGAAAAACGGTTCTGCACCCTTTTTTTGGACCACCTGAATTGGGGAGACCCATTCACTATTGGATATCGGATAAATGATGCCCGCATCAAGTAATTTTATCACCTCTTTGTGTACAACCTCCTTCATTGAAGGGTTCAACCTCCTTTGGGTTATACAATTGGCGTAAGATGCTCCTCTAGTAAAATTTTATGAATGCAAAAGGACAGACTAATCCCTTTCAAGTCACCAATGGTCCAACCAATTGCGGATTTGTGAGCTCTAAGAACTCTAAGTAACTTCTCTTCCTCTAATGCATTTAATGAGATACTAATAACCACCAGAAAGGTGTTATTCTTACCCAAATATGTAGGGGTGGGTTTTGGGTTGGGTCAATCCGATAACCGGACCAATCCGAACCAACCCAAACACTATTTTGACCCAACCCCACCCAATCTGAACCAATAATCAACCCAACACAATGAAACCGGGGTGGTTGGGTTCGGTTCTCGGATTTGCATTTCTGAACCCAATCCAATCCGAACCAAACCGATTCAACTTAAAAACTACGTCATTTTAAATGCAAACCTGAGGATATACATGTACCAAAATTCCAAAACCTAAAATCCTTGATGGCTAAATCTAAAGTTCCAAAACTTCTAGTTAAGTAGAAGCATAGAGCTGTGCCGTTCAAACTCAAACCGACTTCATCGCTGCCACGCCCAAGGCCACCGTTGTTGCCTTCCCCGTTGCCACCACCCAAGGTCACCACCGTTCAGACCTCCTTCGTTCCATTCACACGTCGTCCTCTCCTTCTCCATCATCGACTTCTCCTTCTCCGGTAAGATTCATTCCCTTCTCCGTTCATTCCCTTCTTCGGTCATTTTCTCAGTCTCCCCTCTTTGTTCATGTCTCTCTCCTCCCCCCTCTCTTCCTCACTTCTATGTTCCCCTCTCCCTCTCTCTCTCGGTCTATCTCCTCTCTTTTTCACTTTGCCGATGAATCTCTTCTCTTTTTCTAACTTTGCCGACAAATCTCTTGTTCTACTTAGTTAATTTTCTGTGTTCTGTTTAGTATTCATCTAATGTTTGGTAATTTTCTACTTTTGAATTTTTGAAAAAATTGGGTTGTTAATTTTTTTCTTGTTAAATGTTATTTCAACTACATCAGACAATGGCAGAAAGTGGTATTGGAAGTGCTCCCACACCAACAAGAAGTGTAGCAGTAGGACCACCGAGAAGTGGAAGTGGAACTGAAACTCAGCAACAACTTGGAAGTGGTACAATACCAGCACTTGAAGAACGGGCTACGACAGTACCTTCTAATCCTCTTGAAGCACCACCACAAGGTCAAACAAAAACTCAAGCAGCTGTAGCTACAGGACAGGTAACAAAAATAAAACCGAGTAGGCCTCCTTCTAAAGCTTGGGGTCATTATAAAAGGGAGGGAGATAGGGCTGTCTGTATTTATTGTGGCAAATCTTATGTGTGTAGCACCTATAATCATGGCACATCAAATTTGATGAAACATTTCAAATCTTGTTGTAAGAACCCAAATAGGGAAGTTGATAAAAAACAAAAGTCTCGTGTGCTCAGAAGTCAATCTGAAGGTGATCTTGTTTCTTTTAAGCTTTCTGAGTTTAGTCAAGAAAATTGCTTAATTGAACTTGCTAAGATGATTGTGATTGATGAGCTCCCCTTCAAGTTTGTTGAGAATATAGGATTTAGAGGTTACATAAATGCTACTCAACCCCGTTTCAAAATTCCCACTCGTAAAACTATTGGAAAGGAATGCTTGAATTTATTTGTAGATAAGAAAGTGAAATTGAGGTCTTTTTTGTCTTTGAATAAACAAATGGTCTCTTTAACAACTGAGACTTGGACTTCAATTCAAAATATGAATTATATGTGTGTTATTGTCCATTTTATTGATGAGGGTTGGGTGATTCATAAAAGAATATTAAGCTTTGGTTTGGTTCCGGATCATAAAGGGGAAACTATTGGGAAATGCTTAAAAAAATGCCTTAAAGATTGGGGGATTGGGAAATTATGTACTATCACTATGGACAATGCTAGTGCTAACTCTAGCATATTTGGTTTGGAGCATGGGTCATTGGGATTGTATCACTTGGCTGAACAGGGAGTTCTTTCATATGAGATGTTGTGAACACATTCTAAATTTAATTGTTTCTGATGGGATGAAGGAGGTTGATGCTTCTATTATTAGGATTAGGGGAACTTGTAAGTATGTGAAGTCATCTCCATCTAGATTGGCATCTTTTAGGAGGTGTGCTCAAAAAGCTTCAAGATTATGGTGTTAGTGGTAGTGGAAGGCCAAAATTACAAATAAAAGAGAAGTTTAGGTTGAAAGTCAAGAAAAAGCAAGGTGATCTAAACAGGAATGAGTTGGAAAGGTATTTTGAAGATGTCAGTGATAGCTTTGATATATTGAAATGGTGGAAAAACAAGTCGTCAAAATATTATGTTCTTTCTTGTATGGCAAGAGATATTTTGGCTACTCCTATATCTACCGTGCCATCAGAGTGCGCATTTAGCACATGAGGGCGTGTTCTGGACCCATACCGTAGCTCATTGCATCCTGCGACAGTCGAGGCTTTGATTTGTAAGCAAAATTGGTTGACACACACCAAAGTGATTAGAGAATTATTGTGTGAAGTTGATGAAGCAACTGAAGTTGAAATTGGTATGACAATTCCATTCTAAATCACTAGTTTTAAATTTTGTTATCTATCCCTGTTATATTTTTTTGTTAATATTAACATTTTAAAATTTGTTTTATGTTTCACTGTCTTAGATTTGACTACTATCACATCACTTGAAGAAAGCACAATTAAGAATACATTTCATTCCTTACAGTAAGGTAAATCACATATGCCATTGATTGAAATATGAGACTTCAAATTACTTTAATTTACAAATTATTGAACTTTTTTTGTCAATGGGTGCAGGATGTCAAGACTCAAGGACGTTGAAAGACTGAAGGAGATTTTGTGGATGTTCGCTATTGTTTTGTAATTTGTTTTGTTAAGTTATTTGTAATAGGATATATGGATATGTAGTTGTTGTTTGTTACTTATTTGTTTGGTTTTAATTTTGTTATTCACGTTGACATTATGGTTTATGAGTTTGTGTTATGATACATTATCACTTAAATATTTATGTATGTGTTTATATTATTTATAATTATTTTTGTTTATTTTGTTATATTTGTATAGATGAATCACTAAAAAATAATAGATAAGTGATTTCATAAGCTATAAATAATATAAACTTTTAAGAATTTTGGAAATAATTTAAGAATTTTAATTTTTTTTTTATCAACCCGAAGACCCAACCCAACCCAAACCGAACTTGGTCGGGTTGGTTTGTTTCGGATTCAATTTTTTTTTTTTTGCAAAACCGAACCAATCCAACCCAATGAAATTGATTGGTTTGGATTCTAAAATCTCTCAAAACCGAACCAAACCAACCCAAACCCACCCCTACAAAGATGCATAACAGAGTTGTGTGGGAAGCTGCTTTAGTTCTAGCTTGGGATCTTCACCCTTTTCTCATCCACAATCAATTGTTCTATCGGTGGTTGTTTCAAATTCATGGAAGATCTAGATTCTACGTTAGCAATACAATCTATGAATTCTTGAATCAATTCCTCATCATCAATCAATCCTCTAGAATTTGGAATAGCATCCTCTAGGATTGAGTCAAAATCATTTGCTTTTAATTCGTTTGCTAACAAAATATCCAATACTTGCAATTTCATGTATTGGCTTCTATCATTAGGGTGCTTTATTGCCTCTAAATTATTAAAAGTTACCTTTTCTTCCTGCACCCTAAGCATGAGTTTGCCTTGCTCCACCTCTATTAATGCATGTCCGCTGGCAAGAAAGGGTCTCCCAAGTATTAGTGGGATCCTTTCATCCACATCCACATCCAACACTACGAAATTGGTGGGAAAGATAAACTTATCAACCTTCACCAATAGGTCCTCCACCACCCCATATGGGTGTTTAATCGACCTATCCGCCAATTGGAGAATAATCATCATAGGTTAAACTCCTTTATGCCAAGCTTGTGAAGAATCGAAAGTGGCATCAAATTGATGCTAGCACCTAAGTCGGACAAGGCTCTCCCCACTTCTATGTTCCCAATTGCGCATGGGATAGTGAAAGAATTGGGATCCTTGAGCTTTTGCGGGAGCTTCTTTTGTATTATAGCACTACATTCCTCGGTTAGAGCAACGGTCTCCTCTTGAAGCTTCCTCTTCTTGGAAAGTAGCTCCTTCATAAACTTCGCATAGGAAGACATTTGTTGTAATGCCTCCACGAATGATATATTTATTTGGAGGCTCTTAAAAATATAGAGGAATCTAGAGAATTGCTTGGCATCCCCTTTTTTCTTCAACCGTTGAGGAAATGGGATTGAAGCATAAGGGTGTATCTTGTCATAGTCCACCCCTTCCTCTAGAATTTGTTTCTTTGTCTTCTTCCTAGGCCACTCCTCTTTGTCAACATTCCAAATTTTAATGTAGGAGGGTTGACTTGATGGTACTTCATTTTCCTTAGTCTCCCCAACCATAGTATCATCCAAGGGAACATGTTCATTTGCTTGGGGCTCCTCCCTCTTATCATTTGTAACCTTCCCACTAGAGGTGAGTTGAGGAGGAGTATAAGGTTTTACCACTCCTTGTAATAATTTCCTTGCATTGTTCTCTTGGATTTACAACCATATCGCTTGGAAATGTACCTTGAGGTCTTTCGGCAAATTGCCTTGATATTTGGCCTATTTGGGTCTCCAAGTTCCTTATGGAGGCCTCATGATTTTTGAATGTAGATTCTTATTCTTGCATATAGGCCTCTGTTTTTTGCATGAAATCCATTAAGTCATTTTCAAGATTGAAGGAAGTACCTTGTGGTGGTTGGGTGGGTACTTGAGGTTTGGAAGGGAATGGTTGAGTGTTTTGTTTGAAGGGGGATTTGGGTTATATGAGGAAGATGGGTTGAATGGTTATTTTTGGTTAGAGGAATTTTGGTGTTGGTTATATTATGATTGGTTATAGGAGGAAGATGGTTGGGTGAATTTTTGGTTATAGGTGGGTGGATCGGATTGGAGAAAGTTATTACTCTTGTAGGACAAGTTAGGATGATTTATCAAATGGGGATGATATGTGTTTGTTTGGGGGAAGTAGGACTTCTTTTGGCCATTTCCCAAGTAGTTGACTTGCTCTTCATTACTATCTCTGTTAGTGGCACAATGACTGTTTTGGTGATTGCCACCACAAAAATCACATTGAAGTTGAGGTGTTTGGATGGCCCCAAGTTGAACTTTTTGGAGCTGTTTGATAAGAGCTTCAATTTGTTGAGAGAGAAGCTTGTTTTGGGGTAGGACCACATCTTGTGTCCCTACCTCCATGATTCCCTTTCTCCCTCAAGATAGGTCATCTGATGATTCATCCTCATTGGCCATAGTCTCAATGAAGTCCCTTGCTTCATCTGCATCTTTTTTTCTAATTGATCCACCTGGTGAAGTGTTCAAGAGGTCTCTCACATTCCGATTGAGACCAATGTAGAATATATGGATTTGTTGGAGGTTCGTAAACCCATGGTGAGGGCACTTATGGAGGAGCGCCTTGAATTTCTTCCATGCAATGTTAAAGGACTCTGCATCGATTTTCTTGAAGCAAGAAATCTCAGCTCTATATTGGTCATACTTTGATGGTAGAAAATATTGAGCCAAGAATTGAGAGACCAAGTCTTCCCAAGTAGCTATGCTTCCAGTGGGTAGACTTTGTAGCCAATCTAGAACTTCATCTTTAAGATAAAATGGGAATAACCTCAAGCAAATGGCTGCATCAGGAACCCCATTTATCTTGATTGTCCCAAAAATTTGAACGAACTTATAGATATGCCAGTTTGGATCTTCCTCCTCACGCCCTCCAAATTGTTCACCTCTAACTAGTTGGGTTAGAGCTCGCTGGATTTCAAAGTTATTAGCCGCAATTTTTGGGGGTGTGATACAAGAGCCACATCTATCCATTAGAGGAGCCGTGAGGTCATTGTGGTGCTTGTTTGAACTTGTTGTATGATTTTTTCTTCCTTCAAATTATTTGGTTCCTCAATCATTACCATATAAGCATCAAGACTATGCTCCTCATCATTTTGCTTTTTCTCATCCTCAAACTGAATGTCGCCACCATCAAGAAGCATTGAACTCATTTCACATTCTTGAACATCTTTTTGGGGAATATAAGCTTCCTTCAATGAATTCTGCTTTTTATTTTCTAATATATGCACAAACTCATTCTTAGGAAGATAAATGACATTAAGATCAACTCAAATATCCTTAGCACAAGAGAAATTTTTAATTATATCATAAGCATCATCATATAAGCTATTTCTCAACATTTGCATTGCTCTAATATTCAAGGAAAAACAATTTTTATCATAAGCACTCATAGATTGTTTTGGTTTACAAGAAAATCCATCAACTATAATGTCCCACAAATCAAAATCAATGGATTGAATATAACACTCCATCAAAGTTTTCCAATAAAGAAAATGTACACCATCAAAGAATGGCGGTTTATCAATTTCTAAAGCTTCCATTTTCAAATATATCCCAATGGTTGCTCAAAACAAGGATCTT
This sequence comes from Cyamopsis tetragonoloba, assembly GCA_037177725.1. Classification (NCBI taxonomy): domain Eukaryota; kingdom Viridiplantae; phylum Streptophyta; class Magnoliopsida; order Fabales; family Fabaceae; genus Cyamopsis; species Cyamopsis tetragonoloba. Next base: position 45,761,302 of record CM074119.1, on the reverse strand, counting down.
TCACTCTAAGCGGTTAAGCTTCTACCAGAGCAGGAAGCTCTAATACCAAATAAAATACAATTGGTTTCAAGGAAATATATTTCTGGATCGTTTAGGAGATCAAATATTGATATACAAATGGATTGTTTTCATGAATTCCTCCAATAGAACCTCAATCTTGACTAACTCGACCATCGCTTGCTCATTTAGCAGAGTGGTGTTGATAATGTGTTATAAAACTAGCAAAAAAATACAAGGGAACAAAGTAGAGAGAACAGAAGAATAAAGAGATTGAGAGAATTTTATTATAGTGTGTCCATCGCCATTACAAATTTGTTCTATTTATAGGCATGAGTCATTGTAGCCTAAGATATAAAGAGTAGTTACGGTAATAAAAAGAGGAGTTACAAAACTCATAGCATTCCTTAGGAAGCTGGGCATCAAATTTCTATATTATTCATAACAATTGTGATAGATTGTTATTAGTATAATTTATACTAATTAATATTATTTCTATATATTTTATTTATTTGAGTTCTATATTTTTGTTTGGGTGTGCATATGTTAAATTACAAAGGTTTCTTTTTTTTATTATTATTTAACATGTAATAAAATTCCTAAGGTCTCTTAGAAGCTTCGTGACATAGGAACCATACTTATTTCATTGGCAGATCCACACTTTGTTTCATTTGTTTGGTGTGTACGTAACTCTATTATGTGTTTATTGCTGATTTCAACAACGAACACTAGTGGTGTGTCGCTCTAGTTTGAATGTTTTCTTATTAGCTAGGAGATTTTCAAAAAATTAAGGGTACTTATATGCATGTATGTTGTTTTGAAGAATATCTCATTGTGTAGAAACCTAACTAGACTTTTATAAGAAGAATATCTTATTGTAAAAACACCTCGAAGGCTCTTAAACTGAATACCTACTCGGGACCGGCCCAATAGTAGAGCAGCTTAAGCCCTTGCTTTAGGCCTTAAAAAAATTAGTTATTGTTAATATATTTTTTCCTCGAAAATTATAATTAAATATTAATTGAAAGTTAAAAGATAACTATCACTATGAGTTGCTCTAGCATATTTTTTTAGAGTTTTCAAAACCATTCTATTACCCTTTTATTTCTATGATTCCAGTTTCCATTATTTTAATTTGCATTTTATCATGGTCTGACCAAGATGAACTTAGTATAATTGATAAAATAATATTTCATTATACTAAGTTCATCTTGATCTTGTAAAATTCAAGACCATTGTATTTGGATGATATGAGTGCTTTAACCTTACCCGCTGTCCTAAACGATGATAAACTCAATATTACATTTAGCATATTCCTTGTAGAGGTCTTCTTCTTCATCTTCTTTCATGTGCAATCAAGTTAATTAATTTTCCTTGTAGTTTTCTTTGGATGACACCGTAGAAGGCGGACTCCGGCTTGAACAGGCCCACTGAGCGGGGGGGGGGGGGGTACACCTACATAGACTCCGACGATCAAGTCAATGGTAGGCTTGGATTTATATAGTTATAGGTAGATGACATACCCATGAATGACACATTTAGTATGCATTTATAATGTTTTGTCTAGTGTTCTGCACTCATAATTTGGTTTTTATGGATTAGTGGGCTAGACCAAAGATACCAGATCTGGGTATTAATTCTATATCCCAGAATAAGGGCCATGCCCCCCCATTTCCGGCTTGCCTGAACCCGGGACCAGGATTGGGATACCAATTCACAACAGTTTCATTAAGATGATGATGCTTTTCACATCTTTTATTTCCTTTTCTCTTGCACCTATTGATCTTTCTTGTTCCTATTTGGTTGGTGCTTTCATGATTTCTCCATTTGCTAGATACATGCATATTTTGAATAATAATATGAGTAAGATGTTATATCTTTCCCTACACACTCGATTATTGTGGTTAGCAAAAACTAAGACTCGGGAGTTTGCTATCACTAAAATGACAAACTAGACAATCTCCCAACTCCAAGGAAAATTTAGTCATTGTAGAGAGTCCAAATCGATGTCACGTCAACATGGTAATGCGAAGTGGAGTTCAACATGGTGCAGAAGCCAGAAATCTATCAGGAGGACAGACCATTGGTGCAGGAGGGCAAACAATGGATTTTTTAAGAGATTTGTAGGAATGCTTAAACACAATCAAGACAAGGAATGATCTGGTAGAGCAGAGGAACAGAGAATTCGATAATAGAAATCAAGATTTGCAAAGAGAGATAGACGACCTGCATGGAAATGATCGCATGTCGGAGCTATCCATAGAAAACACTCCACGAGAAAATCAGACCATTGGTCAAAGAAACACAAGGGAAAATATGACTATCCCGAATGTGCCCATTGGCTAGTTTGAGAATTCACCTTTCACAGACGAATTGATGAACGATGATTGTAACACTCTCAATTTTGCTAATTAATTACTAAATAGGAAATTATTCCGCTAGAAAAATATTTCGATTCCGATTATATGATTAGAAAATATTGGAGAACGATATATTTTTAATTCTAGAATTTTTCGTTACGTTTTTAATTTTATAGTGCACGCGTAACGATCGAAATATACCAGTTATTCCAAACATATTTACATTCTAGAGTATTAATCAATAAAAGACAAATTCCTCTAACACTCCATACTCTCCATGTGGTCAAACCATACCCTAGACATAGGGAACTTGATTTTTAGTAATTGAGTGATTTTATAAAAATCGTTGAAGATGAAGATCCTGTTACTGTAGTTTTCTGTTTTGCTGGAAAAAGTTGTAACCTTGAGAAAATATTTCGCACTGTATTACTACTCAATAATTCTTGAAAAGTTTATATGTTGTGTGTTAATATGTATACTATATCATATCAAAAATTCATATTTTTCTGGGCACGTATGAATTTATTATATTTTTTAGACTAGCTACTGTCAGATCCTGTACGGTTTGAAAGAAGGGTTTTTCTGATCATCTTAAGTATTTTTAAAAATTCTGGAAAAATTCTATTTTGACCCTAACACTGTGAAGTAACTGTATAAATTAATTGGGGACCAAATAAAATCGTTTAATATTTATTTTACCCCTTTTAAAGAAAGGACAGCATGCTGAAGAGTCACTAAAACAAAGGAAAAACCACTTTTCCTTCAACTTTTGAATATTCGAAATTTATGAGCTTTTTAATACCAAATAAATCATTTTTAAGATGTTAATGATGTTTTCAAGGCTAAATGATTGTTTTGGACTTATTTATAAATTCCTATAATTTTTGGATATGGTTTAAATGATAATATGTCAAGAAGGACTAAAGTAAATTTCAAACAATGGTATTAATAGTAGAAGTTAATAAAGGCCTAAGTGCCAAAAGATGAATATAGAAAATGTGGAAATTGAATATATGACTTTTAAAGGTGTATTCTCCCTATTAGAATTATTATATGATTACCATGATAATTGCTTTGTTTTTGAGAATTAAACTGAAATTTGTGGTAAAGGATTTGACAAGGTGGTGTAATTAGTAATCTTTTGCAAAATGTTGTTTGAGCCTAGTTGTATGGATGGAATGTGAACCCAGTTGAATCCTTGTGATAAACTATGCTTAAAATTACTAAAGCACCTTAACATTGCATGTTTTGAAAATAGTATTTTCGAAAACTTCTATTAAGGAGGATTAAAAGGTAAAAGTGGTGCGTTGGCACAATAACGTTATACTCTAGGGAGTGGGTTTCGGCCTTTGGGGGCTTTAACCAGAGTGTGAGATGCCTAGGGGACTCGGTGGTAGCTCCCCGATGTCGGGCTACTCACTGAAAAAGCTCGGTTACCTCGACACGTCTCTAAAGTATATTCTGGATCGGTGGAGAGTACTGAGGTACATGGACTTGTACGAACGAAGTATGACTCCCGGTCACCTCCTTAATAGAAAGAGTCGCTAGCGATGATGTCGTTTTTTTTTGGAGTCTCATGCATTATGGTATCCTTAAGTGTACATGTTGTGTGATGTTACGAGTGAGAATATCAATTGTAAGCTATTGTAGATTTTCTGTTTAAAAATCTAAATATCCTGACTCTACTTCTACCAAACTTTGCTATATCTCACTCCTCTGTTTTGCGTTGTATTTATCTGTCTATGTATATATCTATTACGCGATACAATAGATGGCGGCTCGAGAGACCCTCTTGGAAATCAACTGTCCGATTGAATTGGGCTACTGGGAGCATGATGTATCTCGTGGGACGTCCACTTTTGTAGGAGAAGTGTCCTTTTGGATATCTCATCCGTCACTACCGATGCTTCGGTCCACTTACATTGGATCGGCCTTGACGTTGGTTATTCGGACACCCCCTGGTCTCATGCCTGTACCCGCAGTGTTCCGACCCGCCTTTCATCCTTCTTATTTCACTCCGTCTCTTGTGGAGCAGTACTCTGGTGGCCAGGGTTGGTTCTTCAACTCGCCTAGGGAGAGCTCTCTTGAGAGTGATCCGAGTGAAGATATTGGGACGGAGAGTGCAGCGTCCTTTATTTAGTTATATTTTAGTTAAGATAATTTGGATGACTATAATGTTTGATCAGTACATTTCCTATGTGCGACATCTTCTACTCTTCAAGTGGTAGAGTATTTTTTTTGTTATGTCGCCTAGGATTCCCAGAAATTTATGTTTGTTATCTGACTAATTAATATATCTATGTTATATTAGCTTATCGTATGTGTGTTAGTTACCAAATCTAAACTTTCATTCGACTAAGTTTCATTACCGTTTCGAATATACAACTACTAAGTTCCGAAAAATTTATCCGAAATTTAACCTCTCGATACGAGTATGATGATTTAGCCTTAATAACTTTAATTGAATAGCTAATTCCGCTTAGTATAAATTGGGGCGTTACAATGATGTTCCTAATAATGTCAAGCCGCCCTTGGCAGTACTGTATGATGGAGAAGGAGATCCTTAGGAGCACGCAAACTACTATAAAACACTTATGTTGTGTTAGGCCATGATGTGCCGTTTGTTCCCAAGAACCTCGATAAAAAAAGAAAATAAGTAGCTTAATAGGCTTCCTAAGAAATCTATATACAACTTTCGACAGCTTAGAGAGCTCTTCTAGCTTAGTTCTCTTTCAGTATTCCCAAGCATTCATAGGAGGACCTGGGAAACATTAAACAAGGAGTCAACGATTTCCTGAAGGATTATTTACACAGATATGATCAAGAGTCAATCCTAGTCGACAATTTGAACCTGAAGGTCATGAAAAATCAGCTCATATGAGGCCTCATGGTAAGTGAATTTTATTAACACATAAAGAGAAAGAATATTGGGGATCTAGCTCATTTCAGGCAAAAGGTAGAAGAATGGATAGCTATGGAAGAGGCATGTGTGGCCAAGAAGTACTACCTAAATGCGACAACCCATCCCTCCATAGGAAAAACTCCTACACGTCCTCCTTGGCCACCCAAGCCAGAGACCAAGTAGTATTGTGAGAATAGAGAGCCCCTATACCGAGATCGGTTTTCAAACTACACAGCTCTGAATGCAGGGAGATATCATATATTCTGTGAAATAAATAACACGGGAGTCATCAGGCCCGTCCTAAATCCAATCCCACTTACCCTCGGGTAGACCGATCTAAGCATTGTGAGTACCACCGCTTGTATGGTCACACAATAACGCAATGTAGATAGTTGAAAGATCACATTAAGTTGTTGACATGAGATTGTTACTTACGAGAATATGTGTAGAAGGCAGATGGAAATAATAGAAGTCAATCACGATTCCCCCACCTCGTCAAAGGCGAGAGCATAGCAGAGAGAGACCAGCGAATCAGATAATTAACAAAATATCAGATTGTTTTGCTAGATGGGGAGAGATGAACTCAGCAAGGAAGCGCCATTTACGCAATGTCATGACCGTAAAAACTAGGAGGTAAAGTGCAACACCACACAATAATTTCTTTTACTGCTGACAACTTCCATTGATGTTCTATCAAGAAAGATGATCCCATGTTAAAAGGTTAGTGTATGGTACATTCTAGAAGGAAACTTGACAAAATTTTTGTTATGGACTACATTACAAAAGCTATGCTTACGTGAGTCCTTGCTGGGAAGCTATGCTGGAGTATTAGTTTGTTTCGTAGGCGAGCAAGTGAAAGTGAGGGGGCACATTGTCATTCGCCGACCCTTCGTTGAACATGTTATTGGCAATAATCTCAACCCCTCATCTGAAAATAAGTATCCGGTCTTGAAAACACGAATAAACACCATCCGAGCAAATTAATGGGTAGCACGATAGTGCTTCAATGAGAGTTTGAAGATCACCAAGTCGCCTAACATACCTACAACTCCAGTGCACCAAATCCCAGCACAAGTCGCTGTGGATTTAGATCTAAGAAGAGATTTCATTAAAAGTAGACCTCAGCTAGTGGGAGAATTCAAAGCCATACTCCTAGACTTAAATCCTACACATACTACCAAGATAAGTACTAAACACTCATAGGAGCAAGAATATAAATTAATTTCTTTTTTGAAATTAAATGCTTATTTGTTTGCTTGGACACCAGCAGACATGCTAGCGATTGACCGTAACTTGGTATGGCATAATCTTGTGGTATTTCCTAGGTCCAAGCCGGGGAGCCAGAAAAAGTTAAAGATGGCAGAAGAAATGCGAGAAACGGTGCAAATTGAAACAAAGTCGCACTAAGAGAAAAATTCACAACAGCGACCAATGATATTGGTGGATAAAAAGGATAAATTGCTGGAAAACAGATTTTGCGACCGATTTGCATCGGTCGCAAAAAACCTGGTTGCAAATTTATTTGCGACTAAAAATGGGTTAGTCGCAAATTGCATCTGCAAAATTTGCTCACAAACGGTGTCGCTAACTTGTAAATTTTTGGTCTCGAAAATTCAAATTTTTTCAATCTTACGTTCAATCGCAACTTCGGTCGCAAAATAAACGCCTTGCAAATTGGCATCATTTTCGGTTGCAAAATAACAATTTTAATCGTCATTTAGTCCCAAAGCAGTGACAATTTTTGTGGTAAATAAAAGCGCAAAGCAAAAGCGTCAAAAGTACAAAAAAAGGCAAAAGATAGATCCCACTACATAAAGGAAAAACAAGTCTCGAAAGTATCACGAAATACATGAAAGGAAACAAATCCTAACTAGGGTAATCACTAAAATATGACTCTAGTGCCTGTGAAGGTGGAGGCTGTGTAGACAAAGGTTGTGTCGATAGAGGTTGTGTCGGCGGAGGTGGAGGCTGGGTAGGAGGAAAAGGAATGCCAGATGGTTGGCTGGAGGTTGAGGTAAAGGCTTGAGTAATAAAAGTCATAAACTGCATGTGTCTCTGATCATTCATGCTCATATATGACTGGAATTTTGTGCTAAGGGCGGTAATGCACGACCGCAACTGATGAATGAGGTTGGCACTTTGTGCTGGTGCTGGGTCTGGGTAGTAGAAGAGGATGCCTGCTTAATCAATATGGGACCTAGGTCCCCTTGAGACTAGACATTTTCCTTCTTACCCTTTCCTCTAACAAGCTTCAAGAAGAGGCGGTTTTATGCCTAAATGGAGCTCTCCCCATCTTCACTCTGCTATGTCTCAGGCAAACGACGATCAAACTCTTCCTAGACAAAAGACAAGTACAAGTGTTTTGAGTTAAGAAAACAAAAGCTTGAAGATATGTTTCTATTGATAACAATGGTATAGCCAACATAACAGTCTAGCATATATCAATTAAAAAATAGAGAAAACCCTACATAATAGTATTCTAAACAGCCACAAGTCTAATGCAAAATATTTAAGTACAATAGTTATATACACAAGTAACTTTAGAACTAAAAGTCACATGGTTCTTATTATTATTAAGATTATTATTAAGGATCTTATAATATCCGATTCGTATCAAAACTTCCAGAATGATTTTCTAGAAAGGGTTTTAAAACTTATTATTGTTAGGGTTAAATATGTTTTTAGTCCCCGAACTTTAGCGAGAATCCGATTTTAGTCCCTGAACTTTAAAACATCGATTTTTTGTATTTGAACTTGAAAAAAGTTCACTTTTAGTCCCTCCGTACATTTTTTAGTCATGTGGCAAATTGAGAGCCCTTCATCGGGTCCACGTGTCAATAGATTAGATTGCCATGTCACCAAAAAAATGTGCGGAGGGACTAAAAGTGAACTTTTTCAAAGTTCAGGGACTAAAAACTGACGTTTTAAAGTTTGGGGACTAAAAACAATTTTTCGCTAAAGTTTAGAGACCAAAAACATATTTAACCCTTGTTATTATTAAGGATTTTTTCTAAATTAAACTTGAACACTACACAAACCTCTCTTTGCGAATTCAGAACGAGCATGACCAGTGGGTGTTGAATTGAAAATGTGAGACTTGAATGCCTGAGGAATGCAATGTAATAGAAAAAAAAATGAGAGAATGAGAAAATATGGGGCTCAAGCAAGTGAAGGCATATTTATTTGTTATTGGCTATGTTTCAGAATAAACTCACGTAATGTATGTTATTAGCCTACGGTTTAATCGATTGCCCTTATTCAAGAATTTATCTACAACTTTATTAACCATAGCTGAATAATCACAGCTAAAAGTGCATTTTCTAGTAGTGCTTTCTTGTATTGTACTATATCATAGTTAAGTATGATATTAGAGTTTCTTGTGGATCTAGCAATAGCAGGAAAAGTTGCTACGCTAGCAATGTGAATGTAAACAGGACGATAGGGGCAGTATTGATTACGTAAGGCTGCAAATCAATAAGCAGTCTCACAAATTCATTGTGGAAATTACTTTAGCACTCTTTTCTCAAGCTCATGATTCTCAACTAGTTTATTATGGTAATAACTTTATTTTGTGTTGGTGTACTAAAGTTGAAGTCAATTGTAACCGAGAATGTCAGTCAAGTCACATACTATTTCAATTTAAGATTATCGCGATTAACCTTGAACTCATCTTTATAACATCTCATAATCTAATTGCATAATAATAAAATTCATCATCAATAATCCATGGCTATATGACCTAAAAAGAAACCAAACAATTGAAAAACATAATAAAAATTGGTATGAAAATCAATATAAAACCCTAAAATACAAAAAAGCTCTATTTGATCATAAAATTGATCATCAATAATTGGTTAAGGATAAAGGGTTATAAAGCAAGATGTAATAATTTGATAATAAGTCAGGAAGGACTTATTAGCAAATTAGAGATAAAAAATAAGTAATTAGTGTTATTAAGTAGGACAATGTCAATTTGGTAGCTTAAATGCATAAATATCAGTGTAACTCACATTTTTGAATTACGAATGAAATTCTCGTGTTTTCCTCTCTGCACTGTTTTCCTCTTCTCCAAGTCACATTTGGTTTCACTTCTTCCGTGAGACTCCCTATTCTCCTTAGGTTTTTGAATTGTATCCCTAACCTACCATATCAATTGGTATCATCCCTGTCCCTTCCATGGCCGATAGCACAAGAAGTCAGCAAGTGATGAAAGATATGGAAGACTGCTTGGAATGCAAGCTGTTCAACCTTCTTGATTCGAAATTCATGTAGCTGGCCGCATCTTTGTAGAACACCATGCAGGAATCCATGACTAAGCGCTTTCAAGATTGGTCCAAGAACAACGGTGATTAAATACATTCTGCGGCTTTGTTGGGCGATTACCTTCGTAGTGAACCCACGGGGACAAACCACTACTCTTGTGGTACAAGACTTACACGCATTGATTTCCCTCGTTTCAATGGGGAGAATGTCAATCAATGGATTTACCAATGCGAAAATTACTTTTTGATTGACAATACTCCCAAAGATGTTAAGGTACATTTGGCACTTGTACATCTTGAAGGCAAAGCTTTGTAGTGGCGTACGGCCTTCACAAAATCTTTGGTGTTCCGAGCTATTCCTTCTTGGAAGGACTATTTGCTAATGTTGATTGACTAATTTGGTGTTGTTTGTAACGACCCAATTGCCGAATTAATGAACCTTCGAGAGCAGAATTTTGTGATTGAGTATCATGAGGCCTTTGATGCTATTATCTCGAGACTGGAATTATCGGAGGATTACAACTTAAGTTTTTTCTTGGGCGGCCTCAAGCAAGAGGTGCAGATCATGGTCAGAATGTTCCAATCGTACACAATTCGAAGGGCATTTTCATTGGCCAAAATGTAGGAATCTTCGAGTTCCCAAGCTTGCCCTGCTTCTTGGGTACCAAAACCTTCCAAAACTATACCCACTGCGAAAGAAATTCTGCTAACACCTTCACCAACCCCAACTGAATTCTTCTTCTCTTAACTCCACTATAGGTCGTCCTTACAAGAGATTAACACCGGCCTTCATGGTTGAGAGGAGGTTTAAAGGGTTGTGTTACTTTTGTGATGAGGTTTACACACCAGGCCACAGTGTTGTCCACAAGAAGTTGCAGATTCACGTGTTGGAGATTGATGATCAAGATGCGGATGAGGTAGTGGTTCAGGAGACTATGGATTCGGAGCAGCACAATTTAGGAGAACATCCGATTTTGGTTCATGCATTTACCTGTTTGATGAACTACATGGCTCTTGCATTTTGTTTAAAATATATCTAAGATTAGGCTATAACCAAGTAAGAATGCACCCCAATGATTTTCATAAGACTGCTTTCAAAACCCATGGGGGCCATTATGAGTATTTGGTATTGCCATTTAGCTTGACCAATGCTCCATCTACCTTGCAAGGGTTAATGAATTCAATGGATTACTTAAGAAAATTCTTACTTGTTTTCTTTGATGATATCATAATATATATTCTTTCAAAGATTATTTGTTGCATCCAACACAAGTCCTTGATATAATGCGGGCTAACCACCTATTTGCTAGAAAATCTAAATGTTATTTTGCAGTTCCTAGGGTGGAGTACTTGGGCCATTTCATCTTAGCAGAAGGTGTTTCTACCGACCTTTCCAAAGTGACCATTGTACAAAATTGGCCATTACCTACAACCATCAAGCTGCTTAGAGGCTTTTTGGAGTTAGGTGGCTATTATCGTCGGTTTGTGAGGGGTTATAGAAGAATCGCAAGGACACTCACTGACCTCCTAAAAGAAGACAATTTCAAATGGACATTTGAAGCCAAGGCAGCGTTCAAGATTTTGAAGGAGATGTTAGTCAAGACTCCTATCTTAGCTTTTACTGATTTTAATAAAGTTCTTCATGTTCAATGCTTGATTCTTGAATCTTTGATGTTTGAATCCAATATCTAAGTTGATATCCACCTTGTATGTGTTGTTAAGCCACCAACCTACATGTTTTGAGTCTTCTTTGTTGAATTTTTGTTGTTTGGATTTTTGTGTCATTTTTTACACACTAGGTGTTTGGGAAAATGTCTAAGTGAGTTTTTTCTTGTGTCATCCATTGTTTCTTGCTTTTGTCCATTAGTTTCATGAATTTCTATCACATTTGTTACTTCTTGTGCCACATCACTCTTGTTAGCTAGATTCCACCATTTCACTTATTGAGCACATTGTGATATCTTTGTTTGAACACTTGTTTTACATTTTTTGTGTTAAGTGTGTGATTTGGTGTGACATAGAGTGCATCAATTGTTAATAAAAAATAAAAACAAGGGTTCACAAAAGAAAAATAAAAGAGAAAGTACAAAATAAATAAAGAAAACAAAGAACAGAAAAGTTAAAAAGGCAATTCTATACACTAGAAAAAGCATAGAATATTTTTTAAAAAAAAAAGAGAGAGAGAAAAGATAAGGGTGATTATAGTTTGCAAACTTATATCTTGTTTGTCACATTTCTTGTCATACACACTTATACATATCTTGTGAATATTTTACACAACACTTGTTGGTGTTTTTGGATTGCTGGACTTGTGGTGATTTGGTTGCTATTCTTCTAGCTAGCTTCCGTATTTTTCTTGAAATTGTCTTGTTTTCCTAGTTCTCCATTCTTTGTGCCATTGTCACATTTTTGTTCATACCTTTTTGAGTGCCATTCATTTGATAGAGTCATCGTCTATTGCTTGTCTTTGTCCCCTCTTTGTTTTCACTTTTGAGTTTTCCTTTCCTTCGTACTTTTTGTGTCATTCTAATTGTGGTGTTTCTTGATAAGCTCTTTGGTGATTTGCCACTTTGGTACCATAAAATTAGGGAGAATGGATATGACTTTCAAGTTTTCTTTAGCTTCCTTGTTGAGTTCCCTTTTCAAGAGATGGTGAGTGGTAAAAGGCAAGCGAGTCCATTATAGAGGAAGCCATCAAAAATGTGATACACGGGTGTTTTTGTTTTTACTTTTTAGTGAAACACTTGGTGAGATTGTGTGTATCTTGTGAGGTTCTTAGTTAGTTTTATTTTTTCACTTTTGATTTATTGTATATTTTTCTTATTTTTGATTTAGTTTGGCTACTTGGCTATATAGGATTTTCTTTGATTATTTGTATTTTTCAACACATTTGTAGTTTGTTGGTTTGTGTATATTTTGGATTTTGTGCCCATGTCAATTGTATTTAGTCATGAGGAATTTTCTTTGATTCTCGTGGTGAAAGAGCATTTGATGGCTTGGCAAGGAGGAGTTTGAACTCATGATTATGACTCTCATAGAAAGCAAGTAAGAGCCCAACCTAGACATGAAAGAGTTAGTATTTCTACTCCCAATACTAATGAGTATGATGCTAGACATGCCTTGCATAATTGTCATAGATGTTTTAGGCTTGGATTGGATAGCTATGATACTCATCCTTGAGATGCTACTCATACTAGTCATGCTACTCTTATTAGAAATTCTACATGTGATGCATATGCTTAGCATTCTAGAGATGGTAGTATTGATGGTAGTCATGCTAGGAAGCACTCTAAAAAGAAGAGAGATTATGCTATAGTATAGGAGGCTCATAGATTACATTCGGAGATGATGATGATGAGAGAGTCAAAGTTGAGAGATGAAGAGGAAATGATAAAAAATAAAATTTTAACCAACATTTCGCAAGGGATAAGTGAATTGAAAAGGATGTTTATCCAAAAACATAAAGAGTGTGAAGATGATGTGGTTCACATAAGGGAGGAAAGTATTACTTGTGTCGGTAGGAGTAAGGTAGAGGATGTTGTGTGTTTCCAACAACCTTTCCTTCCTTTGGATTCTAATGTTTCATCTCTCGACATCAATAATCACCTTCATTGTCAAGCTTTGTCTCCTTTCAAGGTTTGTAATGAGCTTCAACTTGAAGAAGTAAGAGGTAACTCTTTGGCCAAAAAAGATATGGATTTAATTTTCAATATTTCATTGCCTTCATTAGTTAGTACTCTAAGGTATACCTCTCTCTTCCTTCCTTTTGATTCCTTGACTCATTGTTATTTGGATCCATTTCCTTAAGTGTGAATAGGTTTTGGATAGTCAAGTTTGGAAACTTTCTTGTGCTTTGCTTGAACAATACATTATGCTTTATAGTGCTATTATATATACTGATACACATGTACCATATTTTTCATATCATCAAGGTATTTTAAATGATCATGTTGAGGACGAATTTTAAATCGTAGTTTGAGTATTCTAGAAATGGTTCCAATCACACATAAACTATATGAGATGATTGTGCCCGCCTGTGAGATGTAAATAACAATGAAATGTAGAAACAACATTCTCTCTTAAGAAGAGAAACACTTAGAGTCCAGAGAACTTACAAAATCAGAATCTTTCTTTGTCAAAAGATGGTAAAACTTTCATCTTACACTATTGACGCTCGTCATACGTCCGCTGAAATAAATGCACTCACATGATTAATTAAAAAGATCGTTGCATTTATTGATTAAATCATGACCATTCAAATAAGATCTATTGGTCAATATTAGCGTTCTTATTTATCACAAAAAGTGTTCTCATTTGATATGTCCTCAATATTTATACACATACACATACACATACACACACACACATATAAATTCATATAAATAAATATAAAATAGAATAAACAGCAAAAAAAAATAGCATATTTAAAGTTTATTTTACACTTGTAAAAGAAGTTTATTTAAATCTTTTTTTCAATTTTGGTTTTGTTTTTTCTATTGAATATTCATTGAAGGACATACAAGGATGAAAAAGTAGAGTCTTGAAAGCAAAAAAAAAAAAAAGAGGCCCAACATGTATGGCCCAACAGACACTATATAACTAAAACGAAACCCTAAGTTAGTAGTCATTCCGAGCACACTTAGTTCTATGCGCCGTCAGGCACCCTGGTGATCTCTATAATCGCATCGCTTCTGTCTTCCTTGCTCTTGCTCACCAATCACGACTACCTAGTCCATGTTCTATTACCTTGGTGGTGATGAAGCTTGGTCTCAATCTAAAGGTCCAATCACGCGTTGTGTGAGCTTCAATCCACAAGTAAAGATGTAAGAATTCCCTGATTCCAAAAAGTTCTTTCTTTTATTATTACCTTCCTCGCCTATGTATAAGACCGAATCCATTTGCAATTTTAATCGGTGTTTTTAGAGATTTTAGGCATATTGAGATTTTGCATTCAATGTGAATCGCATGGGGTGCTGAGATCATAAAAGCATAAGATTTTGAGATTAAAATCGCGATTTTGACTACCATGTTTAAATGTGACAACGAACCTACACCATTGACAAGGTATTTATTCTTCTACTCTTCTATAGTAATAGCAAAGTTGAACCTGCGATGCTTTCTCTTTACTAAATTATCTTAATTTCAAACACAGTGATTATAGGGGGATAAGTCGAGACTGCTGTTCACTATATTAATCAGTGTTTGAAATCAGAGAAAGTTCTTGTGATTTTGATGTAAGTGATGCTTTAGGACTTCGTTTTAATTTTTCATATTATAAACTATTCACTTGATGCTCATTGCATTCTCTCTCAAGATTGTCGATGGGATTATATTATTGGAAATTTAAACCTTACATATAAGGGAATTTTAAATATATATTTAATGAGTAGATTGTATCTTTAAGGGAAAACTTCTACTTGTTTTACGAACGCGAAAATTTCTCTCATTCAACGTAGAGCAAGCCTCCTAAGAAAGTTATTAGAGAAAAAGAGATTTCACTAATTTCCTTTTGTTTTCCATCTGTTTATATCTCAAAAACTTTTATAACAAAACATACCGACTCTAAAATATTCCTAATTGGGCAAGGCCCATTACAAAAACTCTACAGTTATTTATAATCCCTAATATATACTAATATATAACATTACACATCCTTTGAAATTAACCTTATCCTCAAGGTCCAAAATATTTTTTTTTTGCCTTTTTTTCCAATCTGGTCTTGGAGGAAACATGGACTCTAAACAAGTGAGGTCCTTTCCTCTCAGAATTCGTATGGCTTGAGACAATTTGATGTTGAAACCATTGCCAATCTTGAGTGACACATTAAGCATGCATTTGTGGATAAAATTAAGAGTCATGTGTTCCTAGAAGCAAGCAGCAAGATGGGAGAAACATGTGGAATGGTATGGATTATGTGTGTGAGGTCCACGAGGAGTGACACAAGGGTATGAGAGAAGGAAGAAGAATGATAGTGAAGGATCATGTAGGTATGATATGGAGGGTAATTAAGTGAATTTTTAGGAAAAGGAGGAGAGAGACAGTTAATGGAAATTTGAATTAGTGGCTTGGATGAAGAGAGAGAAAAATGATGGTGTTGTTCCAATGGATGAGAGTGGGTATGATGATGATGCTTTACAACTGGCACAGGGAAACGTGAGTTAAGCTTAAGTGGCACTTCAACCAAAAAAAATCATGCAGCATGCAAAAAAGTGGAACATTACCTTGACAAGGGCCAATAGATGTAAGCCCCACTAAATCAGACAGAGAAGAACGAATTGCAATGTTATGCAAGACATAAGCAAAATTTGTTTGAACCATTGAAGGTTGATGATGCCTGGTGAGAAAGAGACGCTGAGTAAGCATGGATGGAAGGAGGACATTGAAAATCCAACGGCAGAATCATTTAAGAGTGTCGGAGAGAGAGAGTCTTGAAGGTGTTAGTCAACAATTCTGATGGTCCAAAAGGAGAGAGAGGGTGCGAGACTTTGTGAGGAAAAAAGTCTTATAAGCTAATGAATCAAGAGAAAACGCATTGTATCCATGCTGGTAGGGAAGAAGGACACTTAACAGTCAACAGAGAGACTGTAGAGGTCACACCTTGACCATCACTCTTGCTTGCTTTTGGATCCAAAGTCCGCGAGGTGAGATCAAGGGAATAAACGATAGAAATTGATTTATCTAAAACTGGTTGTGGTTTTTCTGAAATTAGTGACTATGTATTCAGAACGAAGTAAGGTGGTGCCTACTCCATGATGGATGCAGCGGGTGCGGCCTTTGACTCGGCAATCGGAGCAAAGGAGTATGATGGTGGTGGCATGGTGACGCGGTTGCATTTTTGAAAGTGAAAGAAACCCCCACTTGCTAACAAAAAGATAGTGCAAAATGAGGGACCCTGATATAGCAAAGCCAAATGAAGAAACACATAAATTTTATATGATGTAAATAAAGGAACGCTTGAGAAGAGGTATGTTATGTCTGCCTAGTGCCTACCTTTCATTGACATAGCCACGAAATCACCGTATTACAACAAATATAGTATGTTGAAATTTACAGAAGTGACAAGTGCTAGCAGATAGCAAGACCAAAGTTAGATATTTGTAATTTAATGATACATTGACTACCTCTTTTCTTGTTTTTGATTTCATGCTGTGTATCTAATGGAAAACTATTCCTTACAAAGGTTTCAAAGTTTGTCGATGTCTATTCGTTACATGTGACAATGAACCTACACCCTGTACGAGGTGTTTATATTTCTTCTCTTTAGTAGAAAAAACAAATATGACCCATCACTTTAAATTTAGTTAGTTATCTTTAGTGCAAACATGGTGATGATAGTGGAGATAAGCCAAGACCCATACCCTCTATCCTTTGAGTTGAAAAAGGCTATAGACTATTTGAAAGAAAAAAAAAACTCCTTCATGGGATTTAGATTAAAATGATAGTTGAGGACTTCATTTTAATCAAAGACTAAACAAGATAGACATTCGTTCCTTTGAAATACGTCTATAGCATTTTTCAACTCATGATTTGGGGGCAAGGGTCTTGGCTTATCCCCATTAGTGTTTCATTTGAGATGATTTAACAAATGGAAAACGTTTGAGGGTCAATTTGTCTAATATTGCAGAAGAAAAGAAGAATAATTACCTTGTTCTTGGTCTTGGTTCGTTGTCGCACCTAAGGAATAGAAATCCACATACTTTGAAACCCGGTTAAGGAATAATAAGCCATCAGATACGCAAAATGAAGTCAAGAATCAAAAAGACAGATAATCAAAGTATCGTGAAATTAAAAATATTTATCTATTAACCCGCTTTCCGCCAACACTTCTCAATTATGTAAATTAGTTTATACTTTTTTCCTTGTATTATGGCGGTTTCGTGGTTATGTTAATGAAAGGTGGGCAGTAGACAGAAAGAACATACCTCTATATTAAAGTTTTTCTAGATTGACATCATGTGGAATTTCTTTGTTTCTCAATTTGCCTTTGCAATTGGATCTCAATGCAGATCTTTGTGAGGATAAAAAGGCTTAGAAGCTTCTGGATTTAGAGAAAATACATTGTTCTTATTCGCCAAGACCCATACACTCTATTCTTGAGTTGAAAAAGGCTATAGCCTATAAACTAATTGAAAGTAACAAAATTCCTTCAAGGGATTTCCATGTAAGATGGTTGAGGACTTCATGTTAATCAATATCCCTAGATAGACTTTCGTTCCTTTCAAATACGTTTGTAGCCTTTTTCAACTCATGATGTGTGGGCAAGGGTCTAGGCTTATCTCCAATACTATCTGTGTTTCCTTTGAGTTAATTTAAATAAATTTTTCACATGCATCATATTTTTCCTTTTTCTTTTCTTCATTTTCTTTGTTTTTTCTATCATCTCTCTTATTTTCCACTCATAACCCTTATTATGAAAAGGAAAGCATTCCTAAATTTGTTGTTTCTACCATCTCTCTTCTTTTTCTTTTCCACCATTACGCATTTGTTTTTTCTTTTGCCTGGACTTTGTGCTCCTTTTTTTCTTGAATTTTTTTATTTTGCCCTATGTTTTATTTTTCTGGATAGGCTCTAATACCGTCTTAGAAATGATAAGGCCTAACTCTCCTCAAAAGCTAGCTCACGAGGAGAGGGTTGCCTAAGGCCTTATATGTAACGCCCCAATTTATACTAAGCGGAATTAGCTATTCAATTAAAGTTATTAAGGCTAAATCATCATACTCGTATCGAGAGGTTAAATTTCGGGTAAATTTTTCGGAACTTAGTAGTTGTATATTCGAAACGGTAATGAAACTTAGTCGAATGAAAGTTTAGATTTGGTAACTAACACACATACGATAAGCTAATAAAACATAGATATATTAATTAGTCAGATAACAAACATAAATTTCTGGGAATCCTAGGCGACATGACAAAAAAAATACTCTACCACTTGAAGAGTAGAAGATGTCGCACATAGGAAATGTACTGATCAAACATTATAGTCATCCAAATTATCTTAACTAAAATATAACTAAATAAAGGACGCTGCACTCTCCGTCCCAGTATCTTCACTCGGATCACTCTCAAGAGAGCTCTCCCTAGGCAAGTTGAAGAACCAACCCTGGCCACCAGAGTACTGCTCCACAAGAGACGGAGTGAAATAAGAAGGATGAAAGGCGGGTCGGAACGCTACGGGTACAGGCATGAGACCAGGGGGTGTCCGAATAACCAACGTCAAGGCCGATCCAATGTAAGTGGACCGAAGCATCGGTAGTGACGGATGAGATATCCAGAAGGAGACTTCTCCTACAAAAGTGGACGTCCCACGAGATACATCATGCTCCCAGTAGCCCAATTCAATCGGACAGTTGATTTCCAAGAGGGTCTCTCGAGCCGCCATCTATTGTATCGTGTAATAGATATATACATAGACAGATAAATACAACGCAAAACAGAGGAGTGAGATATAGCAAAGTTTGGTAGAAGTAGAGTCAGGATATTTAGATTTTTAAACAGAAAATTTACAATAGCTTACAATTGATATTCTCACTCGTAACATCACACAACATGTACACTTAAGGATACCATAATGCATGAGACTCCAAAAAAAAACGACATCATCGCTAGCGACTCTTTCTATTAAAGAGGTAACCGGGAGTCATACTTCGTTCGTACAAGTCCATGTACCTCAGTACTCTCCACCGATCCAGAATATACTTTAGAGACGTGTCGAGGTAACCGAGCTTTTTCAGTGAGTAGCCCGACATCGGGGAGCTACCACCGAGTCCCCTAGGCATCTCACACTCTGGTTGAAGCCCCCAAAGGCCGAAACCCACTCCCTAGAGTATAACGTTATTGTGCCAACGCACCACTTTTACCTTTTATTCCTCCTTAATAGAAGTTTTCGAAAATACTATTTTCAAAACATGCAATCTCAAGGTGCTTTAGTAATTTTAAGCATAGTTTATCACAAGGATTCAACCGGGTTCACATTCCATCCATACAACTAGGCTCAAACAACATTTTGCAAAAGATTACTAATTACACCACCTTGTCAAATCCTTTACCACAGATTTCAGTTTAATTCACAAAGCAATTATCATGGTAATCATATAATACTCCTAATAGGGAGAATACACCTTCAAAAGTCATATATTCAATTTCCACATTTTCGATATTCATCTTTTGGCACTTAGGCCTTTATTAACTTCCACTATTAATACCATTGTTTGAAATTTACTTTAGTCCTTCTTGACATATTATCATTTATACCATATCCAAAAATTATAGGAATTTATAAATAAGTCCAAAACAATCATTTAGCCTTGAAAACATCATTAACATCTTAAAAATGATTTATTTCGTATTAAAAAGCTCATAAATTTCGAAAATTCAAAAGTTGAAGGAAAAGTGGTTTTTCCTTTGTTTCAGTGACTCTTCAACATGCTGTCCTTTCTTGAAAAGGGGTAAAATAAATATTAAACGATTTTATTTGGTCCCCAATTAATTTATACAGTTACTTCATAGTGTTAGGGTCAAAATAGAATTTTTCCAGAATTTTTAAAAATACTTAAGATGATCAGAAAAACCCTTCTTTCAAACCGTACAGGATCTGACAGTAGCTAGTCTAAAAAATATAATAAATTCATACGTGCCCAGAAAAATATGAATTTTTGATATGATATAGTATACATATTATTGAGTAGTAATACACAACATATAAATTTTCAAGAATTATTGAGTAGTAATACAGTGCGAAATATTTTCTCAAGGTTACAACTTTTTCCAGCAAAACAGAAAACTACAGTAACAGGATCTTCATCTTCAACGATTTTTACAAAATCACTCAATTACTAAAAATTTATGAAACTAACCCAGAAATGACCCACTTTGAGTCTAGTTTTTCATAAAAATTTTTCTAAGTTAAATCTGTTTCCCACGTGGTGCAGAAAAACCAAAACATTCTGACTGTTCAAGAAATGACCTTGGGTCACTCAAAAGTCCATATAAAATCAAATACAAGATCAAAAATTACAAATGATACCAATCTGGAAAGCTAACACACAGATCTATCATCATACAAATTTTCGTACGCATCTAAATAGAATAAGAGCTTTAACGGTACGCACAAAGTAACTCTAGTAGCATAAACTCACCAGACAGAATAGAGCAATAATGTTTCAAGAATCAAAATAAGATCTTAACATCATCCAAAAATTATGAAACTTTACCAGTAGTTAAAACACATCTTAAAATGATTTTTAAGCATGGAGCTGAATTATCCAATGATCAATTCTCAAAATATGGGCTCTAAATCAACAGGCATAAGACAGAACCAGCTTTGAAAGTTAATGAATGAAGAGGGTCTAGGGCCAACCCTCACCCAAATACCCAACTAAATTCTACACTAAGCTATTCTCACTTCCCCTTACCAAGGTTATCTTCAAGGATTAAAGGGGTTGATGAAGGGTAGAGCTTCCAAAGTTATCACTACAAGCAACACCAATTTTGGACTCAAGAAAATTTTAGAGAGAAAGGAGAAGAGAAGCTTGTGCTTTTTGGTGTGTTTGGAAGTGAAGTAGAGTCCCCTATTTATAGAGGAAGTGGGCTGAGATTTTTGAGGGGTCTTGGAGTGTTTGGAGAGCTTTGTTGAATAGTTGAGGGGTACATGAAGGCATGGTGTGAATAGTTGGAGTGGTTGAGGCAAATCAAGTTCCCTATGTCTAGGGTATGGTTTGACCACATGGAGAGTATGGAGTGTTAGAGGGATTTGTCTTTTATTGATTAATACTCTAGAATGTAAATATGTTTGGAATAACTGGTATATTTCGATCGTTACGCGTGCACTATAAAATTAAAAACGTAACGAAAAATTCTAGAATTAAAAATATATCGTTCTCCAATATTTTCTAATCATATAATCGGAATCGAAATATTTTTCTAGCGGAATAATTTCCTATTTAGTAATTAATTAGCAAAATTGAGAGTGTTACATTATACTTCTATTATAGCTCTTATCCTAGGCAATGTGAGACTTTTTTCAGCCAACACTCTCCCTCAAGTCTCACTGATTTTTTATTTTTTTATTTTAGCCTAGTTGTGACCTGCCTCAAAGAGAGAGTATTATTTTCGTCCAAGTTCTTCTCCATCGCCATGTCGGCGACTCTATCATTTTAATAGGCCTTTGCCGTTTTATTACTAGCTTTGATTTCCAAATGACAAAACCTTAATAAAATAATTAGTACTACCGTGTACTTGTAGTCACTTTCAATGGCCAACCACCCTCCATTTCAAAACTCGTCTTGATCATCCTTTAATAATAATAATAATAATAATAATAATAATAATAATAATAATAATAATAATAATAATAACATTTTGATGAGAAAGAAAAGAATATGATAGGTGTAGTGATATTGGGTGAGCAATTGTGTTCACGCTACATGAATTTTAATAACAACCAATAACAGCCTTTGTAGGAATTGAAATTACAGTGGTCTTAAAAATTTATGAATGCTTTTCTTTTCTTAATTTGATTGAATTTTAATTGTTATGCCCATTAAATGTACTCCATGTGGTCCTTAATATAAGGCAGTATATTTACCTAAATTAGACATACTAATAAAGTTAGTTAGTTGCATCAATTACTCCAAAAACTTGTGTGATATATCAATTCTACCCTTCATTGAAAATTGTGTTTCATAATTGTTACAAGTATTTTTCTATTGCATAAGTTAAGAAACCAAAGGTAGAAAGTTTTTCTTGGAAAAAACAAAAATTTAACGGGATTATATTTAATATACAATTAATTATGTGCTTTCTTTCCATCTTTAGTTTCTTAACCTATGCAATATTGCACAAGTTAGAAAAACTCGTGTTACACTAAAGTTAAAGAATTCAATAGGGGCAAATAAAAAAAACCATAAAAATATCATGGGATTTGTGAAATATCTTATAAAAAGGACCATAAAATTCACCTAAAATGTTCCTTATAATAAAGACTAGAGGGAGTAATTCCTACTACCACAACCAAAATCACAAGTACCTCTTCTCTTCCCTCAATCTAATTTTTAGTACTTGTCGTCTTTTGGTTTTCTCTACAAATTATTTTTGTTTAATAAATTTTGTTTAGAACAATGTGGTTTGAAGTTTTCAGCTTTGACTTTATTGTCCATTCTTTTATAAGTTATGTATATCATGGAAAGAGAGGAAGATTCCCATCGTGGGAAATAATGAAAATTTAAATAAGAGACTTTAGATATAATGATGAAAATTCAACAACGATGATGTTAGACACAAAAACTACAACAAAAAAGTTGGTGGCTTTTATGATGGTCTAGTTTTTTTTTACTAAAGCATAGTGTTGTAGTTTTTGTAAGTTGTAAGTTGTTTTTCTCATGTGCAAATATTGTTATTAAATCTCCCTTCTCTTCTTCTTCTCTATTGCCAAAACCTCCCCGTTTGCAACAATCTCTACCATGTGAGATCCACCTTCTGAGATCTGCCTCCTTCATCTCCGTCTTTGACGCCCTCTCCCTTCGTTCAATGTTGGCATGGACAAGTTCGCTACCTTTTGAAATCCTAATTTGCAACCAGGAACTCAACCTCAACTTTCTCTCTCTCAAATGCGAATTAGGGCATCAAAGGCGAAGGAGCTTCACTCAAAATTAAGGACTTCCCTCAACAATTAAAGCAGAGTTGAACAAGAGAGAAAAATGGAAAAATGAAAAACTAGATTGATTACAGAAAGGGAATACACGACTTTTAAAAGCCAAAGCAAAGAAACCCTAATTGGCCAAGGGAAAGGCCGGAGACCCAAAAGGAGGCGCAAGCAATGCATCCAAAAAACAGAAGCATGCCCAAAACCAAAAACATAAAGAAATAATTTTATATCTCCAACACCCTCCCTTAAGCTGGAGAATATATTTAATATTCCTATCTCGGAAAGCATATTGTCAAAGGGCGAAGGTTCAAGAGGTTTTGTTAAAATATCTGCTAACTGATGAGCAATTCAATGGGTAACATTATAAAAAGGCCCTTTTGCAGTTCTTCGCGAACGACGTGACAGTCAATTTCTATGTTTTTCGTTCGTTCGTGAAAAATAACATTGTGGTCAATGTGCCTACCAGAATTATTGTCACAAAAAAACTACCCGGGAGAAATATAACTAATCCCTAAGTCTTTTAAAATGTAATCTAGCCACTGTATTTCACAAGTGGCACTGCAATGATTCAGAAGATGATCAGGCCCTTGCTTCTTATATTTCAAAGATATAAGAGATTTTCCTAAAACTATACAAAAACCACTAACAGACCACCTACTTTGTGGGCAAGTGGCCTAATCAGAATCACTAAAACCCTTTAATTGTAAAATGTTACCAGTGGCATAAAAAATGCCCTGTTCTTTAGGTAGAGCAAAGGGATGGAGCCTTTATTTACCTTCATAGTGCCTTTCCCCATAGGCATGAGAACTGGTTTCCCTGCAAGAAGGCCAAAATTCTCAAGTAAGTCCAAAGTGTATTTACTCTGAGAAATTGAAATCCCGAGTTTTGATTTTGTTATTTCCAGACCCAAAAAATAGCGTAATTCACCAAGATCTTTCAATTGAGAATGAGTATTCATTAAGGTTTTTAAAGAAGCAATATCAGTAGCGTTATCCCCACAAATTAATAAATCATCAACATACACTAAGATGAAAATGTAGGAATGGGCAGTATGACGAATAAAGAGAGACTTATCATACAAGGATTGTATGAAATTCATTTTCTTCATAAAACTAGATAATTTTTTTAACCACATACGACTAGCCTGCTTAAGACCATCAAGACTATTGTTCAATTTGCAAACCATGTTAGAACCAGAAACAACTAACCCCTGCGGAGGGGTCATATAAACTTCTTCATGGAGGTCTCCATGAAGAAACACATATTAACGTCAAGCTGCATGCTCGGTATGACTTGAAAATGCACACAATAATCAACTCTCAAGTGCCATAGAAATTGATGACAATGAAAAAGCTTAAAATCACATAGAGTAAGGTTGCAATCATCAATCAAGCAATGAACAAGAAACATATTAAACTTATAACCAAAAGGAAAAACACAAAGCTTAAGTCCTCAAAGGTCTTGATCAACTTGGTCTTGCATATCATTCATATCAAGTCACATACACACAATTCAAGTACAATCAAGAGTTCTTTTGATTATGGGTGTAATGAGGCTAGACTACAAGAAAACTTGTTTTTCAAGATAATCAAAAAGAATCTAATCATTGCAATGCATACTTAATTCCCTCCAACCTGACTTGTACTTAACCCTTTTATGTGCTTTAAAGAGACCTCTCTAGTCAAACTCCGATTTTTTTTCTTTTTTTTTTTATAATTTGTTTATCTTTAATTCTACTCCTACCCTCATTCTTTTTCATGCAACTAGTTAAGGCCACTAACCTCAACTACCTGACTACTCAAGTAATGAAAACGAGCTCCCAATGTTCTTTCGCGCAAAAAATCAAGGCTGCTAACCTCGATCCCCTAGCTACTCAACACATTGAAAACTTGAGCACAACTTTTCTTCTTTTTATTCTCTTTCTTTTTTTTATATATAGAATGACTAGAGGCATTATATTATTAGCACAATTAACCAACATCCAACATAACCAGAACCAAGTACGCATGCATCAATTCAACTCATCAAAGGTGATGATAACAAATTTTTAGGCTCAAAGATGCAGGTGAAAAGAATAAACATTAAGGCTCAACTTGGTTGCCAAAAATTGGAATTTAATCATTTAACAACGGGTTGGCTATTTGGCTCTAGTTCAAATTTTAAAACTATGCCTCTATCATGCTTATGCTATCATGTGCTTTACTAAACATCATGAAATCAAACAAGACTTTGTCGACCAAACCAAAGAGGATTTTTCAAAAGAAAATCAAAAATCAAATTCCCTCTTCGTGAAAAGCTTTTCAATACAAGACCAATGCTCAACTAATTCATGCAAAATACTCCAAGTTTAAAAATTTCAAAAACACATCAATTCCAATTACACAATCAAGTTTCATGTAGAATCACACAATCAAATCATACAAAACTTTATTTGGTCCTAAACTACTCCTAAACTTTAAAAAGAAAAAAGATGAGACAAAATAAGAGAAAAAGGAAACATAATTCCTCCCTTATTAGGCAAATGGTCCTAGTGCTCCATGTTCCTCCATCTCCTGCTCATAACCAGCGCCATCGTCAACTGGTCCTGCCCCCCTCCAAATTAGGTTGGTCACCCAGCTAAGCAACATATGTTGGAAGAACTTCGGAGAACAAAGTGACCCTGACAAATTAATACCACAAGTAACAAACAATAGTATAGAGATATAAGAGACACAAAAGAACCAAAAGTAACACAAAACAAAATAAAAGAGAAAAAAAATTATATATATACATGTCCATTTAGCAAACCCAACTGTTTCAAGTTTAAGGAAGTCAAATGGTAATACCTGAAAGTTTTTCAGTATAGTACACTCACAAACTATGTTGTTTCTATCCTAACCCTGGGCACATGCTCCTTGTTTTATGAGCGGCATGCAAAGCTCAATCCTGAGTCAATAACAGGGGCACCAAATGGTGCAGGACTCTAGATACAATTAAGCATCGGATACGCAAAAGCATCCCTTTCAAATTATTGCAGTAATTTTTTTTTACTCAAAAAAGTAAAACACTTCAAAGATTAATAAAGAAACGGTCAAACTTCAATGTAATTAAATTCATAAAGATCCAAAAAGAGTAAACTATAAAATAAAACACAAAGGAAGGAGAAGAGGGATGGAAGAAACTCCATAGAAGAGGATTGACGCCGATGGAAACGTCTCTCTCCTTCCTCCTTCGCGCTCCATGAATGAATCCTCCCGGGATTCTTGAGATGTTGCGTTAAGATTCAACCCCATCACATCTTCTCCCTCACAAGGAGAAGCTAAACCTAGCGAAAACTAAGTCTAGAGAGAGAAGCAATATCTTATGACTCGCATTCTTGATCTAGCACTAATTACATGTATT
Organism: Cyamopsis tetragonoloba; assembly: GCA_037177725.1. Classification (NCBI taxonomy): domain Eukaryota; kingdom Viridiplantae; phylum Streptophyta; class Magnoliopsida; order Fabales; family Fabaceae; genus Cyamopsis; species Cyamopsis tetragonoloba. Next base: position 45,734,758 of record CM074119.1, on the reverse strand, counting down.
TATAGAATCTAAGACATGACTTTTGTTGCTTAAAGATAAGATACAATAGAGCACTCTATGAATTATTTAGTCCACAAATCTTCCAATAGGATTTATCATGATCTTTTAAGCGCTTCCTTGCCCTGCTTATCTATAAGTCAAATCATAAAATATTATTATTTGATCGAGATATATCAAAATAAATCAAATTAAGATAATCATCTACTCCTAAAAAATAGATGGGTGGAATTTAAAAGATATTCTGACAGAAGATAAATCAATTTAATTTAAAGTGCTCCTAAATTTTCTCTACGCCCAAAAGATCTAGCCATTTTCCAAGCTCCTAACTCGTCCAAGCTCAAACCTAAGTTAAAATTCATGTAATTAGCCTCAATTCAATATAAAAATACTAAATGAACTATAATTTTTTCTAAGATTTGCAATTACTAAAATTGGGATATTTTTCCATCAAAATCAACTTAAAACACATTGTTAAGTGCATAATTTAAAGCACAAAAATACGTATGATTATCACTTATCAGTGGATAATAGTGGGAAGGCATAAGAGCAATACTCAATCCCTCTAAGTGCAACCAAGAGGTACAAGAAGGGAAAAAGCTTATGGTGGCACGGGAGAGAAAGAGACATTGTTGTATGTGGCTAAATGCCTACTTGTCAAAAGGTAAAGATTAAACACCAAATACTGGTTAGAAAGTTATGATCCTTAGTTAGCTTTGCAAGAAATGAGAGAGTATAATTGTGGACTTGTGATAGGCTTGCCAAGAACTTAGTCAGACGATAAATCTGCATAGGTCATTGCTGACAAATTGCCAAGTCCGCTTACTTCCAATCATAAGCTTAAATAATCCATGGATAAACATGCTCAACCTCATAGAGGGAAGATCGTCAAGGTTGCTAGGAAATTTTTATCGCGTGTAGAAGCAAACTAAAGCGCTAAACGTCTTCTGTTTGACGTTTGTGATTTGATAGTTGGGGCTCCATGAAGGTAACTACCCTATTCAGGACCTCGAATCGGTTGTGATGGTTTTCACACTTAAAATAGGCATTGCCTCATGGAGTTAAATTCAAAGTCCTTAGCGACAACAAAAGCCTTAAAAATCCCCTCAACCAACAAGAGTTGAACATGAGATTGAGAAGGTGGATGGAATTTCTCCAGGATTACAATTCTGGATTGAAACAATACCCCGGAAAAACAAACATGGTAGCGAATGATGTAAGTCGGGAATCCTTATGTGTTTAAAACATGATGATTCATAAATGACAAACGCAAGGGGAATTTAGAGATCTTAACCTTGAAGTTTCTAGAAACCCCTCAAGCATGTATTTGACTATGCTTGAAATAACGAATGAACTTAGGGAAATGATTAGGATAGCCGAATCTAAGGATATGGAAATGATGCGGAAGAAGAGCCAACCGGGCTTCTCCCAAAGCAAGTGATGGGGTTACACTATTCCGAGAGATGATCGTTATTCTTGAGGATGAATGCCTTAAACAGATGTTATTAGAGGAAGGCCACAAGAGTGGATATTATTTTAAACCGGGAATAACCAAGATATATAGAGATTCGAGGAAAACGTTTTGTGACCGGGGATGAAAAGGATATTGCCCTCTTTTTAGCCAAATGCTTTAAATGTCAGCAAGCTAGGATCTAGCATCGAAAACCCGCTGGTGAATTACAACCCAAGAGAACCATTCAGATCTTAGGGGATATGTGGAGGACCATTCTAGAATAGGGATGACATCGTATGAGGCGTTTTATGACAAGAAAAATAGATTCCCTTTGTGCTAGTATAAAGTGAGTTTATAGGCCCTGTTGGGACCAGAGATGAGTAAGGAGACATATGTGAGGATTAAGATCATTGGGGAAAGGTTTCAAATTTCCAAAATAGACAAAAAATTGTACGGATCAAAGGCGAAAGCCTCTTGAATTCAATAAAAGAGATCATGCGTTCGTGAAGGCTACCTCCACCCTAGTGGTTGGACGAGCAATGTGAGCCAAAACATTTCACTCTCGCTTCATAAGACCTTTCCAAACTTTGAAACATATCTGACTTGCTCGGTATCGAGTCATTTTCCTTCAAACCTCTCTGAATTGCACAATGTGTTTCATGTATCCCATCTCAAAAAGCACATTTTCAACCTATTACATACCCCGAATTTCATAGATAGAAAAATTGAATGAGGATTTGACTTATCAATCTAAGCCGGTTGAGGTTGTAGACCGTAGCTTGAAGATACTAATGAATGAGACATTTGCCTTAGTGAAGGTGGTTTGGAAAACTTTAGATTCCACTATCACTACTAGAAAAAGTGGCTTTAGCCACCGAAGAAATTGGTCGCAAAATAACAATTTTCCGTCGCTAAATGATTTTGTGACCGAATTAGCGACCACATGTTTGGAGTCACTAAAAAAGGTCACAGATTGTTTGGCCACCGAAAATGAGCGCAGTAGCTAATTAGCGACGACAGACTTCAGTCGCTAAAATACACTGAATCGGTCACCTTTTTTTTGGTTGCCCTTTTGGTTGGTGACTAATATTGCGACTATATCTTTCCCGTTGCTAAATCGGTCTCAAATTTTTGAAAAAGGCGGTGACTAAATTCGTCGCAAAACCGGTAACAATGTTTTTGTTAGTTATTGTTGTCACCACCATTCATCGTCGCAAACGTGGTCGCCAAAGTCATATGTAGTCACTAGTTTTAGTGACCAAAAAAATCGGTGGCTAATGTAATTTTTTTTGTTGCAAAATTTTTTTATATTTTTCCCATTCCGAATTATAGTAAACTGGGAGTATATATCCATAAATAACAATCACCACCAAAGTAACCATTATAGTTGCAACTAGATAAATTACTAAAACTTGTAATTGTAGTGATAAAGCAAATAATAACCATTAAGTTTAAAATAATAACATAGATAATTATCAAATCTTAATATATAGTAAGTCTAAATAAAAAAAACACAAACTAAAAAGTATTTTAATAGATCATTCCTAAATTCATAGAGGGGGAAAAGGGGTATCGTCCGGATGATCATTGGACAGAGTCTCATCAATTGGTAATGGAATGCCCAAATGCTGATAACTAATTTGCAAACTGTCCTCAAATTAATAATGATATAAAACAATTCAATCTTAATAACCTATTAACATTTTTTTGTTTGTGAAACAACATATCAAGTATCAACGTGTCAGAATAATTACCACTTAAAAAATTCTAGTTCTAGCACATTTGAAATTTCTAGCAAATTAAAGTTATAATCACAATAAGTTGATTCACTCCCTTTCATTTAAAGTAATAATTCTGACTGAGTGAATGATTGCTTTGATCATTATCATTAAAAACAGAGTGGTAAATTTAATAGTTGAACACATGAAACAGAGAAGGAAAAGTAAAATTCATTTACATGATCCTATACTTAAAAAAACAAATCAATGTTCTCTTTAGTGGTCAGCTCAAAAATACTATCTTACAAATAATAGCAGAGTTAATAAAAAAGATAACAGAGACTGAAAATGAAATATTTGGCAATAACTGTTTAGCAATAAGTGTTGGGAATTGGTTTGAAAAGGCCCAAAAACAGCAAACATATATCACAGATTGCTCCATCATTTTACTCTCACTAACACAACCACTGCATCCAACTGTTACAACTCACATCCTCACACCATAATTGATTCTTAAAACATGATTCAAACATTACTAATTAATTGTCATTTCTCCCAAATGATCACTCTAGAAGTGATTCCAAAATCCTAACCTGACAGTATCCAAAATGCTACATGGCCTACACCCCAATGTATCACTTCTTATTGACTCAATGCTTTTTGGTTTACAAAATTTCATCAAAATATGACATATATATGATATTTTGCAACCCCAATTTATTTGTTAAGTAATCTTATTTCAGCAATTAAACTGTAGAGGTATGGAGGTTCCCAAATCTTTAGAGACCTTGCTCACAACAAACATCTAACTGCCACAAGATCATTTCCAATTAAGCTGACCATATGTTCAAGAAAAGACTAAGGAATTTCAATTTTAAAACAAAAATTGGAAAAAAGAATTTTCCCTTTGAAGCTTACTAAAAAAACCCCAGACTTTAAAACGGACTAACGTTTTTGCTCCTTTTCGTCATCGTACTTTCATTATCTCAACAGAACAATCATTTCATCAAAGATATGAGCTGTAGAGCCATAAGTAAATTGGATAACAAAGAGAAAATGCTCAAAAACAAAGACAAACAGAAGATTATGTGTATCATCTTTCCTCTGCCTCTTCTTGTCTCAAACAATGGATAACTCTCCTTCTCCCCCATCTTTTTTCTTTGTTGTCTTTCTACTAGTGATTTGATAAAATGTTCTTCAATGATTTTTTTGTATAATAAAATATTCTTAGATAATATTTGAAGTGTAATTTAACCTTGTTAATTTTAACTCTTAAACAAACGGTGCTGTTCTAATTGTAGCAATGCAAGCTTATTTCAAACTGTGCCAAATTAAAGTTTGGTTTGTCTTTCTAACAATTTCTAGCAGCATTACTAAAAGTGATGTTTCAAGTACAAACAAATTTTGTAGAGTCTCCATCGCAATCAGAAAAAAGGAAGAGAATACTATTTTTCAATTAAACGAACATAATAGAAAAAAAAAGCCCCAGTAATTTCAGCATGTACTTATCAAATTTGAGGAAAAACTTATCAAATTTGAGGAAAAACCACTGGGAAATAGAAACAGTAGAAAATAAAAGGAAGGCTTACAGGGAATTGAGCCATCGGAGAGTGAGCAAATGGTGGAGAGTGGTCTGTGAAGGGATTTTGTTTGAGAGAGAAGGGTTGCGAAGGTGAGCAAATTAGAGGGTAGTCAGAAACGAGTCAAAGAAATTGAAAGTATGCAAGTTCAACGGCAATGGGAGTGACTTCGAAGACGTTGGGTGGCGGAGATGACGGCAGTAGGAAGCAACGTCGGTGTGGCTGCGTGGTGTGGTCTGAGGTTGAAGGGGCACTGTGATGATGAGTGGTGTGTGCTAGGGTTACAAAATTGTAAAACTGTAAAGTAAACAAATGAAAAGTAAATGAGAAAAAGAATAAATTTTTACCATTATGAAATTTAGCCATCAACAAATGACGGTCCCTAAATAATACGCAAATATGAAATTTTAATTAACCGTGCTTTTCACACAAATCATCCATTAGCGATTGATTTAGCAACACATGTATAGAGACTAACACAATTGATCGCTATATCAGTCGTCAAATATTGATATCACTAAGAAATGATTTTAGCGACTACTTTTGGTGACTACTTTTGTTGCAACTGCATTACATAGTCCTTAAATCGGTCACTAACTGAGTTTTTATAGAAAAATGGTTGCTTCTCCATATCGGTCGCCAAACTGCCTATGTTTTGTCGCTATTAGCGACTAAATTTTGGTGGTCACAAACTTCGGTGGCTAAAAGTGTTTTTTCTAGTAGTGTAGAGTCACTTGGGAGAATAAACAGGACATGTGAGATTCATATCCGGAGCTATTTAAGAGCTGGTGAGTGCAATTTTTGGGGCAAACTTAAATTAAGGGGGGGGAGGGAGAATTGTAACATCCCCAATTTACTAGTGATGATATTTAAAGCCATTTAATTGTGGTATATGCTTAATTCAAGAACCAAGTACTAACAATTAAGAGATTATGTTGAAGAGAGGCTAAAAAGGAAAGGAAGGACCTACTTACAATTTTAGAAAAATTGCTAAGTAGTGCCTCTTCAAGGTATAGACAGAGATAAGCACACAAGTCCCTCATCTTTCTCTTCTCCTTCTCATATGCGACAACTCCCACTCTCTCTCTAAAACTTCATTTTCTCCTTCTTCTCTCTAAGACAAACTCCTCCAATCTTCACACCCATGGCTTGCATGTGAGTTTTTCTAGTGTTTCTAAGCCTAACCCTTCTCTAATTCAAGCTTTGGGTAAGTAAACTTCTCTTTCTTTTCTTTATTCATGACTTTCCTTCCAATTTCTCATTAGGGTTTATGTGGTTGGATGGTATCTAGGCACACCATAATCAAAAGGTCAAGCTAAGGGGAAAGGACAACAATGTTATGAGTTTCGAGCTAAACCCTAAGTTTGGGAAATCAAGCACAAAGGAAAAGGAAAGCTTTAAAGGTAACCCCAATAACTCACATCCCCACTTAGAGTAGCTGGATGATCATGAGGATAATAGGTTTTGAGTCTTGTGAATGAAATTAGGTGTGTGGCTTGATGAGAACCCCCTTGTGTGTTTGATTTTGATTGTGATGTTTGAATTTCTTGAATGTACATTTGATGGTTGATGAAAGTATTGGCATTGATGGGATTATGGTTTTAGATGTGAGTTGGGTCAAAGAAGGAGGTGGTTTTGAAAGAAGACATAACTTTGATAAAATCTTGAGTTTTAATGATGTGACTTTGAAGTTAATTTCGAACAATTGTTATTAAGAATTAGTCATCGTGGTCTTCCGAAGAGTTATAGACAATCCTCTTAGCTTTTAAATGCATTTGGTTTCACTCAATTTGGAGGTCTACAACTCTTGTTATGATGAGATTTTGATGAAAATGAGAAATTGGCTACCAATGACTAGCACCCGGGTGCCAGGATGGGCGCTCAGGCGCCAGAGCCCTGTGATTTAGCAGAGTTGACACACATTCTAGCGCCGAGGCGCCAGTGTCCTGTTGTTGATGACCCATTTTACCTTCCAAAATGCAATGAAATCCCAAAGATTCTATTCTTAGGATTGGAATGGATGAAAATAGGTTCAAATGTTATAGAAAACATGCAATAGGGTCTTAGAAAGGTTTATGAAAAGTGTTGGAAGTCTTAGAAAATTTTGGTTAAATAATTCATAGTGTAAATGACTTATGATAATTATCAAGTGATTGATGGATTGAATATTTCAAGATTTATGTTCAATAAATCAAATGGCTCTCCTCATCACAAGGGTATGTTTTAAGGCCTTGTATGAGGAAGAGAATGAGATTTGACATGTAATTAACATTGCAAGGGTATTGGTAATGGCCTATTGCAATGTTGAGGGGCTTTAAGCCATGTTTTCATAATTAATTAATAATTGAAGTTGTGTAATTGACTTGAAACACCAATGCAATATGTGAATAACTCTCCTCATCAACAAGGGTATGAGTTAAGGTCTTGGTATGAGGAAGAGAATGAGGCCGATATTGCATTGGTTTATGCATTTTCATTCATGACAAAAGACATAGCATTGATCACCTTCGGAGTGTGAGACCGGGCAGATTGAGGATTTAAGGGGGGACACTTCCTTGGACAATGGAGATCTCCAATGAGGGTACGGGCTGCCGGCACAAAACTTATAAAAAGGAACATGCATAGTATGCATCATTAGAGTTTATAGATTATGAATTATTGATGGTGTGATGAAATAAAATGTTTATGTGACTGATCAACTATAACACCTTAATTTTTGGGATTTTTTTTAAATCGTCAGAATTCACAGCATAATTCCTACTCACAACATCTACTACATAGCTATACCTATTTACATAAGTGCGGGTACATAATACTAAGTTCTGTCTTAGAGGGATAATTACAAAATGGACTAATCGTTAGTACAAGCGAGAGAGAATTCACCTCCAACAGAGGTAGTCCAGGGGTACAAAATAAAAGATGATGACTACCTAAGATTTACAAAATAACTACTAATGGTCGTCATCACGCATTGTATTCCTCCTCTTCCGTGTCATCTGCAATATCATAATCGTCAGTTATATGTAAAACACATAACTGAGTAACCCTCGGTATAAAAATATAGTTTACACGATATTGCATCCAGTCTAACTGGAAAAATATCCCAATTAGGATTCCTAATCAAACACACAATAATTATGCAGATCAATAATGCATGATATGACAATGAAGGATATACGCATGCTATGAGTTCAGATTTCGATTCATTCCTTTTCATCTCTTAACGAGAGACCCCGTGCAAAGGGAATCCACCATGTGAGCATAGCAGCGATGCACAATTTCTGAGCTCACATGTGACTCTGATGAGTGTCCCCATGAAAGTCGTCTCCTTTCCAGGGACCACAACGGGTATGCATAATTTTCCATGGACCACAAGGGTTTGCATCATTTCCAGGGACCAAAAAAGGATTTGCATTATTTCTAGGGACCACAAAAGGGTTTGCATTATTTCCACATTCATCATTCATCACATTTCAATTTCATTAATTAAAGTACTTGCCATCCATGTCATAACGCTACACATATCATAATCATTTCATAACCCTAACATGTTTTACTAAGTCCCATAAGCCTATTCCCTTACATTCCTACCATGAAATTAATTTAAATAGGCTTATAAGGCACTTTAGAAGCAAAAATAGGTCAAGAAGGTACATGACACTGTCGCCCGAGCCACCATTCTGGTGCCTGGGCGCCAGAAACATGTTACAAACTGCCAAGCAACAGAGTCCTGTCGGCCGGGCCACCATTCTATCACCCGGACGCTGCGACTAGATGCAAAACTGCCAAATTACAAGGCGCTCGTGCCTGGGCGCCAGTCACAGGTAAACACTGCCAATTTGAAGGGTTGTGGGATAGTTTGGTATTTTTATCATAACTTCAGTTGTAGACCTCCAAATTGGGTGAAATTAGTGGAAAATGAAAGCAAACAAAATTATCTACATCTTTTATTCAGATACCAAGATCTAAATCAAGTTGTTTCTAGTAGATAATTTTGCTTGATTCCATCTGTCCATGTTAAAATCCCAATGTTTGCAGCTCTAAGTGTTTTGTCTATAACTCAAGCTATACAAATTGGATTCTTATGAAATCGGTGGCATTGGAAAGATAATAAAATTTTCTACAACTTTGTAAGAGGCCACGAAACGGATGCTAAAGTTGACACTAAAAAGATGACACTAAACGGATGCTAAAGTTGTGCCCGACACTAAGTTTAGGCGCCAAAAGACTGACACTAAAAAAAACTCCGATGCTAATGCCGACACAAATTAGTGTCCGTCAAGGCTGACACAATTTTGATGTTGTTTAGGCTCAACATTTGTGTCAAAAAATGGCCGACACTAATTTTTAATCTTTATTAAATAATAAATTATTTATTTGGAAGCTACCATGTTCCAAGCTTCCCCATTCAAACCTGTATTGTACAACATCATAAAAAAAATTATACGTATCCAATCCAAACTTGTGTTTATCATGTAATGGTCTCAATTCATACAGAGTAAACTAAATATTAATATAAGTACCAATTTGAAACTAATACAAACAAGTTATTGAAGTCTCAAACATCAAACTAAAAGTAGCACATAAGAAACTAACACCAAACTAAAAGAAGCAAATAAGAACTAACATTAAACTAAAAGCACTCAATAAGAACTAACATCAACAAACATTACATACCAAATTACTCATAATCCAATATAAAAACTAAGACTATTAAAGAAACATCAACAACGGCGGCGGAGCTGCCGAGGTGGGGAAAGTGCAACATCATCCAAGGGCTCCTCATCTAAACTTGGATCATAATCTGGATTTGCTTGGCTAGCATTATTTGAAGCACCTGCAGATCTCTCCGCCATCATCTGTTGCATCATTCGGTTCATCTCTTTGAACTCACTTTGTAAATTTCTAGAAAACTCAATCGCCTCAGCTGCAATCTGTCAAGCTTGGGTAACCTCTTGCCGTAATGCCTCATTGTCTCTAATCAAATCGTCAGGCAAGACAGCGGTATATGTCTGGGAGGGAGGTTCTTGGGACTGCCCAATTATTGAAGACATGCCTCTATGAGCATTACCGGCCAAGTCTGTGTTCCCATAACATCGACCCTTCTTCCTACCCCCAATAACCTCTATCCATGCTCCAACAATTGCCGGTCCGTTAACCTCATTTGTCCCACTCGAGGAGGCTTGCGCTACGTGTTCACGAAATTTCTTGTGCCAAAATAAAATAAAAAATAGTTACTACTATATTTACTACATAAAACAAGCTATTATTGTTGAAACATAAAACATAGTTCCTTTCATGCACAACCACACTAATTACAAATTCTAGTCTCAGATACCCTTTATGTATGTATGTTGTAGAATAATTTGAAAGCTACCATTTCAGATGAGTTTATTTAAAATCGATGGAAAAGGGTACTTATTTAAATATGTATGTTGTAGAATTTTAAATTAAACCAACATACATATCATACTGTAATCAAATTTGAAACTAAGAGACTACTTTTATTGAATATAATAATAATAATTCTCCACCAGCAAATGATTATAAGATTGAAAGCTACCTTCTAAATGCATATCAGGCCAATGATAATCATAGATAGAAGAAGAATTTGTACTAATTGTGTTATTATTACTCTCTGCATTTGAAAATGATGAGCTCCAAACACCACTAGCTAACAGAGTACAAAAAGTTTCTATTTACAATAAAACTCAATGTTAACTAAAATCAAATTGATCTAAAATCAATTTCATTAACACTCATTGAAACACATGTTTTACCAAAAAGTTATATGTGGTTGAAGAGAAAAGACACTGCTGGACAAAAATAAGATACCAGCATCGCATATTTAAAGTTCTTATAGAGAACAAGAATCTCTAAGTCTAAGGTACTGATTGCATAGCATATATAATTATTTATTCATGACAGTGTAACATTTGACTTTGAATCTAAGAGTCTCTATATGCTAGACAGCTAATTTGTAATCTCACCATAAATCATCAATGTTACAACTTGGTGGGATGTCCTAATTTGAATCTTCTTTTTATCAGTCAAATAAATATATATTAAAGAGCAGCAGGGGTGCAATGAAAACAGAGTACAATCAGAAACAGAATACAAACAAAATGTGAGAAATAAGAGAGATCCACCAAAACAGAACCAGGATCAAACCAAGGTACTATATATAACAACGAACATAATAGATAAACATAAAAAGGAAGTCTAATTAACAACTCAGCATGAAAAAATCCTGCATCTAGGCAACCACCAGCATCCAGTTCCAATATTTAACAAAATTAATATGTAACTCTGCCTAATTACCTCTCACTGATTTGTTAGCTTAAGGTAACCAAGTGGTAGAAATAGAACATGCCTAAAAAATTCTTAATGTGTATCAAAGAACCTTATCTGTGAGAGAGTTAATTCCAACATAATATAAATGTTTCTGTAATTGAACAAAATTGACGCTAGAGGATTGTTATTAGAACACATTTCATTGCATTATATTATTTTGAGTGTACTAAAAATTGCATAAAAGGCAGGGAATCTCCCCCAACCAATTCATTTGACCAATTTCTCCAAATCTATAATTTTACATCAGGATTTCCATACTGAGTTAGATGAATTATATATATACACGTTTTAATTTTTTGAGTAAAAAATGACAGTAAAATTTTCAAGACTGTATACGCATAAATATTTTACTGCATAATGCAGCAACCATTAACATAAAGAAATGATTGAGGTTAAGATGATATGATCAGAATCATCAAAATATAAGCTTAAGATTATTTAATATAAACAAGTTAGGTTTAAGGAGGTCAAATCAACTATGATTATAGCAAATTTGTCTGTGATTTATTCCCCCTTTCCACTTTTCTCTGGGTTTCCTTTTGATCATTTGGTTTTTTGAATAATGTAATCATTTGTTCATGGACGTCATATCACAAGGCACTAGCTATGGCACTAGCTATAGTAAAATTGGTTGGCACAAGAACAACACTATTTCTAAAATTATAAACTAACAATCAGTTAGAGGATGATAGATTCAAAAACAGAAGCAGAAAATTCGATAGAATCAGAGTACAAAAACAATCATATAATTAAATAAACAACTAAACTTAAAGTAATGAAAACAACTTAGGGTGTATGGCAGTGAGAGTGAGAGCAACCTAGGGCATATGGGAGCATGTCATAGGGAAGGTCTTCGAGTAACTTGGAAGGTCTTCTCACATATGAATAGGGTCGATATTCTTGCTCTTCGCGTGACAGCAACTAATATATCATAGAATGGAAGAGATTTGATGAGATTTGGGATGGGATTTTCGAATGGAAGGAATTTAGGAAGAAAAACGAATTAGGGTTCATGAGAGAGGTGAGAGGGAGGGAGCAAGCGTGAAGGCTAGGAAGAAAGACGGTGCGGTTGTCATGGAGAGAAGAAGCTTAATGGAAGAGTGGAAGAGCTCCATGGCCGCAGAACTCATGTGTCGAGCAAAGAAGAATAACGAAGAAGGGTTAGGGCTTTGCGCAATAGATAATTGGGAAATATAGAAAAGGGAAAGGGGATATGGGCTTCTTTGTGTCAGGCCAAAAGGGACACTAAATAAAAGATTACTTTGTGTCGGCCAAAGTCAGACACAAATTAAAAAAGGGCCGACACTAACAACTAATGTAACTTAAGTTGTACCCGGTTATCATTTGCTTCCACTTAGTGTCGGCCAAGCCGACACTATTTTACGAAAAAATTGTGTCAGTGTCGGGGCTGACACTAATTTTTGGCAACTAAAAATCAATTTTCTTGTAGTGATTTCAACATCAAACAACACAATAGCTCATCCAACTTCAAATTCATATTTACACATACAATCCACTCCAAGTCCATCATCACACAAAAGAGCCTACAAGTAAACAAGCATCACCATAGGAGTACAAACCAACAATTAGGCAAGGAGTCATCATAAAACTACCATTTCCACACACATAAAATCAATTGCATCAACATCCACTTCACATTCCAAAAATACAAGATATATTGCATGTTAATTCAAAGAAAAATAATATCTTCACATTTTATTCTTTAACTTACTATAATTAATTGTCAATAATAATTTTTTCAAGGCAAATTCTCCATGTTTTAATCAATAAATCATTTATATTTTGTTGTCATCAATTTAGTTCCCAAAAGATTAAAAAGGTCACCTTTGGTCCTACTATCATAAAAAGGGATAGGGAGGTATCAATATTGTGACGTTTCACACTCTATTTTTTAAGAAGGCCAAAGTGCTCGAAATGAAGAGCTACGATTAGCACTCCCCAACTATCCTACCAACCTCTGGGATGCGCATTTCACACCCTTGATACATTAACTTTTTGTTACATTGTCTTGTTATTGATATAAGTTTTGGGTTTTAACCATAAATGTTTGATATTGATAACATTGTTATGACCATACGAGACAATGTTATTAAGAGAAACCAACAAGTGGTCTTTTTTATGGAAGTGACATTTTTTAAAAAAAAAAAATACACTTTGAGAAAATGCAATCATTTCAGAGAACAGTGAAAGTGCCACCAATTGATTTTCTACGGGTGACAATTTAATCTTTGGAGGTTAAAAATATTGACGAAAAATATAAAGAGTGAGAAATGTTACAATACTGATACTTCGCTATCACTTTTTATTGATAGTAGGACCAAAGGTGACCTTTTTAATCTTCTGAAAACTACTAGTGTGATAATATAAATTTTTTTGGTAATGTGATAATATGAAAATTTGGGAACTAAATTTTTGACAAAAAATATAAATGATTTATTAATTAAAACATGAGGAAATTGTCTTAAATATAATGATTAACAAACTATTATAATATGTCGCAAGAATAAAATGTGAAGATATTATTATTATTTTATTTATTAATTAAAACAAATAAAATGAGAATTCAAGGTTTTTTAAAAAAAAGAATGGAAACAGGGGATCACGTCGTCACTAGAACTTTTGTAAGTAGGAAGTACTGACGGATCCTGTACAAGTGGGGATCGGAACCCCGTACCCAACACACACATGTCCCCATGCACTCACCAATTGAGCTACATGACTGTAACTGATAGTTTAGTTTATTATATACAAATAAGTGCCAAAAGAAAAAGATTTTATTTATTACATGAAACAAATCAAATTTACAACTCTAAAAGTCCTATGCAACTAAAACCTTAGGACAACCATACGTTAGATCTCACCAAGATACAAACTATAGCTATACCTACAAGGTCTTGAGGCCTAAGTCATCCATGGAACTATTTCCTTGAGTCTTCAAATACCTGAAATACTGTAACAGTGAGCTATATGCAAAACAAAGATAATTCGGTCAAGCAACTTAACATCAATGACATGCATGAATAAGTGTAACTTTAACTTGTACATGAGCTCATAAAACCTAACTGAACAAGGATATGCAAAACACATCTTAAACTTAGTTACATGGTTTTTAGCATGAGAACAAGTACCTGAATCATAACATGAACATCTAAACATGAATTATAGAATGACATGAGTACTGAGTCATAACAGGTGCATAATATCATAATTAATGACACACATGAATTCATAAAACTTAATCTAATTATTACTTAATCATGAGTCTAAAATGTAAATTCTGAGTCTTTTAATTTTGGTTCCCAGTGCACATGGGCTTTCACACTGAACGTGTAGGTAGTATGCATGCTTTCGATCTCGTCTGAATCCTCGGGATAGGTGTCCTTACCACTGAGGCACTTCCATTATTACCTTATCCATTTACACGATCCTCGAATAATCGATGGGACAAACTTAAGGAATAAATTTAAATTTTATAATTTTAAATGAATCTCCTTACTCAAACAACTAGCCGAAGGGGGAACATTGTATGTTGAGTCGCCTTATGGCTTCTCAGTCTGAATTGAGTGTTCCCAAATCGTTTATCATGAAATTTATATTATGAGAGAAAGCTCAATTGTACCAAACTCAAGCTTCTACTCATCATTTGCAAGAAAATCCAATCAAGGACACTTCTAGAACATAAACATTATCTTAAGCTATACTTATCCAAATGGAGTGATTCTTGTCTCGTTGGAAAGCTAAAACAATTGCATACCACTTTCATGAAGAATTCATGAACTATATCAAGTTTATTCTAGGTGCAATTTTCATTATAAACCAACAGTACAACACATCATTGCCACATTTGACATTGTCTCGATAATTTGGTCATAACTAGCATTGTAGACAATCAAATTGAGATAAAAGGATTCTCTACAATTCACCTGAAGTCCATGAAAATATATTCCAAAAATTTCACAGTCAAAAACAGCCACATGCAGTAGAGAAATACACTCAACCAAAATCCAGCATATCAAGTTTGACATTGTCTCGATAATTTGGTCATAACTAGAGTTGTAAATACCCAAATTAACTATCAGTGTTATTTGAAAGATAAAAGAATTTTCTATAACTATTATGAAGACCATGAACTCAATTTTAACAATTTCATAGTAATAAACAGCCACATTTAACATATAAGTACACTAAAAAAAAACCAAGCATTTTCATATTGACACTGTCTTAGTGGTTCCATTCTGTCTTACTTGGCTTATGGGTCAACCCAACCCAAATGGTAAGAAGAGGTTCAGCCAATCAACGGTCCACTTTGGAAAATTGATGAGGCATACCAATTGGACATTTTTAAAAAGGGAACCGAACTTTTATCAGCGAAGGAGGCAGTGGAGCTGAAGGAGGCGTGAAGCTACCGCTTTTAGGATGCAAACCTTGACATTTTTTATGCTGTACCGCTATTGAAAATAGCTTGATGAATGGAGTAATCGAAGTGAAAAATGATTATGGTTGCGAACACCAGATAAAGTTGAGAACCGTTGGTTATATTTTTTAATAAAAGGGGCGTCCATTACTTCGACTGTAGGGGGAGGGAAGCTTCGTAGACACCTTCACACCCTCACTGCTTCTTTCTGGCGATTATCTTCTCAAGTGGGTAGCTTGGTAAGCAAGTTACCTTCAGTATCGGTCAAATCCCTATCAATAATAGGCCGGGATTGTGAAAAATGAGGCCCACTACTTCAATGGAAAGGGAAAATCACTGTTTCACAGCCCCTCCTCTACAACTAACTACCTTTTGCCCAACATGATTACGAATGAAGATAGAGAATTCCATAGATATAAGGACGAAAACCCACTTGTCTTGATCAGAACGAGTGAAGAAAGAAAGAGAATTGTGGCCCCTTTCATCCAAGAGGCATCATTGGAGAACAATGTCGGGGGCAGGGTGAGAACCAACTATTGGTCTTGTGCTAAGGAGCTTCTTTCTACTATACGAGCCTTCACTGCCCGCCCGACCCCTATCTTTAATCCTAAGTTGAGTGAAGTCAAATCAATGAAGTAAATAACCCAACCTCTTTGTTTGAGGCTTTGCTCCCCCTAATTCAAAAAAACAGTAATTAGACTTGCTAGTACTATAGATATAGTATAGGAAAAAGCTTCTCTTTGATAATGGTAATACGGTGTTCTAAAAGAATCTGATCGTAGATAGAGACTATAGGGGAAGATGCAAATGTAGCCAAGTAGATTGTTAATCCACCATGCGTGGATTTCAATCCCCATCGTTTGCCCATTAATAAATGAACCATTTGTTACGGAGACACATGAAAAACCTAGACATAATTTTTTCTTCAAGTCATCTTGAACCTTTCAAATGCATCCAAGCAATTGTACCCAATTAAAACATAGAAACCATACTTTTGCATTTCCTACTTGCTGATAGCACAAATGGAATAACTGATCAATTATTGTACGAAGTTTTTAAGACCTCGCTAATCAGCCTTATACATTTTTTTTGCAGTTCATAATGAATGAAATGAACCCTTGGATGAAGAGACATTCTCCCCTCCCTATTACTAAACCATGGGGAGCTCCGACTAGTTTACCGGGATAATTTAGTTGTTGTGCAGATACCTTTCTTAGTGGAAGATCGGAAATTACCTTCATTACAAGACTGATCGGATCCGCCATAAACACCTGAGAGACCTCCACAAGGCAACCTAAAAGAGTTAGAGGACAACAAGCAAAGATTTACACTTGCTTTTCTCTTCCCTTGAACTTGAACCTGGTATTCCCGGAAAAAATGAATTTCACGAGGTCTAGTTGAGCCCTTCTATCCATACATACAAAGAACCGATTCTTGTGCATTCAAAGTGGTGTCAACTCTTTCATGCATTAAGCACAACCTTTAAATAAACAGTTCATAAATCAATACCTATCTCTAGATTATTGATTTATGAAAATCCCTTTGTCAGAAACTCTTTTCAAGACAAATTCTCACTCAATCAGAAAAGTTAGAAGAAGGAGAAGAAAGGTGATCAGGATTTAAACTCAAACAAATATCACAGAAAAAGAGAAACAATTCAATCCACATAGAAATGACCAAGAGTTTGAGAATTACAGTGCTAACTAGGTCCACATCCAAGAATTAGAACCTAAGCTGTCATCTCCAATTGAAAAATCATGGAATTGATCGATGAAAGTTTACAAAGAATATTTTTTTCACTCTTCCTCTCTCTAGAATCCTAATAATTGCTCTGAGACTGCTCAACCTAACCTAGGCTGCTCAATGGAATATAAATAACAATGTTTTAAAACACGTAGACATGCGTTGCGTTTTGTGAGAAATTCTGGCTTCAAGGTCTTGCGCTTGAGCGCCACAGGTTCTGCTACCTTTAAGTACAATGCTTTTCTGCTCCTCTTCTTGGACTCCATTTCAGCACCTACAATCACTTCAACTCCACAAAACTTTTTTAAATACTACTTTTGTTCAAAAACTCAAAAGATCAGATTAGGGAGGATTTTTACTTGGGACAACTCCTTTTAAGAAAAGATAAGTGCATAATTTAGCTTGTGAAACCAGCCTTAAAATGCACTTATCAAACTCCCCCCAACCTAGCTCATTGCTAGTCCTCGAGCAAAGAAACACAAAACTTAAACAAAAGAACAATATAATGCCAAATATGATTCAAAAGTGTGCAACTCAAACAATCAATTCCAAATGTGCACTAGAACTTGAGGAATAATTAAAGTACAAAAAACACTTAGAGTACAAATCACAATCATTTTTCAAACTTTTACAAGAGATCTACTCAATTAAAACAATCAATTCCAAAGTGTTTTACTACTATCATCAGATCAACAATTCATTATTTGATCCTTCATATCATCATCATATTTATTTACTACTATCATCAGATCACCAATTCATTATTTGATTTGTAGTCTTCATTCAAACATCATTAAACATCAAATCATCATCAATTCACATCACTATTTCCTTAAGTCATTTGTATGATCGTCATATCATATCATTTCCATCACTCCATCAAGTCACCATTAAGTAGCTTCAATCATCTCATCATCAAGCCATTATCATTTTATCAGGTCATTCACATCACCCAATCAACTCATTATATGATTATCATATTTTCATCATTTTCACCTTCATCAAGCATAACCACATCATCCTCTAATAATTAATCCATCATCATCAAATAATCAATGTCATTTGTAACTTCAATCGAGTCATCATATAATAATTGATCATCTTTACATCACCAACTCATTGCATCAAACCAGCTTTTGTCAATTATCACATTATTTACAACTTTCATCATATCACCAATTCGTCATTTAATTTACAATCTTCATACAAGCATCATTACACCATCATCATTTTGTCATCTCAATTTACTCAAATCATTTGTATCAGCATCATATAATAAAGTCATTAGCATTACCCCATTGAGTCACTATTAAGTAGGTTCAATAATCTTATAATCAATCCATCAGCATTTTATCAGATCATTCACATAACTCAATCATCTCATTATCATATCATTATTATCTTCAATCCTCTCATTACCAGGTCACTCTATCAACTAATTAATGAAACATTTACACCTTCTATAAGTCATAATCTCATCAATCCATTGTCACATCACCCAACAAATATCATGCCACCAAATCATCATATCATCAGGTCATCCATTTAACTTCTTCAAGTTGGCATCTTATCATTAAACTATCTACAACAACCATCATCAAATCATAAAGTTGCCATTACTGCAAGATATGATACCTAGTGATCTACCTAAGAGAGGGGAATTAGGTAGAGTTCAAATTTTAGAGTTTTCGCGCGGAAGCTATTTCAAAGTTGTAAATCCTCCATAATAAAATAAATGGATATGTTTATAATAACAAATGATTATGCAATCAAAGGTTATTAAGACTCACGTGTGATGTACTTTTATTAAGAAGTTTGTCTAGCCGTTATTAAGTTTAATTCACAAGATAACACTTAGCATGAATAGTGTGATACGCGCGTGTTAAGAGTAAGGCTAGAAAGCGATAAAAGAGATAAAACAGAAGCGATTTATATTGGTTCAACGTTCTAACAATACCTACATCCAGTCCCAAGCCTAGCCAATCACTAGTTTGGATTTTTCACTATTCACACAATTGAATTTACAATAGTTTTTTGCTACAAGATTCACCCACACCTAGGTAACCACTACCCAAACAACTATTCCACCAAGAGAACAATTTCTCAATGGATTTGACAAATCACTCAAAGCCCTTAAGGATTTTCAAGCCACCTAAGCTCCCCTTAGGATTTACGCCACCACCAAAGAGCACCTCTTTGGATTTCACCACCAAGAGACTCCTTCTCTTAGATTTTCACCAGCCACCTAAGCCACACTTAGGAATTACGCCAAACCACCGAAGAAACCCTTCTTTGGATTTTCCACCAAGAGACTCCCTCTCTTGGATTTCAACCTAAAGATCCCGCTTTAGTGATTTTCACAATCCACTTGAAAATGTACTCTTAGCACAAGCACACAATGCCTAAGTCACCACATTGGACTTTCACACAAGCCACTTAAGGGCACCCCTTAAAATTTATGCCACAATGCACCTAAGAATCCCCTTAGGATTTCAATGAAACACCTTGTATGCACTACACAAGGAAAACCCTTTTGGGCAAGCCTATTGCCCCCACAATCTCCTTAGAAACACTAAGGAAAGCAAGATTTATGGATTAGAGGTGCCAAGCACATAACCCACTCACAAACTCAGTAAACCCAAACAAAGATAACCAAAGAATCAAGATTACAATGAATCAAACGATAAACAAAGAACAAACTACAAGAAAGGAAGGAAAACTCCTAATTGATCTTCAATTGCTCTCCAATGATGCCTTTTTTATCAATGAAACTTGTTAGAATCGATAGCCTTGAGAAATTGAAGCAATCCCACAAAGGAACTTGATGAATCATGCAATGATGATGATGAATCTTAAAGAAACGCTAAGCTCTCATGAATCAATCAAGCAATGTAGATGAAACCCTCATGAATTTGAAGAACTAAGAACCCTAGAAGAGCATTTTGGAAGTGTTTGATCTCACAAAATCGTGCAATTTGAAAATGACCCGTTCTCTTTTGTTTCCAAAACCCAAAACCTCTTTAAATAGGATTTTCAGAGGCAGTGCATCGATGTATATAGTTGTTTTTCTACCCATGGGTGCAAAACTACGTTTCCAGTCAATTTTGACCTGTGTGCATCGATGCACACCCTCTTTGCATCAATGTGCACACCCAAAGTTTTCCCTCTAGACACAGTTTTTCAAAATAGAGAAATTTAAACTATGTACATGCATTTTATGCCTTAGTACATTGATGTAGGCTTCTTAAAAACCCTCCAAAACACCAAAAACACTTTGAACATCATATCAAACATGTTCTAAGATAAAACCAATCATCATACTCATTTCCAAACACTTTGAACACTTTTGAAAACCTTAGTTCAAATGAGAGAAAAAGCTCTACCTTTTATGCAATGCAAAGAATGATTTCAAAACCTTTCTGCATGATGCAATGCATGTAAGATAGGGTTGTTTGGGGTTTATTCAACACTCTTAAAGATATTCTAACTTACTTATCAAGTAAGCAATCAAAGCAAAGCAAATGAACTCCAAATACAACAAAAGATAAACTAGAAACACACAACCTAATAAAATCTAACAACCAAGCACACAAACGAACAAGGTCTTCATCTTCCATGAATGCACTTGATACTTGAATCTCCTTTATCTTTATTGTTGCTCTTTAAGGACTTTGTCATGAAGCTTTATTAATCATCTTGAGAACCTTTGTTGCTTCATTGCTTCCATTGAAGGTTGTCACTTGCCTTGAAAGTTTGTCTCAACAAAAACACTTCCTCACCTTTGACATGTAATCTCCCTAGAAGCACTTGAAGGTTTGTCACATCAAGACATACACCTTGACCTTTTGGTCAACAATTACATCATCATATCATTATCTCCATCATTTTATCAAGTTATACCACTATCTTCCTTGATCTAATCCTTTACCTGCTTTCACATACTTTCAGGAATTTACAGCTGTCATACTTTGATCACTTTCATATACTTTCTACAATTTATTATTTTCATCTTGACCATTTGTTGCTTTCATATACTTTTTGCAATTTACTTCTTTCATCCTGATCATTTACTTCTTTCATATATGTAACATCCCAAAAATCCCTAAGAGACTTAGGACTTAAGGGATTTAAGTTTCAATTTACAAACAAAAGAGGAAGGAGGATCAGTTACAAGTAGAGAGGTCAGAAGAGGGACTAAAAGGACTAGTATATTTGAACATGAACAGCTAAATTTGAATATGCATGATCCATATTCGAATATGGATGAGTCATATTCGAATATGGACTGTGCATATTCGAATATGAACAGTGATATTCGAATATGGACTTTTCATATTTGAATATGGATGTGTCGTATTTGAATATGAGGTCTGATATTCGAATATGGAAGTGTGGAATTGAGTACATAAGCTTCATATTCGAATATATATTCGAATATGGACCCCAAAATCTATAAATAGAGATGCTTTACCTTCGAAACTCTCCATTTCCCCTCTTCTCCCTCACTTCACACTCTTTCAATCCAAAAGATCCTTCACTAAACCTCTGTCAAGAATTAACAACACTTCACAAATCTTCCGTCTTAGAGTTTCTTCTCACTAGCCTCTTCTTGACTAAGGCTCCAAGAGTGAGATTCATACTCAGAGACAACAAGTGCGGGAGAGGGAAGTGGAGATCCGGATTGAATCTTGAAAGGGAAATAAATTCTGGAAGATTCGAGGTAACCCCAAAAACCCCAATCCAGGATACTGTGGGCTATTAGAAACATGTGACTAGGAATTGTTAGGAGCATGTTGTTAGGGATTTAGAAACAATATATTTTAAGATGTTGATTTTGAACAATGTGTATGTTTGATGATGCATGTTTATAATTTGTGAATGATGTGAGAATGATAAAGTGTATGTAACAGACAAGGGATTCCAGATTATAATGTGATAAAATTAAGAATAGGACTCTGGATAGATCTTTAAACTGTTTTAGAAGGATTAGTCCAGAGTTACTATGAACTCGAATATGTCGGGCCATATTCAAAAAGATATTCGAGTGTGGCACTTATGATACATACTATTCGAACATAGGATATTTGTGTTCAAATATTATGCTACTGGAACTCTTGTTTGATTGATTATGATATGAATATGAATGTGTGATGCATGAGAACATGAAATGTATCAATTAAAAGGAAAAGTGGAAAATGCTTCCCTCATCAACATTGGTTGAGTAAGAGGGTTGAGTTCCGCCGGAAATAGATCGGGTAAGTGGACAAGCATGATAAAGGAAATGATTGGATGCTATTACCGGAAGGGGTAATAGTTCTTGCAGACCTCTAAAACGGGTAATAGTTCTTGCAGACCTCTAAGGGGTGTTGACTCTGAATAAGGGAAACAATTGGCGGCTGTTACTGGAAGGGGTAATAGTTCTTGCAGACCTCTATTGTAGGTAAGGCATGGACTCTGGTTAAGGACGCTTACTAGGGTTTGCAGAGAGCTCTATAGTGCTATTGCCACGCACATGGTGGATTGCCGCGTGCACCAGATTTTCCGTTAAAAGAAGTGAAACGAAAAGGAATAAAAAGGGATCATGGCATGCATACATACATGATACTGTCATTGCATGCACTGTATATTAATGTGTGATTTGTATGTGTATGTGTTATGTGAATGAGGTGTGATTGCTAGGGTGTGTCGTTGGGGCAATTTTTCCAGTTAGACTGGCTGCAATACGGTAAACTCTTTTTAGTAGACCAGGGGTTACTCGGTTATATGGTTTACATATAACTGACGGTCGCAGTATTGCAGGTATCAGAGGACTATGGAGCTAAAGCAATGGATGAGACTAGCTTTAGGCTTTGCTAAGGTATAACCACACTTGGTACACCTGAGCCTTTCATTCAGAGATTATATGGTTCAGCTGTATGAGAAATTATAATATAAATAAAGGAATGTTTCCGTATAAGCACTGTTACAAGAGAAAAACAGATGGTTTGCTATCTCAGATTCATCATAGCACAAGATGCAGTTATTACCTTGAACAAAGGGAATAATATTCCTTTTTATCAAATTATCTCTAATACGGACTGTTACAGATTCATCATCTAGCAAGAAGCTTGAAGGTATTGTTCTTGAACTTGAGCACCTCAAGGTTTCTAAGGAGCATTCAAGTAGCCGATCCCATAGTCACCATAGAGCTCCATCTCCTCCAAGGGGTATACCTAATCTTTTTCCCAATGCTCATCATGCTAATGATTCTAGGCATGTTCATGATTTGCATAGACAACCTAGACAAGATCCATTGTTTGGGCATGGTAGGAATGCTAGACATGGTAATATGCATGACATTTCTAGTGAGGATGATGACTTGCATGACATTCTTAGGCATCATGGGCCATGTCCTAATAGGCATCATCATGGAAACATTCTTGATAATATCTCTTTGTTTGGTGATCCTACACTTGAGAATAGACATATTGGTGCCTGATAGTGATTTCTCGCCATTCGGCAAGTACACCAATCGTTTAAAAGATAGGGTGAATAAGAGTATCGTCCCACGAGGACTATGTAGAATACCGAATTCCCAAGGCCGTTCTCTATTTGGACTTTCAAAGAGAGTGTATTGATGCAAAGAATTGTAAAAGCAAGCAATAACAAGAATGATAATCAAGAAAGAGAAAGGTTAGGGTTATGGTTCATTTGATCCACCCTTGATGTAACATCCTCTGAGTTTAATTCAAGTTTCAATGTTATCAATTGAAGGTAATAATCCACAATTATAGACTAAGTCTATTCTAGATCATTAGCACATTTGTTCTAACTAAAACCCCCTAATTCCTTAGGAAAATTTTAGAGAAAACAAGAAAGAAGTGAATTTTCACAAAACCTCATAACCTACAAGTTCTATTCCTAGAGTCATGTGAGATAATGGTGAAGTACAACAGTTCCAATACAATTACCAATTTTCCGATTGCCAAATTGCGTCTAGATCAAAATTCCTATTGATTAATTCAAGTGTAGCATTCACATTAGAAGCAATTCAACCAAAATTGAATATAATCAACCAAGAAGAAGTATTAAGAGAAGAAGAAATCACTCAATTGAAAGAAAGAAACATTATATTGAATTAATACTAAAAAAAGGTTAGTTACTTTTTTGTTACTTATTTTAACAGAATAAGAAATAAATGATAAATAAATTAACATATTATTGAGTTAATATATTAATAAATTACAAATTGGAAGACTTTAATCCTCATTGGATGGACATAATAGATTTCCTTTTGAAAATAAAAAATCTGTAAGAATTGATGACAAAAAAATTAGGTAAGAATTCACAAGTTATAACAATCACTAAAGGAATTAAATTATACATTTTTATATATAGTCATACTTTTGAAATTTTAATTAATTTTATTACTATACATAATATTGCAAAAATAATGGCATTTAAAAACAAAACAATTATGTACAAATTTTACTAATTATGTCGTTTTAATGTCTTTGTCAAAGAAGTATACTCGTTTGACAAAATATTATAATAAATTATAATATCATTGACTAAATATTTATTAGAGTGTGTTTGGCTGTGATTAATTGTGAAAATAAGCTGTGAAAAAGATCGATTGTATGAGACACAATCGATTTTTGTTTGGATATATTTGCTGTTAGAAGCAATTTTTAACATACTTTATTTTAAGGTTTGAAAAGCGATTTTAAAACTTTTTGAAGCAAAGTTCAATTTTTAGCTAAAGGACAAAGCTTTTTCCTTTGCTAAAAGAATAATCAAAAGCTTTTGTAAGTGCAAAATACAATTATCCAATAACGTGCGTTCGAAACCAATCAGAACACACCCTTAATTAAATTCTAATTTTAATGAAAGAAGTTAGATATATATAATATTAAATTTCAAATTTAACAAACAGAAAGATCTTGAATATAATTTTCATTTTGTTAGCACAATGGTATCCTCTCGCTCAATCACAATTGAAGATCAATCTATTCAAGGTACAATGATTATCAAGGTGAGTTTGCATCTTCCAACAACACATTTTATATATACACGGTCAAGAATCTAACACATGACAATTTTTGAAAGTTAAAGGAGCTAGTTATTTGTCAATTGAGCCAAGCATTTTGGTAAAAGAATTTAATGTTCATTAAATGGAAAAAAATAATTTATTTCCAAAAATTAGGTGTGAAGATCACATGTTAAAAAAATTAAAATACTTTAGATTATAAATCATTATATGTTATTATATTTTTAAAAGTAAATTCAATTATTTAAATACTATACATGATACAGAATTAATGGCCTTTAAAAACAAAACAAATATAGCAATTGTACTAAGTATATGCTTATTTATCGTTGAGGTAGATCAATTGATATGAGGTTACTCTATCTTAACCAGTGATTTTAAGTTTGAATCCTAAGTATGAAGTTCTATTAAGTGAGATCTATAATAGTTCTACCCAACTTGAAAAAATTGTCTCATGTAAAAAAAATTATGTTCTAAACAAAAAATATTATTAAGTGAATAATTGTTAAGAAAATAGATATAAAATATATAATTACGTACATATACAAAATTTTATATTTGATAAAATGAAAGACTTCATTTCTCATTGTGTAAAAATACTTTTCTTAAAAAATTAGATAAGAATTAATATGTTTTATTAATCATCGTTAAAAGAATTAAATTATAAATCTTTCCATATAATTATATCTTGAGAGTAATATAATTTTAATATTGTACATTATGCATAAATAATAGTGGTTAAAAATAAAACAAATATAATATAACAATATTTTTTGATACAAAAAAGGGCCCAAAATAAAGGGGGGAAAAAATAGAAACCAAAGGGTCGGCGGGCTTGAGACTAAGGGAGAATCTAACCCTAAAAAAAATCTATAAACAAGAGTGTTCCTCCGTTTTGCTATTTTGAAAACCCTAGCTATCGTAACTCAATGTTGCTCTCCTAGGGAGAGAAGGGTAGAAGTCATCTCCGATCTTCTCCTTCTACTCTTCTTGGTCATAGGAGCTTCTCTCTGCTCTCTTTCTTGCTTTCCTCTTGGTAAGAGCTTGCTTTCCTTCTCTGTAGGTCCTCTTTGATTCTTGTGTGAACTAGATTCTCTCTTCATTGTAGAATGATCATTGTCACAAAGTACTTTGGGTCTTTTTTATCCTTATCATTTAGATCTCATATCTGAAAGTGCACCCATCTTGTCCTAGGGATTTGTGGACACCTAAAGAAGCTATTTTTATACCAAATCTTGATCTTCAACCAAAAGGCCTTCAACACTTTTCATTCGTACAGTTTAAAATTCTGATCTATCAGATCCTTACGCTTTTCATCCTTATCGTTTAAAACTCCGATCTTTGTTTTTTTTGTTAATCCATAATAGTTGCCATGTTAGAGTTTTAAAGGGTTAAAAGCGTAAGGATCTATTAGATAGGAGTTTTAAACAGTATTAGTGAAAAGTGTTAAAGGCCTTTTGGTTGAAATCAAGATTTGGTATAAAAGTGGCTTTTGTATAGGTTGACAAATCCCTAGGACAAAATGGATGCACTTTCAGATCTTAGATCTAAATGATAAGGATAAAAAACTTAAGTACTTTGTGACAATGTATTTTCGTAAATGGTGAGTAGAGGATTATAAATATTATAATTACTTATATTTGATATCGAAAAAGGTATACTTGTTTTTTTTCTTATCTCGTTTTGTACTATTTTATTGTTTGATAGGTTCCATATAATAGCAAGCTCTAAACCACGATTCAGGTTCGATTACTTATTAAAAAAAAATATTACAGCATAGTAACACTACCAAAAAAATCAATTTTAAGGGTGGTTTTTTTTGCCTTAGTGGCAATTTGAACTAGTTATTGTCAAAAGTACTCAAGAAGTTGACTATGATGGATGTGCATTTTGCAGGTAATATCTTAGGTATTTGGTGTTGATTTACTATATTGAACTTATATATGTTGTTATGCCTTTCTAGTATACTTATGTTGTCTTATAATTTGTCCTTGATTTGATGATTCAGAAGCAAAGATTTTAGTAACAGCTTTGGTCCTCAAACGCTAATCATTTGTGATCAAGTATTGCCTTATGTGAATAATTGATTGTCATGCCATAAATGAATATGTTTTAAATCATTTATTGTTATTTCTTTGATTAAATTATTGATTGATGCATGTGTTGGTGTAGTGTGAGAGGGAATATGATGTTGGTTGTTTGAAGGATCATAAAATGCATAACCTAGTAGATTCCCTTGGCCTTGGCAGTGGCTTCTCACCATTCAGCATTAGAGTACCATCATCAAGCTAAGTATCAAGATCATTGTGAAAAAAACAACCATACATTTTTACACCTTTATGTATACAAAATTTTTTAATACTCTGAATATTAATTTTTTTTTGAAAGGTAAAAGAAAGCGTTTTATTTAGTATATGTACAAGGGGTACTCATCCAAATACAACCACCAAGAAAATTCAGTATAACAATTAAAAACCAGAATAACAACAAGGGGTAAAATCAACACAACCTTGCACTCCTAACATTAACCAGAGAAAAAACATAAAACAGGGAGAGAACACCAACCGAAAAAAGAAATGTCTGCTGCTCCACCCTTTGCAAAATTCTTGAACCAATCCCATGACCTTCTCTATATGGCTTCAACTATAGTGGCTTCATCGAAAGGAGCATTTTGAAAAATTGCATTGTTCCTTAGCTTGCTAGCAATATTTCCCATATGACAGCAAGCCAAATGAAATAACCAAGTTGAGCACCCTTCTTCCTTGGTAAAAAATACTTAAACGACGTGAAATGTATACTGCAACAGGGGAGCACCACTTGAAAACCCAACCAGGAAAAAAGCTCATCCAGAGCTTATAAGCACTGTTACAAGAGAAAAACAGATGGTTTGCTATCTCAGATTCATCATAGCACAAGATGTAGTTATTACCTTGAACAAAGGGAATAATATTCCTTTTTATCAAATTTTATCATAGCACAATATGGACTCCTTAATGGGCCTCCATTGCGATGGCCAGCCCCAGAATGGTACAGGGTTAACCCTAATACGTTCAATATAAATATCCATATGCATATTCCATGCAAGGTACGTTCTATCCTATTCATCACATATGATCTAAATCTCATATTGACTTGAGCGTTGGAGTGTCTGCAGGTGGCGACGCCGCCGTCAAGGAGTCACTATATTCTTCCTAGCATCATCATCAGAGGAAACGAGCTCATAACCATCCTCCCAGCGTCTCTCTCCAGTGATCCCTCAGGTACGATCACAACATTGGCGCCGTCTGTGATGAACGTGACAAAAGGTTGGGTTCTCTTCATTTCCAGCAATGGTATATTCAACACGTAACAGAGACTATAACGATCCTGAACTTCAAGATCTGGGAGATGGCCAACAAGATGAAGAATCCAATCAGCAGGCAGAACCGAAGCCACCCTTCAACCTAGAAGCAGAATGTCTTAAGCTGCAGAAACTAGTGGAAGCGCAGGCAAAGGAGATTGAAACCCTGAAGAAATGAGAACAAGTTCGACAGGGAAAGGAAAAGGTGGTGGAAGCAGGTCCTGCTCAAGAAATTGAGAAACAACCTCAACGCGCCGGTAGAAACGGCGGAGAAGGGCAACAAAATTACCCTGATATTCCGGAGGTTGGTGGCAATCCAGATCCGCGTAACGCGGAGAGATAGGTGGAGATCAGGGTAAGTCACCAAAAAGAAGATGCAACTCAACAAGATCTACGGGCGGCATCTCGAATAGGGGGTGCCAACCCGCCACCAGCACACCAGGTCGGTCCACAAGAGCACATAGCGGAGAATATCCCAGAGTTTGGTTACATCGACAACCCGTTCACCCCATGGATCATGTCCCATGCATTACCCCATGGCTTCCAGTTCGCGAAGCAGCTGAAAGAGTATGACGGGACTAAAGACTCGACCCTGCACATGAGCACTTTTGAAAGAGTCATGTACTTCCAAGGGATCAACGAAGCCATTGTATGTCGAGCCTTCCCTTTGACTTTGTCAGAAGCAACAAGCCGTTGGTTCTCTAACCTCCCGCCACAATCCATCAACAATTGGAAGACCCTTAAAGATAAGTTTGTTTTACATTTTACCAGTAGTAAAAGACAGTTCAAGTCTGAATTTCATTTAGAGACAATTAAGCAAATGAAAGATGAATCTCTAAGAGAATATATAACCCGGTTTAATAATGAGGTACTGGAAGTTAGGAATGTTGAACCTAACTTAGTGTTGTATTACTTTGTCAAAGGTTTGAAACCAGACGCTTTTGCCAAGGCCTTAGCCGGCAAGAAACTCACATCAATGGACGATTTGAAGGCTAGAGTCGAAAAATGGATCAGAATTGAAGAATGGGAAAGGGCTCAGGCAGCTCAAGCCGCCAAGAAACACGACAAAGGGAAGAACCAGCAAAACCCTCAAGCTCGGGGAAAGGAGGATAAGGCCCAAGACAAGCCGTCAAAGGGTCCCCGAGGAATGTTCAATACTTACACCCCGTTGACCGTATCTCTAGCGACGGTTTACAAGGAGGTGATGAATTCAGAGAATAGAGATAGGCCTCCCCCTCTCAGGAATCCAGGGCGGTTTCAGAACTGATATTGCGATTATCACCAAGAAAAAGGGCATTCGACGAACGAGTGCGTTCAGCTGAGGGATGCCATTGAAAAGCTAATCCGCCAGGAAAGGTTGGGAAATTATACTCAAGAGTCCAATGATAGAAGAGGCCGCAGGCAAAGTCCCAATCCCTGGAGCGTCGGCCGAGATCACCGCAAGCCAACCGGCATACAGTGCCTGAAACTCGAAATAGATCCCGGAGTCCAAGGCGCAACCAGGGATCTCCACAAAGAGGAGTGATACAAGTAATAGCAGGGGGAACCAGCTGGAAAGAATTAGACGATAAAAAACGGACTCGTGATACCAGGGACTCATGCTCACAGATAACCCAGGTAAAAAACCCGGTATTATCCTTTTCTGATGTCGATTTGCCATAGGAGCATGTCAGAGATAACGAGCCTTTGGTATTTACCACGAGTATTGAGGGGTTCGAAGTCCATCTTATTTTCGTAGACCAAGGAAGTTCGGCGGACATAATGTTTTGGAGCTTGTTTGACAAGTTAGGCCTGGGTTCCAAGGACCTAACCCCTCACAAAGGTAGTTTGATCGGTTTCACAGGAGACACCATCATGCCGAAGGGATATGTCGATTTGAAAGTCTTGTTCGGGCAAAAGCCGGACGCAAAGGTGGTGATGACCAGATTCATCGTTGTAGATTGCCCCTCGGCTTATAACGCCATACTGGGACGCCCAACTTTGAATCACTTGGGCGCCATTGTCTCAACTGTACATTTGGCTATGAAGTTTCCTGGGGAGAATGGATCCGTTATTAATGTAAGGGTAAAAGGAAGTGATGCTAGACGATGTTACCAGGAGAGCTTGAAAATCACGAAGACGCCCATACAACCTGTTGAAATTCCAGAGGGAAAAGGTAAGAAGAAGATGGAGCGCCGGGACTCGCCTAAGGAGGCGGGGGTAATGATGACCAATCTTGATCCCCACGCAGATTTTGAAGAACAGAGGCCTCAACCAGAGGGAGAACAGATTTTGGTCCAGATTGGCTAGAATGACGATTAAACAGTGAAGGTAGGAGCAGATTTGCCCCTAGCCATCAAGGGGCAACTTATCGAGCTTCTCAGAAGAAATATAGATTTATTTGCTTGGGTCTCATCCCAATATGCCAGGAGTAAAACCAGAATTGGCATGCCATCGTTTGTCCATCAAACCGGGATGCAAACCAATAGCTCAGAAAAAATGGAGGATGGGGCCTGAGAGAACATAAGCCATCGAGAAATAGGTGAAGGAGCTCCTGGAGGCAGGGTTTATCCGTGAAATCGCTATGCTGAATGGCTTTCAAATGTAGTAATGGTGAAAAAGGCCAATGGGAAGTGGCGAATGTGTACAGATTACACAGACCTGAACAAAGCTTGCCCGAAAGACCCCTTCCCACTCCCATGCCTTGACAAGTTGGTAGACAACTCGGCAGGATATAAGTATCTCTCCTTTATGGACGCATACTCGGGATACAACTAGATACCAATGTATCCCGATGATCAGGAGAAAACCGCCTTCATCACCGACATGGGAGTATACTGTTACAACATGATGCCTTTCGGTCTAAAGATTTCTGACGTGACTTACCAAAGAATGATGAGTAAAATCTTTGTAGAACAAATTGGCCGGATCCTGGGAGTCTACATTGATGATATGATAGTCAAAACCCCAGAACTCAGAGACCCAGTGGCAGATTTGGAGGAAACCTTCTGCCAAATACGCAGGTTTGATCTTAGATTGAATCCAAATAAATGTACTTTTGGCGTAGAAGCCGGTAAGTTTTTGGGATTCATGTTAACTAACCGGGGGATTGAGGTCAACCCGGACAAGTGTAGTGCTGTTCTAAAAATGCAGAGTCCCAGAACTATAAAAGAAGTCCAGCAGTTGACGGGAAGAATAGCGGCTCTAACCCGTTTCTTACCGGCCTCAGCCAAGAGATGCTTTCCTTTCTTCAAGATGCTTCGTAGCAAGAAGAACTTTGAGTGGAATGCAGATTGTGAACAAGCCTTTCAAGAGCTAAAGGAGGTTCTAGCCTCGCCTCCACTGTTATCAAAACCGGATCCAGGCCAAATCTTGTATGTATACTTGGCGGTATCTGATAAAGCAGTAAGTGCTGCTTTGATCAAGGAGGATTCCCGGTCCTAGAGTCCGATATACTTCGTCTCCAAAGCCTTGCAGGGTTCGGAAGTAAATTATCAAAGGCTAGAGAAAGTGGCGTACTCTTTATTACTAGCATTAAGACAATTGCGTCCATATTTCCAGTGCCATCCCATCACGGTTCGCACTAATCAACCAATCAGGCAAGTCCTGCACAAACCAGATCTCGCTGGAAGAATGATGGCTTGGGCAATTGAACTCTCACAATATGATATAACTTATGAGCTAAGGCAAGCAATAAAAGCTCAGGTCTTAGCAGAATTCGTAGCCGAAATGACTCATCCTGGGGATCAGAATCAGGGATCATGGAAGATATATGTATATGGTTCCTCAAATGTTAAAGGATCTAGAGTCGGGATATTGATTGAGAATGACCAAGGAGTGGCGATTGAGTATTCCCTTAAATTTGAATTCCCAACTTCAAACAACCAAGCAGAATACGAGGCATGTCTGGCGGGAATAAGGGCAGCCAAGGAACTGGAAGCCACAACAGTGACCCTATGTTCAGATTCTCAACTGGTGGTGTCTCAGATCAAAGGAGATTACCAGGCAAAAGAACCATTGATGCAGAGATATCTCGCCTTGGTCAAAGAAAACTTAGTGGGGTTCTCAAAATTTGAAATCAAACATGTCCCACATTCAGAAAACAGTAGGGCAGATTTGTTATCTAAATTGGCAAGTACAAAGTCGGCTTCTGTCCTACGTTCAGTAATAGAAGAAGTTATCCCGGCCCCCGGGGCAATTCTCCAGGTAGAGAGTGAAGATTGGAGAACTCCGTTGAAGAGTTATATCGCCAAAGGGATACTGCCCCAAGATCAGAAGGAAGCCAGACAGATCGTCCAGAAATCAACTAGATATGCCGTAATTGAAGGTCATCTCTTCAGGAATGGGTTGTCCACCCCATTACTCTAATGCATCGGACCTTCTGAAGTCTGGTACATACTAGCAGAAGTACAAGAAGGGAGCTGTGGATACCATATTGGCGGAAAATCTTTAGCAAGGAAGTCTTTGCGAGCGGGATATTTTTGGCCCACAATGAACTCAGACGTGGCGGAATATGTTAAGAAATGTCGGAAGTGTCAAGAACATAGTCCCCTCACTCACATTCCCGCCGAAAATCTGCACATCATCTCAACACCTTAGCCCTTTCATACTTGAGGCCTGAATCTCTTGGGACCGTTCACCCCCGCGGCAGGTCAATTAAAGCATTTAATTGTTGCTATTGATTATTATACCAAATGGATTGAATTGGAACCTCTGGCTAGCATAGCGTCTATAAAAGTACAAAACTTTGTTTTCAAACAAATTATATGTCGCTTTAGTATCCCAGTAGAGGTTATCTGCGATAATGGAACTCAATTCACAGATAAGGAATTTAGAGAAATGTTAGCAGGACTCCATATCAAACAGTATTTCACCAGTGTGGAGCATCCCCAATCTAATCAGCAAACAAGGTCATTTTGAATGGCCTAAGAAAGAGGTTTGAAAAAGCAGGAGTAAGCTGGACAGAAAACTTATACCAAGAGATTTGGTGTTACAGAACTACAATCCATAGTACTACCGGGAAAACTCCTTTTAGAATGGTGTATGGATCAGATGCAGTTATCCCGGTAGAGATCGGTCAACCGTCTTGGAGAGTGATGTATCCCGCTGAGAACAGCAGTTACTCCGAGAAAATTCGGATATGATAGATGAAGTGCGAGAAGTCGCCAGAATTCGGGAGATGTCAAGGAAACAGCAGATAGCGCAGAGATACAACCTCAAGGTAGCTAAAAGAAATTTCCAGGTAGGAGACTTATTCATGAAAGGGCCAACATTGGCAATCGAAATGCCAAAGATGGCAGGCAAGCTTAAGGCAAACTGGGAAGGCCCATACCGGGTTAAGCATACAATTGAGAAAGGAGCCTACCACCTAGGGACCTTGAAAGGCAAAGAGTTACCAAGAACTTTGAATGTCGCCGATCTGCGGCTATATTATAGTTAAATAATCATGTAACTTTGATTCTGTAATAAGGGGTACTCTTTTTCCTACAATAGGTTTTATCCCTAAGGAGGGTATTTCTGTTGAAGGTTTTAATGAGGTCCCATCTAATAAATTTCATGCAATAAAGGGATTGATTTGATATTCCCAATTTTGTTACTTTATGTCCTATCGAATGCAGGAATTATGGTTATCCCGTTTTTAAACATCCCGGGAGACATCCACGACAACATTAAATGGTTTGTAAAGCCGAAGGTCAAGGTCCCTTCAAAGAAGGTGATAAAGGCCATGACGACATTAAACGACTTATAAAGCCGAGGGCCAAGGTCCCTTCAAAGAAGGTGATAAAGGCCACGACGAAATTAAACGGCTTATGAAGCCGAGGGCCAAGGTCCCTTCAAAGAAGGTGATAAAGGCCACGACGACATTAAACGGCTTATAAATCCGAGGGCCAAGGACCCCTCAAAGAAGGTGATAAAGGCCACGATTACATTAAACGGGTTATTAAACCTACGGCCAAGACCTTTTCAAAGAAGGCGACAAAGGCCATACCGACAATTAAAGAAACATCGACATCAAAATTTGAAGCTACTTGGAAGATGAACAATAAACGACTAATACGAGTAAGGATTCAATTGAGAAATAGTCGTGATTACAAGTGAATAGCCACAAACAAAAGTTGGTACATACATATTACAAAATTAAAATAAAAAGTTCAAGATTCTGCACCGTCGGCATTCAAGATAGCTGCAACGGCATGCCCTTCTTGAGGAGGCGGAGAGTCGCAATTAAAAGGATCCATGGAGGCAGGGTCCAAAAGGACGGGATTCTGGTGATCATGAAAATCCCAGAATTGCCCGTCTTTTACCCCATGAAAAGGGTCCAACCTGCGAAGATTGAGTTCCATACCGGGATTCAAAAATTTAATGGACTTAACTGCCTCACGATAGGCATCATACCCGGCTTCTTTCAGCTTAGCCAACAGCTCATCATCTTTGGCATCCAGGGCATTATTGAGCTCGACAGTCTGAGCCTTAAGCCGAGCGATCTCCGATTCCGATTCTTTCAGCTTGACGGCACTAAATTCTGCCTTCTTCTTCTCAGCTGCCAGAAGCTCATCTCTTTCAGCCAGGAGCCTATCCTTCTTGGTGACTTCCTCTTTCAGAATGGCCAATTGACCTTCCAAGAGGCCGACATTCTCCTTAGAGCTCTTGAGCAATGTCTCTCTTAGCTCAAGGTCATCCCGGACATCCCGGAGTTCGCCCTTCAATTGGGATATCTCCTCCGAGTGGTCAACCTACTCCTGGACGACTTGAAGCATAGACAAACCCATGGACATCCAACCCATGAGTGACTGGATTTGCCCCTGCAAAGGATAAGAAAAGAAGGGTAATTACAATTACTCTTCATACTAAGAAAAGGTCCATCCAACAAGTTTCTTACGTCGAAAAGGAAATTACCTTTCGAGTGTTGGCATTCCCCTTGTGAAAAAAGTCGCCATGCCTAAATTGAATGTTGGGGGGTTGAAAACCCTCCCAAACTTGAGGCATAGAATTCACGGCTGGGATGATAGCTGTGGAAGAGCCACCCTCGACTACTGTAGGTCCAGCTGCACATAACATCCCAAAAAAAAACGTAAAGTTAAAACAAATGGAAGCAAAGCTCGGAAAGGAAGAGAGATGGAAAAAATTAAAAAGAAAATCTTACCTTGGGAGACTCGTGCCCTCTTACTTTGGTGGGTCCCTTCCCCCACATGACTTCCCGAAACAACAGGTGTTTTTCCCGCCAAGGGGGAACCGTGGGCAGGGGATGCAGCCACAACTCCTGCACCGGGATTACCCCCCATCACGGCCGCAGTTCTGCCTTGAGAAAGAGAGGCCGGCGGGTTGACCTTACCATTTCCCTTGGCCGCCTTGGCGTCAAATCGGGCAAAAAATTTAGTCATGATCTCGGCTGCAAATCAAAAGAATGTCAGTTTACCAAACAAAGTGTTCAAAATCAAAAAGGTCAAGAGAAAAGTTAATACATAAACACGCGGCGGGACTCGCACGAAAAGACCTAAGTAGATCTCGGCAGTGAATGGCCATTCCTTGGCTAGTGACGAAGTCATGCAAGTCATTAAAAGTCTTTGCATCATCGTCGTTAAGGAAGCCACATTCGAATTCTTCACAGGTGAGCGACTTAGAATAATGTTCATCCCGGGTTGTCACCTTCACAAATAGATCCCGGCGAACTTTAACGGAGTCATCCCATGGAATGAACATCTGCGTGAAGTTTTTCCGATGTCGGAGGGATACCCAAGACCAGACAGAAGACCCTCGGTATGGGCCGAATAAATACAAAAAGAGGCTGGAAGAGTATTTCCACTCGTTGGCCCAACAGAATACTTCAAAAGCCTGTAAAAAGGCCCAGCCGTTTGGGTGGAGTTGAGAGGGAGCGAGATGAAGGTTGTGGAGAACTTCTACTTGGAGATCGGAGAACGGAAAACGAATCCAAAGTTGGTCGAATAAGGCGGTATACGCCATGAAAAAGGCTCTGGACCCATCAGCAGCATATGAGCAAATCCGTTCATCCTCTCCGAGGATCTCTAGTTGATAATCCACAGAAGGATCCGAGGTATAGGAGTTGTCGGGTGAGTTGGGCCCGAAATGAAAACACTTTTTCCATTCCACCTCCACGAGTTCTAATTCTGCCGAAGACGAGATAGAACAGGGTTGGCTAAGCTAGGTAGAAGGAACCCACAACAAATTTTGGATACCCCTAATTCCAAACCATTTCGTCCTCATTGCTTGAAGATTAAAATTAGTTCCGGAAGGACCGGCTTGCCCTCCCTGCCCCCCTTGTGCATCAACGACTTTAGTAGTTCGACGATGAGATCTCTTTGGCGCCATATCTACAAGGTTAGAAGAAGAACAATTAGAGCCCGGATATGGCAGACTGGGGGTAGGAGAGGAAGAAGGCTGGTATGCTGGATCAGACTCAGAATCGAGAGAGTTCGTCATGGACGATGATAGTTCATCCACATCTTTTTGATATCTTCCGGGATCAAGGACCAGGAAGTTGGTTTTTCATCAGCTTACGTCCGGGATTACACTCCATTTCGGCTGAATCAAAGGGATTTTCTGGGGATTTCCTAGCCATTTCTATATACATCTGAGGTTCAGGGTTAAGGACTCTAAAAGGATCATTTATAGGTTGGTTAACGGACTCTCCACTCTCAGAACTTTGAGGTGAATAAGCCCAAATGAAGTGAGGCTTTGAGAAATGAAGATTATTCACATAACACATACCTCTCACGAGGTCGTAATTTGGAGGCTTGGAAGGATTCTTGAGCCCATTCGCATAAGCCATAAGGGCTTCAGTGTCACAGGAATCAGACGAAGAAGAGCTACTGGTAATGACAATGATTGGCTCACCCATGGAAGGAAATGACCACACTAGAGAGAATAACACGAAGGACCTAAGAAAAACCCTAAGAAAGGTCTATACCCCCACCGTAGAAGAGAATAGACAAAAGGAAACAAAAAAGGATGAGGGGGAAGAAAAGAAGTACCTGAATGCAGCAGAGGAAGCAAACGAAGAAGGTTGGAGAGCAGTTTCTTCGTCACAAAGAAGGAGACTTCAAAGGAGGGAAAAACTGCAACGGAAGTAAGAGATCATACGAAACGTTCTTTTCTTTAGAAATCAAGACAGAGAAAGGGGAAAGCACAGTAGATGACAGAAGTGACGAAGTAGAGAGAAAGAAGGAATAGTAACCGTCTCGTCACTTTAATGAGGCGAGTGGCTCAAGAAACCCCTCAATCATAACGCACGATACCCTATAATGGCGCATGGACACATGTTCCCCGTGGAAGATCAACCGTGCGCACAAAATGGCGAGTTCGAAACATGGAACCAAGACGACATATGGTGAGTACAATTCGCCGACTTCATCACAAAGGAAGTCGACGACTTGGGGGGCAACTGTTATGGCCCGGGATTAGTGTAACCCGGTACCTGGACGGATGTCGTCTAGACTTTACCAATCATAACCCGCCGAGCAATCAAGAAGACACTAAGCGGGATATACGTTACAATATGGACTCCTTAATGGGCCTCCATTGCGATGGCCAAGCCCAGAATAGTACAGGGTTAACCCTAATACGTTCAATATAAATATCCATATGCATATTCCATGCAAGGTACGTTCTATCCTATTCATCACATATGATCTAAATCTCATATTGACTTGAGCGTTGGAGTCTCCGCAGGTGACGACGCTGCCGTCAAGGAGTCACTATATTCTTCCTGGCATCATCATTAGAGGAAACGAGCTCATAACCATCCTCCCAGGGTCTCTCTCCAGTGATCCCTCAGGTACGATCACAACAAATTTGTAATGTGTTTTCTTTAATTTAGGGTGATTTTAACTTCATGAATTTTGGTTGACATGAATTTTTGGTGTTTTGCTCAGAGCTTATATGGTCTTTGTCACACTAAGGTCAAGGACTTCTTATTCATGATAGTTTCTGCTAACTGCATTGCAGTTTTGCTTAGTTAATTTTGTTTCTAGTGCTCTTTTATACATTGGGTTAGGTAAGCTTATGGACTGCTTTATGTCTTAACAGGGGAGGTCCATTGGGGAGAAAGAACTTGGATGCTACTTGTTCCTCTTCTCTGTTCTTTTCTTTGATTCCCCTTTTATTTTTCAAAAGAAATTCTGCAGTCATTTCGTTTCATTTGCTTTTTTTTCTTTTAATGAAGTCCATAATATTAAACCACCGCTTTAGGTATCCGTCTAATCTGATTC
Organism: Cyamopsis tetragonoloba; assembly: GCA_037177725.1. Taxonomy (NCBI): domain Eukaryota; kingdom Viridiplantae; phylum Streptophyta; class Magnoliopsida; order Fabales; family Fabaceae; genus Cyamopsis; species Cyamopsis tetragonoloba. The sequence goes on along the minus strand of CM074119.1, from coordinate 45,695,904 downwards.
AAATAATGCTTTAGGTAATGAATTCCATATTAAACAACCTAACTTAAGATCATGTCCATAAGTGCTTGACTTAAGTCTTCCCTTATCAATCTTTTTATGATTTAAACCAAATTGCATGCACATATATCCCTTTTATGTTTGACAATTTACTAGCTCTCTAATAGGATGTACTGCTATTGACATTTTTGTTACAAAATAAAGGAGAAAATAGTATTGATCTCTATTTTTGTCACTCGATTGTTCGTAACAAATTTACTTGACCACTGTCTATGCTTAAAATTTACAGGAGACAGAAATTAAAACATGTTCTAGCAAAGAAAATTAAGAAACTTGAGGTATGGCAATGGCCTTCATATGCCACCTCTGGTTACATGTTTATATATTATTTACACATTGTTTTTTATGTCTCTAACATCTTCCCTCTGCCACTTTAATTAGTTATATGTATTTATATGTTACATTTTGGATGGAAATCCAGAAGCAATTTCAGTCAAAAGAAAGTGACTGTATTCTTAGACATGTAAATTTATCCACTTGTGGAAATGATGTCTAGAAAATTGATGCATGGTGTTTAAGATAAGAAAAGAAAATTGCATCAGGACCTTTCAGTGATTTGTGAGTATTATATATCATTCAATATTTTTGATTTGTTAGTGGGGTCAGAAAATGTTGAGTAACCGATTTGTTGACACAGGTACAAAAAGTACGTTCTGCAATTAAGATGTAGCTATCTAAGTCCTCAAAATGAGAATTTGAATGAAAATGTACAAAGGGAATTCACTCAGGAAGTTTATATCCTAAGGTTTGCTCTATCACAAATTCCAGAAAAGATAATAAACAAAATATGAAGACTTGTACAATCAGTCAGTCATATTACATAAAAAAATGTAACTACTTAGAGGGTCTTATCCGAAATTGCACGTTCATCAATTTAACTTCCTATCTAAAATTGTATAGAGTGGCAGAGAAATGGAAAGGATTCATTAATAATCTTTTTTTTTTTGCAATGTATTTATCTTTCAGTTGAATTGAAGTTCATAGTGTGTACCCAATTATGGTTTGTTTATTTATTTGAATTTGACTGTTACAGTAGTAAAAAACAAGAATGTTGTTAAATTTGTTTGCGCCTGTACAAAACTGTCAAACCTTTACCTTGTCACAGGTAAAAAATTTCTTTCCTATTTGCATTTTGCTTATTGATTGTATGATCAATGTAATGGGAAAAATACTATCAATTTAAATGCATTTTATGTTTTTTTCCTCAGTATACTTGTCTAGAGGAAGTATGTATGACTGTCTGAAACTCTGCACATACCGAAGATGGTTCTTGTTTTTCCATCTTTGCTCAAAGTAGCCATTGATAATTGTGAAGTAGTGAAATATTTACATCAGAATCATATCATACATGGTGACCACGAAGCCGCTAATCTTTTGATCGATGAGAACTGGGTAAGCTTACATCATTTGTATATTCACTTTTTGATTTTGCTGGCTATTATTCTAGTGATTTTTGTGTGAACTAATGCTATTGTTCTTGTATTTATATATATATAAAAATTAACACGTAGTTAAGTTGTTGATTTTGGGGTAGCTAGAGTGCATGATCAATTTGATATTATGACTGCAGAAACTGGAACCTATAGGTGGATGGTTTTAGAAGTTTGTGTATATTTATTTAAAAATAAATTGATATTTATTGTTGTTAAGTATGGTGCTCATTGTATTGATTATAATTAACCTGTGATTCCTTTGACATATGAAAGGTGATTGAACATGAACCGTATGATCACAGAGCTGATGTCTTTAGATTTGCCATTGTTCTTTGGGAGCTTCTCACAGGAAATGTAATATTTTCTCAATTTCTTGTCAATTTGGATTTCTATAAGAGTCAAGAATGAATTAAACACTCCCCTTCTCTTGTCTAATTTAAAACTGATTTCTCTCTACTTTGGTCAAACACATTTCATCCATGTTATTGTTTTATGACTGAATGACAAATTTCTTTTAGGCAAACAACAGGCAATGATATGACCCCTTATGCTTTACTTTTTCATAACAGAAGCAACAGAGATACACGAAAATGATCCGGCGGCACATGGACTTCGACACCATAAGATCAAGAATTAGAAATCAAGTCATCAGGGAAATAACTTCCAAAAGACTTGCTTCTACTAGCAAACAATGCTCTAGTTTTCTACTTCAAGACCACTCGCGGATGTAAATCTGCTCTACTTGTTGTACACAGGTAAAAATTTTAAATGCCTAGTTGTTGTCATTGATAGAATTAAAAATTGACAAGATTGGTAAACTTGTAGTTGTTGATCTATAAGTCCTTGATCATGGGTTTTTTCTTTAATAATAACAATTTGGGTGTTTGGTCTAATGGTAGGATTCTCTCTTCTAAGATGAGAGGTCGCGAGTTCGATTCTCGCAACACCCCAATGTATGGTCTTGTATACTCTTGTTGCTATGTTTGTATCCATACATTGTAACCTTTTTGGCTTTTTTTGAAGAAATAGAGAACACAATTGTTGCTCCCATCAAAATCTAAATTCACACCTTCGAGAAATGATGTCCATTTAAAAATTGATAACTTGGTGTCATGTTGTTGGTAATTTGCAGAGGTTTTAATCAGTTGGGTTTCTTGAAAAAAAATTCTTTCTTAGTTTACTAGATCCAAATTGTGATTTTAAGTGAATAAAATCTTGATCTTGTTTTATTTATAATGTTTTTATCTTTTTTATTGGATATACTTTTTACATTCGTGAAAATGACTACTGGCGATACAAATTTGGATCTCGTAAAATGGGCAGGCATTGCAAATTTAAAAAGAAAAGGTTTATCGGCGGTTAAATTATAATAAATCATCAACTTTGGCATTACTGGCGGTTGTAACCACAGTAAAACACAGAGATCCTAATTTTGGCTTAGCAGTGGTTTAAGAAATTTTAAAACAGGATAGAGGACTTTCCAATGGTTCTGAACCGCTGGTAAACCAATTTGCCGCAGTTTATAATGTGAGTACCCGCGGATCGTGAAAAGCGTTGGAAACTAGTTTCTGGCGGGACATATTGCGGCTTTAACTGCGGCTAAGTCCAAAATAAACCGCTGGTAAAATCAATTTTTCTGGTTGTGTCGCCCAACAGTTTATAAGCCGAAGCTGATGAATAACCACGAACAGGGTCACCTTTTTAGGTCCATGAATCGTGAGGAAATAATAGTATTCTTCAGGTTAGTAAATTCTTTCTCCTCCCAACTGAACAAACCCCTCCTCCATACAAAGCCCCAAACCCACCCTACTTCCCTTTTCACCACAATTTCTGAGATTTTTGAAATTCTTATTGAGAACAACAGAGTACAAACGTTGATGTGTATCTTTTAGATAGGTTTTACTCGGCCAGCATTTTTCCAAAATGAAATAGACCTCCCATCCCCTTTTGACCATCAGTCCTATTCTCTAATTTTTGTAAATCTCTCCACCAAACAGAAGAGGCACCAGGAGTTAAATGTCTCCAATATTATTTTTCTCTTATTATTACTTATTTTGCATTTTTATCCAAATTAAGATATATGCCTTATAGTTTAAATAGTGTTGTGGACCAGAATAGCGGTATCCCAGATATACATATACATGTCGGTGCCAATGCCTCACGACAATCCCGGATACATCCCGGAAGGCGCGCTACCTACAGTCAGGGCTTAGGAAATACAGTTTGGGCTTATGCATCAAATCCAGGCCCAATACGATCCACACTCAGGCCACCTGTCCCCCTGGGGGCCAACAAGCCGGGCAACATGCTAGGCACCAAAAACACATGGCGGAGAACATTCCAGACTTTGGCTACATTGACAACCCCTTTACTCCCTGGATCATGTCTGACACATTATCCCATCGTTTCCAGTTTGCTAAGCAACTGAAGGAGTATGACGGGACCAATGATCCCACTTTACACGTCAGCACTTTCGAAAGGGCCATGTATTTCCAGGGGGTAAACGAGGCCATTGTATGCCGCACCTTTCCCCTCACGCTGTCCGAGGTTGCAAGTCGCTGGTTCTCAGACCTTCCACCGCGATCCATCAGTAATTGGAAAACCCTCAAAGATAAGTTCATCCTTCACTTTACTAGTAGTAAACGACAATTTAAATCTAAATTCCATTTAGAAACTGTTAAACAGGGAAAGGATTAATCCCTACGAGATTATATAACGCGCTTTAATAATGAAGTTTTGGAGGTTAGGAATGTTGAGCCTAACTTGGTGTTATACTTCTTTGTCAGAGGATTAAAACTAGGGGCTTTCGCCAAACCGCTGGTGGGAGATAAGCCCACTTCATTGGATGATCTGAAAGTGCGAGCTGAAAAGTGGATCAGAATAGAAGAATGGGAAAAACCCCAAGCAACCAAAAAAGAGGACAAAGAAAAAATGACTCCTCCTAACCAATCCCGGGGAAAGGATGACAAACGCCGGGATAGATCTCCCAAGAAGCAAAGAGGTATATTTTCAAGCTATACCCTGTTGACAGTCCCGCCAGCTGCAGTGTTGAAAGAAGTGATGCATTCCAAACTGAGATCGGACGCCGCCATTAAAGACGGTTTGGAAGTTCAAAAACAAATACTTTGGATACCACCGAGATCGTGGGCATTCCACCAATGAGTGTATCCAGCTCCGGGATGCAATAGAAAAGTTGATCCGACAAGGCTGGCTTAGGAATTATGCCTGTGCTTCCCCATAAAGGTGGGATCGCCGACGAAGCCAATACCCCCGGAACCAAGCACCAAGATCTCCTCCCAGAAACCGAGATCAGCGAATGGAGGGACGGCATAGATGCCGTAGTCCAAGACGTACTTAAGAATCCCCTCCTAGAAGGGTAATTCAAGTAATAACAGGGAGAGCTAGCTTAAAAGGCCTCGACGACAAGAAAAGGACTTGAGATGCGAGTGAATCTTTTTCGAAGGAAACCTCTATAGCTAACCCAGTATTATCTTTCTCAGATGCAGATTTACTAGAAGAACGTGTTTGGGATAACGAGCCGTTAGTCATAGCCGCCAATCTAAATGGGTTCGAGGTTCACCGAATCTTTATTGATCAAGGAAGCTCGACTTTTGGAGCCTCTTTGACAAGATTGGACTTGGATCCAAGGATTTGATCCCACACAAAGGCAGTTTGATTGGCTTCACAAGGGACACAATTATCCGCAAAGGGTACGTAGACCTCAAGGTGTGTTTTGGCAAGAAACCCAACGCAAAAACCATCCTAGAAAGGTTTATCGTTGTGGATTGCCCCTCGGTGTACAATGCAATCATTGGATGTCCAACTCTGAACAGACTTGGCGCCATAGTCTCTATTATCCACTTAGCCATGAAATTCCCAGGTGAGAACGGGGCAATGGCTACAATCCATGGAAAAAGCAGTGACGCAAGAAGATCCTACCAAGAGAGCCTCAAGATCACGAAAGAAAAGCAGAAGATGGAACGACGAGACTTAAAACGGGATGCAGGGGTAATGATGACTAACTAGGATCCCAAAGCAGACTTTGAGTCTCAGTGACCTCAACCTGAAGGTGATCACATCCTAATTTAGATAGGTTCTAAGGAGGATCAGACTGTTAAGATAGGGGCGAACCTTTCCCCCATGATCAAGGGGCTGCTCATTGAATTATTGATGTTGAATAAAGATTTGTTTACTTGGGTCTCCTCCGACATGCCCGGTGTGAATCCCGACTTCATATGCCATCGGCTCGCCATAAAACCGGCATGCGTCCCGGTAGCTTAGAAGAAGAGGAAGATCGGTCCCGAGAGGACGGCGGCCAATGAGAAGCAGGTAAAAGAACTCTTAGATGCCGGTTTTATCCGCGAGATACGTTTTGCAAACTGGCTCTCCAATGTTGTAATGGTGAAGAAGGCTAACGGGAAATGGAGAATGTGCACAGATTATACTGATCTGAATAAAGCATGCCCTAAAGACCCTTTCCCCTTGCCTTGTATCGATAAACTTTTTGATGATTCTGCGGGCTACAAATACCTGTCCTTTATGGATGCCTATTCCGGCTACAACCAGATCCTGATGCACCCTGAGGATCAGGAGAAAACAGCATTCATAACCGACATGGTTTTCTATTGTTACACGATGATGCCTTTGGTTTGAAAAATGCCGGAGCGACATACCAGCGGATGATGAGTCGGGTGTTTAAAGACCAAATCGGCAAGATTCTAGAAGTCTACATCGATGATATGATAGTAAAGACTATAGAGGATAAAGACCCAATGGAGGACTTACAAGAAACCTTCCAGCAGTTGCGCAGGTATGATTTAAGGTTAAATCCTAATAAATGTATCTTTGGAGTCAAAGCCGAAAAATTTTTAGGTTTCACGCTAACCAGTCGTGGGAATGAAGTCAACCCCGACAAATGTAGTGCTATGTTAAATATGCAGAGTCTCAGGGCCATTAAAGAGGTCCAGCAATTAACTGGGAGGAAAGCTGCCTTGACGAGATTCCTGCAAGCCTCGGCTAGGAAATGTTATCCATTTTTCAGGACCCTACGTCATAAAGAAGAATTCCAATGGAATAAAGAGTGTCAAGAAGCATTCTAATAGTTAAAAAAGGTTCTATCTTCTCCACCAGTCTTATCCCGTTCAGATCCTGGGCAGACCTTGTTTCTCTATTTAGCTGTCACCAATGATGTAATCAGTGCAGCATTAGTAAAGGAAGAATCCTGGAACCAGAGTCCCACATACTTTGTCTCTAAAGCACTACAAGGTTCGGAGTTGAATTACCAACGGCTGGAAAAAGTTGCTTATACCTTGTTGCTGGCATCCCAACGACTGAGACCATACTTTCAATACCATCCCATCACGATAAGGACTAATCAACCTATTAGGCAGATCTTACATAAGTCAGATTTGGCAGGTAGAATGATGACCTGGGCTGTAGAGCTGTCATAATATGATATTGGTTATGAGCCCCGTCAAGCAGTCAAGGCACAAGCCTTAGCGAAATTCGTCGCCGAGACGACACATCCGGGGAGGAGCCCAGAGGGTCCTGGACCATTTATGTCGATGGATCCTCAAATCCAAAGGGAGCAGGAGCAGGCATACTGATTGAAAACGATTAGGGAGTAACTGTGGAATTCTCTTTGAAGTTTGAGTTCCCAACTTCTAACAATCAAGCAGAATATGAAGCTTGCCTAGCCAGGATACGCGCGACAAAGGAGTTAGGAGCTACTGCAATAACTTTATGTTGAGACTCCCAATGGTGGTGTCCCAAATTAAAGGGGAGTATCAAGCCAGAGAACCGTTTCTACAAAGGTATTTGGCTAAAGTCAAAGAAAATCCGCTCAGGCTTTTTGAGTTCGAGATCAAGCACATTCCTAGGGAAGAAAATAGTCGTGCATACCTGCTATCAAAATTAGCCAGTACCAAGTCTTCATCAACTTTGAAGTCAGTGGTGGAGGAACTCCTTCCTTCCCCATGTGCTATTCTGCAGGTTGAAGCTGAGGATTGGAGGGCCCCAATAGTAGAATACATTACTAAAAGGCATCCCGGTATACCATGATAGAAGGACAACTGTTTAGAAGAGGATTGTCAACTCCTTTGCTTAAATGCATCGGACCATCCGAGACTTGGTATGTCCTCACTGAGGTCCATGAAGGAAGTTGCGGCCACCACATTAGAGGCAAGTCTTTGGCAAAGAAGTCCTTAAGAGAGGGATACTTTTGGCCAACCATGAATGCAGATGCTTCTGATCACGTAAAGAAATGGCAGAAGTTCCAGGAACACTATCTGATATCCCACATCCCAGCTGAAGACCTGCATAGCATTTCCACCCCATGGCCTTTCCACACTTGGGGATTAGACCTGTTGGGACCTTTCACACCAACTACAGGTCAGTTGAAACATCTTATCGTTGCTGTTGATTATTATACTAAGTGGATTGCACTAGAACCATTAGCTAGAATAGCTTCAGTTAAAGCTCAAAACTTTGTGTTTTGGCAAATAATATGCCGATTTGGTATCCCCACAGAAGTGATTTGCGACAACAGGACTCGATTTACTGACAAAGATTTTCAAGAAATGTTAGCAGGACTTCACATTAAACAATACTTTGCTAGTGTAGAACATCCACAATCCAACGGGCAGGCAGAATCTGCTAATAATGTCATATTTAATGGTTTGAAGAAAAGGCTCGAGAAAGCCGAAACCAACTGGGTGGAAGACCTTTACCAAGTACTCTGGAGTTATAGGACCACGCCCCATAGCACTATGGGTGAAACTCCATTCCAAATGGTCTACGGATCAGACGTTGTAATCCCGGTAGAAATCGGACAGCCATCCTGGAGAATCATGTACCCCGCACAAGAGAATGCGCAGTTGCTGCAAGAATATTCCGACATGGTGGAGGAGATCCGAGAAGCAGCAAGAAATAGGGAGCTATCCTGGAAGCAGCAAGTCTCCCAAAGGTATAACTTGAGAGTTGTCCCAAGAAGTTTTCAAACTGGCGATTTAGTCCTAAGAAGGGCAAGCATTGGAAACCGGAACGCCAAAGACGGGAAGCTCCGAGCAAATTGGGAAGGACGATACCGGGTCAGGAGCGTTGCAGCTAATGGAGCATATCCCTTAGAAACTCTCAAAGGAAAAGAAATTCTAAGGACGCTTAATGTCGTAGACTTAAAGCGGTATTACAGTTAAAGTTTTATGGAATTTGCATTTTTTATAATAAAGGGGTACTCTTTTTCCTGTAGCAGGTTTTATCACTAAGGAGGGTTTTACTGCCAAAGGTTTTAACGAGGCCCCCACTTTTTATTTGCTTCATGTTATCAATAAAGATAGCATTTCTGTTACATATCATACAAATATTTTCAGTTAAGCTTCTAAACAACAAGCAGGGCAAAGCAAAATGACGGCGGGAATAACAAAGCCGAGATGAAAATGTCACCAAATATGGAACCGACATACAACAAAAAAGGCCAAATGAAACAAGGTACCATTTTGGGTAAACCTTAGCTACAGTCTCAAAAGGGGCCCTACACAGGCTAACCCTGGCCAAAGAATGATGAAGTGCCTTAAAGGTTAAACTTCAGCAAAAAACTCAGAGAAAGCATATATAACTTTCCCAGCAGAACACCTCGAAGGTCTGTAAGAATCCCCAACCATTAGGATGAAGTGTGGGAGCGAGATGAAGACTGTGCAACACTTCAATCTGGAGATCAGAAAAAGGAAAATGAATCTTGAGTTGCTCCCATAAAGACTCAAACATCATGATGTAAGAGACTTCGCCTTCCTTGGCCGGGGTGCAAACCCTTTCATTTTTGTCAGGAATTACTAATTTATTGTTGCTGGAGGGATCAACTGTGACGTCAGTCTCCGGAGAATTGGGGCCATAATGAAAACACTTTCTCCAATGCTTTTCCACCTTCTTCAATCGAGTATTATCCTTAATGGAACATTCCTCCTTGATGAAATCGATAGGGGCCCACAAGAACGTCCATATATTCTTCAATTCCTTCCACTCGGCATGACATTCTATAGGGGGCTTCGAGGTACTAGACTCCCCCGTCCCACTCATAGACACTTCAGAGCTATCAACACCGTCCAAATCCGGCATGCTGGCAGAGGAACCCGGAGCACCAGAGTCAGCTTGAACGGGAATCTCCTCTTGAACAGGTTCCATATCTACACAGAAAGGTAAAGAAGAGTTAGATCCCGGGGAGGTATGAGAACAAGAAGAAGGAGAATAAGCGGGGTCAGACTCAGAATCTAAGGAATGAGACAAAGAATACGACATAGACTCCCCATCTTCCAAAAGATCCCCGGGATGCAAAGGCTCACTACTATCCTTAGTAAGTTGAAGAATAACATGAAACGACATTTTAGGAGCACGAAGATCAGAATCTGCTTCAATAGAAACTTGAGTTTCAGAACTACACTCGTCAGGAAGATGGGTTGAAGCAAGATGAAGAGTAGAAGGTTCAAGGTTTAACGCAGTAAAAGACCCACTCACACTCTAGGTAACTGACTCACAACTCTCTACCTTTCGTAAATATAGAGGGTAGAACCAAAGATGAGCAGATTAACAGTAATCAAGATTGGCTATGGAAGGCATACCTGGTGTAGGGTTAGAATCAGCGAGGGGCAAAAATTTCGGAAGTCTCCTCGCAAAACTAGCAAGAATCTCAGAGTCATTTGAATCCGAGGATGAACCACTTGACAACACGATAACATTATCGGCCATTTTGAAAGACAGAGACCCAAATACAACGACTAAACCCTAGGAATGGGGTAGAATGCAACAGAACGGCCCAGAAATCAAGAAAGAAAGACGAAAAGAAGTATAGACCAAGAGAAGGTAGAAAAAGTACCTGATGCTGAAACGAATAAAAGTGCTCTGATGGAGTATGTTGCTGGAAAACAGATACTTGCAGGTGAGAGTGCTAGGAAGAAGAAGAAGAAAAGATTGCAGGGCTTTTCTATCTTTGGAAAATGAAGGGGCAAAATGCGCGAAAGCAAGAAATGAAAACTTGAAAAAAGGAGAAGTAAAACGCAAACGGCTGAAAAGAAGTAAAGTAAAAACTATCACATGGCCTTAATGAACATGGGGCCCATGGCCACGTTAATCATCAAACGCATCGCCCGAGGGAGAGCGCGTAAACCACATGTCGCTAAAGGAAAACCAATCGTTATCTTAGAAGATTATGCCGGGTTACACCAACTTCCGAATACTTTGGAATAGGCCCGGCATGAAGACTAAACTCGCCGACTTCTTCTACGAGAAGCTCGACGACTTGGGGGGCAACTGTTGTGGACCAGAATATCGGTATCCCACATATACATATACATGTCGGTGCCAATGCCTCACGACAATCCCGGATACATCCCGGAAGGCATAGCGCTACCTACAGTCAGGGCCCAGGAAATACAGATTGGGCTTAGGCATCAAATCCAGACCCAATACGATCCACATTCAGGTCATGCGTAGCTTACACAATCCTAATTCACTCACTAATTTGAGCGTCGGAGTTCTTGCAGATGCACACCACCGCCGTTGGAGCTCAAACCCAGGAGTCACCTACATTATTCCCTGCCTGTCAGAAGGAGCACCCTGTTCGTCCAACATGTCAGCCATGTTAGATCACAACAAATAGATATATGAAAATATATGTAAACTTTTTATTATCTATATTATTGAGAAGTATATATAAAAAACAAAAGAAAAAAAAATTGTTGCCTTTTCCGCGGTTTCAAGAATTTAAAAAAAAGGCAAGTGTTGCCTTATCGGAGGTTACAATCGCAGTTAAAATGACAGAATAGGATTTCCCCGCAATTAATCCATTTTTCCGCGGTTTTACGTGTAGGGACCTGCGGTTATCAAAAAAATTCAAGAAACCCTCTCCTAGCACACCATTTCCCCACGGTTTGTAACCTTTGCTAAATCCTCATAGCTGCAGTTCAAACCGCCACTAAGGCCAAAAAAACCACCATTAAAATTGATTTTTTTGGTAGTGTATACCGTTAAAATAATAATATTATTAGTAAATAATATTAGTCATAATAAAGTTATTTTTTTTAATGTACCAATTTTTTATGGTCTTGGTAACAATAACAAGTGCTTTTATGTTTGTTAAGCTACAATAAGTACAATCCATTTTATGTAATAAATTACTTAAAATAACATGGTTTAAATAAATTTTTTATTTTTAGACAATAAATACTACCAATTTGAAGATGTAGATAGTAATTTAGGTAATTTTAAAAAATGTGCTTTCATGTTTGTTTCGGAAAACAGACTATTCTTCAGATGTATATAGTACATGATCTCTAGAAAAATTATTCCAATTTGAAGATTTTAAAAAATTAGGAAAATTGAGCTAGAAACTTTAAAGTTAATAATACATGGTCTTCAAAAAGTTTCAAATTATTTAGTTAATTTATAATACTTGTTTTCATTTTAGTTTCGGAAAACACACAATTCTTTAAGTATATAGTACATAATCTCAAAAAATTCAAATAATTTTTAAAATATAAAAAAATCTATAAACTGAGCAAGAAACTTCAAGCAAAATAACACATTGTCTTCAAAAAGTTAAAAATCCTAGACTTCGAGGTTGTGTTTGGATAGAGTAATTAAAAATCCTAAGGAATTTAAAATTGTAGGTAATTCGATTACTTCAATTCAATTCCCTTCATTTATAAAATGATTTATTTGGAAGGAGTGGTCTAATTTCCTCAATTTTAAAATATCTTGTTTGTTTAAGGTAATTAGATTTCCTTCATTTGTGAATTTGTTTGTTTAGATGACATAATTAAATATTTTCTGTTTATAAATTCTAATTTGAAAAAAATCATATATACTCAGTAGAATTACATTACCTCAAATAAACATTGCATCCAAACATATTGCAAGTGTATAATACACGATCTCTAAAAAAATTGTTCTGACATGAAAAATTTTAAAAATTATATATGAAAATTGAGCTAGAAACTTTAAATTGAACAATAGGTTGTCTTCAAAAAGCTTCACATAATATTGATAATTCAAAAAAAGTATTTATATTTTGTTTCAAAAAACATCATATTCTTCAGGTATATAATAAACTATCCTTAAAAAATTGTTGCAATTTGAAAATTTAAAAAATATTACGAAAATTGAGCTATAAACTTTAAAGTGAATAATGCATTGTCTTCAAAAAGCTTGAAATAATTTAGGTAATTTAAAATACGCGATTTTATTTTTGTTTCGAAAAATATTCTATTCTTCAATTGTACAGTAAACATACAATCTCTAAAAAAATTGTTACAATTTTAAAAACTGAAAAAATTATGTAACTTGAGCCTAAAAATTCCGTTTGAATAATAAAATGTGTTTAAAAAAGATAATTTTGGTAATTTACAAAGCGCATTTTTTTTTATTTTCAAAAGAACCGTATTCTTTAGATCTATAGTACACGATCTCTAAAAAGATTGTTGCAGGTTCACCAAGTGTGGTTATACCTAAGCAAAGCCTAAAGCTTTGTCTCATCCATTGCCTTAGCTCCACAGTCTTCCAATACTTGCAATACTGCGACCGTCAATTATATGTAAAACATATAACCGAGTAACCCCCCGGTCTAACTAAAAACATTTTACAGTTTTGCAGCCAGTCTAACTGGAAAATTGCCCCATATTTCTTTAGTTTTCAAAGCATTTGAGAGATTACAATTGTTTTATATTCGAAAGACACTAAATTGTTTCACGTCATCGTCAGTTGAAATAAAGAACTTAGCTTCCCATATTAGAAACGTAAAGCGCGTTTTGGAAAAAGAAGAAAGTAAATTGTATTGAGTGAACAGAGACGAGAAGAGTTATAGGCACAGTGTTGGGCCTAAACAGATTACAAGAGGCCCAAACCGAAATAAAACAAAGATGAGCCCAATACAAATAACAAAATAACAGAGAAATAAAGTAATTTTATCATCTAATATCCTCCCGCAAGCTGGAGAATATATGATGTATATTCCCAGCTTGTGAAGAAGAATTTGAAAATTTTTTGGTTCAAGGGCTTTAGTCAGCTATCTGATGTTGGGTGTTGATAGGAAGAAGGTTCATTAGTCCTTTTTCTAGTCGTTCCCTCACGACATGACAGTCGATTTCTATGTGCTTTGTTCTTTCATGGAAGACAGAGTTTTGAGCTATGTATTGTGCAGAGTCATTGTCACAGAATAGAAGTGCAGGAGAAATGAAGTTAATTTTCATGTATTTAAGTAGAAAACTTAACCATTGGATTTCACACACTGTGCTGGCTAGTGCGCGGTACTCGGCTTCAGAGGATGATCTAGATACGGTTCCCTATTTTTTGCATTTCCAGGATACCAGCGAGTCTCCTAAGAAAATGTAATAGATCTTCTAGTCACGGGACATGTTGCCTCGTCTGCATCACTGTATGCTTTCACTCTAAGTTCAGAATTGGGTTTGTATAGCAATCCTTGTCCTGGGTCGTTCTTCAGGTAATGGATGATTCTCATGGCAGCTTGATAGTGTCCCTGTTTTGGTTTTTGCATGTGCTGACTGAGTTGGTTGACATGGTAGGTTATTTCTGATCTTGTGTTTGTTAGGTAAAGCATCCTGCCAATTATCCTTCTGTAGGGTTCTACATCTTCAAACAGTTCTATTTTCTCAGCAGTCTTCATGCTATCCTTCACCATGGGGCAGGCTTTCCTGCAAGAAGGCCACAAGACTCAATTAGGTCCAAAGTGCATTTTCGTTGATTTAGAAATATTCCGTGTTTAGAACGGCCTATTTCTAAACCAAGAAAATATCTAAGCTCTCCCAGATCCTTAATTTTGATTTTTTGATCAAGCAATCATTTTAAAATAGTTATCTCAATCATGTTTTTGCCACGAATTATAAGGTCATCCACATACACAAAAACAATAGTAAAGAAATTTCCAGATTTTTTAATGAACAGCGAATGATCATGATGTGATTTCTTATAACGCAGATTAAACAAAAATGAAGATAGCTTTTGGAACCACATTCTGCTTGCTTGTTTCAAGCCATACAAGGATCTATTTAGTTTACAAATCAAGTTTTTATTAGAAACAGATAAGCCTTGTGGTACTTTCATATAGACTTCCTCTTTTAAGTCCCCATGAAGAAAAGCATTGTTTATATCTAATTGATGTAAATCCAAATTTTCAATAGCAGCAATAGCAGGTAACAAATGAATAGTACTAAGTTTAGCAACAAGAGCAAACATTTCAGTATAGTCAACAACTTTTTTCTGATTATAACCTTTTGCCACTAATCTAGCTTTATATCGTTCAATTTAACCATTAGATTTGTATTTAATACGATAAACCCATTTAGATCCTATGGCTTTTTTATGTTTAGGAAGGGGAACAAGATTCCAAGTATTGTTAACAGCTAAAGCAGATAGTTCATTGTTCATAGCATCAGTCCATTTTGGATCTTGGGAGGCCTCATTATAAGAATTAGGTTCAACAGTTTTATCAATGCTAAGAAAAAACTTACTATACTTTTCGGACAATTTATTGTATTTAAGGACATTGGAAAGAGGATACCTTGGCTCCGTAGGAGAAGAATCAGTATTGCTTGTTGCAGAGTACACAATGTAATCAGTAAATCTACTTGGGCGAGATTTCTGTCTTGTGGATTTTCTTACAGGTTGGGAGTTTGTAGTATCAACATGATTATTGCTATCACTATCATCACTGGGAACACGATCAATGGTGCTTTCAGGGATCTCATATGTGTCATTCACATTGTTCTGCAATTGTCTTGATAAACGAACATTTTGTTCCATAGGCCAAGGGTCATAAAAAAAGTTTTGGGATTCAAAACCAGAGAAAGCAGTAGTATCAGAAGTAACAATGCTAGTTTGTCATGATTTAAAAGGAAAACAATTTTCTTTAAACACAACATTTCTAGAAATGAAAATGTCTTTTGTTTTTAAATCAAGAAGAACATACCCTTTTGTACCTTGTTTGATACCTAAAAAACAACATTTAGCAGCATGAGGATCCAGTTTGTTTCTATGTTGGGTGAGAGTGGTACCATAACACAAACACCCAAAAACCTTTATTTCTAACAAAGTGGGTGGCTTACCAAAGAGAAGCTGGTGAGGAGTGTTCTTTTTCAACAACCTGTTGGGTAAGTAATTGATGATCTTAACAACATAAGAAATAGCATAGCACCAGTACAATTTAGGCAAATTAGAATGAAAAAGGATACTACGAGCAACATTCAGAATATGCCTATGCTTACGCTCAACAACAGAGTTTTGTTCAGGTGTAGCACCACAAGAAGTTTGATGCAATATGCGATGTTTTGCATAGAAATCCGGTAAGTTGAATTCAGCACCATTGTCAGACCTAATGGTTTTAATTTTGACATTAAACTGAGTTTCAACATAAGTAACAAACTTTTCAATTAAGGACTTTGTTTCAGATTTATTTTTCATTAGGTGTATCCATGTATGCCTAGAGTAATCATCAACGATAGTTAAAAAATATTTTTGATCATGTATGCATTCAATATTGAGAGGTCCCCATATATCCATGTGAATGATAGAAAAGATCGAATTACTACGATTGTTCTCATTTGGGAAAAGGCAGTCTAGTTTGTTTTCCTAGTTGACATGCATCACAGTAAGGAATATCATAGAATTTTACATATGGAAAATGTTTGTGAATAGTGTGTAAAACATCAGTAGATGGGTGTCCCATCCTGAAATGCCATAGATCAAACATAGTATCAGAAGCAGTAACAGAATTAGAACAGATATTATTTGGAAACACAGAATCATTATGTTGAAAGATGTAAAGGCTCTTCCGGACTTTAGCAAGTCCAATCATCATCTTGGTCTGCTTGTCTTGTAAAAGACACTCAGTTTTGTCAAATATCGTACGTAAATTCATAGAACAAACGACATTGTGAACGGATAGGATATTAAAAGAGAAATCTTTGATATACAAGACATTTTCAATTTTTAAACCATTTTTAAAAAGAAGCATATGATATTTCACAATTTGGTAAACTAACAGGAATGGGATTAACAGTATTGTAAGAACTAAAGAAACCCAAATTATTGCACACATGGTCCGTTGCTCCACTATCAACAAGCGAGAAAAAATTGTGAAACAGATTACCGTGTGAGTGATGTGCTTCAGTGTTTTGTGTGATAGTCTTCATTAGTCAATATTTGTTGAGGTTTAGAAACAGTACCACATGATGTGGCATCGGATTCAAAGGTTGTAACAGTATTAACAGCAACGGTTTGTTTGCTTTTGAATTTGAAATTTGCAGGAAAACTATTTTTAAAAAAAAACAAGATTAAACATTTTGGTTTTCTTTACCACAGAAGCTACAAATCTTTCCATGATTTTAGGTTTGCAGGGGTTGATTTTAGATTTCCCTTTAGTTTGATTAGATTTCCAAGAAGTGTTAGAAACATAGTGAACAAATTTAGCATCATACATATCAGAGGACTGTGTTCTTTCTTGATGCTGTACAATCGAAAAAGCCTTTGTCATAGAATGCTAAGGCTCCATACAGAGGATTTGCCTACAAACAGTATCATATTGTTCATTGAGCCCTTTCAGAAAACAAGTAACGTATTCCCAATCACGATATTTCTTAACACTTTCAGCAATGAGGCAAGAACATTGTACAACACAAGAACATTGAAAAATAGGATGAAGAACATTGAGTTCTTGCCATTGAATTTGTAAATAAGCAAAGTAGGTCGGGAGATCGCGATCTCCCTGGCGAATCGAATGGTTCACCTGTAAAAGATTAGAAAAATGAAACGCATCTCCCTTCAAAAGGCGTTCTTTCAGGTAATTCCAGACATCAGAAGCTTTATCAAAGTAAGCAATGCTTTGAGCTATAGAGGGACTTATAGAGCGAGTAATCCATGAGATTACCATAGTATTACACTTCAGCCAGACGTGGTGAAGAGGATCGCTCATCGGAGGTTCTGGAATAGCATTGGTGACGAACCCTAACTTGTCCTTACAGATCAAGCCTCGGGCCATGTTTCTTGACCATATTTGGTAGCTCTTGGCTCCTTCAAGAACAAGTGTTATGACGACGGAGGTTGGATTATCCACCGGATGTAGGAAAAAAGGGCTTGAAGGATCTTGCGTTGGATCAAGCTTTGTAAGGGTTATATCAGGTGTATCAGCCATCATGATGAAAAGGAGAACCTACAAACACGCTGGCAGAAGGAGGAAAGAGGGCCAAGAGAGAGAGAGAAGGAAGAATGCAAGGCACGACGGCGCAGTGTGTCTCAAACCCTAACCCTAACCCTTAGGCTCTTCGATACCATATTGGAAATGTAAAGCGCATTTTGGAAAAAGAAGAAAGCAAATTGTATTGATTGAATTGAGTGAACAGAGAGGAGAAGAGTTATAGGCACAGTGTTGGGCCTAAACAGATTACAAAAGGCCTAAACCGAAATAAAAAAAGATAAGCCCAATACAGATAACAAAATAACAGAGAAATAAACTAAGTAATTTTATCATCTAATATCCCAATAGCTTACAAGTAGGAAAACTTATTGTTTCTATTTGGTGTTTCTATATTTACCGAAAAGAAAAATTGATCAAGGCACGTTTAACTTTATGATTTTTATTATCATCAAAAAGAAATAATATTATTGATTGAAAGCACAACAAGTTCTATTAGATTACAACCATGAAGTACACCAAAGGGTTTATAACTACAAATGATATATTGAACTAAACCATCCACCTAATTAAAGGATAAATTAAGTTCAAAACTGAGATTAGAGAACTAAGAAAACGGCTAGATAAGAGAAATCACATTAAACATATTTGTATATCTACACAACCACATACATAGCTAGCCTATTTCTTTGCTACTCAGAATTATACGACTGAGACGAAATGTTGAATGCGGTTTTTCTTTTTGGTTTTGTATTTTTCAATCAAAATGGACGCTTAAATTGACATTTACATTGAAGAAGGTGCTTGATTGGTTAGCCTTTCAAGCTGTCTTAACTCCTAAGTAACTCTGTAGTAGGGTGGTTCAATTCTCAACATTTAGGGAGCAGTTGTAAGGGTGTAATAAGTATAAGGAAGAAAGAAATGATATTCTAGCATGCGATGCGACCTTATGGACTCTTTGGCTAAGCATAAACTCTATCATTTTCAACAATGTAGCATTAATTACATTACAAAACTGAGATTTAATCAAAACTCATCTTATAAGTGGTTTAAGGTGGAACCAAAAAATTTTGTATAACTTTTTTAATTGGTGTTCACCCACCTTTGAATGGATAAAGGATAAATATCCTTCCCGTCTCTCCTATTTTTACATAGTTTTCCACTTGTACATGAATCATTGTCATATTTAAAATATTTCATGAAGGAAAAGATCATTTGCGGTTAATACAATTTTTATTTAAATTTAATAATTTATTGTAAAAGTAAATAAAATCCCTATAAATTTCACTTGACATATGGGTCCCACATGATGTTTTTTATGGGGTAAAGTGATGTTGTATTTTCAACTATAAATTTCAAGTACAAATGAGAAATATGGAATAGCTTGATAAATGGCAATTTTCTATTTTCATTACAAGACACCACTTGCCTTCGGATTAGATGATTTTCTAGAACTTTTGCCAATACCATAAACCACAGAAAATTTTGAGACTTTTTTTGTGTATCTGCTAACTATGAATGATTGGTGTGAATACGCAATTTACTAGTTGAGGTTAATTGATTAATTTACGATATTAATTAATTAAAACTAATTAGTTGACTAACAAAAAGTAAGACTCAATCAATAAAAATTCAAAAGTAATCAGTTCTAGCAAGGTTCTAATCCATATTTGACTTCACCACAAATTGGTGGTGAAGTCAACTACACTAGAGATTAGATCAAACTTTGCCTTTAAAACAAAAAAAATAAAAAACAACACACAAGTAAGGGGAGGCATGCATCCTGAAAGGTGAAAATGAGAGGAGTTGAAGAGAGCAAAATATACAGTTGCCGAAGGTAGCAAAAAGTTCCCTAATTCATTCCAAAATTCTCTCACTCATTGGACGCTCCACTCTTAATTCTAGCTTCATTTCTACCTTCACGGCTAGCCCCAACCACTGCAACCATGTGATCTTCACCGTACTACAACGTTATCATGATGACCATTGTAAAAAATGCATGTAGAAAGCTACATGCTCCATCTCTATGATTCTCCAATCTTTAGAATTCCACCATGGAAAGAAGATGGAGAAAAAGGATCGGGTATTTTATTGATTAGAAAAAGAAAAAGTACATTAGGTTGGCTTGTATTATTGGCCTCTATCCTATTTATAACTACAGATATACAGAGAGGGGGAGATTACATTAGGATTCAAACTTACACAAACTAAATTACCTAACTTACCTATTTGTAACTAACTACTGAACTAACCGTAACCTATGGCCAAACAGCAACCGGAATAATCCATGCAGAAAATATAAGAAGTATATACAATTAGAAAAAGCATCAATGAAGAGGATCATTGCTGATTGATTATTTGTTTTCGTCTCCCGTAAGCTTGGAGTGAATATATCCTTCAATCCAAGCTTAGCTTTAAGACCATGGAAGTCAGCAGCACATAACGGCTTTGTGAGAAGAACCACGGTCTATTCTTTGTAGGCACACTACAAGAATGTTTCCCATTAGCCACGAAAATATCAGTGGCAAAAAAGCCATTTCCGACGCTAATAATGATTTTGACGAACTAGTGACGACCATCAAGCCGTCGCTAAAAGTGGCATCGCTAATATTTGTGACGGATATATCCGTCGCAAATTTGGGATAAATATTTCTATTGCAAAGTTTGTGACGGATATTTCCGTCGCTAATTTTCCATGGATATTTCCGTCGCTAATTTTCCATGGATATTTCCGTTGCTATTTTTCAATGAATATTTCCATCGCAAAGTTCGCGACGGATATTTCCCTCGCTAATTTGCCATGGATATTTCTATCGCAAATTTGCCACGGTTATTTCCGTGGCTATTATATTTTTTGGCGCGCATTTGTTTTTTGGCGCCACTTGTAATCCGTCTCTAATTTAGTTTTCGATGGAAATTTCCATCGAAAGTTTGCCACGGTTATTTTTGTGGCTAATTTTGTTGGCGCGATTTTTTTTTTCCAATTTGGCCGTCTCTATTTTAAACTCGTGATGGAATTAACTGTCACAAGTTTGCCAAAGATATTTCCGTGGCTAATTTTTTTTTTGCACAATTTTTTTTTGCGAATAATTTTTTTTTTAAAATATTTATTTGTCAGCTTTAATATTTTTCTTCAAAACCCGAAAAATCCTTAATAAAACTATATAATAAATAAGAAATAAATATAATACACCAATAAAATTTTAAATTAATAATAAATAAGTATTCAAGACAACTAATAATACAATAATTCACAAATTCAAATAAAAGTTAAATAAAACAAACGTAATGTCATTAGAAAGTATAAAGCGCTTGTTGTACAGAGCGTGAGGGTGAAAAATCATCCTCCTCCTCATCTTCCACAACATAATCTGGATGTGAAGGCCGTCGAGAATGAGGTGCATTCATGTTATTAAACCACTGTAGCATCTTATTCATATTTGTCTCCACAGTTTCCTGTTTATTTAATAGAGTCTGGATAATACTCTCTTGAGGTTCAACTTTTTGGTGGGTCTCAATTAGCCGCTGCTCCTTATTTGCAGTTGCAAATGATGGTTCAGCACTAGGCGATGATGAAGGAGAAGGAACTTGAGAGGAGTAGTATCCTTCAAATCCCACACGTGAAAAATGAGAAGACATATCCCCTGTACCATAAAGATGGCCACGAGACATCCCACCAGCTGTTTGTACACAAGTGATTGCGCTGGCCTCCCTTTCAACCTACTGTGATTGTTGAGGAGAAAGCGTTTCAAGCTGGGTGGCCACCTTCTTCTTCTCATATGCAAAGTATTTAACAAAGTATTTAATATTTAATAAATTTAAAATTTTAATTAAATAATAAATGCACTTACATAGGTCTTCTTGGAGCGTGCATAAACCCATTCCCCATTTTGTCTCTGATGAGTGTAATGAAAGAGTTGGTCAATATCCACTAGCTTTCCTTCACCTCGTGCCTAGACATAAATTAAAAGAATCAACTGTAAAATCTAAAACATAACGCTTGTAGTGCTATTTCAGAATGAGGGTCACGACCAGAAGTATGTAATACGCCACCCTTTGAAGAAGCCCGGTTCTTCTTTGTCTGTTCCTGGATCTCCTTGAAGGCCAGTGTGCCCCAATGTTCAAGCAGGTGATTCCATGTAATTTCTGGACACCATTTTGGCATTTTACCTTCCTTGGTATAATCTGACCTCGCCTTGTTCATCATATCTCTAAACCGCTCCAAACCTTTGTGCTCAAAATGCTTTTGCATTTGAGTTGTGAAATGGGGATCCCAACTGCACTTATCCTGTAATAACATATTAATGAAAAATTTCATCTTAATAACAAAATTCAATCTTTAATTTCTTAACACACATACATGTAATTAAGTTCTCAAGTTATACCTAAAATTCCTTCCACCAATGGTTGCGGATTTGTTCAGGAACTGCTCTCCAAGTAGGCCATGGGTCTTTGAATTGGGACTTGATAGAAGTCATAAGTGTCTTTACACCAGGATGAGAAGGATACCACCTAAGATGATAAGAAAAAACAGTTGTTATTAGATAGTATATTATTGTAATAATGAACATTTAAAGAACAAAATAAAATTAATTATATGTCTAACTTACCCTCCTTTATGCCACTCTAGTACTTCCAAGAAATGTCTCGCGTCCACTGGCTTCGTGGGACCGCATGCACATACTTTGCTAGCTCTCCACGAGGGTTAGAAACTAGCGCCTCCTGCTCTGCCATCTCCTCGGCCACCATCTCATCCCTCTCCACATTGTCCACATCAAGGTCAACCTCATCATCGGGAACTAACTCCTCCAAATGTAAACTGCGCAATGATTGTGCCTCGTGATGCTGATCAAAATTGCGGTGACTAGGATGCTCTTCAAAATAATATGAAGGCGGCAAACCAGGAGTTGGAATCATTGTGATCCCTGTCGGGGATGGTGGGAGCGAAGTGGTCTGTGGGCGTGGTATCCTCGAAGGTTTTTGTTAACCCGAGTGATTGTTTGGTCGACATTGCCGTGCTACCCTCGGGGGCTGCTGTGATGTAGTAGCTTGGCAGCACTGTTTATCAACCTGAGTCTGCATGGTTCTGCCACGTATCATTCTGGCTCTACCTTTGCCACCACTAATACTAGTATGCTCATCCATAAGTTGCGCCTTCCCGCTTCTTTGTGATGAAGACATATGTTCAAAAAAATATTACTAAATAAGAATACTAAAAGACATTAAATATATATATATATATATTGCATATATTAAATAAACTAACAAGCATACAATATAATTATTGTCCTACCCCAATACTAAAGCGGGTTTAATCAATATCTTGTTGACTCCAGTCGTCGTCATCATCATTGTCGGTGTTCTCATGTTCACTCTCATCATCATCATTGGTATCTTGCTCAATTTCTTCAAACACAACACAAGCACCAACAAGTTCAGGATCAAGTATCCGATCAACTTCGCAATCCCAATGTTGAACAGTTTCATCAACCAAGCCACCTACCATCTCAATCTCCACCATGGGAACAACGGATTCATCAGCCTGAAAAGGTGATTCATCTGCTTGTGTTTCTTGAATAATTTCATCTACCTCTACATGGTCTCTTGGCTTTGTGGCAATTACGACACACCAATCATTCAAGTCCTTACACGTATCGGGATAATTTGCAAAGTAAACTTGTCTTTCTTTTTGAACAATAATAAAAGGATCATAAAATCAATATCGTTTATGCCTGTTAATATGCACTATCTTATAATGCTGATGGACCCTTGTGCCTCTGCTTGTTGGATCATACTGCTAACAATGGAAAAGAGGAATCTTCGGCAATCCAGTATATTCAAACTCATATATGTGCTCGATGAGCCATAAAAATCATCTTCACCCCCTTGTGTAACACCTTTTACGCATACACCACAGTTGACTAGTTTTTTACCTTGACTCCAAGCTTTTGTGTGAAACTTGTATCCATTAATGAACCACATGTTCCAAAACGAAACCTTTGACTTAGGACCCCAAACCAATGCCCTTAGTTCTCTGTTAGGGACTCCATTTCGATCATCGCAAACCTGTAAAAAAATAATGTGTGTAACTTAAGGATCTTTTAAATTACTTGGTATGCGCAAGGATTATTATTAAACACTTACATACGACTTAAACCAGCCCTGAAACTCTGCATGCATACGATGTTCACCATCGTCATGCATGCTTAAGAATCTACTGTAAAAATGTAAATGTTGTTCAATACGCATTAAGATATTCAATATCGTGTGTCTTATTTTGTATATGAAAGTAACACTTACTCCAAATACGGCTTCACTTCTACGCAATTGATGAGTATATGCACTCGAGCATAATTATATTCCTTGTCATTCAACCAACGATGACCTTGACACTCCCCACTTGGATGACCAGGATTCTTACATATTGACAATGAACTACTTGCACACTTTCATTTTCTGGGTCATTTCTCAAGCCAAAACTTGAGACCAAATTCAAAGTCTTAAAATGGTGTGAATAGAAATAAGTAATCTCAAAATCCAGATAGTCTGTGCTGATAGATCCCTCGACTCTGGCTTTCTGGGTCACAGCCCTCTTGTACGCGCCCATCATCCTATGCAAGTTTTGAAAAGTTTTAGAAATTTTTGATGTATACAATTAATTTATAATTCTTTAAAACAAGTAAATAAATAAGATCATTTGAATTTTTATATCTTTATAGTGAACTGAACCGCCTAATCGTGCTTCTGTAGGTGGAATTAGAAGATGTTTCATTGAATCAAAGAACACAGGTGGAAAAATCCTTTCTAACTTGCATAATATAATTGTAATATTCTCTTCCATTCTTTCCAAATCACTTAGTTTTAGTGAATTGCAACAAATATCCTTGAAAAATTGGCTGATCCCAGTCAATGGTTTCCACACCTCATCGGGTAGTGAACAGATGCCCATCGGGAGCAGATTCTGCATAAAAACATGACAATCGTGACTTTTTATCCCCGGCATGGAACCCCTATTATCAGTGCACCGAGCTAGATTTGATACATTATCATATGGTATTTTCAACTCCTCTACCCTCTCACAAATTGATTTTGCATCGTCTGACATAAATGAGTACTTTACCATTGGCATGCGCATCTTTCCATTTTGTAATGGAACCAACTCCAAATCCCCACGCTTACACTCTCTCTGTATATCCATCCTTTCCTTCTCATTATCTTTTGTTTTATTTTTTACATTCATAACGGTATTGAAGACATTGTCAAAGAAATTCTTCTTGATATCATGACATCTAAGTTGTGCCTCAACAAAGTATCTTTCCAATACGGAAGATCCCAAAAAATGCTTCTAGTTCAATTATGAAGGGACCCAAATCCTGCCAGCCTAGTAGGACCTGACTCGCTTACCTTAGGAAAATCTTTCACAAACTAGCATACAAGTTCTCCATCCAATATGAGTGGCGGATGCTGCTTCTCAATTGTGTCCTTTCTAAGCGTCTTTTTACTCCTTCTAAATGAATGATTAGTTAGCAAGAACTGACGATGAAAATCAAACCAGGAATGTTTTATTTTTCCAAATTTCAACCAGAAGGCATTTGTGTCATCCATACAATAAGGACAAGCTATCTTACGATGTGTACTCCATCCAGATAACATCCCATATGCGGGAAAATCATTGATAGTCCATATTAAACAAGCCCTCATTTTGAAATTTTGTTTTGTGAATATATCATTTGTCAATGCACCATGACTCCACAACTGTTGAAGTTTATCAATCGATGGTTGCAAATACACATATATTCTTTAAGTGGGATTCTTTGGTACAAGGATGAGATAATTCAATAACATGTAAGGTTTGTTCATAAGTACGGCTGTGCTGATACTTGAACGTATGGTGTAAACCCATTAGCGCAGAGACTAAGTCTTGTGGAAGCAAATGCTCTAAAACGCCTTAACAATGGAGTTTTGATGATTGCAACACAACATGAGAACCAAGCCCATTTTGGCAAATCAAGCGATCGAACGCTATAAATCAAGAATGCAACAACAAGGGTTTAAAGGAGTTAAATTTCATAAATGTAAATTTAATTAAGGGTCCTTAAAATGAATCAATGTGTTTTAATCAAATATTTTGTGAAATAATGCCTTGAAAAGGTTTTATGCGTAAAAATAACTTTAAAATATGTTTGAGAGCTTTAGAACAATCTTATGCCTCTTTGGAAAAGTCCTTTTTAAAGGTATATTCGAATATAAGATTCTGGATTCAAAAACTGAATTTCTTAACTCAATATTCGAATATATATTCGTATATGAAGTAGTAGCTTGGCCACCATCCTTTCTAGAATCATAATATTCAAATATATGTTCGAATATGGAACCTCCATATTCGAATATATATTCGAATATGACAGTGTGCCATTGCCCACACGTTTTCTAGAATCTCAATATTCGAATATATATTCGAATATGGAACCTCTATATTGGAATATATATTCGAATATCACAGTGAACTATTGCCTACTGTTTTTCCAGAACCTCAATATTCGAATATATATTCGAAAATGGAAGCTCCATATTCGAATATATATTCGAATATCTGAATGATGTTTTTCAAATTTCTTTTTCCAGAGGCTTCATATTCTTATATATATTCGAATATTGCATCCTTCTGAATGCTTCTAAGCTGCCCCTTCCTTTTCTTTAAAAGGGGATCTTGGGTCTTTTATTACACACACCCTTGCAAGCATTTATTGAGATGAAAAAGTCTTTGATATCATTATCACTCTCTCTATCAAGTGTCTTGTGTCCTAAGGCTTTCATTATCTCATTTTCTCTAAGCTTAATTGATTCACCACAAAAGAGCGTTAGTTAAATATTCCTTGTGCTTCTAGTTGTACCTTATTGCTCTATGTAGAGTCTCTTGATGGTAAACACTTAATCCAATTTCTTGAGTGTATGTGAGGTATCCTTCAAGTTAGTGATTAGGGTGAGGTATCCCTAGAGTGAGGCTCTTGCAATTGGTGGGGTATCCAATTGAGAAGAGTGCTCTTAGTTTGTATCTTGTTCAAGTTTGAATGCAAGTGTTCTTGCGCGTGGTGATTTGAAAACTGGATGTAGGCCACAAGGAGGTTTAGTGGCTGAACCAGTATACATCTTGGTGTCATTCTCTCTAACTCTTTGCTCTTACTTATTTGCATTGTATTGCATCTTTAACATTCATATTCATCTCTTCATACAAACATACTTCAACTAAACTACCATTCAATCAAGCTTTGCTAAGTTTTGTGAAAAGTTTTTGAAAAAGTTTTAAAGCTCAATTCACCCCCTCTTGAGCATAGAGGCCCTTGTCTAACAAGTGGCATCAGAGCTCGGTCCTTGTTTAAAGAGCTTCACAGCTTCAAGGATATGGCCTCTTTTCAAAACGTTTGTATCTAGGAAGGTGCCTCCACTAAGAGACCTCCGTTCTTTAACGGAGAAAACTGTACCTTTTGGAAAATTAAAATGCAAGCTTGGGTAGAAGGTATAGATGTTGCAGTATGGGATGCTATAGAAGAAGGACCATACATTCCCATGCACACTGTGGATGGTAAAGAAGTAGAGAAACCGAGGAAACAATGGTCTTCTGAGGAAAAGAGACTAGCTCAATTCGGCCTAAAAGCTAAAACCATTATTATTTCTACACTAGGCGATGATGAGTTCCCTAGAATTTCTAACTGTAAAACTGCTAAAGAAATGTTGGATGTTTTGAATGTTTCTC
Organism: Cyamopsis tetragonoloba; assembly: GCA_037177725.1. NCBI lineage: Eukaryota > Viridiplantae > Streptophyta > Magnoliopsida > Fabales > Fabaceae > Cyamopsis > Cyamopsis tetragonoloba. The sequence continues at coordinate 45,668,471 of CM074119.1, read as the reverse complement.
ATGAAGGAACAGATGAGGTCAAGAGATCAAAAATAAATGCATTAACTAGAGAATTTGAAATGTTTCAAATGAATGCTGGAGAAAACATTCAGGATTTGCAAAAACGTTTTACATATCTAATAAATTCATTGCATGCTCTTGGAATAGATCATTCTAATGTGGATCTTGTTAACAAAGCCTCGAGATGTCTTAGCAGAGACTGGCAGCCAAAGGTTACCGCTATCTGTGAAACGAGAGATCCTCGTACAATGTCTTTGGCCACTCTGTTTGGAAAGTTGGAAGAACATGAGCTTGAGTTGAGTCGCTTGGATCAACTTGAAGGGATTTATAAGAAAAAGAAAAGTATCGCCCTTAAAGCAACCATCCCTCAAGAGACTAGAGAAGAAGATTATTTTGATCCAACAACTATGGATGACGAAACAACAGTTCTCTTTGCAAAAAGATTCAACAAATTCTTCAAGAAAAGAGAAACCTCAAGAAGATCACCTCACTACACTTCAAGAAAGGTGTTCAACAGAGGTAAAGGATCAAATCAAGTTCCAACATGCTATGAGTGCGGAAAGCCCGGACACATGAAGATGGAATGCCCTATGAACAAAGGTAAAGTTGAAACTCAAGCGAAAAGGTTCACTAAAGGAAAGAAGGGAAGAAGGGCTTACATAGCTTGGGATGGAAACGACATGGAATCAACGGAGGAATCAGAAAGCGAAGAGGCTAACCTTTGTTTGATGGCAAACCTCAATGAGGATAATCTTCCTAGTGAAGATACGGTAAATGATTTTGAACCTCCAAACTATAGTTTTGATGAGTTACAAGATGCTTATAATGAACTGCATGAAAAATCCATGATCATTGCTAAAGAACTTGCTAAAGCAAAGAAAGAAAAGGGTGTGCTAAATGATAAGATAGATATTCTTAGTAAGGATATCATTAAGATGAGACAAGCTCAAATTTCATTTGGTAGTATTGAATATGAATGCAAAACTTGCTTGATGAACACTCCACCCACATGCACCTCTTGTGATGGTCATTTGAAAGAAATTGAAAAATTGAAATGTGTGATTGCTAAGGGTAAAACACCCTTAACTAGATATGAATACGTGTGTTCCAAATGCAAATTGAATAAGTCACACACCTGCACATCTTGTGACTCTTACCTAAAAGAAATTGATGATTTGAAAAATGTGCTTGCTAAGTTCACTATGGGTAGAGATAACTTGAACATGTTACTTGGCAAACAAGGATGTCATTTCAAGAAGGCCGGGTTGGGGTATAACCCTAACAACCAACAAAAGCTTTATAAGAACTTCTTTGTGCCTTCTAGTACTTCCTCTAGTCCTTTCATTACATGTTTTTATTTTCAATCAAAAGGACATAGTGCTACCACTTGCAATGCAAAAAAGAAGGATGTACCTCAAGGAAGGAAAATATGGGTGCCCAAAAACACCTTGACCAAAGCTAACTCTCAAGGACCTAAGAAACAATGGGTACCTAAAAGAAGAACTTGAATGTTTTGTAGGTATGCTTGGTGGCAAGACAATCCAAATGGTATTTGGACAGTGGATGCTCCAAGCATATGACGGGTGACAAATCTAAATTCTCATCTCTCACTCCAAAGGATGGAGGATACGTCACCTATGGGGACAACAATAAAGGGAAGATCCTTGGTATAGGTAAAGTTGGTAAGACACCTTCAACCTCCATTGATAAAGGTAATGAAGTTGTTTTCAACTCTTATTCATGTTCTATCATTAGCTAGGAAGATAACTCTATTAAATTTATGTGTCATAGAGTAAATAATTTTTACATGATTAGTCTAGATGATATATCCTCAAATGATGCTCAATGTTTTATGACTAAAGAGGAGGAATCGTGGCTATGGCACAAACGAATTGCACACATTCATATGGATCATTTGAACAAACTTATTTCAAAAGAATTAGTAATTGGTCTACCAAAAATTCGTTTTGAAAAAGATAGATTATGTGATGCTTGTCAAAAGGGGAAACAAGTCAAAGCCTCTTTTCAATCCAAAAATGTTGTTTCATCTTCTATACCTTTGCAACTCGTACATATAGATTTGTTTGGTCCCTCTAGGACTATGAGTTTTGGGGGTAACTACTATGGATTGGTTATAGTTGGTGATTACTCTAGGTACACATGGACTCTCTTTTTGGCTCACAAAAATCAAGCCTTTAAGGCATTCAAAGGATTGGCTAAAGTCATTCAAAATCTATAAGATTTGAAAATTGCATGCATTCGTAGTGATCATGGGGAGGAATTTGAAAATCATGATTTTGAAAAATTCTGTGAAAAAAACGCCATTGAGCACAACTTCTCGTCTCTTAGGACCCCACAACAAAATGGTGTTGTGGAGAGGAAAAATCGCTCACTAGTTGAGTTGGCTAGAATGATGCTCAATGACATGGATCTCCCAAAGTACTTTGGGGCCGATGCCTTTAGTATCGCTTGTCATGTTATGAATCGGGTTCTTATTCGACCCATCTTGAAGAAAATCCCCTATGAGCTCTTCAAGGGAAGAAAACCCAACATTTCTTATTTCCATATTTTTGGATGCAAATGCTTTGTGCTTAACAATGGAAAAGAAAACTTAGGCAAATTTGATGCCAAGGCTGATGAGGGTATATTCTTAGGAAATTCTTCAACTAGCAAGGCATATAGAATCTACAATAAAAGAACAATGACTGTTGATGAATCAATTCACGTGACTTTTGATGAAACTAACTCCAAAAGCTTGGAAAGAAAAGTTGATGACCTTGTAGGTAGCCTTGAAGACATGAACATCATTAATGATAAAGTAAGTGAAGAAGTGGAAAAAGATAAACCGGAAAGCTCAACACATGGTCAATATGAAACTCATGAGGAGCTTCCTAAAGAATGGAAAATCTCAAAGCACCACCCCATTGACAACATTATCGGTGATATATCAAAGGGGGTAACCACTAGACACTCTCTTAAAAATGCATGTAATTTTATGGCTTTTGTATCTCAAATTAAACCTAGCTCCAAAGATGAAGCAATAGATTATGAACATTGGGCCATAGCTATGCAAGAAGAGTTAAATCAATTTGAAAGAAATCAAGTTTGGGACTTGGTCCCTAGGCCTAGTGATCATCCAATCATAGGTACCAAATGGGTCTTTGGAAACAAACTAGATGAAAATGGAGTAATCACGAGAAATATGGCTAGACTAGTAGCTAAGGGATATAACCAAGAAGAGGGTATAGATTATGAAGAAACATATGCTCCCGTAGCTAGATTAGAAGCCATTATACTCCTTCTCGCCTTTGCATGCATCATGGATATCAAACTCTATCAAATGGATGTGAAAAGTGCTTTTCTAAATGGTTTCATTCAAGAAGAAGTATATGTTGAACAACCTCCGGCTTTTGAAAATTTTGAATTTCCAAACCATGTTTTCAAACTCAAAAAGGCCTTGTATGGTTTAAAGCAAGCCCCTAGAGCTTGGTATGAAAGGTTAAGTAAATTTCTTTTAGAAAATGGCTTTCAAAGAGGAAAAGTGAATAATACCTTGTTCATCAAGCATAAAAATCATGACATACTTCTTCCTCAAATTTATGTTGATGATATTATATTTGGTGCTACTAATGAAAATTTGTGCAAAGATTTTGCCACAAGCATGCAAGGTGAATTTGAAATGTCCATGATGGGAAAACTTAGTTTCTTCCTTGGGTTTCAAATCAAACAAATTGAGCAAGGAACCTTTGTTTCGCAAACCAAATATTGCAAGGAGTTACTTAAGAAATTCGGCATGGAAAAATCCAAGGAGATGGCTACTCCAATGAGCACCTCTTTCTACCTAGACAAAGATGAAAATGGTAAACCTGTTGATGTGTCCAAATACCGTGGCATGATTGGGTCATTATTATATCTAACTGCTAGTAGGCCTGATATCATGTTTAGTGTATGCGTGTGCTAGGTATCAATCTTGTCCAAAAGAATCACATCTTAGTGCCGTTAAAAGTATTATGCGATATTTGCTTGGCACGTGTAACATGGGGGGCTATGGTATCCAAAGGGTGCATCATGTTTTCTAATTGGATATTCTGATTCTGACTTTGCTGGCTGTAAATTGGATAGAAAGAGCACTAGTGGCACATGTCATTTTCTAGGTCATTCATTGGTGTCATGGCATAGTAAGAAACAAGTAAGGGTAGCTCTTTCCACTGCCGAGGCAGAATATGTTGCCGCTGGCAGTTGTTGTGCCCAAATCCTTTGGCTAAAACAACAACTTAAAGACTATGGTATTCACATGCATCATATTCCTTTAAAATGTGATAATACAAGTGCAATTAATCTCACCAAAAGACCCATCATGCAATCTAGAACTAAGCATATAGAAATAAGGCACCACTTCATTAGGGATCATGTTCAAAAGGGTGATTGCATGCTTGAATTTAATGAAACATCCAAACAACATGCTGATATTTTCACCAAGCCTCTTTCAAAAGGAAGCTTTTATTTTATAATAAGAGAACTTTGCTTAATTGATTAATCATGTGTTGTTTGATATTATAAACTGTGTTAAAATCCTGCAGATTTATTTATCAAATACTGACTTGAGCGTCGGAGGCTCTTCTTTGTGTTTTGCAGGTCCTCTTAAGTGAAAGAAGACACAAGTATATGAGTATCATCCATTAAGTTCTTCAAAATTAGGCCCCATTTAAAAATTTTAAATTTTTTGAGTTAATATTTGAATAGTATTCGAATATCTGCAAATTGTTGCATGAATATTCGAATATATATTCGAATATGGGAGTTAATATTTGAATATATATTCGAATATATGCATCTTGTTGCATGTATATTCGAATACATATTCGAATATGGGAGTCAACATAAGTCTCCTCAATTTCTCTCTCACTTTCCAGTATGCCCATATTCGAATAATATTGAAATATCAAGTCCACATATTCGAATATAAAAATCCCCATATTCGAATATTTGACTGCTTTGACTCATCTCATGACTGCATATTCGAATATGCCACTTCATATTCGAATATATATTCGAATATTGAAGTGCTATCCCTACTTAAAACAATTCTTGTCTCTCTCTCTCATCTTCTCACGAAGATCTCCTCTCCCTCACTCACAAATCTGCTCTCTCTCTCTCTCAAGCAATCAACACCAATGGAGTTTTCCTCCTCCTCACCACCTCTATCTCCACCACCTGCCACCTCTCCTCCATCACCAATCCACAAACGTACAAGATTCAAACGCACCGCCGTCAACAAACCCACCTCCATTCCTCGTGGGCCACGCACAGGCTCTTCCTCCTCCATTCCATTGGCCACTGCTGGTGCCTCTCCTGAACTCCAACGGTGGTTCTCCTCCGTTGCCCAAATCTACAAATTTCAGCACAACTTTGTCGACAGAAAACTGGTCGACGCCTGATGGGTTAATTTCCCTTTGTTCCATCAACAAAGGTTCTCTTTGTTCCTTGGCTGGAGAATGCTCATCTAATCCCATTCCTAAGCATCAAAGAACGTGTCTACCCTCATCTCGTGTGCGTCTTCTACTCCAACATGGTCTATGACGTTGAAACTTGCACTCTCACCTCCGAAGTAAAGCGCACCAAGATAGTCATTCCTCCCTCTCTCTGGACAACTATCATCGGGCTGCACTTTGAAGGCACCCAAATTCTGGGTTCCACAGCTATGGGTCAATTGGTCAGTGAATACAATCCAATCCAGGCCCTTGACACGATGTGCCATGTTTGTTCTTCCTTCCATACATCCAAGCAGGGAGACTACTTCCCAACCAGCTATCTGACATGGATTCCAGGCTTGTACACCTCATCATTGCAAGGGTCTCCCTCGGGCGAATGGGGAACTTTTCCAAAGTCCTTCACGATGACTGGCTTATTCTATGGGCCTTGATAAAACAGAAGCCTGTTGACTGGGCACGGCTTGTCCAGCACCACATGCTGAAGAGTTCTACTGAGACTACTCCTCTTCCCTATCCCACACTCATCACCATGATCCTCCGCCACTTTCGCATCAACCTCACTGATGAATACTCCACATCTACTGACAGACAGAACTTTGAAATTGGACAGTCCGTTCTGCATGTGCCGGGATTGTCTTCGCTACTGATCGCTGGTATATTCAGGATTTGGGCATTGAAGGTAATCGCCCAAAAGAAGATTTTCCTGAACCAGCAAAACAAGACCCTGAAGCACCACCACCTGAGCCCAACTAAGCCCCATACCCCTTCTCCTCCCACTTTCAACAGTTGAGCCTCCAAATCTTCCAGATGATGGATGCTCATTTTGAATAGCAGCGGTCGTATTTTGAGCAACGTTGTGAGCAGATGGAGTCCTCCTTGCGGGGGAAGATTGCCTCCCTTCGAGAAGAAATTGCTCGGAGTTATATGCCCCAATACTCCCAACCTTCCTTCCACAACAGTCAAGGCGGCGTCGGCGGCTCTTAGCAACCATTTGGAAGTGACGGTCTTCACGGCTTCGGGGATTAACAAAGTCCCAGCTTGGACTTTGACTTCTTTAACACTCCACCTGCATCCGGCCCCCTCTAGACTTTTTGATTTCTCTCCCTAACTCTGCTCACTACACTTGCACATGACTAACTTAGCTTAGTTTGTTTATTTTGGGGATATTTCATATTGCCTGTTTTTAAACTGGATTATTTTGGAGTTTTTGAAACTCAATATTTTACCTCTGAATATTTTCAGAATTGATGCTTATCCGGTTTCATCCCATTTTTTAATGATGACAAAAGGGGGAGAATCAATGCTTAATATGTTCTTGATGAATGATAATATCTTTATCTGTGTTGACTTATGATTAATTAACTGTGTTTCAAATCATGAAAATTAAACTGTTGTTGCTTAAATTATTATCTCCTACCTTAATAGCGAAAAATGTTCATCTGCATATACAAAGGGAGAGTCAAATTCCTTTTGAAAGGGGGAGTTTTTGATACATTTAAACTTTATGATATTCTGCGCTAAAAATATCTGATATACTGATTAGGAATTTCATTTGTTGTTTGTCATCATCAAAAAAGGGGAGTAGGTGGAAGCAAATGCTCTAAAATGCCTTACAAATGGAGTTTTGATGATTCCAACACAACATGAGAACCAAGCCCATTTTGGCAAATCAAGCGATCGAGCGCTATAAATCAAGAACGCAACAACAAGGGTATAAAGGAGTTAAATTTCATAAATGTAAATTTAATTAAGGCTCCTTAAATAGAATCAATGTGTTTTAATCAAATATTCTGTGAAATAATCCCTTGAAAAGGTTTTATGCGTAAAAATAACTTTAAAATATGTTTGAAAGCTTAGAACAATCTTATGCCTCTTTGGAAATTTCCTTTTTAAAATTATAGTCGAATATAAGATTCTGGATTCAAAAACTGAATTTCTGAACTCAATATTCGAATATATATTCGAATATGAGTCTCCATATTCAAATATATATTCGTATATGAAGTAGTAGCTTGGCCACCATTCTTTCCAGAATCATAAAATTCAAATATATATTCGAATATGGAACCTCCATATTCGAATATATATTCGAATATGATAGTGTGCCATTGCCCACACTTTTTCCAGAATCTCAATATTCGAATATGGAACCTCCATATTCGAATATATATTCAAATATCATAGTGAGCCATTACCTGCTCTTTTTCCAGAACCTCAATATTCGAATATATATTCAATTATGGAAGCTCCATATTCGAATATATATTCAAATATCTCAATGATGTTTTTGAAATTTCTTTTTCCAGAGGCTTCATATTCTTATATATATTCGAATATATAAGTTATATATTCGAATATTGCATTCTTCTGAATGCTTCTAAGCTGCCCCTTCATTCTTTTTAAAAGGCGATCTTGGCTCATTTATTATACACACCCTTGCAAGCATTTATTGAGCTGAAAAAGTCTTTGATATCATTATCACTCTCTCTATCAAGGGTCTTGTGCCCTAAGGCTTTCATTATCTCATTTTGTCTAAGCTTAATTGATTCACCACAAAAGAGCCTTAATTAAATATTCCTTGTGGTTCTAGTTATACCTTATTGCTCTATTGAGAGTCTCTTGATTGTAAACACTTAATCCAATTTCTTGAGTGAAGGTGAGGTATCATTCAAGTTAGTGATTAGGGTGAGGTATCCCTAGAGTGAGGCTCTTGCAATTGGTGGGGTATCTAATTGAGAAGAGTGCTCTTAGTTTGTATCTTGTTCTAGTTTGAATGAAAGTGTTCTCACGCGTGGTGATTGGAAAACTGAATGTAGGCCACAAGGAGGTTTAGTGGCTGAACTAGTATACATCTTGGTGTCATTCTCTCTAACTCTTTGCTCTTACTTATGTGCATTGCATTGCATCTTTAACATTCATATTCATCTCTCCATACATACATACTTCAACTAAACTACCATTCAATCAAGCTTTGCTAAGTTTTGTAAAAAGTTTTTGAAAAAGTTTTAAAGCTCAATTCACCCCGCGCCCCTCTTGAGCATAGAGGTCATTGTCTAACAAGTCTCACATTTCTCGGCTCATTAGCAAAATTAGGATAACGGTCATTGAAGTGCTTCCATGCTTCCCCATCAAAAGGATGATGGAGAACATCATCAACACTCTTGTTCTCATGATTCCATCTAATTTGAGTTGCAGTTTTAGTTGACGCGTATAATCATTTCAACATTGGAGTTATAGGAAAATAGAGCATTATCTTCATAGGAACATTTTTAAACCTACCAACCCAGTGTCTTTTATCTTCAAACCTTGACTTATTACAAAACTTGCATGCAGTTAAATTGCTGCCTTTCTTATAGTACAACATGCAGTCGTTCTCACAACAATCAATCGCCTCAACTTTCATTCCAAATTTAGAAGCCAACTTGGTTGCTTGGTAACAAATCTTCGGCACAAGCTCTTTTGAAGGGGCTACATTGATGAGCATTTGTGCAAAATAATCTACACATTTTTGGGGAACCTACCAATTGGATCTAGCAGCCAACAGTTTAACTAAAAGAGACAAGGTAGATTCAGAACACCATTCATAAATTGGTTGGTTAGTTTCCATCAACATATCATAAAACTTCGAAATTCAGGGTTCGGCGGCTCCTCCACGTTTACTGTGTCACCGATCCTATAGGATGTGTCATAAACAATGACCTGAATGCATCGGTTACCATTTGATATATCATGCCAAATTGATTACTATCATCATCCCACTCTACAGTATTGGTCGAATCACCTCCTAAGTCCGTGATTATTGGCCTGCCATCGCCATGTTCTGTCCAAATCCAATACTCAGATTTAAAGCCATGTTTGTACAAGTGAGTCTTCACAACAGGAACATCTAATAGTTTCATGTTTTTACACTTCACACATGGACATCTAATCCTTCTCTTTGATAACTTAGAGTTCATGGCTTGGTTAACAAATTTGTCTACTCCTCGAATAAATTAAGGTGTCAATTGAGTCATTTAATAATTCATACATTCGATTATGATCCATGTTCTGCGATAATTACATGGTGACATAGAAAAATTTCGGCGGCATAACCCATATAATGTAAGCATTTCCCAATTTTGAAAAGACAAAAAATTCAAAACAAAGAAAATCAGCACCCTGGTACTCTAGAATTTTCATCAGGGTCTCCTCTATCCACTAACAAACAAATGCACTAAATTAAAAAAAATAAATTAAACCAGGACCGTACTCTAGTATTTTCATCAGGGTCTCTCCTATCTACTAACAAATAACAAACACATCCACCAACATTAAATAAACAAAATAATCTAGCATCTTGGTACTCTAAAATTTTCATCAGGTTCTCACCTATTCACTAACAAACAACAAACACATGCACCAACATTAAAAAATCATACAAACTAGCTCCCTGATACTCAGAATTTTCATCAGGGTCCCCCTATCCACTAACAAACAACATACAATTCCTCACAACATGTAAACATTTATATACTAGCTATCTATAATGGTAATAATAACCTCTAAATCCAAGCCAACTTAATTAAGTCAGATGAATACCTACCTCAAACTCCATGTAATGTCTAATTGCACCAAGCGAAAAGAGAACACAAGCTACATTACCAAACAAACCCTATTGAATTAAAACCACATGAACACAATCAAAATCATAATTTCATTTGTAATTTAAATCTATAATACTAATTTTACTCTATTTCATAGTAATTACAAATATACTTTTTCATATTTATAGTCAATTTCATATATATATTTCTCATCACAAATTACTCTATTATTAACAACTAATTAGAAATAATTCAATTCTAATATACATAATGGTAATTAAATAATTAAATCACATATAAATAATCTATAAAATTAAATAAAAAAATGAATTAAAAAAATACCTAATGGAGGGTGATAAGAGGGTGAATGGAGGTTGAAGAGAGGGTGAATGGGGTTGAAGAAAGGATGAACGGAGGATGAAGAAAGGTTGAAGGGGGCGGCAGTTTTGGGAGATGAGTGTGGCGGCGGCGCGGTTTGGCTGGGCTGGGGAGAGGGCCGGAGTAGTTCGGCCGGGGAGGTTTTGTCCGTGTAGGAGAGCGGCGGCGGCGGGCGGTTCTGTTAGTCCGAGAGAGGAGCAACGATGCGGTTGGTGGGTGTCGGGGTCGGAGGTGCTTTTCGATGCAAGCAAAAGAGGAGAAGAAGAGGGCAACTAAGGGAAATAAAGAAAAGAAAGTAAGTTTTAAAATATCATCAGTTGTTCTACGACGGAGAAAACCGTCACCCAATATCAGTTTTTAAAAAAAATTAAAAAAATAGGTTCCCTTTTGCGACGGCCTGGACCATCGCTAATTAGCGTCGGCCAGGTATGTAGCTGAACTTCCCTTTTTTTTTAAAATAAAAAAGGTACCATTTTGCGACGGCCTGGACCGTCGCTTATTAGGGAACCCCAAGTCTGTCGCTTATTAGCGACGGCCAAGTCCGTCACCGAGCTTCCCTCTTTAACAAAATTTTTAAAAAATAATTGGCATCCTTTTGCGACGGCGTAGATCATCACTAATTAGCGAAGGCTAGGTCTGTCGCCCATCTTCCCTCTTTTTTTTAAAAAAGTAAACACAATGTCTTTGCGAAGGCCAGGTCCGTCGCCCATCTCCTCTTTTTAAATATAAAAAAATTAAAAAAAATAAATCCGCCATATTTTCGTCGGACCGTCGCTAATTTTTGACAGCCAAGTTTGTCACCGAATGATAAAATATATATATATTAATGTTCCCCTCTTTTTTGCAATAGTAGCAACAAATATTCTCGTCGCAATATAGCGATAGTCTCGGGCTGTTCACTGCAAAATTGTTGTCACAAAAAATCACACCAGGGAAATTATTGCACAAATCCTTCAGCAGATTTAATAAGCACTAAGCTTCACATGCTGCATTTGCTAGTGCTCTATAACAGCCTCGCATGAACTTCTAGAAACATAGTTTTGCTTTGGGTAAATTGCAATAAGCCCCCTTGAGGTTTGGGGAAATTGCACTCCACCCCAAACTTCATCAAAATTAGCGCTCAACCCCATTTTGGTCAGTTAATTAACATTTTTAGCCAGTCAATCTATCACATAAGTATCAAAAAAAAAATTTAATATTAATGGAGGGTCCAAAACTTGAATATGTGACAAACTGGCATGACATAAACGTTAGCAGTTAACTAACGTTTTTGCCTCGCCAGTTTGCTACATCAGCATTAAAAATAGTTTTTAAAGTTAACAAATGGACATCTTTGTAGATGTGACAGTTAGGAACAACATAAACATTAGCTAGGTCAGCAATCAACAGTCAATGGTTAAAGAAATGGGGTGGAGTGCTAATTTTGGTGAAGTTTGGGGTGGAGTGCAATTTCCCCAATCCTCAAGGGGGGTTATTGCAATTTACCCTTTTCCTTTTTACTTTTCCATGAAATGAGGCTTGTTTCTAAGAAAAAACAGTGAGCAGAAATGGATCTTATAGTTTCCTTGCATGATCCCTAATCAAATTCAGAATATCCTAATAATTTGATGGATGATGATGCTGGAAAAAACAAGCCTTCTCTGGGGTTGTTATATAGATACTTTAAAACCCTCATAGCAGTAGCTTGATGAGTAGGAGTAGGAGCTGAGAGGAATTGACTCAATATACCCACTGCATAGCTAATGTCAGGACGTGTGTTTGTTAGATAAATTAAACTGCCTTGGTGTTTCTTTTGGTTAGGAGACAAGTAACCCTGAATCCTGCATAAGATCAAGACAATATTTCATCTGGTTAACAATTATCCTAGAGCTACTTCTTGATACTTCCAAACCTAACAAATATTTAAGTTCTTTGAGACCTTTGATAATAAAATGGTTGTTCAGCAAGTGTTTAATGTCTTGTATTTGTTGCAAGTCATTTCCTTCAAGGATCAAGACGTCAACGTATACAAGAATGGCAATGAAACTAGACTTACCTTTCCTTGTGAACAGGCTGTAAAAGTTTTTGATCTCTTGAATCCTATGCATATCAAGGGTTAATTTTTCATTCCATTGCCTGCAGGACTACTTTAGGCCATATATTGACTTATGAAGCTTGCAAACCATGCCTTTTTTCTAGTAGTTGAAAACCCTGGGGAGCAACCATATATACTTCTTCATGGAGGTATCCATGAAGAAAGGCAGTGCTAAAATTCAATTGATGGTTGTGCCGTTGTTTTATGGAACCTATAGCAAGAAGCATCCGCACAGTTTTAATTTTAACTATTGGACTGAAAAATTCCATGTAGTCTAGGTCATATGTCTGTGTGTAACCCTTGGCTACAAGCTTTGCTTTATATTTGTCCAAGTGTCCATTTGCTTTAAGATATCCACCGTGAACCATCAGCCTTCTTGCCTTGGGGAATATGATAAAGAGACCAAGTCTTGTTTGATATAAGAGCATTTAACTCATCTTTTATAGCTTGCTGCCAACAGGGTTTTGAGATAGCTCCTTTGAATCTTCTTGGGTCATTTTGTGAATTAATGTTCATAATTAAATGCTTGTAGGAAAGAGACAGGTTAGCATAAGAAATGTGATTGGAAATTGGGTACTTTAACTTGTTGTTACCTGTTTCTTTATCCTTGCACAATAAATAGCCGTAGTAGTCACTTAAGTTACTAGGTGCTTTGGTTTCTCGTGTGGACTTTCACTGAGGCAAACTTGTGTCTGGAGTTGCAAGATCGGTTGCTGCAGTAGAAGAAGTTGTAGCAGCATCATTTTCAACATTCTGAAAATGAGGTGAGACACATTCTATTCTGGCTAAATTATTCAGTGAGTGGACTATGTAGTTGTAGCAATAACCCAAGAAGGCATATTGGTTAAGAGGATCTAGTAATGGTGTAGGACTATTCTGCTTGTTAGATTGACCCTGCAAAGATTTATATGGAAAGGTATGCTCAAAGAATTTGGCATCCCTTGTCACAAACACTTCATGATTGGTTAGATCATAAGGTACAAATCCTTTAGTGCCACTCTTGTATCCTAGAAAAATACATTTCCTTGCTCGAGAATCAAGTTTGAAACTATTCCTAAGCAAGGTGCAGGCATACATGAGACAACCAAAAACTTTCAAATTGCTAAAGTCAAGTTTAACATTATGTCACATTTCATATGGATACATGTCATGAGAGACAGATGAAGGAAGTCTATTGATCAAATAGATTGCATAAGAGACCGCATATGACAAAAAAATCCTTAGGAATGCGATAAATGGAGAGAATATGTTGATGTTTTCTCTCAACCACCTCATTTCGCTGAGGTGTTTCAACACAGCTACATTGATGAACAATACATTTTCATTTAGGAAAATCATTCATTAAGAACTCCAGACCATTATCGCTGTGAATGTATTTAATTTTTTTGCCAAACTGGGTATCAACATATGAAATAAAGTGTTTAATGTGATTTCTAGCCTCACCTTTATGTTTTAATAAAAGAGCCCATGTGTGTTTGCTATAGTCATGTACTCCCTCCGTTCCTATTTATAAGGCGTCTTCTAGAAGGTTTTGATATTCTTTTTATAAGCCGTTTTATAGTTTTTATGAAGCATTTATTACTTGTTTTCTCATTTGCCCCTATTAAATGCATTGACTCTTTGTACTCTTTAATTATAATTGGTTAGCACAATATCTAATGAAGGATAAAATTGGTATGTTGTATATATTTTTGGAAAACCAATAAAATTAACTAAACTTAACTACTTTTATTGGTATGCGTAATAAAGTTAAAAATACCTTATAATAAGGAACGGAGGGAGTACTATAGTAAGAAAGTATCACCATGTAAGGAAATTTGACGCATGGGACCCCAAATGTCCATATGAACAAGATAAAAAATAGATTCATTTTTATGACAACTCACATGAAATGATAATCTTTTCATTCGAGACATAGAACAAATATCACAGGGAATATTCACTTGAGGATTACAATAAAAGCATATTGTTTATGTAAAGTAATATGTTTATCCATGGACGGATGCCCAAGTTTGAGATGACATATATTTGTGTTAACAGTTTCAAAATTGCAAACAACAAGTTCATTCTGCACAACAGAAACAACATCATCCAAAATGTAAAGATCATGTTTTCTTTAAGCATATCCATTATCCAATCATCCTCATGGTTATCTTTTCCTGTATCACACAACAAGTATGATGAATTTGCAATACAATCAGTTAACTTGGTGATAGAGACAAGATTAAAGTTGAAGTCCGGTAAATACAAGGCATCAGTTAAGAAGAAATCTTTTGTGAAGAAAGTAGTTCCAGAAATAGTGGAGGTAATTAAATTGCCATTAGGTAATTTGACAGTTATGGGTTTAATCTCCTTATAAGAAGGGAAAGACTTGAGATCATGGCACACATGGTCAGTGGCACCGGTTTCCAATATTCATTAGTCACATTTACTTAAGGAATTAAAGAAACAGATCATACCTGAAGAGAATCCAGGTTGGTGCGACTTAGTGGTGAGATTATTCGCATGATGTTGTTGAGTGTTAGATTTTTGTAATAAAGCAAAAAGAGCTTTGTGCTGCTCCTTGGTGAAGGTTATTGAATGTTGGGTATTGTCATAAGAATTGGAGCCATTGTGTGCAATAGAGGCATTATCAACATAATCTTGCACACAGCTATTGATATTTGTTATAGACCCCACCCCAGATATATCACGTGACATGCTCACGTGATAGGCAAGTAGGTAAATCATGCCGGAGTTATCTAATCTTAGGGGCATCTCGGGATCTCCCAGCATGACATTGAATGCCTGCACGTGCTATAGGTTGCCGGCTAGAGAGCCAGCTACTGCGCCAAACTTCACAAAGGTTTGATGGTGATAGGTTTGACTTTAGTATCACTACGATCATTATAAATAGACTACATATACAATCATTTGATACGTTATTCTTATTTACTAATATACTTAGTGTTCTTGGAGCTATTTCTAACTTAAGCATTAGAGTGTCTGCAGGTACACACCCCCACCGCTAGGTGAGACGCCAGAGTTCAAGACCCACCACACCGGTGTTCAAACAAAGATCATGATTGGTCGGTCATAGGGCCAACCAGATCATTGGCGTCGTCTGTGGGGAAGATTTATTTCTCCCCCTACTATTTTCTTTAATCCTCTTTTTGTTCTTTAGTCGATTGTGTAGGAAAGAGGAAGATACTTGCCGTTTTTGTTCGAATCAGACTTACGATATGAAATTTTCATTGAGCAAAGGTGAATTCCAATCAATTAATCGGTTTAAATTGAATTTCTCACCGATCAACTGCACAAATTTAAGTTTCTACATCTTTTCACTGATTAAATTTGAGTGAATCTTGGTAGTTTACTTGGATGAGCATGGCTGGGAAAATTCCTTTTAATTTTCCAATATAAGTATCATCTACTTCGGTTAAATTTTCAAATGATATAGTATATATGATGCTTATGGCATTGATTTCCTCATAGCTTGTTCGGATAAAATTCGAAGTCTCTGTGAATAGAACAAGTTATTAACTTGCTCGGTAATATGTTGAAGAATGTAGCAAAATGGCCAATACAAGAAGGAAGAACTATGCTGCAAATGCTGTCAAGCTGCAGGACATATTGTGGGTGCCTGGCGAGAACAAACTTCAGCCAACAAACCTTCTCCAATCTTGCAGATGGATGGAGGAAGAGTGTATCCAGCACTCTTTGAACAAAGGATGATCACGATCGAAGGAGGAATGAATGAGCTAAAGGATATGGTGGAAAGATAGGCAGACGAAGTAGAGAAAATGAACAGGGAAAGGCATGAATGGCAGAAACAATAATAGGAGTTCCCAAAGATGATCCCCAGTTTTGGTTTGGGACAACAAGTGCCAAACATGCTCAAACAGCAGTTTGCTCCTCAGGAGCCACAACACGAGAGGCAAGCCTCAAGGGTGGGGCCCCTGAACCCGCTCCCCAATCCCTCGAACATCGCGCCACTAGCGAACAGGATGGATCGCACTAAGCGAGGTTGTCAAAATGACATCCCAATTGAAGGTTGTAACAACCCGTTCGCTGCCTGGATAATGGAGTACGGGATGCTCGCCAACTTCAAATTTGCGATGCCTATAGATCCTTATGATGGGTCGCAGATCCTCAGGATCATGTTGAATTTTTCCAGTAGACTATGATGTTTCAAGGAGCCAAGGAGGTTGTTATATGCCGTGCTTTTCCCCTGAAACTAAAGGCTACGAAGAGATGTTGGTTTTCCTCTTTACCAGCAGCATCTATCACGAGATGGAAAATGTTGAAAGAAAAATTCATCTTGATTTTTACAAGTAGTAACTAGCTATTCAAGACTGAACACCACTTAGAACGCATGAAGTAGAAGTCTGATTAGCCTTTGAGAGACTATATAATACAGTTTAACACTGAAGTGCTGGAAGTATGTGATATCGCCCCTAGCATGATTCTGTATTTTTTGTGACAGGGGTTAAAGCCTAGGGTTTCGTGAAGGATTTGGCTTGAGAGAAGACGAAGACAATAGAGGAGCTTAAGCAGTGAGCTGAGAAATGGATCCAGATTGAAGAATGGATGTAGAATAATCGCGCTGAGAGTCAAGCCGCCAAACACGTGCGGGATAAGAAGAGGTTGATGAAGAGGTTATGATGCCAAAGAGGCCAGTGGCAAAGCTGAAGCTGAACATTGTCTTATTTTTCTATTTTTGCCTTTGTATTTTGGTGGCACTTCTTTGACCCTTTTTCCTTGTATGCACTTTTCTGCTTTTTATTGCATTATGCCGCCAAACTTTTATACTTGTAATTTTGCGTCTTTATATTATGAATCGTTTAGTTGTAGCTTCTCTTCACTGTTTCACATCTTTAATATGCCATATCTGGGGTTTTACTGGCTTCTTCATAGTTGTAATGCTGGTGACTTGCCTGAGTCTTAGTATTCGTTGATGTGACCTTTGTCGTCTTATCTTGAGGAGACCTTGGTCGGCAACATTGTTCGTCGTTATATGTCGATGTGAACTTTGTTGTCTTCTTTATGAAGAGACCTTGGTCGGCGGCATTGTTCGCCATTATATGTCGATGTGAACTTTGTCGTCTATTTTATGAAGAGATCTTGGTCGGCGGCATTGTTCGCCGTTATATGTCGATGCCCTGCTTATTCTTTGTTGAATTTATCTTGATGTGACTTTGTTTGCGTTTTTTCTTCCAAAACACTTGTATTGTTATTATTAAATTCCATGCATACGAAAAACGTAGAGATAGCATGCATATGATATAACTCAACAGATTAAATATTATTGAAAATCAATACTTTTTATTGAATGAAATTGGTTGGGGCCTCGTTAAAACCGCTAGTAGAAAAATCCTCCTTAGGGATAAAACCTGCTACAGGAAAAAGAATACCCATTATTACATAGTTGGCATTACATGGTTGCTCAGCTGTAATAACGACGTTGATCGGTGACATTGAGAGTCCTTGGTAGCTCTTTATCCTTCAAAGTTTCTAGATTATATGCCCCCTTTGTAGTAGCGCTTTTAACCCAGTATGGGCCTTCCTAGTTTGCCTTAAATTTACCATCTTTTGCATTTCTATTCCCAATGCTGGCTCTCCTCGTCACTTGATTGCCATCTTGGAAATTCCTTTTAACCACCTTTAAGTTATATCTCTGGGCGACTTGTTGCTTCCAGGATAAGTTTTTTATCCTTGCTATCTCTCTAACTTCATCTATCATGTCAGAGCTTCTCTCAACAACTGTTCATTGCCCTCGGCGGGGTACATGACATGATGGCTAGCCAATTTCCACCGGGATCACTGCATCAGTTTCATACACCATTCTGAATGGGGTTTCCCCAGTGGTACTGTGAGGAGTGGTTTTGTAGCTCCAAAGCACTTGATAAAGATTCTCTGTCCACTTTTGTTCCCGCCTTCTCGAACCGTTTCTTTATACCGTTCAGGATAATCTTATTGGCTCGTCTATCAATCCGACTGCGGATGTTGTTTGCTACCAAAATATTGCTTGATATGGAGCCCTGCTAACATTTCTCGAAACTTTTTATCAGTAAATTGAGTCTCGTTATCGCAGATTACTTCTGTCGGGATACCATAACGACATATAATTTGGCAGAAAACAAAGTTATGAACTTTCACATAAGCTATGCTAGCCAAAGGTTCCAATTCAATCCATTTAGTGTAGTAATCAACAGCAACAATTAAATGTTTCAACTGACCTGTAGTAGGAGTGAAGGGTCCCAGAAGGTCTAATCCCAAAGTATGGAATGGCCATGGTGTTGATATGCTGTGTAAATCTTCGGCAGGGATACGAGAGAGAAGGCTGTGTTCCTGGCATTTCTGACACTTCTTGTCATAGTCTATTGCATCTATATTCATGGTACAAAAAATACACTGCCCTTAAGGAATTTCTTGCTAAGGACTTTCCACCAATGTGATGGCCACAACTGCCCTCGTGCTCTTCGGCCAACACGTACCAAATCTCAGAAGGCTCAATACATTTGAGCAACAGTGTAGATAATGCTCTTCCTGAAAAGTTGTCCTTTGGTAACGACATACCTAGAGAATTTCTGAACTATCTTCTTGGCCTCTTTCTGGTTGCCAGGCAATATTCCTTTGGCAATATAGTTTTTTAACGGAGTTCTCCAATCCTCGTCTTCTATTTGAAGAATAGTGCATGGTGTTGGGACAACTTCCTCTACAACTGAATGCAAAGCAGAGGTTGATTTCTAACAGCAAGTCAGCTCTACTGTTTTCAGGTCGTGGAACATGCTTGATTTCAAATTTAGAGAGCCCGATCATACTCTCTTTAACCAGGGCGAGATACTTTTGTATTAGGGGTTCCTTTGCTTGATAATCTCCCTTAATTTGAGATAACACCAGCCGAGAGTCAGAGCAGAGGGTTATTGCAGTAGCCCCTAGTTCTTTAGCTGCCCTGATCCCAGCCAGACATGCCTCGTACTCCGCCTGATTTTTTGAAGTTGGGAACTCAAATTTAAGGGAATATTCAACCGCCACTTCTTCATCATTTTCAATCAATATCCCGGCACTAGAACCCTTTGTGTTTGAAGATCCGTCTACATATATTGTCTAGGAACCTGGAGTTTGTTCTCGGGATTAGTCATCTCGGCCAAGAATTCAGCCAAAACTTACGATTTTATCGCTTGCCTCGGCTCGTAAGATATCTCATACTACTAAAGCTCAATGGCCCAAGCCATCATCCTCTCAGCTAGATCAGACTTGTGTAAGATTTTCCTGATTGGCTAGTTGGTGCGCACCGTGATGGGTGACACTGGAAATAGGGACGCTAAGAGTAGGATGTAAGCAACCTTCTCAAGCCTTTGATAATTTAACTCTGAACACTGTAGCGCCTTGGATACAAAATATACCGGGTTTTGGACCTGGGATTCCTCTTTGACCAGGGCGGCACTCACAGCTTCGTCTCCCACTGCCAAGTATAGATATAGCATCTGACCAGGATTTGGGCGAGATAGCACAGGTGGCGAAGCTAAAACCGCCTTCAATTCTTGAAAGGCTTTCTCACATTCCGGATCCCAATTGAAATTCTCTCTGTTGCGCAGCATTTTGAAGAATGGTAAACATCTTCGAGTTGAAGCCGGCAAAAACCGGGTTAGCGCTGCAATTCTCCCCGTTAATTTATGGACTTCTTTAATGGTCCTCGGGCTCTGCATATTCAAAATAACACTATACTTGTCCGGGTTTATCTCAATCCCGCAGTTAGTTAGCATGAAACCAAGAAATTTTCCTACCTCAACACCAAAAGTGTATTTATTGGGTTTCAACCTAAGATCATACCTGCGCAACTGGTCGAATGTTTCCTGCAAATCTGTCACCAGGTCTTTATCTTTTTAGAGTCTTCAGTATCATGTCATCGATATAGACCTCCATAGTTCTACCAATCTGTCTTTCAAAAACTTTGCTCATCATACGCTAATACGTAGCAATAGACACCCATATCAGTAATGACGACTATTTTTTCATGATCGTCAGGCAGCTTGGGAATCTGGTTGTACCTTGATAAGCGTCCATGACCGCTAAGTACTTGTAGCCAGCCGAGTTGTCATCTAGCTTATCAATGCAAGGTAGCGGGAAAGGATCTTTAGGACACGCCTTATTCAAGTCCGTGTAGTCTATACACATTCTCCATTTCCCATTGGCTTTCTTTACCATAATGACATTGGCGAGCCATTCCTCAAAACGTATCTCCACGAATGAACCCGACATCCAAGAGCTCTTTTACTTGTTTTTCAATAGCCTCTGTCCTTTCTGGGCCCATTCTTTGCTTCTTATGGGAGGATAGGACATATCTCGGTTTTATGGCCGGACGATGAAAAGCAAAATCTTGGTTTACTCCCGGCATATCAGAAGAAACCTAAGCAAAAAGGTCTTTGTTTACCTTGAGAAGCTCGATAAGTTTCCCTTTAATTGCTGGAGGTAGGTTTGCTCCTACCTTAATGTTCTGACCGTTTTCTGGCCCAATCTGAATCAAAATCTGGCCACCCTATGGTTGAGGCCTCTGTTCAAAGTCTGGCCGAGTGTCCAGGTTAGTCATCATAATCTTTTCATCATGGGAGAGATCTCGATGCTCCATTTTTTTCTTTCTTTTTCCTTCTTAGGTATTTGGCGGGATGTTTGGCAATTTAGTGACGGAACTATTTTCTCCGGGTTATTTCAGAGCCAAATGTATGGTCGACACAATGGCCCCCAAATGGTTTAATGTCGGGCGTCCAATTATGGCGTTATATGCAGAAGGGCAGTCAACCACAATGTAGCTGGCTGTCACTGTTTTGGCGCTTGGCTTCTTCCCAAAGGTGACCTTCAAATCTACATATCCCTTTGGAATTATAGTGTCTACGGTAAAGCCGATTAGGCTCCCCTTATGAGGAATCAGATCTTTGGATCCTAAGCCAATCTTAACGGCGGACTTCATAGCCTCCCAAGTTCGCAGCTACCATTAACGGCTTGTTATCTCTAACCTGTTCCTCTGGTAAATCAGCATCTGAAAAATACAAAATCGGGTTAGTTACCTGAACGACTTGCGAACAAGAGTCTTTAGCATCCTGGGTCTTTTTTCTATCTTCCAGCCCTTTCAGACTTGCTCCTCCGGCTATAACCTGGATCACTCCCCTAGGAGGAGATTCTTGATTTCTCCTAGGGCTCCGGGATCTGTGACAATTCTCTGACCCCTGAAGCCGGTTATTCCGAGCGGATCTCGGTCTTCTATCCTGGGGAGAGGGGCTACGTTGACGAACTCTTTTGTCACTGGAGGCATGTGTATAATTCCTAAGCTTGCCTTGTCTGATTAACTTTTCAATCGCATCCCGGAGCTGAATACATTCATTTGTAGCATGCCCCTTTTCTCGGTGGTAGTGGCAGTATCTGTTCTGGAATCGTCCGGGAGTCCTAATAGGTGATGGTCTGTCCTTCAATTCTGAATTCATGACTTCTTTGTACATCGTCGCAGGTGATACCGTCAAGGGAGTTTATGTTGAAAATAACCCCCAGGGTCCTCTTGGTAGTTTATCATGCGGCTTGTCCTCATTCCCCCGAGATTGTGTGTTTTCAGGGTTTTTCCCCTTGTCGTCTTTCTTAGCTGCTTGAGCAGCCTAGGCCTTCTCTCATTCTTTCATTATTATTCATTTCTATGCTCTTGCCTTCAAATCGTCCATGGACGTAGGCTTCTCGCTAGCCAAAGCTTTAGCAAAAGCACCTGGTTTCAAACCTTTAACAAAGAAGTACAACACTAGGTTAGGTTCAACATTCCTAACTTCTAGTACTTCATTGTTAAAGCGAGTAATATGTTCTCTTAAGGATTCATCTTTCGTATGTTTAATGGTTTCCAAATGCAAGACAAACTAATATTTCAAGGTCTTCCAATTGTTATTGGATAGTGGTGGGAGGTCTGAGAACCGGTGGCGCGCGGCTTCTAACAAGGTCAAGGAGAAAGCACGGTATATGATCACTTCGTTCACGCCCTGAAAATATATGACTCCTTCAAAAGTACTCACGTGCAGGGTAGGGTCTTTTGTTCCGTAGTATTCCTTCAACGCCCTGAAATACATGACTCCTTCCAATATGAATGATTCAACACATAGCCGAAGGTTATCATACTGCAATTTCAAGATCAGTCTTCACCAATGCTTTCTCTTTCACCAATTTCTTTGTAGAGGATGAAATCAATGGGTGCATAGAAACATTAAGGAAAAATTTAGATCAGAATGTTCGTACTAGAGAAAAAATTCACAAAATTGAAGCAAATTTCATATCAAAACCTGTTGTGAGCTTCAGGTTTCTGAAACTCCCCGACGATGAAATGGAATCTGCAAAAGGACGCGAAAAGAGCGATGGTAGCAGGAAGCTCCGACGGCGACATCGTAGGGAGCTCTGGCGGCCGGTTAGAGCAACGGCGAGCTAGGAGGGAGAAGGTGGAGGGTGACTGCGAGCTTGGAGGGAGAGAAAGGGAATGAGGCTCAGGTTAGGGTTCATAGCGAATGGGGGAGAAAATTTTAAGTATAAATCTTTGCGACCGAAATTATTAAGAGCAACGACCGAATTTTGGTTTTGCATTCCGTCGCAAATTTTATGTCAACATTGCGACCGAATAAATGCGGTCACAAGCATTGAGATTTTTTCCTGCGTGAAAATCCTATTTTGCGACTGAAATGGCGACCCCTTGCGACTGCACATATTTCATCACTGAATTAGTCACAAAATCACTGCAATTTTTCAAACCTAACCGCATATGGATTTCGGTTGCTATTTGGTCGCGGATTGTGACTGAAAATTTCAGTAGCTAAATTTTGTCGCCAAAGCAAGCAAGCAACCACTTCCACCATCTCTGCTATCTAAATCCATTGTTAGGTAGTCACAATTATATTTGTATGCTATTTATAGATTCATCCATATTTAACTGTTCTATATGTATAGTTGTTGTACTGTGCATGATACATGAATGGAGGTGATACTGAAGATGAACATCCCATTGGTATTTCTAATAATGTTTTGTTTTATATAGTATTTATGTTACTACAGGTTAGCATGACAATGAATATATTATTAGTAGATTTGCAGTCTCTTTTCACATGGAACACAAAACAGGTTCTTGACTTCAATTTTCATTAGTTTCATTGAATATATGAAGACTTTTCTTCTATTTACTTAAAATATTCTATTCATGGGTTAATTCTGTTTAGTTATTTTTCATGGGTTTATTATTTTTAATTTAGAAACCAATTCATCAATTGTTTTAACATTGGGTGTTTGGTATGATTCTCGCTTTTGATGCAAGAGGTCGTGAGATCGATTCTCACAACACCCTGTTATGAGAACAAGTGGCTGTAGAATCTTTAAAAAAGGTGAATGTAGCAGGTTTTTTTTTAAAAAAAAAAAAAACTACAGCAGTGGTTGTTATGGAAAACTGCTACTGTATGTTACACTTATACAAGCGGTTGTTTAAAAAACCGCTACTGTAGGTGGCACTTGTACTAGCGGTTATTTGAAGAACACCTAGCATAAGTTAAATTTTAGTAGCGCTTGACAACCACTACCGCCTTACGCCTTTAGTAGCGGATTCAGTAGTAGCAGTTCACATCCGCTACTGTAGGCATATAACAACCGCTGTCGTATGACTTTTCTGGTGTAGTGGTCATTGTTTAGTTGAATATGTATTACTTTTGATGAATGACAGATTTGAATATTCTGAATAATTAGTAGGTTGATATTATACGATGCATTACAGGTCTCTAGTTAGCCACTTTTTAGATTTTTTTTTAAACAACAGCTTTTGTGACCGAACTGCAACTGATAATATCATTTTATGACTGATTTTCATGTCCATTTGTGACAGAATTTGCGACCACTTTGCGACTAAAATATGTGACTGAATTTGCGACTAAAAAATCGGTCTCAAAAACTAATCCTTGTGACCGTCTCTAAAAGTATTTTGCGACGGAAATTGCGACCGTTATTGTCAGTAGCAAATTGCGACTGATGGTAAAAGCGGTCTCAAAAGTGTTTGCGACAAGTGTTTCCGTGACCGAAAGTATTCAGTCTCAAAATCGGTCACTATCTTTGTTTGCGACAAAAATGTGGCATGCAGCGACCGATATTTTCGGTCGCAGTTTTGTTTTTATTGTAGTGTTTTTTTATTGCCACTAAAACGAAAAATAAATGCCGCTAAAAGTAATTTTTGTACTAGTGAGACGAACAAACATGTGCATGAGCAGAAGGAGGGGAACGGAAAACTAGCAGCTGGTTTAAACTTATAGTGGAAGATACAAAGGGTTCTCGATATGGTGGCTGCTCGCGTTTCTGCTGATGGTGAAAGCTTGGGCAAGACGGAGAGGGTGATTTCCATAAGAAATGGTACATATAATATATTATAAAAGTAAACATAAAATATTTTTATAAAAAAATTAGAAAATTTAAAAATAATGTTTGATAATAAATTAAAAAAAATATTTCATCAAAATAAAATATTTGCAAAAATCCATATGGAAATCCCAAAGAAAATTCAACCCCAAGAAAATCTATAAGAAAAAATTCCCAAGAAAAATTGCAGGAATAAAATTTGCAAGAAAAAATTCACAAAAAAAAATCTGTTTGAAAAAAATTTGCAAGAAAATCCGCCGGAACAAAAGTCCCCAAAAAATTCCCTAAGAAACTTATACCCTCAAGAAAATTCCTAAGAAAATCCATAGGAACAAAAATACGTAGGAAAATCCCAAGGAAAAGTAAACCCCAAGAAATCCACAGGAAATGATACGCAAGAAAATCCATAGGAAATAAAAATCGTAGGAAAATCCCCATCAAACAATTCGCAAGAAAATCTGCACGAACAAAATCCATAGGAAAATCCCCATGAAAATTAAACTCTAAGAAACTTCCCAAGAAAAATTTGTAAGAAAATCTGCATGAACAAAATTCCCCAAGAAAATCCCTAAGAAAGTATCCCAACAAAAAAATTGTAGCAAAATCCCAGGAAAGTCTTGTAGGAAAATTCCCATGTAAAATTTCCCGTGAATTTTCATGCAAATTTTTTTAGGGAATTATAAAAATGAATATCCGCAGGAAATAATTATTTTCGTGCAGATTTTGCTTCAATTTTTTATCCCTATGAAAATCATCAAATTCTGTAGGAAAATTTGCGGAAAATTCAAATAAAATAAAAATTCGTAAAAAAATCTGTAGGTAATTAACAATATTCTAGTAGTGCGCCTGGCGGGCCTCATTAGTAAGAGCTCAATATCCTTGAAGACTAGTTGAGTTCATTTTTCGAGCATCACTATTTTGTGTTTTTTGTAATGACTCATGGGATTGAAGCTCATTTAACTGTCAAAATTTTTTTTTTATTATCAACTTTAATTATTTAATTTAAATTACTGTTATGTAGTAAAAAATAATATTGCTATTAGATTTTCGAAAAAAAAATTGGTATTAATCTAGTATAAATTTTTTACATAAAGACAAGGATCCCTATATTAATCTAGTATAAATTTTTTACATAAATGAATAAATTTCCAATTTAGTCCTTAAAAGAATTGTAATATCTATGTTAAATATGTATGTATTGCTCACAAAAATTTGAGCAAAGTTAATAATATGATAAAAAATTAAAGTAAAGTTATAACCTGGCACAATTTTATGGATATGAGATAAAGTTAGTAAATTTACGAAATAATTAAAGAACAAGTAATGTTTTCTCAAATCTATCTGCATGAGCAGTGTAGTCGAATTAGAGACAGATTCAACAATTACAGGAAAATTATTAAAACATAAGTGAAGTTTGTGACTTATTCATATGAAAGATTCCACCAGATTTAAAATAATGTCAAATCTGCATGAGCGATACAAATGGATTTGAGACAGGTTCAGTAATAACACAAATTTGTTAAAACACAAGTGAAGTTTGTCTCTTATTTGTATGAATGCCTCTTGGGAATTTGAGACAATGTCAAATCTGTATGAGCAATACAAATAGATTTTAAAGAGACAATGTCAAATCTGTAATGTGCCAGTTTGTGTTGTTCTTCTCATCATTTGTCTCTTGTGCCAGATCATAATGTCTCTAATTATGAGCCTGTGAATCTTGTGGCGATGGCTCCACATTTAGCCATGGCTGAGCAGCGCGTTCCTAATTCTACGAATTATGTGGCTCCTATTTCTGTGCCCCCTCATCTAATGAATGCTCAACATCATCTGTCCCTAACCCTATTATTTATTTTGATGATGTGCCTCCTACTTTGTATGCCTTCGCAGCATGATGATTTAAAAAAGGCTAAACATGCTAGTGCACCTGCTCACCACCTTCATCATCTGATTGCTCCACCTCCAGGATTTGAAGTTATTTCAAATTCTCTTTCCTTGACTCCCGTCGAAGTCAAATCTGAACCCTCTACATAATTTTATCTTGTCTTTCAGATTTCTATTAGGTTTATGTTTTCTTCTCTAATATTTGAATTGTCTATTTTCATTGAAAAGTATAAAATTGACTCATGGTTTTCATGTTTTTTCTTGTTTCCATTTGTTTTCTACATAAAATTTGAGAAAAATACAACAAACAAGTTGAAAGCCGGTGGCAATTTTGTAATTAGAAAATATGAAATAAAATGATGAAAATGTAAACAAAATATACATAATCTGCATTAGTTGTCTTTTACCTGATCATCAGTGCTAGGTTTTTATTTTTTTATGTTTAGGCATTATTTGGATTCAAGTGTATTCTGTAATTTTGTTATGCAGAGTGTTCCAGGGAGAGTCTTTTGTGTGCCATTAAAAGAAAATAAAATTTTATCTTTTAAATTTTAAGTGCTTAAATTTCTTTGTCGGTGTTTTGGTCTCATCTCGATCACTTGATCTGATGCATGATTGGAGCTTAATTTCATAAATGTTTGAGTTAGACCATTCATAATTGAAGTCTGATTCTCTTTTCTTTCGCAATTTCCTTAGATTAGTAAAATAAATAAAGTAAATAACTAATTTATTTAGCCAAAAACATGACATAGCTAACAATTGATTTGTTTCTCAAGAATAACTTCTGTTTATCATATCTTGGTTAATGAAACAATGGCCACATGCACAAACATATATTAGTAACCTTCGATGACTAGCTCTACATATAAGATCCCTAGGAAGAATTTCCTGTCTTAGCCAGTCATGATTCATTACTTATTATTTCAATCAACTGAATAACAAAACACAGACAAGTTCTGGTTCTAACGAGGAGAAGGGAAATAATGGAAAATAAAACAAAACTTCTTTACTTCTCATTTCTTGTAACAAAAGCAATGTCAAATTTTTGGTTTGTGTTTAGATTGACATATATATATATTCATAAAATATTTCTTTAGTTTTCAAAGCATTTGAGAGATTACAATTACTTTATATTCGAAAGACACTATATTGTTTCATGTCACTGTCATTGGAAAACTTATTGTTTCCATTTGATTTTTGTATATTAACCAAAAAGATATATAGATCAAGGCATGTTTGTTTTTATGATTTTTATTATCATCAAAAAGAAATAATATTATTGATTGAAAGCACAACAAGTGCTATCAGATTACAACCATTATGTACCCCAAAGGGTTTACAGCTACTAATGATATATTCAACTAAACCATCCACCTAAATTTAATGGACAAATTAAAGGATAAATTACGTTCAAAACTGAGATTAGAGAACTAACCAAACAACTTGATAAGAGAAATCACGTTAAATATACTTTTATATCTACACAACCACATACATAGCTATCCTATTACTTTGTTACTCAAAATTACACAACCGAGACGAAATGTTGAATATGAAGTTTTTCTTTTTGGTTTTATAATTTTCAATCAAAATGGACACTTGAATTGAATATTACATTGAAGAAGGTGCTTGATTGGTTAGCCTTTCAAGTCGTCCTAACTCCTAAGTATCTCTGTAGTAGGGTGGTTCAATTCTCAACATTTAGAGAGTAGTTTTAAGGGTCTAGTACAAGTACAAGGAAGAAAGATATGATATTCTAGCATTCGATGAGACCATATGGACACTTTGGCTAAGTAGAAACTCTATCATCTTCAACAATGTACTATTAATTACTTTACAAAACCGAGAATTATTCAAAACTCATCTTGGAAGTGGTTTAAGGTGGAACCAGAAAATTTTTTAAAACTTTTTTAAATGGAGTTCACCCCCCTTTGAATAAATAATGGATAAATATCCTTCCCTTCCCTCTTATTTTTATCTAGTTTTGCACTTCTACATTAATCATTGTCATATTGAAAATATTTCATGATGGAAAAGATCCTTTGCGGTCAATGAAATTTTATAGTAAAATTTAATAATTTATAGTAAAAGTAAATACAATCCCCATAAGCTTTTCAGTAGCCTCTGTCCTTTCTGGGCCCATTCTTCGCTTCTTCTGGGCGACTAGGACATATCCCGGTTTTATGGCCGGACGGTGACAAGCAAAATCTGGGTTTAGTCCCGGCATATCAGAAGAAACCCAAGAAAAAGGTCTTTGTTTATCTTGAGAAGCTCGATAAGTCGCCCTTTAATAGCTGGAGGTAGGTTTACTCCTACCTTAACGTTCTGACCCTCTTCTCTCCCAATCTAAATCAAAATCTAGCCACCCTCTGGTTGAGGCCATTGCTCTTCAAAGTCTGCCCGAGAGTCCACATTAGTCATCATAATCCCTTTATCACGGGAGAGATCTCGGCGCTCCATTTTTTTCTTTCCTTTTCCTTCTTGGGTATCTGGCGGGATGTTTGGAAATTTAGTGATCTTCAAACCCTCCTGATAGCATCGCCTCGCGTCACTTATTTTCCCTCTTACGGTAGCGATAGAACCATTTTCTCCGAGTTATTTCAGAGCCAGATGTATGGTCGACACAATGGCGCTCAAATGGTTTAATTTCGGGCGTCCAATTAAGGAATTATATGAAGAAGGGAAGTCAACCACATTGAACCTGACTGCCACTATTTTGGCGCTTGGCTTCATCCCAAAGGTGACCTTCAAATCTACATATCCCTTTGGAATTATAGTGTCTCCTGTGAAGTCGATTAGGCTCCCCTTATGAGGAATAAGATCTTTGGATCCTAAGCCCATCTTATCGAACAAACTCCAGAACATGATGTCCGCCGAGCTTTCTTGGTCAATAAAAATGTGGTTGACCTCATAGCCTCCCAATTTCGCAGCCACCACTAACGGCTCATTATCTCTAACTTGTTCCTTTTGTAAATCAGCATATGAAAAAGACAAAACCGGGTTAGTTACCTGAACGACTTGCGAACAAGAGTCTCTAGCATTCCGGGTCCTTTTTCTATCTTCCAGCCCTTTCGGACTTTCTCCTCCAACTATAACATGGATCACTCCCCTAGGTGGGGATTCTTGATTTCTCCTAGGGCTCTGCGATCTGTGATGATTCTCCTACCCCTAAAGCCGTTTATTTTAATGGGATCTCGGTCTTCTATCCCGAGGAGAGGGGCTTCGCCGATGATCTCTTATGTCACTGGAGCCATGTATATAATTCCTAAGCTTGCCTTGTCTGATTAGCTTTTCGATAGCATCCCGGAGCTGAATACATTCATTCGTAGCATGCCCCTTTTCTTAGTCGTAGTGGCAGTATCTGTTTTGGAATCGTCAAGGAGTCCTAAGAGGTGGTGGTTTGTCCTTCAATTATGAATTCATGACTTCTTTGTACACCGTTACCGGTGATACCGTCAAGGGAGTGTATGTTGAAAATAACCCCCGGTGTCCTCTTGGCGATTTATCATGCGGCTTGTCCTCCTTCCCCCGAGATTGGGTGTTTTGATGGTTTTTGCCCTTATTGTCTTTCTTAGCTACCTGGGTAGCCTGAGCCTTCTCCAGTTCTTCAATTCTTATCCATTTCTATGCTCTTTCCTTCAAATCGTCCATGGACGTAGGCTTCTCACTCACCAAAGCTTTAGCAAAAGCACCTGGCTTCAAACCTTTAACAAAGAAATATAGCACTAGGTTAGGTTCAACATTCCTAACTTCTAGTACTTCATTGTTAAAGCGAGTAATATATTCTCTTAATTCATCTTTCATTTGTTTAATGGTTTCAAAATGAAATTCAGATTTGAATTGTCGTTTACTGCTAGTAAAATGCAAGACAAACTTATCTTTCAAGGTCTTCCAATTGTTAATGGATTGTGGTGGGAGGTCTAAGAACTAGTGGCTCACAGCTTCTGACAAGGTCAAGGGGAAAGCCCGCCATATGATCACTTCGTTCACACCCTGAAAATACATGGCTCTCTCAAAAGTACTCACGTGCAGGGTAGGGTCTTTTGTTCCATCGTATTCCTTCAACTGCTTTGCGAATTGGAATCCATGGGGAAAAGCATGAGACATTATCCACAGGGTGAAGGGGTTGTGTATGTAGCCAAACTCCGGGATATTTTCTGCCACATGTTCATGTTTGGGGATTTGGTGGTGAGTTACCTCCCCCAACCCGGGATGCTACCTTGACATCTTGATGATGGATTTCTTCTAGCTGGCGTTTAACCCTAATCTCCAACTGCTTCTCCTTATTTCTTGGATCAAGGTTACCACCATCCCTTTTATGTGCTGGAATTTGTTTTTCATTTTCCAGATTCCGTGCACCCTGTTGAGGTTGCTTCACGGCACCTTGGGTTGGATCCTCCTCGACTACCTTTTCCTTGCCTTTTCGGTGTTATTCCTTCTTTTTCAGGGTCGCGATCTCCTTGGCTTGTATTTGCACCAGCTTATGCAATTTGCTCTGCTTCTAGGTTAAAATGTTGCGATCCTGCTGGCTAATTAGAGTCGTCACCATGCTACCCGTCTCCGAGGTCTTGAATACTGGGATCATTATAATCCCTTTGTCGAGTAAAGAACACCATCATCCACAAGGGAAAACAAGCTTTTTGTTGCATTCCCCACAGACGGCGCCAATGTTGTGATGTACCTGGCAAAAGTACGGCGCAGATGATACTGATGACGCTCCGTGCCAGCGGTGAACCGAAAGCACGCTGTCCAAGTTCCAAAGACGGTGGTATGGCACTTGCAAGGACTCCGACGCTCTAGTCAGTAATAGAATTAGGTTATTGTGTTGTAATCATAATGTTACATACCTTGCATGGTACACTTAAGTGTGTATTTATATCACGTGTAATTGGGCTGACCGTGGGTCGTCGTGGGCCCTCACTCGAACACTCACTCACCCTCAAATTAAAATCCATTCACGTTACCTTTCTTTCCCAAATTTCTTAATTTAATCAAATACACTCTCACCAAATCAACCCATCAAGGACAAGGAAAAAAAGAATAATAATAAGGGAACAAATTTCCATTTTTCTCTCCTCAACCCACGCCTTCCATGTCCCATCATCTTTTCTCATAGAGGTTGCATAGAAATATGTTAGGTTTCCAATGGCTTTGGTTTCACTCAATTTGGGTACCTAAACCTCTAGTTATGGCCCATGAGACATTGTCAATATCTAAGTGCTGGGTTGTTTAAGTGAACTTTTTTATTAAAAGGAACCATTTTTGACAATTAAATATTTCGAACTGGGTTTCATGGTCTTCATAAACATTGTATAGAATCATCTTAGCTTTAAAATATCTCAGGTCTCACTTTAATCCAAAAACGTTAGCTCAAGATATGGCTAGATTAATGACGGAAGCACAGGAATGTGAAACAACACTGAATGCCATTCTGTATCGGTATTCAAAGTCATTTTTAATTTTCCAAATGATGAAATCAGCTTTCGAGTCCTTAATTAAACTTTTATATAATTAAGTTAGCTTTAAATTTTCACTAATTT
The DNA here is from genome assembly GCA_037177725.1 of Cyamopsis tetragonoloba. Classification (NCBI taxonomy): domain Eukaryota; kingdom Viridiplantae; phylum Streptophyta; class Magnoliopsida; order Fabales; family Fabaceae; genus Cyamopsis; species Cyamopsis tetragonoloba. Next base: position 45,636,133 of record CM074119.1, on the reverse strand, counting down.
CATGTGAATCCAACAATCATAGCTCCAGTTATGGTCGAAACAAGAAGGTAGGGTCACAATCTAAGTTTTGTTCAGGCAGTCCACTTCCAGTGTTAATTTCACATTTAAATCGTTTGAACTATTCCATGAGTTCTTCAGAAAAATTGTGTGAAATTGTTTTATCTTTAATATCTTACTGATTTCATATCCATCCATGGCCTATAACTCAAGATGTGGCTAGACTAATGAAGTGATAATAGATAGTAAATGACTTTGAGTCCAAATTATGTACATGTTTTCAAGAACAATTTTAATTATCTAGTTAAGGGAATCTGTTCTTGAGTTCCACATAAGACTTTTAGGAAATCATGTTATCTTTAAAATGAAACTAGTTTCAAGTTAGTGCCATAACCATAGCTCTAGTTATTATGAAGTAATGTCCTGATTTTTAGTTCTATCAGTTCACGAATTCTTCATGAAAATTGTGTATCAATGTCTTAAGTTTATTCTCCCACTTGTTTCAACTTAATCCCACAATTATACTTTAAGAAATGACCAAAAACACCAAATTGTACTTTGTTGAAGAAGTATGGACATCGGGTTGAGTTTCAATGAAAATTCTAATATGATAGAGTTGGAACCAAGTGTTCAACTCTTCATAGAAGTTGTGTAAAATTTTAAGATCCTTACAAGGAATCTAACATCACCTGGTTTCGTTCAGTCTAGTTCACATTATGTTTAATAAACTATGCTAAAGTCATGCGCTTCTAGGTTAGGAACCAAAATTTATGACTCGAAAGAAGGACAAGACAATAGGGGTATCAAAGAGAAGTGAAGCTACTGAAATTGAGGAACATTGAAGGAAAGATGAAGGCTAAGCTAACCCCAAATCCTAAAACCCCAATTAGGATAATGTAGTGATTAGAGATGATATGAGGTTAGGATTTGGATATATTTGTGTGTAGTTGTGATGAAACCAGGTTGAATATGTTTTATTGATAGATTGAATGTGAATGCATAAATTTGATGATAATTGTGATGAATGTGAATTGATGATATATGCGATGTGTTTGAGAGATGATTTTGATTAAAATGACATTAGAATGGACATGTATTTGATGAATAAATGTTGATATGAAAGTTGTCTCTAATGTGGTAAACTTGGGTGTTGTGAAAGTAGTAATAGTTGGACCCAAATGCATGGCGAATGGATTTTTAGTATGTAGAGAAACAAGGTTTTCAGTCTTCAGGAACAGGACATTTTCGCTACAGCGAATGAAGTTCACTATAGTTAAAATGGCCTAGTTTGAAGGCTAAGACAGAAGCATTTTCGCTACAACGAATAAGAATTTGCTATAGCAAAAATGGCATTTTCGCTGCAGTGAAAGCCATTTCGCTCTAGCAAAAAAGCTTCAGGATCTAATGGAAATGCTGGGCTCATTTCGCTACAGCGAAAGTGAGTTCGCTACAGCTAAAAGCAAAAAAACACTGTTTTCTCCAATTTTTCTACTAGTGGATCGTTACGCTTTTAATTACACCTAAGTTTGCCCTATAGTTGAGACTAATGTATATGTGATGATATGAATAAAAATGAATGATAAATGCATGAAAGTATCATCACATTGATAAAATGAAAAGAGGAAAAGCTTTCCCCCATCAACATTTGTAGAGTAAGTGAGTTTATTATCCACCGGTAGTATATTGGGTAAGTGAACATGTAATTGAAAAGAAAGATGTAGGGTCTCCTCAAAGGGGTAAGATAGTCCTGGACTATCTTGAAACGGGTAAGATAGCCAGGCAGTTTGATCCCACTTAAGGACACTTGCCAATGGTCCATGGATATGAGTTCAATTGTGCCTTATTGCCTAGGTACCATGGTGGAGATTTAGTGCACTAGACTCCTGTTAAATGAGGAAAAGAAAATAAATGAAATGGAAAGTAATAAATAAGGATCATGACATGCATACATACATAATTCTGTCATTGAATGCATTATTTGTGGAAGTATTTGTGTTGTATGTGTGAATATGCTTTATGTCATTGTTAGGACCTTTGTTTGGGAGATTTTCCAGTTTGACTGACTATGATACTATAAAATGTTTTTAGTTTGATCGGGAGCTACTCATTTATGTGTTTTACACATAACTAACAATCTCAGTATTGAAGGTATCAAAAGAATGTAGCCCTAAAGCAACAGATGAGACAAGCTTTAGGATTTTTTTAGAAGTATCCATACATGGTGAAACTAAGATTATTGTGAAGCTATATTGGAAATTCTAAAATAAATAAAGAATTTTTTCCGCTTGTATTTTAAATATGAAACCAAGTAGCGAGTTTTATATTCTCACATGAAACTACATACTCACAACTATCACAAACGCATACAAGCTTTACACCTGGAACCCTTAAGCAGAAAACATTTTGTTGTTCTTTTATATACATATGAACCCCTGAAAGGCATAGGATATAATACATGTAGGGGAGGAGTCACATGATGTATGATGATATAACTAAGCAACTTTTTAACTGCTTTCCTTGGGAGTAAGTGTAACACCTAGATTTTAGGGTCATTTTTTTAATAGACAGCGGAATACAGAACATTATATATATACACGAATACTTACATAAAGTATTTTATTTACAACCCATAGAGAGTGCTAGTCCATCTAAGATAGTCATACAACAAAACTAATGACTACCTAAATAATAACAGATAGCTGCTAAGTTTTCTCAAGCGCTGACATCCTCTGAGTCCGTATCACCTGCAATACTGTAACCGTCAGTTATATGTACGACATATAACTGAGTAACCGTCGGACTGGAAAACAGCCTAAAATCCAATTCCTAACAAACACACACAAGAGATGTATGAATTGTCAATATAATATGCATGTATGCATGCCATGATCAATTTCCATTTTCTTTCTTTCCTCTTTTAACGGGAAACCCCATGCACAGAGAATCCACCATATGTGTATGACAGTGAATGCACAGTTGAGCTCATCATCATCATGGTCCTGGCACTAGGTGTCGAGCTACCAACCATGTCTACGACAATCCCAGGGACTATCTACCCCTTTCGGGATAGCCCTTTTGCACTAGACTATCTACCCCATTTTCGGGATAGCCTAGAACTTCAGGTTATCTGCCCCATTCGGGATAACCCTACATTTTCGTCTTTTTATGTTTGTCCTCTTACCCGGTCTACTTTCGACGGAACTTAACCCTTTTACTCAACCACCATTGATGGGGAAAGCATTTCCATATTTCCTTTCTGTTTGATTCACATTTTAAGTTCTAATGCATCAAACATCATATTAATTTCATATCATTCAAACAAGGATTCCAGAAATCCTATATTCGAATACAAACATCTCATATTCGAATATTATGTGACAGAAATGTTATATTCAAATTTCTTTCCGAACATGGCCTCCCACATTTGAACACGTATTTGAATATACTAACTCTTGGACCAGTTTGAAATCCATTCAAAGTCCAAGTCCCAAATTACAATCTGGAATCTCTTGTTTATACAATTTTATTAATTCATCATCATTTAGATTTCCAAGTAATTTCCTAATCATGCATCATTAACTAGCATGTTTAATCCATACAAACATTTTTCACATATAGCATACAAATCTGAAACATACACGGATTCTAAGCAAACAATTTCTAACACATTATTCTAAGTCCCTAACACATTTTCCTATCATTTCCTTGGTTTGACGTTTTTAGGGTTACCTTGAATCTTCCAGAATCCTTTATCCTCCAATCCAGCCTCCACTCCCTTCTTCAGCACTCCTTCTCTTCGAGTCTGAATCTCAACTCTTGGAACCTTAATCAAGAAGTTTGTGAGAAGGGATCCTTAGAATGAAGGAGTTGTAGAGTGTTGTTGATTAGTGGCAGAGGTTTATCGAAGGTTTGAGAGAGTGTAGAGTGAGGAAGAGGGAAACAGTGAGTTTTGGAGGCAAAGCACCCCTATATATAGACTTTGGGGTCCATATCCGAATATATATTTGAATATAAGGCTTCTGTATTCAATGCCACTCTTCCATATTCGAATATGAAAAGTCCATATTCAAAGCACCCCTATTTGTTATTCACTATCAATTTATTCAGCTCTCAATAGTCCACACACAAGCGCAATTTCCCATCCTTCTTCTTGAAGAGCAGCACTGGAGCTCATCACGGCGAAGCGCTTGGTCTAATAGACTGCTTCAGGATTAGTTCTTCGATCTGTCGTTTAACTTCCGCCAACTCGAGATGTGCCATTCTGTACGGTGCCTTAGAAATAGGTCCAGCTCTTGGAATTAACTCAATTGAAAACTCTACTTCTCTTTCTGGTGGAAAGATTCAATGTCATCATGAAACACTTCCAGAAAGTCTTGGACTACGGGGAGGGAATAAACATTCACTGATTTCTTAACATCACTTACACAAACAACAAGATACCTCGGACTATCATCATACATAGACAGATTATGGAGATCAAAAGTAGGCTGATGCGTACAGTATATATCTAAGCCTCGGTCTAGAATATGCACGGTCTTGGTGGCGCAATCGATCTTGACTTTATGAGCTTTGAGCTAGTCCATGCCCAAGATTACATCTAACCCTTTCATCGGCAAGCAGTACAAGTCTAAGCAAAAGGTCTTGTCTTGAAAATCTAGGAATACTGGGGAACACATAGTTGTTGTACATATTTTTGCGTCAGAATGAGTAGAGACTAACACTTTATAGGGTATCTTGGACACAGGAAAATACATTCGTTTTGCACAATCTAGTGAAATGAATGAGTGAGTCGCTCCTGAATCAAACAAGATATTAACAAGCTTTGATTTTATTAATCCTGCACAAGATTCTTGGAATGGTCAACCTCCTTAGCATTCAGCGTATACACCCGACCTCTCATCTGATTCTTCTTCTTGTCCTCCTCTGCTGGCTTCTGATCCTTGTCTGGGCATTGCCAGCTGAGATGTCCTGGCTTCTGGCATATGAAACAAACCCTTTTGTTCTTGTAGCACTCTCCTCTGTGAATTTTTCCACATGTCTTGCATTTCAGGACAGGTCCCTTGGCTTTGTTTTCCACTTCCTTGCCCTTTCCTCCCTTTGAGCTTCCTTCCTCCCTCTTGCGCTTCCACAACAGTTGTCTACTAGCTATCACTTCGGCCAACGATTGTTCAGCAAGTTAACATGAATCAAAGTCTGATACTCCCGGATTCGCTGAGTAATTACTAAGTTTCTGACCTCCGGCCTAAGGCCTTGTTCAAACCTCTTAAACTTACACGCCTCGTCAGGTTGGTTCTGAAGATTGTTCGAGAATCAAGCTAAGCTTTCAAATCTGGCAACATACTCATCCACAGTCATGTCACCCTGCTGTAGAGTAGCAAATTCTATCCCCTTCTGGTCCTTCACATTAGAGGGAAAATACTTGTTCAGAAACAAAGTCTTAAATTCCTCCTAAGTTATATGACCTCCAGTTGCCTCCATATGTTCTCGATGTCTCTTCCACCGATGATATGCTTCTCCTTTGAGTCTATAAGTGGCCAGTTCTACCTTGTCTTGATCGCCAGTTCTAGTCACTCTAAAAATTTCCTCTATCTGATCTCATCACTCCTCTGCTACCATAGGATCTCTTCCAACAGAGAAAGTGGGTGGGTCATGTCTCCGAAAACTTTGATAGCGATATTCCTGGCCTTGTTCCTCCATCATCTGAGTCATGGCCTGTGCCATTTGTTGTATCAACAGAGAATCGGTCGGAGTTGGTGTCGCACTTGTGTTAGAACGAGGTCTACCGATTAAGACATGACTTATCTATCTGGACTTTTATCTAAGTTATATATTAGATACCATAGTCCGGATAGGACCAAACTGCTCTGATACCAAATTGTAACACCTAGATTTTAGGGTCATTTTTTTTAATAGACAGTAGAATACAAAAAATTATATATATATATATATACAAAAATTATATATATATATATACAAATAATTTATTTACTTCCTAGAGAGAGTGCTAGTCCAGCTAAGATAGTCTTACAACAAAACTAATGACTACCTAAATAATAACAGATAGTTGCTAAGTCTTTTCAAACGCAGACACCCTCCAAGTCCGTATCACCTGCAATACTGTAACCGTCAGTTATATGTACGACATATAACTTAGTAACCGTCGGTATTCAAGAATAATATATATATAGTATTACAGTCAGTCTAACTGGAAAATGGCCCCAAATCCAATTCCTAGCAAACACACAGAAGAGATGTATGAATTGTCAATATAATATGTATGCATGTCATGATCATTTTCCATTTTCTTTCTTTCCTCTTTTAACGGGAAACCCCGTGCACAGGGAATCCACCATAGGTGCATGACAGTGAATGCATAGTTGAGCTCATCATCATCATCGTCCTAGCAAGCGTCCTTCCAGGATCCTACTGTCGGGCTACCAACCCTCTCTAGGGCTACCCCAAGGACTATCTACCCATTTCAGGATAGCCCCTTTGCACTAGACTATCTACCCTGTTTTCGGGATAGCCTAGCACTTCAGGTTATCGGCCCCTTTCGTGATAACATTACATTTTCATCTTTTTATGCTTGTCCTCTTACCCGGTCTACTTCCAGCGGAACTTAATCCTTTTACTCAATCACCGTTGATGGGGAAATCATTTCCATATTGCCTTTATGTTTGATTTGACATTATAAGTTCTAATGCATCAAAGATCATATTAATTTCATATCATTCAAACAAGGATTCCAGAAATCCTATATTCGAATACAAACATCTCATATTCGAAAATTATGTGACAAAAATATTATATTCAAATATCTATTCGAACATGGCCTCCCACATTCGAACACATATTTGAATATACTAACTCCGGGACTTGTTTTCCTAAAACAGTTTGAAATCCGTTCAAAGTCCAAGTCCCAAATTACAATCTGGAATCTCTTGTTTATACAATTTTATTAATTCATCATCATTCACATTTCCAAGTAATTTCCTAATCATGCATCATTAACTAGCATGTTTAATCCGTACAAACATTTTTCACATATAGGATATAAATCTGAAACATACACGGATTCTAAGTAAACAATTTCTAACACATTATTCTAAGTCCCTAACACATGTTCCTATCACATGTTCCTATCATTTCCTTCGTTTGGGGTTTTTAGGTTTACCTTGAATCTTCCAGAATTTTTTATCCTCCAATCTAGCCTCCACTCCCTTCTTCTGCACTACTTATCTTTGAGTCTGAATCTCAACTCTTGGAACCGTAATCAAGAAGTTTGTGAGAAGGGATCCTTACGATGAAGGAGTTGTAGAGTGTTGTTGATTAGTGGCAGAGGTTTATCGAAGGTTTGAGAGAGTGTAGAGTGAGGAAGAGGGAAACAATGAGTTTTTGAGGCAGAGCACCCCTACATATAGACTTTGGGGTCCATATTCGAATATAAGGCTTCTATATTCAATTCCACACTTCCATATTCGAATGAAAAGTCCATATTCGAATATGCAATGTAACATCCCAAAAATCCATAAAGGAGGCTTAGGATTTAACGGATTTGGTTACAATTTACAAGGAAAATAAAGAGGAGGATTGGTTGCTAGTAGAAAGATCAAAAGAGGAACAAAGATAACATGAATATTTGAATATGAGCTGTCATATTCAAATAATATTCGAATATGCACTGTCATATTCGAATAGTATTCGAATATGCATGTCAATATTCGAATAGTATTCGAATATGCACAATAATAATCGAATAGTATTTGAATATGCACAGTAATATTCGAATATAGAAGTGAAGAACTGAATACAGGAGCCTTTTATTTGAATATATATTCGAATATGGACCCCAAAGTCTATAAATAGAGGTGTCTTACCTTCAGAACTCATGGTTTTCTCTCCTCCTCACTCTACGCTCTCCCAAAACCTCTGTCACAAACCAATCATGCTATGTAACTCCTCCATCCTAAGGTTCCCTTCTCACATTAGGGTTCCAAGAGTTGAGATTCAGACTCGGAGATAAGGAGTACTGAAGGAAGGAGTTGGAGATTGAATTGGAGCTGAAGGGTAGAGGATTCTTAAAGTCCAAGGTAACCCTAAAAACCCCAAATCCCCAAAACTTTGAGTTTAGGAATCTGTGACTAGGGAATACTAGGAACATCCCATTAGGAAATCAAGTTAATATGTTAAACATGGTTTTGATTTAGGATATAGTGTATGTTTGAAATATGTACTATGGTTGATGATTGTGAGAATCTTGACATGCTTTATGTTGATTAGAAATATATGTGATAGTGTGAAAACTAATAAAGGTATAAACAAGGTATTCCAAAATTAAATGTGACACTAACTGGGAATCTGATATTGAGATGATTTCAAATTGGTTTGAAAAGGATTGAGTCCCAGTATTAGTATATTCAAATATGTATTTGAATATGGAATTCCATGTTCAAATAGATATATGAATATAACATCTCTGTCACATAGAATCCGAGTATGGAGTAATTGTAATCGGATAAGAGTATACTGGAAACTCTTGTTTATATACTATTTGCTTAACGTGAATGTGTGATGCATAATTGGAAATATGATTGAAAATATGTATGATGATGAATTTATAAGAATGATGGATACGAAGGATTCTAGATTGTAATGTTACGAAATAGGGACTTTAACTTGAACGGATTTGAAACAGTTTTAGAAAGATAAGTCCAAGAGTTAGTATATTCAAATATGTGTTTGAATGTGGTAGGCCATGTTCGAATAAATATTTGAATGTATCAAATTTGTCACATAATATTCGAATACGAGATGTTGATATTCGACTATGGAATTACTGGAATTCTCGTCTGAATGGTATGAAATGAATATGATGTTTGGTGCATTAGAACCTATAATGTAAATGTGGAGATACTCTTTCCAACTCAACTGAGGTTGAGCAACAGGGTTAAGTTCCACCGGAAGTAGACCGGGTAAGAGGACAGAGCAGAAAATGGAAAAGATGAGAATGTAGGGTTATCCTGAAAGGGGGAAAATAACCTGAAGTACTGGGCTATCTTCACGAGGTAGGTAGTTCCCTGGGCTAGCCCGAGAGAGGGTTGGTTGCCCGGCAGGAGGATCCTGGGAGGAGGCTCGCCAAGACTGTGATGATGATGAGCTCAATGTGCGTTCTACCACGTGTTTTGGTGGATTCCCGGTGCACAGGGTTTCATGTTAAAAGAGGAAATAATGAAAATGGAAAATGATCATGGCATGCATACATATTATATTGCCATTGCATACATCCTGTGTGTGTTTGCTAGGACTTGGATGTGGGGTAGTTATCAAGTTAGCTTGGCTGCAATATTGAAAAATGTTTTTTTTATTAGACCGGGGGTTACTCGGTCATATGTTTTACATATAACTGACGGTCGCAGTATTGCATGTACTGGAAGACTGTGGAGCTAAAACAAATGGATAAGACAAAGCTTTAGGCTTTGCTTAGGTGAAACCACACTTGGTGAACCTAAGCCTATTGTTTAGAGATTATGTGGTTCAGCTGTATAGGAAATCTGTAATTTAAATAAAGAAAAGTTTTCCACTGTATTTTAAATGAAACCAAGTAACCAGATTTGTATTTTCTAGAAAAAAATTTAAGTATCAGGTTTTCAAAGTTGACATTTTCCAGTAACTACTCTTTCCAAAAGTTAGGGTGTTACATGCACAGTCCATATTCGAATATGCACAGTCCATATTCGAATATGACTATTCATATTTGAATATGCATGTCCTTTTTGTCCCTCTTTTGACCTCTCTACTTGCAACTAATACTCCTTTTTCTTTTCTTTGTAAATTGTAATCAAACCCCTTAAGTCGTAAGTCTTCTTTATGGATTTTTGCGATGTTATAGTAAGTGGTGGTTTTCCATTTTTTATGGTCAAAAAGAGAAATCGACGTTTGTCAAGAAAATTAGAGACTTTCCAGAATAATGTTTATTTACAAGTATACCCTCACATGAAAATAAAAGTAATGGGACAAATTGATTGTTATGTTTTTTTATCGGATAAGCTTGATTTTTATGTTATTAAATGGACAAATTTGATATTGCAAAGTAATGAATACAGCATAGGGTATTAAAGGAATAAAGTTGAACACCATGAAAGAAAAAAGTCCTAAAAATATATGGCTACAACCTCATTACATATTCACAACTATTATACACTCATACAAGCTTTCGACCTAGAACCTTCCACCAAAAGTAATTTTACTATTCTTTTATATATATATATATATATATATATATATATATATATATATATATATATATATTTGGGTCGAGATATATAGATATATATTTGAACCCTGAAAATGCAAAGGCAATGATACATGTAGGGGAGGAGTCATGTGATGTATGATGTAAAACTGAGCAAGTTGGTAACAACTTTCCTTGGGTTTGACTGACTGTTTTCCAGCTTTCAAGGTCAAAAAGAGAAAATGATGTTTCTCGAAGAAAATTAAATAGCAATTTACCTTAATTAATTTTTACTTAAAGGTATAACCTCAGATGGAAAAAACATAATGGTACGCATGGATATATTATATAATTAAATAATTAAATTTTACATAGCAAACTAATGGACTTATCAGAGGGTAATAAAGGAAGAAAAAATTTAAAACCATGAAATCAAGAGTCCTATAAACATATGGCTACCACCATACTACATACTCACATCTATCACAAACACATACAAGCTTTTGACCAAGAACCTTCCACCAAAATAATTTTGTTGTTCTTTAATATATATAAATATATATTAGAACCATGGAAATGCGTAGGAGACGATACATGTAGAGGAGGAGTCATGTGATGTATGATGGTAAAACAGATCAAGTTGGTAACTACTTTCCGTGGATGTGTCACGGTTTTCCAAATTTCAAGGTCAAAAAAAAGAAATTGATGTTTTCTTCAATAAAATTAAATAGAGTTTTACCATAAATATGTTTTACTTAAAGGTATAGCCTCGAATGGAAAAAAATAATGGGACGAATTGATCATTATATAAATAAACGAATAAGTTTTATGTTGCAAAGTAATGGATGCAGTAGAGCTGAAGAAAGGAAAAAATTCAAAACAATGAAAGCAAGAGTCCTATAAATATATGGCTACCACCACCCTACATACTCCCAACTATCACAAACACATACTATCTTTTAACCTAGAACCTTCCTCCAGAAATATTTTTACTATTCTATTTTATTTTTAATTATGATTAGAGGCTTTTAAATAGGTCTTGATTGTAAGCTGTTGGAATCCAAAGAGTTGAGTAAGAAATGAAGTTTAATAGAGAGTTTTCTCTTTGTTTTGTCATCCCTCTTATCTATCTTAGCCATCTTTGCTGTGACTATTACTGAAAGCAATCCTTATCACAATCCTAATCTTAATCCCAATCTCAAGTCCAATCTCAACTATCCCAATCTCAATCTTAATCTCAAAAATCCAAATCCCAGTCCTAATCTCTACAATACCAATCCGAATGCCAAGGAGTAGCGGCAACAACTACAACTCAAAGAGGAAAAGTGACGATAGAAGAATCCATAGTCTTCCTTATGAGGAAATGGGCAGTACATATGTCCATTATGCTTTAAAAAATTTGGGACGTCCCATAATTTTGCTGCTCACACTGGTGCTCATTATAAGAGTGAGGCCATAGAGGAAAACAAGAGGAGACTTCCGGCCAAGTTGAAGCGTGGCGGTCTCCACATCATTCGACACATGATGGAGGGTTTCACCGTTGCTCCACCTAATTAAATTGACGATGCAATTGAGATTCAGAGTATTAGTCCTTCTGTGGGGGGTGAAGAAGGAACACTGCTCAAATAAGGCCAAAACATTTTCTATTCTGAATCCTATTCCTCCATCTCCAATGCTTCCTCCTCCTCCTCCTCAAACTGTGTCGGTTTCTTCTTCGTCTTCTCATTCGTTTCCTCTGCCACTTCAGCATGTCTCTATTTATGAGCATGTGACTCTTGTGGCGATGCCTCCACATTTAGCCATGGCTAGGTAGCGTGTTCCTAATTTTGCGAATTATGTTTTTCCTATTTCTGTGCCCCCTATCTAATGAATTCTCAATGTCATCATGTCCCTAACCCTGTTATTTATTTTGACTATGTGCCTCCTACTTCTGTGCCTTCGCAGCATGATGATCTAAATAAACAAGGAAAAATATTCTAGTGAACCTGCTCACCACCTTCATCATCCGATTGCTCCACCCCCAGGATTTGAAGCTTTTTCAAATGCTCTTCCCTTGACTTCTGTAGAAGTCAAATCTGAGCCTTCTACATAACTTTATCTGGTCTTCCAAATTTCTATTAGGTATATGTTTTCTTCTAAAATATTTTGATTGTCTATTTTCATTAAAAGTACAAAATTGACACATGGTTCTCAGGTTTATTCTTGTTTCTAGTTGTTTTATTCATAAAATTTCAGATATTTGTAAGAAACAAGTTGAAATCCGATGACAGTTTTGTAATTAGAAAATACGAAATAAAAGGATGAAAATGTATGCTGTAATCTAATACTTGGATTGTCTATTTTCATAGCTAACAAGTGATTTGTATGTCAGGAATAACTTTGGTTTATTATATCTTGCTTATTGAAACAATATCCACAGGAACAAAGATATATTAGTAACCTTCAACGACTAGCCTTACATATAAGATCCCTACAAAAACTTTCTTGTCTTAGCCGGTCATGATTCATTACTTTTTCTTTCAATCAATGGATTAACAAAACATAGATAAGTTCTGGTTCTAAGGAGGGGAAGGGAAATAATGGAAAAGAAAACTTCTTTACTTCTCATTTCTTGTTACAAAAGCACTGTCAAATTTTTCGTTTGTGTTTAGATTGACTTATATACATACATGAAATATTTAGTTAGTTTTCAAAGCATTTGATAGATTACAATTTCTTTATATTTGAAAGACACTATATTAATATTGTTTCACGTCATTGTCAATGGAAACTAAAGAATTTAGCATCTTAATAAGTAGCTTACAAGTGGGAAAACTTATTTTTCTATTTGCTCTTTGTATATTAACCAAAAAGAAAAATTGATAAAGACATGTTTAATTTTATGATTTTTATTATCATCAAAAGGAACTAATATTATTGATTAAAAGTACAAGTGCTATCAGATTACGACCATGAAATAAACCAAATGGTTCACAACTATAAATGATATATTGAACTAAACCATCCACCTAATTATAAGGGAAGAATTAAAGGATAAATTAAGTTCATAACTGAGATTAGAGAATTAACAAAATGACTACATATTAAACATACTTTTATATCTACACAACTACATACAGAGCTAGCTTGTCTCTTTGCTACTCAAAATTACTCAACTGAGATGAAATGTTCAATGAGGTTTCTCTTTTTGGTTTTGTATTTTTCAATCAAAATGGACACTTGAATTGACATTTACATTGAACAAGGTGCTTGATTGGTTAGCCTTTCAAGCTGTCTTAACTACTAAGTAACTCTTGAGAAGGGTGGTTCAATTCTCAACATTTAGGGAGCAGATTTAAGGGTCTAGTACAATTATAAGGAAGAAAGAAATGATATTATAGCATGTGATAGGACCATATGGACTCTTTCGCTATGCAAAAACTCTATCATCTTTAACAATGTAGCATTAATTACCTTACAAAAGTGAGATTTAATCAAAACTCACTCTAAGTGGTTTAAGGTGGAACCAGAAAATTTTGTGTAACTTTTTTAAATGGTGTTCACCCCCCTTTGAATGGATAAAGGATAAATATCCTTCTCCTCCCTCCTATTTTTATATAGTTTTACACTTGTACATGAATCATTGTCATATTTAACATATTTCATGATGGAAAAGATCTTTTGCAGTCAATAAACATTTATAGTAAAATTTTTTTATTTATAGTAAAAGTAAATAAAATCCTCTTAAGTTTCACTTTATATATGGGTCCCACATGATGGTTTTTTTGGGGTATAGTGATGTAGTATTTTTAATTACAAATTTTACAAGTGAGAAATATGGAAAAACTTGATAAAGGACAATTTTCTCTTTTCATGACGAGACACCACTTACCTTCGGATTAGATGATTTTCTAGAACGACGAGAGCTTGTTGCTCAAGTGGCATAACGAGGAGCTCCTCTAGCTGAAGAAGAGGGGTTCCATCCCCGGTGCAGTAGATTTAAGTGTAGTGTAGTGTGGGGTGAGTTTTACCGATAAAAAAAAGATGATTTTCTAGAACTTTTGCCAATACCATAATCCATAGTAAATTTTTTGAGACTTTTTCTTTTTGGCGTAATTAAATGATCGAGTATTAGTAATAAAATGTTACTATATATAGTTTATTTATTTTTTAATTTAAAACTCATATATTTCTTGTCAAAATATTGCTAATTTTTTTTTGCCAAGAGTGATCTTCTAACTTGCAGCCAAATGTTAAAAAGATTTTTTTTAAAAGAAATATAGAATGAAATCCCAAGTAGAAAAAACATTAAAAGTTTTTTTTTTATTTTTTAATTGGTATCTATTTATGTATTTATTTTCCTTTCACTAACATAAAAAAATATAATAGGAATTTATTTTTTATAGTTAAAATAAACATAAATATAAAAAAAAATTATTCCATATATGTACAATTCTTTTAAACATAAATTATTTTCCATTATTTTATACATAATAGTTTATTAGAATTTTAAAATATTGTAATCAGATTATAATCATATACATATGATTATACTACTTAAATTCATATTTATTAGAAACATAGACCTAAAATCTTACAAATTGATTAAACATATTTAATGGTACTTTTTTCAGATTAATTATGTGACATTTTAATTGTTTTTCCTAAAATACATACATTGGAAATGGTACAGATACAAGTGCAATTTCATCTTATAACTAATTAGCGATAAATAATGAAAATCATTTTTCATAGCAATTGATACATGTAAAAGTATTCACTACTAAAAATAAATTCTTTTGGAGAAGGAAATTTAGTCAAATTTCACATGACTTTCCCACACTTTTTTGATGAATTTTTCACGAAATACAATTTTTGCATGCATTTCCTACGAATCAATCCCCGTCCCTAAAACCCTCGTTGCAAATTTTGTGAATCGTCCTAAATTTTGTCTTAAATCCATTTTGGACAGATTTCCCACAAATTGTAGACGGGCCCTCATGTCCATCAATTTTAGTTTATTTATGACAGATTTTAGATAGAATTTTGATTATTATTCTGACAAGTTTTAGACAGATTTCCCACAATATTAACACAATTGCATTTGTGTGTTTCCACGATTTTCACCCAGAATTAATGTCATGTTACACATTCCTTACGAATTTCGAACAAAAATGGAATGTTATTTCATACGAATTTCAAACAAAAATGCAATGTTATTTTACATGAATTTCAAACGGAAATAAAATTTATTTCACGCAAATTTCAAACGGAAAAAAATGTCATTCTACATAAATTTCAGATAGAAACTATATGTTATTTCACTTGGATTTCAAACAAAAAATGCAAGTTGTTTCCCACGAATTTGATGTTATGTTATTACTAATTCTGGATGAATTTTTGACAGAAATAGAATGTTACTACACATGATTTCTATACAAGATAGTATTTTACACAAATTTTAAACAAAATTGAAATATTTTTTCGCAAGAAGTTTAGATATAGTTTATGTTATTTCACAAAAATTTTAGACAAAAATGATGTATTATTTCACACGAATTGTACACAGAAATTAAATGTTATTTCACATGAATTTCCTACATAAATAAAATATTATTTCACACGAGTTGTAGACAAAAACGAAATGTTATTTCACATGAATCAAAAGAAATGAAAAAATTAAACATTTCTAAATAGTATGCATTTAGATATATTAAAACAGTATGCGAGTGGTAGTGCTAAGGGTTAAGCTAAACATTAATAGATATATAAAGCTTTATTGGGGAGTTGCTATAGAGATGCACTTGATGTATATAATGATAGCTCATAATAGATAAATAGCCCTATTGGGGTGTTGTAGAGACACACTTGATTTATCTACCTACGTGAGTGTGAAGTGTGAAAGATTGGACAGTCTTCTATGAAAGACTTTGGCCAGCTTTCTAGAACATTCATGAGGAACCCAAGGTGCAAGGTCTAAAATAATTGTGTGAATATATTATCGCAAAGTCATCGCAATTTCTAAAGAATAGTGTGTGTTGTGGGGTATAAACCCAAGTCCATTTAGTTCAAGAGAAATTCACTTCATGGAATTAAGTTGTTGCCTCACATCACTATGTGTTAACTCAATCATTAGGACATTAACAGTTAAGCACTGTTATTCTTTTCTATGCCCAATAAAATTATCCTTATTTATATGACATTAGTGGGAGATTGTAGAGATAATGTCATATACTTATTCATAAATATTTGTTTTTATTCCAAGAGATATTAACAACTTTGTTAGTCAAGCTTGTTGGCATTAAGTTGCTAAATCCTAAACACACTTATCATCATAAGTACTGAGCATTATCCTCTTTTCTGATTTTGTTTTTGACCAGCTCACACTCCTATTCTTGTTGATTTAGTTTCCTTGTCTTTAGTTAATTGTTTCTTGCTTTATATCTATATAAAATTAACATATGAACTTGAGAAGATATACACACAAAAATCCTTCACTATAAACCCATGTTACTGTTCTTTTTTTGGCCATAGTTTGGTAGACACTAGTGTCTTAGACTCGAGTGCATGAGTTTAAGTCACCGTTGTGTTAACTTTGGGGAGCATTTTTGGGTATCGGGTTGCACCGGAGGTCAATGTATGCAACTCCTAATTTACAACAAACTCATTGAAAATAAATTCTACAATATTAAAGTATGCAACAAATTCAAATCTACAACTTTCATTGTAATTAGAAAATTCAAGTCTACAAGATTAGTGTAATGTATATAACAACAATTTAAAATATCTATACAAGCATGCAAATAAATACAAATCCAATTTTTTCTTGTGTCATTTCCATCAACATGTGACTAATCAATCTTCCTACAAAATAAAAACAAAAATCATCAATCATCAATATATCTTACAATACAAAAACTACAATTCAATCATTACGAGGTTGCTTGTGAACTTGCTAGAATCATATAATGTTTTTTGAGAGAAGCATGACACATGTGTGAAGAACTGCTTTGCTTATCTTCTCATGATTAGAATATAGCTAGAGCCTATAGTAGCATAATAATGCAATGTAACTAAAACACACTACAAGCAAAAGAATATCCAATTGAACAAGCACTCAAATTTAGTATATTTAGGTATAAATGTATTCTTACAATCAGAATTTAGCAAATACTTAATGTAATTAAAAAACAAACTAAAGCAAACATACTTATAACTAACTCTGTTGACTATGAGTATATTTTGGTACATTCTTTTAACTTTGTGCCATGAAATACTAAGAAAATTAAATGTAAACACAATTATCTAAATCTACATACATGTACGGAAACGTGATGACTAACATTCTTTGATGTGCTCCTTGATTGTTTGAAACTTTGCTAACAAGTTGGGCCTCAAAGTTTTGACGCTTAAAATAATCAATAAAATAAAATTATCAAACTTGACTATCAAACTATAGCATGCACTCTTTCTAAAAGCAATTAAGTAAATATTAGTCTTTTAATAAACAGATTCAAGATATAGTGCAAACTTTCACATACATATAGTAGCATATTTCGATCCCTTTTACCTAGAGAAAAAACTTATTTGCTAATGCATCATAAAATTACTTAACCTTTCTAAACTAAATAATGGCCGCCAAAGTGAAGGGTTTAATTTAAGCTATATCCAAATTATAGACAACCAACAATAGGCTACTCAAAACATCCACTTTTATTGTAAGAAAAACTGGAGCCTTGACCGGTGAGAAAGCACAATAGACAATAGGGTTAGTTGAGAAATAGAAACATGCGAGTCATAGAAGCAAGGGAGAAAAATACCTGCAACAATCTGGAGTGCAATATGAATGTTTTCCTCCTCACAAGGATCTAAGAATCATTCCGCTGGACCAAACTTCCTAATTCTTAAGACAATTATATTAAGATGAGTCAGTCCCTAAGCTCAACCTTTACTTCTGTTGAATTTGTAGTACTAGTAATTAATTCAAGGTGTGCAATAAAAATCTAAAAGCCAATAAACTCACAAGAGTTTTAGCTTTGCTTTCTTATCATATACATCTTAATCTTTTCGATCCTTCCATAATATCAGGCTTCCTGCATATTGGCAAATGACACTGTAAAATGCATAAAATCGTCAATTCACAAACTAACCCAACAAACACTCACACAAATAACACAACCACATGACAGAAATAACAAAGTCAAGCAAATATGAAGCAAACATTTACATACAAAACACTTTTTACAGACTCTTGAGCTGCCCTTGTAGTAGTCAATCCCATCTCGAAATTGGATATAGTCTTGTCCAAATTTCTACATTAAATACATTCCTATAAGTTTGTAATGCAAATTTACAAAGTTAAATAGACTACATAACGAACAAAGCTACAATTACCAATTCAAGACGAGTTTTTTACCTATTAGAATTGGCCTCCAATAATGCTTGAGCAGCTGCCGAAGGAACGAATTTCCTCTACCGTCTACGTTGCATCTTGAATAATTTGATAAGATGAGATTTCAAATTTTCAATTCAATGAAGGGAGTCACAAATTGAATGCAGCAATCACAGTTGATCACAAATCACTATATCATTTACTAATCACTAGTACATAGCAATATAACACATTAGTCAATATATCAACCAAAAGCCGGATGAGTTTCGAGAATGAGTACTTGGAAGACATAATAAGATACATTAAAATTTTGATTAAAATTAGAATAAGAATTTGAATATTTAAGCAGCCAAACAAAAAAAAAATTAAATCAAAATGAAAGAAGGAATCTCCATGTCAACATAACATTATTAAAATCAATGAGTCCTTAAAAATATAACTGAATTCAAAGATTAAAAACTTGAGCAACAAACCTCTATTTCATCATATATAAGAAGGTAACAACTAATGTGACATATTCAATTTAAGAAGTGTATGACTAAAGTTAAAATGAAAGCTACTTCATTACCAAATTGGACACGAGGTTCAAACAACTTGTTTTGTGCAAGTTCATGCAATTTCTGCATATTAGAAACACTTTATTTGGCATGATACAACCGGTCTTCCAGTGCTTGTACCCTGCACAAAATAGAGAGATCATCAGTAATGACAAGCCAAGGAAAGACAATTCAATAGAATAGTAATAGCTAATCTAAGTATAGAGCAAGAGGACCAAAAATAGGTTAAAATGTGTTGTTTCGTATCTTTCATGATCACCATAGAGTTCTGAATGCTAAGGTCCAAGATCCTTTACTGCACAAATAACCATAGCCTTCATCTTCTTTTTAAACATCTTTCTCATCCACTATGACAAGCTACCGTTACAACAAAAATTGCTAGTGATGAAGACAATGAAATAGCTAGAAGGAAAGAGGAGAAACAAATTCATTTTCATTATAGAATAAATTAGAACCACTAACACACAATATTCAATCTTTTAGTCACAGATATAAATATAAATACAACATGCGGAAAACAGATCTCGCTTTGTTAGTTGCTACGAATATATTGGGACTATAAAAAGTTAGAAATTGTTGTACCTTAGTCTAGCCAATTTCAATTTCTATAAATAACACACTTGTTTACATGTAAATGATAATTCTTAGCATGCTTCGGTTATCAAGATGTATCAAGACATGAAGAAACTATTTTGGTGGCCTGGAATGAAGAAAGAAATTGTAGAATTTGTGTCTAAGTGCCTCACCTGTCAAAAGATCAAAGTAGAACACCAAAGACCCTCTGGACCGCTTCAATCGTCGGACATTCCAGAGTAGAAATGGGAGTCTATAGACATGGACTTTGTTGTTGGATTACCCAGAACGCCAGCAGGACACGACTCAATTTGAGTTATAATAGTCAGGTTGACCAAGTCTGCTCATTTCTTGCCTGTCAAGGCTACCTACTCGGTGGAGAAATTTGCCAAAGTATACATTGCAGAGATAGTTCGACTACATTGGGCACCGATCAACATAATATCAGATAGAGATCAAAATTTTACTTCTCGTTTCTAGGGAGCATTCCAGAAGGCTTTTGGGACTCGGTTACATTTAAATTCCTCAGACCATCCCCAAATTGATGGGCAGTCTGAAAGAACAATCCAGACTCTTGAGGACATGTTGTGAGCTTGTGTATTAGAAGAAGGTGGGGACTGGGGAAGATACTTGCCACTGGTAGAATTTTCCTATAATAAAAGCTTTCATTCAAGCATAGGCATGGCACCCTACGAAGCACTCTATGGGAGGAACTGCCAGTAACCAGTATGTTGGTTTGAAACTGGAGAAAAGTTATTATTGGGGTCAGACTTGGTGCAAGACGCAATAGATAATATTAGGCATATCAAGGAAAGGTTGAAGAGAGCCCAAGATCATCAGAAAAGTTATGCAGATCAACGAAGAAAGCCCTTAGAATTTGAAGAAGGAGAGCATGTGTTTCTAAAAGTTACACCTTATACCGATGTTGGGAGAGCGATGAAGACAAAGAAGCTTCAGCCTTGTTTTATTAATCCTTATCAAATTCTCAGAAGAATAGGACCCCGTTGCTTGCCAACTAGCTTTACCTCCTCATCTTTCCAACCTCCACGATGTGTTTCATGTATCACAACTTCGGAAGTACGTCTCTAATCCCTCTCACATCTTAGAAGTGGAAAACATCTCGTTGAAGTCGAACACCTCATATTGGGTGGAACAAGTGAAGATCCTAGACCAAGGGGAGAAAACCGTACGGAACAAGGTGATCCCATAGGTAAAAGTTCTGTGGGACAACATCGACTCATCAGAAATAACTTGGGAAAAGGAGCAAGACACGAGGGACACATACCCTGAACTGTTTCAGTAATGAAGGTAATTTTCAAATTTTGAGGACAAAATTATTTTAAGTGGGGTAGAATTATAACATCCCAAAAATCCCTAAGAGACTTTGGACTAAAGGGATTTAGTTGCAAATTACAAAGAAAAGAGGAAGGAGGAGCGATTGAAAGTACAGAGGTTAAAGGAGGGACAAAAAGGACTTGTATATTCGAATATGAATAGCTATATTCGAATATGAATGACCTATATTCGAATATGGAAGAGTGATATTCGAATATGGATCTTTTCGTATTCGAATATGGATGTGTGATATTCGAATATGAAGGTATGATATTTGAATATGAAAGGTTGATATTCGAATATGGAGGTGTGGGATTTTCTTACAGAAGCTTTATATTCGAATATGGATGGTTCATATTCGAATATGGACCCCCTAAACTGTAAATACAGGGACCCACCTACCAAACTTCACCATTTTTCCTCCAATAGTCTCCATTCTCTAATCATATTCTCTCAAAGATCCTTCACTAAACCTCTGTCACGAATAAACAACACTCCACAACTCTCTTCTCACAAGCTTCTTCATGACTAAAGCTTCCAGGGGTGAAATTCATACTCAAGGGTAGCAAGTGCTGAAGAAGGAAGTTGGGGACTGGGATTTGGAGCTTGAAGGTGAAAGAGATTCTGGAAGCTTAGAGGTAACCTTGAAAACCCTAAATCAAGGAGACTAAGAACGTTAGAAGCATGTGGTTAGGGATTAAAAACAATGTTATAGATTGTTTGATTCAGGATTAGGTATATGTTTGTAATCTGCATGTTGTGCCTTTAATGATGTTTGTTTCAGTGGAATATGCAAGTAGACAATTCATGATTAGATTTTAAAATATGAAGAATGTGGAAATCATAGAATTTTATGTGTTGAAAAGCACATGAGATTCCATATCATAATGTGATGAAATTGAGACTGGGACTTTCGATGGATTTCAAACTGTTTTAGAAAAACAAGCCCAGTGTAAGTGTATTCGAATATGTTTTCAAATATGGAAGGACATATTCGAATATGTCATTTCTGTCACATGGTATTCGAATATAGGATGTCTGCATTGAATATGAGGTGACTGGAACTCTTGTATGAACATTTATCATATGAAAATGAATGTTTGATGCATAAGAACATGTAATTTGAAATCAAACAGAAGAAAAAGTGGAAAATGCTTTCCCCCATCAACAATGGTTGAGTAAGAGGGTTGAATTCTACTGGAAGTAGACCGGGTAAGTGGACAAAGCATTGAAAGATGAGAATGTAAGGTTATCCTGAATGGGGCAGATAACCTGAAGTGCTAGGATATCCCGAGAGTGGGGTAAATAACCTAGTGCAAAGGGGCTATCCCGAAAGGGGTAGATAGTCCCTGGGCTAGCCCTAGGGGGGTTGGTAACTTGGCAGTAGGACCCTGGAAGGACGCTTGCCAGGGCCATGATGATGAGCTCAATTGTGCCTTCACTGTCATGCACCCTTGGTGGATTCCCTGTGCAAAGGGTTTTTCGTTAAAAGAGTAAATAAATAAAATGGAAAATGGAATAATTCATAGCATGCAAACATACTTAACTTGTCATTTCATACATATTGTTTGTTTGGTAGGAATTTGATTTGCGAATGTTTTCCAGTTAGTGGCTCTAATATTGTATATATATGATTTTCAATACCGACGATTACTCAATTATATGTTGTACATATAACTAACGGTTACAGTATTGTAGGTGATACTGACTCAGAGTGTGTCAGTGCCTGAGAAGACGTTAGCAGCTGCATTTTGATATACTTAGGTAGTCATTTGTTTTGTTGTATGGTTACTTAGCTGGATTGGTATTCTCTCTGGATTGTAAAACGAACAAAAATACTTTATATATATATATATTTTTATTGACTTCCGCTACTTGTTAGAAAAAAAAACTGACCCTAAAAATCTAGGTGTTACAGAGAAAGGATGGTAGAACCCTAATGCGAAGCCATGCAACGAAAAGGAAGAAGAACAAAGGAACTCAAAACTGAAGGGAGTATCAGGGATTTATGATTTTGATTTAAGATTATCTGTAATGAGAGGAAATAAACCCTTGATCTATCTGCTAACCAGGGCTTACACCTATTTTTGTTTTTTACACAATTTTATTTATAAAAAATAAAATAATAAAAATATTTAAAATTTAAAACAAATTTATAAGACATCTATTTATATATTTTTATATAAAAAATTGTAGTAAAATTTGTAATAAACTATATTATCTACTTATCTTAAAATTATAAATAAATTATTCAAAATTTAAAAAAAAAAGCAAGTTTATTTAAATCATGAAAATAATATTTATTTTTAATGTATTTTATTATATAAAATTAAATTTAAATGTTTTAATTTTAAATGAAAATTCAGATTTAAAATTTTTGAAGTTTTAAGTTATATTTTAGTCTATATTAGCGAGGGAATAACAACAAACATTCTCTCACACAACTTATAAATCAATGATACTGCAACAGTGATGGAATTGCGAGGAAACAATTTCCTAACTGATCAAAAAATTCTATTTTTACAGATTTAGCGAGGGACTGACGAGGAAATTATTCTGTCGCATAATTCCCTCGCAATATTCCAACAAAAAGTTATTTAGGGCTTTTGCGATGGATTTCTACTCCTTCGCTAAACCATCACTACTTTCTCGCTAACTAGCGACGGAAAATTCTGTCGCTAAATTTCGTCGCAAATCTACAGTTTTCTTGTAGTGCATCTCTAATCTAAGGGGATTCTATAGAGATTTGGGTTAGCTCAAAATCCTCCTCTTATCTTTAACCTTGAACCTTCAACCCCTAGGGTTTCCAGCTTCTAAGTCCACCACCTTCTTGCCCTTCTTCTTTTCTTGACTCTTGTCTTCTTGTGTACCTAGTCACCATCCAAGCCTCAAGTGAGAAAAATTAGAGAGAGTGAGAGAATGAGAGCTATGGATGAGCAAGAGAATGGGAAGTGAAGCTTACCCATGGCAAGCATTAAGGACAAATAGACCTAGGAGGCTAGTTTCTACACATACAAGCCAAGTTCCATGAGGCAAGTGTGTGTTTCTTGTGTGTTTCTTTGTGAGAGAAGAGAGAAATGTTTGAGAATGAAGGGAGGAAGGAGGCGTAAATAAGAGGGAGAAGAGGTGAGATGTTTTTGTCCTTTGTGTCCAATGTTAATTAATGAAACGGAGTCAAAGGCAATTTTCTTGAATTGTAAACTGGTCCTTCTTTACACATTAGGGGCCATTCTGAAAGGTCCTTTGTGTTTCCCTTTCATTAATTAATAAGGGTTCGTATTAAGACTTGGTATGTGTAACTACAACAATTAAATAGTCACTGCTTTTATTACTAGTAATTCAAGGGATGTTATACACCACAATACATACTTAACTATCACAAACAAATACAAGCTTTTTACCCAGAACCTTTGACAAGAAATAGTTCTAAAAAATGTCACACCAGTCCGAACCATTTTTTTCTTCATTAACATATTAAAAAAGTAACGTAAAATATAGTTTTAAAATATATGAAAATAATAAGCATTTTGATGGAGTACTAAAGAATTTTGGAATGATGTGAAGTTTTGTAGACATAATGTATATGGTAACTAGTTTCAATCAAACGGTGAGTTTCTTAAAAAAAATTCGACAAAAAATTATTAACCGGTGTAAGTTACACTGGTGTCATAACGAGCTATTGGGCGGAGTAACTTACACAACACTTATTCTTGGAGTAAGTGGATCTCTCCTCATACATATATATATATAGATGACCACGGACGTGTTGAACTTGGTAACTAGTTAATACATTATCTCGCTAATGTTCTTTGAGTTTTAAAAAAAAAAGTTCACAAACAATAGGTGTTACAATAAACATACATATAAAAAGTATAATTTATTCCATGTATACAAATATGTTTTAAATTTAACTTCTTTTTCATTCTTTTATACATAAATAGTTTTTAGATTTATAAAATATTATAATCATATTAAAATCGTATACGTGTTATAATACTACTTTCGATCTTTTTTTCTGTAATTGAAAAGAAACGAGGCCGAAGCCTAGGAACAGAGAAACTACACAGTAACTATCATGGGACTAGAAACTCCCATTACATCATAAAAGAGCAATTGCCTAAGCTTTAAAGGAACCTGACGGTACAACATAAGAGGTATATCATGTGTACAACCATTATTAGCAAGCCAATCAGCACATTTATTGGCTTCTCGGAAGACATGAGTGAACTTGAAGAACGAATCACGCTTCAACAAGAGCCCAATAGCATTGACCAAAGTGCTGCCACGAAAAACTCTAGTCTTCTTATTGGTGATTGCTTGGTTAACAGAGAGAGAATCTAATTGGACTTCAACTCTGCGAAAACCTTGGTTCCAGTAGAGATTGAGACATTCAGACACCCCAGAGCTCAGCGACAAAGGCAGGAGAAGGAGCCAGCTTCCTACAAAAACCAGCAATCCAGTTACCATCCAGGGAGCGAATTAATCCACCACACGCAACAACTTCACGACCTTTAGCAGCACCATCAGTATTTAGGACGATACCATCTAATATGGAAGCTTTCTAGGAGACTTGCAAGGTGATACTGATAATTAGGAGAGAGTTACCTAGAGAAGAGGTGAATTTCTTGTAGCCTTTACAAAGCTTCACAACGTGTTCCCAAAGCTTAATAGGTCTAACCAGATCTGATTGATTCAATTAGTTGTTTCTCCATTTCAAAAGGTGGTGACAAAGGGTTGCCTAAACAGCAGACCAGGGGATGTGTTTATGAAAGCCAATGTCTTCAAGCAAGTTAAAATAAATCCAATCCTTCAAGTTTAGGAAGAAGAAGGTGAGGATGGCATCACTTCCAACCAGAGCCTTTCAGTTACTCTCAGCAATCTAGCAATCTCGTAGAACATGAAGAATCGATTCATTTTGAGTAGGACAAGAAGAGCAGTATGGTTCACCCAAACCCCATTTAGATTTTAAGAGATTCGCAAGCAACTTCCCATGATAAAGCTTCCCAAAGAGTCTAACTCTCTCAATACAGTCGAGTTTCCAAATGTGTTTCCAAGTGCAGTCAGGCTTACTGTGATTATTGTTCCAAAGAATGTTGTACGCGCTTTTAACACTGAATTTACCATGGGGATCAAGAGGCCAGATTCTGATATCAATCCCCAAATTCGTCATGAGGAGGCAACATACCTTCAAGCAGTTGAAGATTCTGAGAAAACATGGCAGTCCTGAGCAAAGGAAGGTGCCACTCACCATGAGGGGTCACCACCTTGTTAAGAGTAAGGTAATGGAAGGAATCAGGCACAGGCAAAACCTTATCCTTAAGTCTACTACAATAAGTGAGCCGAATAGCAGACCAGAAATTAATGTGTTTCCCATTGCCAATGCTCCAAGTCTCAATATTGACAACATAAGGCCAAACCTACGCAATAAATTTCCAAACAGCAGAACCATGAGGCTTAACCAAGATGGAATGAGGGACACTCGAGCCACGGCCATACTTATTGACAAGGACTTTGACCCAAAGAGCATCACGATTATTCCTTACTTCAAAGGCCAATTTCATGAAGCAGGCTTTGTTCATCTGGTTGAGATTCCTAATATCAAGCCCCCAAGAAGCTTCAGTTTTTGGATAGCGCCCCAATTCACAAGATGAGACTTCTTAGGACTGTCATAATGGCCCCACTCAAAGTCTCTCAGAAGTCTCTGAATCTCATTTAAGCAAGATTGAGGCATAGGAGAGGAAAGCATAGAGTAGACAGAAATAAAGTTGAGCACAGAGGAAACCAAAGTGACACGTCTAGCCATGGAGAGATTTTGGCTTTTCCACCCAACCAATTTAGATTTTATGGTTTCGAGAAGGTGGGAAAAGTCACCATATTTAGGAGCTTTACTAGAGATGTTGATTCCCAGGTAGTTGCCAAGGGAGGGAGCTTCCTTGAAGCTAGCCAAGTGAGCAAGTTCTCTTCTAGTGGAGGCAGCAACATTCTTGGAAAAGATGATGCTAGTTTTATCAGTGTTGACCTTCTGGCCTGATATAGTGCAAAACTCATGCAAAACATCAAGAACCTCTTGAATCTACGAAGAATTAGCTCTACAAAAAAGAAGAAGATCATCAACAAACATTAAATGAGAAATTTTAACATTAGCTTTACCAAACCTGAAGGGGGCCCAAGCTGCCTCATTCACTTTATGGCAAATGAGATGAGAAAGTTTCTCCATGCATAACACAAATAGGTAGGGAGAAATAGGGTCACCTTGACGAATACCACATTCAGGATGGAACACCATCGCTCTTTCCCCATTCCATAAAACACTAGAATGAACAAAAGTCACACAAGCCATAATGAGGTTGACACAAGGGGTAGGAAGGTCAGCTTCACATAGAATCCCAACAATGAAAGTCCAAGATAATCTGTCATAGGCTTTTGATGAGTTAACTTTGATGGCACAGAATCCCTCTTTGCTTCTCATCCTTCTCATAGAGTGGGAGATCTCTTGAGCAATAAGAATATTATCCTGAATTTTCCTTCCTGGAATGAAACCATATTGAAAGGGAGAAATGAGCTTGGGAATTTTCCTTCCTGGAATACTATCCTTCTCAGTTTGATTTATAGAAGCTATATTACTGGGACTATCCCACAAGTTCTTAATAAAGTAGGTGAAATCCGGGTGAATAAGACCCAAGGATTTTTGAAAGAAACCAGCTGGGAAGCCATCAGAACTAGGGGATTTCCAAGGTTTCATGTCAAAAAGAGCATTTTGGATCTCAAGGTCAGCAAGAGGATGAGCCAAAAGGGATAATTCAGAGGCTTCCAAAAGGGGAAAGGAATAAGTGGTTTGGACCCAAATTCCCGAAGCAGGGTCTTCAGTGAAGAGGTTCCTGAAGAAATATGTAGCAACAGCTTGAATAAGCTGCCTATCTTCCATCCAGCAGCCATCAACAACTCTAATCATAAGAATTCAGTTCCTTCGCTTTCTCGCCACGGTTTTCAGATGATATAATTTGGTGTTTCTATCACCATCAACAAGCCATTGCGATCTGGATCTCTAATTTGGTGCCACATCAATTCTTCTTGAAAGAGGACTTTCGCAAGATCTACATTAAGGCTCCTCTCCAATCTATCAAGAAAAGGGTTAAAACGACTAGATTGATGAAGCGTTTGCTGGATGCCACCTAATCTGGCTAAGAGTCTTCTCTTCCGCACTCCTATGCTTCCAAAGACATTGGTTCTCCAGGAGGAGAGGTTATCATGCAAAGAACAGAGGTTAGCCAAAAAAGGTTGAGAAGGGGACGAAGTCCTTTTCACCTCAAGAAGAAAATCTTCATGAGTCAGCT
Organism: Cyamopsis tetragonoloba; assembly: GCA_037177725.1. NCBI lineage: Eukaryota > Viridiplantae > Streptophyta > Magnoliopsida > Fabales > Fabaceae > Cyamopsis > Cyamopsis tetragonoloba. The sequence continues at coordinate 45,607,735 of CM074119.1, read as the reverse complement.
AAGCAGCTGCCACTTTGAAAAGACGGCTCCTATAAACAGGCACATCTTTAAACTGCATAAAAATGGGGTGATGATATGAGAATTGCACTCTGGTTCCAACTTTCACATAGGCACTGTGGAAAGAGAGCCTCCATCCAGCGTTATAGATGAACCGGTCCAATCTTTCATAAATTCTAATACCCCCATGAACAACAGGACCTTTCCAAGTGAACATAGGTCCAACGGCGTCCATATTCATCAATTTAGATCTTTTGAATCGATCATTAAAAAGATGGCAATGATGATGATTAATTTCAGCTCCACCTTTCTTTTCATGATGGCCGCTGATATCATTGAAATCACCATCCACGAGCCAACCATCAAACCATGGAATGGGAGATATCAACCAGTTTATCCCAGAACTCCTTCCTTAGGTCCTCATTAGGACTAGCATAGGTGGGAGTGAAAAACCATTGCCGCTGACTATCAAAGCTAGCTCTTAGATGTATAAACTGAAAGTCCTTTATGATCACTTCCAGAGAAATGAAATTTGTCTTCCAGGCTACCAAAATACCCTAAGCATATCTGCTTCCTTTAGAGAAATCAGACCTGTCAAAAGCAGGGTTAATTCTTGTCTCAAGAATAAAAAAAACACAAGGCTTATACAAATGAAGGAATTCATTACAGTATCTAAATAATGCTTTACTCCCAGCACCTCTGCAGTTCCAGATTATGATATTATTGTTCTCCATGAAAATTAATCTAGAATCATATCAAAATCACATTTACCTGCTGCAGAGTCCACAGAGGCATGCTGAAGGGTAGCAAAACTGTTATGACTGGGAGAAAGAACCTTACCTGGAGGGACAACCATAGAGCCCGTCCCATCAGGGGGTCTAGGAGGGATAGGCATGTCCTAAGAAGGATGCAAAACAACATCAAGGAGGGGAAAGGACGTGGACTGCATTTGAAGATTTTCCTGCGGAACAAAGGGGGGTCTAATAGAGACAGATTTGCTAGCACGAACATCTTTAGGGATCTGGTTCCAACCTGGGGTTTTCTTTTGATAAGCAGAGGTCATCCTGTCTGAAGGCCCACTTTCAATCATTTGTTGATTCCTCTTTTCCTGCTTACGCTGATGCTTAATTAGACTCTAATCAGGCAGAGATTTTTCATTTTGAGCAGAAGCAAAGTCCTTAAGAGCGTGAACAGGTTCAGTTCTTAAGTCATCAGCGTGTTCCTCAGATAGCTCCACAACATTACCCAAAGCCTCAAAATGGGAACCATTCTGGCTGTTGGGGCCACGAAAACATATTTGCCCTTTGCGCCATGAGCTTGACCATCTCAGGGGTTGCCTTGATCTTCTTGGTTTTTGAACAACACACCAAGGCCCAATAGCAACATCAGGGTTATCCTTGGGTTCAGAATGGGAAGCATTAGAAGCGACAGCAGCATTACGGGCTAGAGCTTCTTGATCTTTGCAGAGGTCCTTGGAGTGTTCATACCTGCCACAAACCAAACACAAAATATGAAGACCTTCGTACTCAATTTGGTAAGTTCGGTCCTTCAACTCAAACATGGCTAATAGGGGTTGTGAAAAATCTACTTCCACACACACCCTAGTATACTTCCCTCGTTCTTTCAACAGGGTTGTGTCATCAACCTTGACAGTATTGCCAATCCTATTGCCAAAGAATTCTAACACTTCAACATCATAGTACTCAAAAGGTAAACCTTAAATTCTAATCCAAACAGCCAGTTTATCGATAGTAGGTGCACTGGGATGAAAATTTGGGCACATTCCCTAACAATAAGATAGTGATCATAGATAAGCCATGGGCCACCCGTAAGAGCATGCATATGGTCCAATTTATTAGAAAACTTGACTAGGAAGTAATCGAAACCCAAGTCAATAATGGAGATGACACCATTCTTGACCCAGAGTTGATACAAACGAGTTTCCAAGGCTTTAAACCCAATCTTTCTTCCCAGGAGCTTCACAAGGAGGCAGTTTCTCCAAGGTTTACAAATACGAGCTTCTTCATTCTCCGACAGGACAAAGATAGGGCAATTGAGACCACTGACTTTGTTCTCTATGATCTTGAATCTATCCGAATATAGGCCAAAAATCATACAAACTAATCAAACATATTTAGTGGTATTTTTTTTTTTCAATTCTGTGACATTTAAATTTTTTTTTCTAAAACACCCATTAATTACTAGACTCACTTACATTGGAAATGGAACATAAGTGCATCTTCATCTTATAATCAACAAGGAGTAAATAATAAAAACCATTTTTCCTTAGCATTGATACCCATAAAAGTAATATTATTCTTATTATAACTAGAATCAAAATAAAATCTATTTTTTCTTAAAAAAAAGACTGAAAGTAATAATGTTAAATACAATTTAAGGTTGATACATATAAATGTATCATTAGTGAATAGAGAGAGGCTATATCATTGATATAATAGAAAAAATTTAAAAGAGTAATAAATTAAGAAAAAAGTAAATTTTATTTCATGTAACATCCCCGAAAATATTTCTTACTCGTAGTAATAATCAAATTGGAAGTAATGATGAACATAATAAGGAATTTTCCTCTTGGTCTCTAACTAGAATTTCATTTTAGTCCCACTAGTTAAAAAAGAAAAAGAATTAGTATCTTAGCTGTTTTATACTTAAGAAAGACTAATTCGTTTTACAAATTATTATCCCACAAAGGGAATAAAGAGGGAACCAAGTATTAATAATTTATTCTTTCCCTCTTCTCCTATACATGTATTATTTAACCCGTACTTTCATTTCCATCATCTTTCCCCACTAACACTCAAATTACTCCCTTCCACTCACTAATCCTCGTCACTCCCCACTTCCACCACCATCTCCAATTGTTCTCAATTGATTAAGGGGCCAGTTATACATTTCCATCCAGCCCATACTCTTGTGATCTTGAACAAGCAACCAAGAAGTCCAAGCTTCTCATCATCTTGAGGGTTTCATCAATTTAAGTGTTGGTTTGTTATTAGGGCCTCAAGAATCTAAGGACCATGGAAAGTGGAAGGGCAAAGAGGAGGTAGAAGCCTAAACTCAAGGAATACAGGGATTGAAGCCATAGAAGCTACACACATAAAGGATTTAAGTCAAATTGCAGAAAAGGATCTTGATAGAACAATAAGAAGGAAGGAGAGGGGAAATTTTTTTTTAACTTTATAAAATAAGGTAAGACGACTCTTAAGTGACTTCAATTATTTTTTTTCTGAATTATTTCTTTAATAACCAAGTCAAAAAAAAAGGTTCTAACCAAAGATCAGAAAATTACTCAACCAAGGAGAGAGAATTTTAAGCCTCTGATCAGAAAAATATATTGGCCAGAAGAAGGAGATTGTACTCCAGAGGATGGAAATAATTCCATTTGACACACTAGCATGAAGATTAAAACTTGATGAGAGACCCTTTTTGATAAAAAAAAAATTTATTTATTTAGCCTTCTGAGCACAATGATTAGTACTAATTTTACGTGTTTAGAAAGGGTTCTGTCCTTGAGTATATTTATCCTAATAAGTATAATACTAAAAATTTGGCTAAGTATTTTCTATATAAAAGGAAGCAGTAGGGAAAAGACATGAAGGAGACACGTGTTTGACCAATAAGACACTTTCCATCCCAATCATGTAGGAACCAATCAAATTGAGACATGTGAGTTTTATTAATTATTTAAAGATGAGGGCGCATGAAGATCAATTGTCAAGGAAACATGTCAGAAAGCCATTGGGGGCTTTTGTTTAGTTTATTTTGTTTTCTCTAATGATTGTAACTATTCTGCGTAGTTGAAGCACTATATATAGATGTGCATACACACAAATAGAGATAGATAGACAAAAAAAAATACATGAACTCATGTGTTACTAATATCCTTAGAGTAAGAATAGCGAAATTCACTAGGCAGTTTGGTTAAAAAGAGAAGTATTGAGAGAGGAAACCAAGATTCCATACACAAACAAAGGCCATCTATCCACTTCTGACACCCTAAAAGCCTTCAGCCACACAGATTAACTAACGTATACGGCGTCAATGGCTTCAAGGGAAAGCCTCATGGATTATATGTAAGTCAGGATTATCCCCTTTGAGTGTTGGTTCTTGTCTAGGTCCTATGTATATTTCTATTGAATTTATAAATACACAATCCATTTTTCTCTTTGTTTTTATCTATATTCACATTGTTGTTCTTATATGTTTTGTGTTTCACTATCTGTTGTTATTCTAATATGTGTTTGATCTATCTATAACCTTACTCAAAAAATATCCTTATTCATTAATTAATCATTATATTTGATAATGCATTATTGTGACTAAACTAATCTACTAAGAACCTTAGAGGAAGAAAATCCCTTCCCAGAATTGCGATCAAGGAATCATTTGTTTGACAAATTACACGTTAAACAAATTGGCATGCAATATTTTGTTATGTTGTTTTATTATTGTCTTTTAATTAGTTTCTTGGTTGTAATTACACATTGCTATTGAGGTTCTATTTATATACTATCGGTTTTAATTCTTTATTCTTTATCTCCTGCTATTTTATCACCATCTCTTAATACTTAAATTGAGTTCTAAATTTGCATGCTTTATGGGGTTTAGTTTCTAGTTTATTGAATTAATATGGTATTCATAGGTTTGGTTGATTAGGAGATGCTTACCAAGCTTTTTGTTATGAGTTTAGTTGAATCTCAAGTTCTTAAAAGTCTATTTAGGACTCTAGACGCTTGTTCAATGAACCTAGAATAGATGAACATGTATGTTGCATAATTTAAGTAAGGAATTCGGAAGTTAATTGACGCTTGTTTGATTAACTTCAGACTAAACTAGGAATTCAGGTTAAAGTTGATTTAGCAATTGTGATAGACCAAGAAACTAATCTATTTCTTATCATGGTTTTCTATCCTTTTTAATTTAGTTTTATTTTGATTTTTAATATTTCCTTCTTGCTATTAAACCTCCCCTTAGGTGTGTGTTTATATTCTTGAATGTTAATTTGGTTTATGGTCCTTGATGGACGACCTAGGTTTGCTTACTCGTACTATATTTTTGTTACTTTTATTTGACCGAATACGACTTTGATCAAATTTGGTGCCATTGCCGGGACCGTCGGTTCCTTATTAAGATTCATTAGGGTAGTGTAGTTTAGATTAGTTTCGTTAGTTTAATGATTCTTTTTTTATTATTCTTAGATTATATATAATGTTTTTCTGTTAATTTAGTTTTCTTACTAGTTTCTGGTTGTGTAGCTTGCAATCTTTATTGGATTGTGTGCGTTTGAACATGGCATCATATCCTTTGAATTTCTATACTTGAGCAATGGATTCATGGTTCAAGTGTTCAATGATATAGAGCATTCATATGTTGCACCTCCAGATGCTAATTTTGTGCATCCCTATGATTCCTCTGATATTGTTCCTACTATGCTTGATTTTATGAACACCGCATCTCATGACATGATTGAGAGATGTGATTGAAAATTTAGGGAACTTGAATTTTATGGTTTTACACATGAGGGTTTATGCATTCAACATATTGATGTAGTTTTTCACTGTATTCATGGAACCAAATTGATACACTTGTTGCCTAAGTTTCATGGTCTTCTAGGTGAGAATCCTCACATGCATTTAATGGAAGTTAATCTTGTTTGCAAAACCATGAGGCCAAAAAGAGTCCATGAGGATTAAATTAATCTAGAATATCTTTATTTTACCTTGGATGGTGTTGCTAAAGATTAGATTAATAATTGGGCACCGTTTATCACGTGTTGGAGGGACCTAGAGAGGATGTTCATAGAAAGATTCTATTTTCCTTGTAGAGACACTTATCAATCCCCACCGGTGCAACAACATCAACAGTTTTAGGATATGAACAACCAACTTGAGAGTTAATTACTTCTCAAAATCAAATGCAGTCTCAAAAAGCTGATGAGCTTCATGCCCAAGTAGTGTTGGACCTAATAAATGTTGAGAGTCATGATGATATTGAAAGTATGGATGTACTTGAACCTGAAAAGAATGTATCAATTGTGAGGATAATGATGTTACCATTGTGATAGAGCTGAATCAACCTGTGCAAGAAGAGGTAAAATGACATAGTGTAGAAATCCATGCAAGTGAACCCTTTTCAAAGGCACCAAGTAATGAGCAACAACCTGATGTCCCTCTTCTATTTCCTCAACAAGAAGGTGGAAGATGTAGGAGCATTCTTCATGGAATTTGGAGACAATGTTGCCAATTTTTAGATTCTTGAACTAGTGAAGCATCCAACTAGGGAGTATTCTATTCTTCATACTGGTTTAGTTTATGATAATCTGTCTGAGTTTGTTAATGATATTAATTTTCCATGTTTGACACATTCATATACTTGTCTTGCATGCACGGAATCTATGATGTGTATTGTTTTTCTTGAGATTGAGAATTTTATGCACATTGAGTCTGATGTTTTGGATACACTTGTTGGTTTAGTAGAGTTAGAATGTACTAGCTTGATTATAAAAATTACACATGAATCTGACTTACTTGTTAAGGTGTAGGCTGCAGGACCATTGTCCAATAGTTTGGTTCCTTCCATTGTCAGACCATCTACATTGGATCTATGACATTTACTTGAGAACCTCAAGTATGCGTACTTTGAGGATGGTGGTAGACTAGTGAGGCAACTTCAAAGATGACTCAACCCTTTTATTCTTGATGTTGCTAAGAAGGAGGTAACAAAGCTTTTCCGAGATGGTTTTATATCTCCTAACTCTCATAGTCATTGGGTGAGCCCAGTTCAAGCACTTCCTAAAGGTTCTCCTAGTCACTTCTGAATCTTCATACCAAATGAGGATCAAGTTAGGAGCATTCTACAACCCTGCTAACTTTGTTGTTAGCAAGAAGTGGTTCTTCAAGTTATGCAATCATCGCCTCAAGCGCACTCTTAGGAGCCCTTCACTTGTGGATGTCACTGTTGTAGAGCTTTCTCCGAAGGGTGTTAGGATGCGGGAGTTTTTCTTTCATAACTCTACTCTTTTATTTCACTTGTCTTATTTTGATGATTTGGTTGATCTATCTTAATGATGTGATTATTGTGCTTATGATTGTGTTTACATTGAGCACAATGTGAAGTTTAAGTGTGGGGGAGGGTGTTAGGATGTTAGGAGTAGGATTATATATTTTTGTTGAATAAAAAAAATAGGCATGCTTTTCTTTGATTTGTGGGATTTGTATGAGTTGTGAGCATTTTCATCATGCTTAGATTTGAATTTCTTGATATGATATGAATTGAATCGTTGCATTTTTGGTATGACAAGTTGGTTTTGAGAATTAAGAAGTTGGATTATTTGTGATAGATATGTCCTTGGTGAGATTTTGAGCCTTATTATTGGATGGACCATTGTATGCCATTATGTTTTCTTTCTTGTGTGATCTCTTTCTTGATTACTTGTACTCTAGAACTTAGCTTACTCTTTTTTATGCTACTTGATTCACATGCATGTATTGAGGTGATGTAGGCATTCTTTGTCTTAATAAGCTACTAGCCAAAGAGCCTACCTTGAATTATTCTCTTTGTTAGCCCCTTTGAGCTTATTTATCCCCTTTTCATTGTTTTATAGCTCATTACAAGCCTAAAAGTGAAAAACCATGTTTGTCCTTGCATTAGGGAATTTCGGAGCTTTGAAATTGTTTTGGGAATGGGTTCTTAAATAAGTGTGGGAGTATGTCTTATTTGTGATGATTCTTAGTTATGCTTTATCTTTCCATATGTTTGGATTTTGGTTAGTACTTTAAAAAAAAAACTAGAAAAGAAAAGAAAAGAAATATTTTTTACCAGATTTTTGAAAAATCTAAATAAACAACTATCATAGATTTATCATAGATCTAAATATTTTTTACAGTTAATTTTTATATGTTACAGATTTGAGAATTGATAATTGACCACACAATTTCAATTTACACTATGAATACACGAAATATATTAGTTTATGATTGGATATTAAAGAATATATTGCAAATAAACAAACACCATACGTTAACATACAAAGAGGATGTGTAGTGAAAGCAACACACAACAAAATACATCAATGGATAGGCAAAAATTTAAAGATGAGGCATGCATTTCAAAGGGTAATCCTTGTTACTCACTAGTAAACCTTCGAGTAGCCATTATCAACAATGTTGATCGAGGATGCTAGGCATATTTAGGCGTTCCAACAAGGTGTTTTAGAGCACTTGGATAGTATCTCATGTATGCAAAAGAGAACTTGTGCCAATTAATGCCTAATTATCCTTATTTATAGGTTACTTGATCTGACCATTTGATAAGGAATTAAGCCAAGTAACTGTCTTGACTATGGCTATGATTTTTTCACATCAGAATTGCATAGTGATTCTTGGATGTGGATGGTTGTGATTTGTTTCCATCATTGAAGGGTACATGTGTCACTTCTTGATTAGCTTTTATCTTCTTCCTAACAATTGTTGTTTTGTATTCGTTCTAATTTTACCATGTGTCTTCATGCTTGACTTTCTTATTGATCCCCTTGCGCTAATAACTTCTTGCCTTGACTCTTCAACCAAATGAGATTGTCTTTGAGGATTCAAAGTTTCTTCTTGTCTATCTTCTCTGCTTCAGCAATCTTCTTCAATGATCAAATTTTAACTAAAGTGTTGAATGTCTTTAACCTTTGTGTATCTGTTTGCAATCCTTTGACTAACTGCCTGTGGTGATGTTCTCAAAATGTCAACAGGTTGAATAAGTCTTGCACTTTAGATCTGTTAATAGAAGATCTTTGACTTTCATGTTATTATTTCGAAGTCTGACCATGAATAATATGCCTAAGTAGCTTCTCAAGAGATTTTAATTATTAGTCTCGACCATCATAACTGATGAAATACTCACCTATTCGAAGATCAAGAAGGCTTAGTAAGACTCAGAGGGCTTCAACCAACCTATCCCGCTCAAATATATAAAAAAACAAGGAAAAGAAAAAAAAGATAAAAAAAAGGTTGAAGAAAAAGAAAGAAAGAAAAATGTCGATTGAGACAAAAAGAGGATTGAAATTAGAGGTTTTGCAGGTTTAATTCTCATGCTTATTTCTAATTTATTCCCCATTGCTCCTCTATTATTTTTGGTTTTTAGCTACTTATCCATAAATTTTATGATCTACTTTGACCTTGGCCTCATTACAACCTTTAAAAGTCCTATTGATTTTTATGTGCATGTGTGTTGGATGCGGATGTTAGAGGCTTGCCGAGCCTAGGGTAGTGCTTGCTTTCATGATGTCTATGTTTCGAGTAAAGACACAAGCCTAAACACTTGAGGGTTAGAGAGTATATCTTATGAGATTATATCACTTGTGATTCATCTCTTGGTTTGATTGACTTCCTTGTTTGCCTAAGATGTTTGGATGATATTCATGAATGTCTTGATTCATTGATTCCTTGGATGGTAGAATTATGCCTACTTCTTAGCATATCTTCACATTCATTGAAGAGTATGTCATGTGTGTTCACGTGTATGTTTTTCCTTTTGATTCCTCTTGAGTCACTAATGATTATTCTTTATTATTTGAATTTGCCCTAGAGTGCAAAAGGTTAAGTGTGGGGAATTTGATGAGTTATATTTTATCCACACTTATTAACTTTATTTTGGCTAATATTATGTGATATAGTGGCTAATTAATTCAATTTGATATGTTTTTATTAGATTGAATTATATTAAGTAATTTTCTTTATTGAATCAAATAGGATTTTATTAGTCTAATTAAGTTGCTATTATCTTTTAGGATATTATTGGACTAACCAACTGAGCTACATGACTAGGACCTTTTCTTTATAGATTATAAATAAAAGGTTAATAAATAAAATAACACCTAGCAATATATTTATCTTTTGGTCAATGCAATTTTCATTTACATTTTATCTCTTGCTCAGTTTTATTAATTTTCTAATTATTATCTTCATTTAATATATTTGCAATCCTCTATAAATAGTGGTAGTGTGTTATATTTGCCATAGAGTTGCAAGCATGTATTATTGGAGTATAAATGTCCATATTCTTCCCTATGCTGAGAAATTCCATACTCGATGGAGATGGTTATTCAAGATGAAACGGTTAGTTTTTTTTTTTTTATACTTTCCATTCTATTTGCCACTTAAATTCTTACTCAAAATAATTCCTATTTATATTAGTTATAACTATTTCTTTTTTCGGGATGTAAGATTCAAGCATTTATTAAAAAGGAACTTAATTACAAACACAGATGGATTTACTTGCATTATAGGTATGGGGGCAATTGAACTTTTACTCTTCTATCATATACCATGTCCATTTGTTTAGTTTATTGATATGTTATAAAATTCTAACTCGATTTTGCCACCACAAGTTCATTTTGATACCAATCAATTATTTTATTTATTGTTTTAAATTAGTGTTGATATTATTATTTTTTAATAATAGATTAGTTAAATATTATTTTAGTTTTTGAGGTTGTTAAATTTGTTTACTTTATTCTTTGGCTTAAATATGTTTTTGGTCCCTACAAAATATGGGTCCTTTGATTTTGGTCCCTATAAAATAATTTTTTTGGTTTTAGTCCAACACTTTAAAGAATTAATTGCTTTTAGTGCCTAAGTTGTGTTAATGACTTTTGTGCGAAACATGTCCTTATTAATTAATTATTAATTAATGAAATAATTAAAATTAAAATAACAAAAAAATTGTGTGTTCATTCACTCTCTCCTTCCCTTCCTATTTCTGCAACTCTAGCCACCACCATACTCATCAGCCACCACCACCCATGCAGCATCCGCCGCCACCACGTCATTTACCTCTACCGTCGTCGCCGCTGCGCTGCACACCGCCGCTGCTCCCTCTTCTTTTTCTTCTCCTCGCCACTTCTTCTTCATCATTCTTCCTCGTCGCCCCTTCTCCTCCTCTCGTCGCCCCTTCTCCTCCTCCTCTACATCCTCCTCCTCCTTCTTCATCTTTACTGCCACCTCCATTGCCGCCGTTGTTCTGCCGCGTCAATGAACCTCTGAATTCATATTTGGTTTTTTTCTTCAGATTTGATTCTTTTTTCTCTTTTCATTTTCTTTGCTTTAGGGATTTTGGTTGAGATTTGTTTGATTCTTGAGAGTTCCTAAAATTGAAGGGGATTTGTTGAATGTGAGTTTGAAAGTGAAAATTTTTGCTTTTGGGTTTTGATGAAAGGGATTTGTTTGATGTGAGTTTGAAAGTGATTTTTGGTGGGTGATGAACAGGGGTGGCGAATGGAGTTGGGGCAGCGGTGGTGTTAGGAAGAAGAAGATGTGTTGGAGGGAAAAGGAGTAGTGGTGGGGGGAAGAAGAGTGGCAATGCTGGTGGAGGAAGTTGGGGCAACGGTGGTGGTGGTGGTGTAAGGAAGAAGAAGTGGGGGTGGAGGAAGTTGGGGGCAGCGATGGTGGTGGTGGAGGGAAGAAGAAGAAGTTGGAGGATTTTTCATTTTTATAATAATGTTTTATATATTTTAATATCAAATTTAATAATTAAATAAAGACATGTTTGGCTTAAAATCCATTTTTTGGCTTCAAGGACTAAAACCAAATGTTTAAACAAAGTGTTGGACTAAAATCAAAAAAAGAATTTTATAGGGACCAAAACCAAAGGACCCTTATTTTGTAGGGAGAAAAAACATAATTAAGCCTTATTCTTTCCGACTTTAATAGAGTTTGAGCTAAGTCTTTAAGATTATGCACTATGTTTACGTCTCCAATGTCATTCAGTTAAGAACTTTGGCACTAAATTGAAATTGTTCGAAAAATAAGGGAACTAAAATGAACCTTTTATACTAAATTCAATGATCTATTTAAGTTCTTGAAACTTTTTGAGACCCATATGAAATTGTACTGTTGGTGAACTAACGTGAAGAATGCAAGTGAAAAACATAACGCAATCTCAAAAACTTAAATGAATACCATTAAATACATAAAATAAAGTGACAAACTTGACAACCTCGTGTACTAAATTGGTATATAACTTGTAAAAAAAATTATTTATTACCGTAATAATTAAAAAAAAAAGTATACGATAAAATAATATTGAATGATTGTTTAGTTATATGTAATAGAGGGGAACATTTTTTAGAATTAAAATAAAATTATTCAATGTTTCGAAAATATAAATACTCATAAAAAATTATTATAGTGTATATTTATACTTTTTAATATAAAATTCTAAATATTATCAAATAAATTCTTTTTTTGCCATCACTGATTAAGTTTTCTAGATCCGTCACTATTTACAAGTTTAGTTCATAATTGAAGGAAAATCAAACTTATCACATGATATTTTTTAAGGTGTGTGAATATTCTTTTTGAAACTAATGCCAAGCCTATCGATAATCTAGAAATCCCTCCTTAGAGCCTTAAGTTTGTATCATTCGCGGATATATTAGCCAACAAACCAAAATTATTTAGTTGATATAGTGTTTTGTGCATTGCATTTTTTTATTAATTTTTAATATGTTATTTTTAATTTATTATTTTCTTTTTTTTTTCTATTCAATATTTATTGTTATTTATTCTCTAGAGCTCATTGGTGTTTATAAAGGTAAATAAGCATCAAAGAACACTCATAAACAGTTAGAATTCAAGTTTTATTTTATATAACGGGTTTGTTCTTTTTTATATGATTTTAATTTTTACAATTCTTTTGCATATTTTGTTGAAAGATATATAATAATTTTTAAATATAATAGTATAAGCATTAATTGCATTTTGTGATAGACTTATATTCAACAAGTAATGGTCTAATATTATACTGCAAAGTAAAGAATCCATAATAGGGTAATAAAGGAAGAAAATTGAACACAATATAGCAAAAGTCCTATAAATATATGGCTACAACAACACTATATACTAACAAATATTACAAACTCATACAAGTTTTTGACCTAGAACCTTCCACCAAAAGCAATTCTACTATTGTTTTATATATCTAGATATATATTTGAACCCTTGAAATTAAATGCGTAGGAAATGATACATGCACTTGAGGAGTGACGTCACGTATGAATGTAAACCTGAGCAAGTTGGTAACAATTTTCCTTTGGTGTGAGTGATGGTTTTCTAACTTTTAAGTTCAAAAATAGAAATTGAAGTATCTCAAAGAAAATTAAAGAGAGTTTTACCATTATTATGTTTTACTTAAAGGTATACCCTCGAATGGAAAAAAAACAATAATGGGACGAATTGATTATTGTATAATTAAAAGAACAAATTTTATATTGCAAAGTTATTGAAGTTGCAAAGGGTAATAAAGATAGAAAATTGAAAACAATAAAAACATTAGTCCTATAAATATATGGCTACCACCATTCTACGTGCACACAACTATCACAAACACATACAAGCTTATGACCTAGAACCTTCAACCAGAAATAATTTTACTATTTTTTCATATACATATGAACCTTGAAATGCTTAGGATATGATAAATGTAGGGGATGAGACACATGATGTATGATGGCATAGCTGAGCAACATTGCAACAACTTTCCTTAGGTGTGAGTAGCAGTTTTCCTGCATTTAGGGTAAGAAAGAGAAAATGAGGTTTTACAAGGAAAAATAAATAGAATTCCCAGTATTATGTTTATTTGCAAGTATACACTCAGATGAAAATAAAAGTAATGGGACAATATGATTGTTATATTATTAAATGGACAAATTTTATATTGCAAAGTAATTAATGAATGCAGCATAGGGTAATAAAGGAAGAAAATAGAACACAATGAAATAAAAAATTCCTAAAATTATATGGCTATAACCTCACTACATACTTAACTATCACACCCTCACACAAGGTTTTTACTTATTAGAACCTTTAACCAAAAGTAATTTTACTATTCTTTTATACATTTAGATATATATATTTTTTTGGTGGAGATATATAGATATATATTTGAAACCGTAAAATGTGTAGGCAACTATACATGCAACGCAAGAATCACGTGATGTATGATGTAAACTTGAGCAAGTTGTTAACAACTTTACTTGGGTGTGAGTGACGATTTTCCAGCTTTTAAGGTCAAAAAGTGAAATTGATGTTTCTGGAAGAAAATTAAATGGCATTCTACCTTAATTAGATTTTACTTAAAGGTATACCCTCGAATGGAAAAATAATAATGCTACAAATTGATTATTCTATTATTAAATAAATAAATTTTATATAGCAAAGTAATGGACTTATTAGAGGGTAATAAAGGAAGAAAATTTAAAACAATAAAAGCAAGAGTGGCTACCACCATACTACATACTCACAACTATCACAAACGCATACAAGCTTTTTACCCTTAGCCATCAACTAAAAATAATTATACTGTTCTTTTATATACATACTCACAACTATCACAAACACATACAAGCTTTCTACACATTTTTTCTTATATTAATTTTATAACTTGTCCTTTCTTTTTTTTAACCTTTTTCTACTCTTGAAATTTTATCACAACTAAGTATAAGTTATACACAATAATTTAATAGTGACACATCAAATAGTACATATATTTTTTATCATATTACCTTTTTTTCTGAACTTTTTCTTTCTTTCTTTTCTTATTATATACTTCTTATATTATTGTAAAATTATCACAACTACAACACGACAAGACATATATGTATATATATATCTATATAAAAAAAATTTGAAATTTTTTAGGGGGCGGTGGCCCCCTGTCCTAAAGAAACTCCATTCCTAAGTCACATGATGCATAACGGTATATGTGAGCAACTTTGTAACTGCTTTCCTTGGGTATGAGTGGTTGTTTCCGGTTTTTAGGGTCAAAAAGAGAAATTGACGTTTTTAAAGAAAATTAAATAGAGACTTTCAAGTATTATGTTTATTTACAGGTATACCCTCGCATGAAAATAAGAGTGATGGGACAAATTGATTGTCATGTTATTAAATGGAAAAAAATTATAATGGAATGTAATGAATGTAGTAATGGGTAATAAAGGGAGAAAACTAAACACAATGAAAGAAAAAAGTCCTAAAAATATATGGCTACAACTCACTTCATACTCACAACTATCACACACACATTCAAGCTTTCCACCTAGAACCCTGATATTATGGATGGATCGAAAAGATTAAGATGTATATGATAAGAAAGCAAAGCCAAAACGCTTGTGAGTTTATTGGCTTTTACATTTTGATTGCAGAATTAATTACTGGTACTACCAAATTAATAGAAGTAGAGGTTGAGCTTAGGTACTGAATCATCTTAATATAATTGTCTCAAGAATTAGGATGTTTGGTCCAGTGGAATGATTCTTAGATTCTTGTGAACTTGTGAGGAGGCAAACATTCATATTGCACTCCAGATTGTAGCAGGTATTTTTCTCCCTTGCTTCTATGAAACGTATGTTTTTATTTCACAACTAACCCTATTGACTATTGTGCTTTCTCACCAGTCAAGGCTCCAGTTTTGCATACAATAAAAGAATGTTTTGAGTAGCCTATTGTTGGTTGTCTATAATTTGGATATAGCTTAAATTAAAACCTTCAGTTTGGCGTCCATTATTTAGTTCAAAAAGGTTAAGTAATTTCATGATGCATTAGCAAATAATTTTTTTCTCTAGGTAAAAGGGACCGAAATATGCTATTATATATATATATGTGAAAGTTTGCACTATATCTTGAACCTGTTTATTAAAAGACTAATATTTACTTGATTACTTTTGGAAATAGTGCATGCTATAGTTTGTTAGTCAAATTTGATAATTTTATTTAGTTGATTATTTTTAGAGTCAAAACTTAGAAGTCCAACTTGTTAGCCAAGTTTCAAGAAACGATCAAGGAGGACATCAGAGAATGTTAGTCATCACGTTTCCGTACAGGTATGTAAATTTAAATAATTGTGTTTCATTTTAAGTTTCTTAGCATTTCATGGCATGAAATGAAAATAATGTACCAAAACTATCTAATCTTGGAATAACAGTGCTTGACTGCAACACCATTCTTTTGAGAACACTCATAGTCAACATAGTTTGTTATAAGTAAGCTTTCTTTAGTTTGTTTTTTAATTACATTAAGTGATAGTATCGTATGAATACATTTATACCTAAATATACTTAATTTGAGTGCTTGTTCAATTGGATATTCAGTTGCTTGTAGTGTGTTTTTGTTACATTGCATTATTATGCTACTATAGGCTCTAGCTATATTCTAATCAAGACAAGATAAGGAAATAAGTTCTAAACACAGGTGTCATGCTTCTCTTAAAAAACATTATATGATTCTAGCAAGATCATAGGCAACCTCGTAATGATTGAATTGTAGTTTTTATATTGTAAGATATATTGATGATTGATGATTTTTTGTTTTTATTTCGTAGGAAGATTGATTAGTAACATGCTGATGGAAATGACACAAGAAAAATTTGGATTTGTATTTATTTGCATGTTTATATAGATATTTGAAATTGTTGTTACATACATTACACTAATCTTGTAGATTTGAATTTGCTAATTTCAGTGAACGTTGTAGATTTGAATTTGTCGCATACTTTAATATTGTAGAGTTTATTTTCAATGAGTTTGGTGGAAATTAGGAGTTGCATACATTGACCTCCGGTGTAACCCGATACTCAAAAATGCTCCCCAAGGTTAACACAATGGTGAACTTTTCTTGAACTAAATGGACTTTTGGGTTTAGACCCCACAACACACTATTCTTTAGAAATTGCGATGACTCTACGATAATATATTCACACAATTATTTTAGACCTTGCACCTTGGGTTCCTCATGAGTGCTCTAGAAACCTAGCCAAAGGCTTCCATAGAAGGCTGTCTAATCCTTCAGACATCACACTCATAGATAAATCAAGTGCATCTGTACAGCATCCCAAGGGCTATTTATCTATTAAGAGCTATCATTATATACACATCAAGTGCCACCCAAATAAAGGGTTATATATCTATTAATGTTTTGCTCAACCTAAGCACTTCCACTCGCGTACTGTTCTAATATATCTAAATGCATACTGTTTTGAAATGTTTTTTCATATCTTCTGATTCATGTGAAATAACATTTCGTTTCTGTCTACAATTTGTGTGAATTAATATTCCATTTCCGTTTGAAATTTATGTGAAATAACATTTCATTTCCGTCTATAACTCGTGTAAAATAATACTTCATTTATGATGGAAATTCATGTGAAATAACATTTAATTTCTGTCTACAACTCGTGTGAAATAATGCATCAGTTTTGTCCAAAATTTGTGTGAAATAACATAACTTATGTCTAAACTTCTTGCGAAATAATATTTCAATTTTGTTTAAAATTCGTGTAAAATACCATCTTGTTTTTATGTAGAAATCATGTGTAGTAACATTCTATTTCTGTCAGAAATTCATCTAGAATTAATAATAACGTAACATAAAATTCGTGGGAAACAACTTATATATGTAAAATAACATTTTTTTTCCATTTGAAATTTGTGTGAAATAAAATTTTATTTCCGTTTGAAATTCATGTGAAATAACATTGCATTTTTGTTTGAAATTCGTATGAAATAACTTGCATTTTTGTCTGAAATTCGTACAGAATGTGTAACATAACATTAGTTTTGGGTCAAAATCATGGAAGAAACACACAAATGCAATTGTGTTAATATTATGAGAAATCTATCTAAAACTTGTAAGAATTATAATCACAATTATGTCTAAAATTGGTCATAAATAAACTAAAATTGTTGGACATGAGGGCCTGTCTACAATTTGTGGCAAATCTGTCCAAAATGGATTTAAGACAAAATTTTAGACGATTCACAAAATTTGCAACCGAGGTTTTAGGGACGGGGATTGATTCGTGGAAAATCCATACAAAAATTGTATTTTGTCAAAAATTTATCAAAAAAGTGTGGGAAAGTCGTGTGAAATTTTACTAAATTTTCGTCTCAAATTTTTTTTTAGTAGTGATTACTTTTACGTGTATCAATTGCTTAAAAAAACGATTTTCATTATTTACCGCTAATTAGTTATAAGATTAAAATGCACTTGTATCCGAACCATTTCCAATGTATGTGAGTCCATTAACTAATGGGTATTTTAGGAAAAACAATTGAAATGTCACATAATTAATCTGAAAAAATACCATTAAATATGTTTAATCGATTTGTAAGATTTTAGGTCTATGTTTCCAATAAATATGAATTTAAGTAGTATAATCATATGTATATGATTATAATCTGATTACAATATTTTAAAATTCTAATCAACTTTTATGTATAAAATATTGGAAAAGAACTTATGTTTAAAAGAATTGTTCATCAATTGCTAAGAAAAAGGATTTTCATTATTTATCACTAATTAGTTATAAGATGAAAATGCACTTATATCTGTATCATTTTCATTGTATGCGAGTCTATTAATAAATGGGTATTTTAGGAAAAACAATTGAAATGTCACATAATTAATCTGAAAAAATAACATTAAATATGTTTAATCGATTTTTAAGATTTTAGGTTTATGTTTCCAATAAATATGAATTTAAGTAGTATAATCATATGTATATGATTATAGTTCTAATAAACTATTATGTATAAAATAATGGAAAAGAAGTTATGTTTAAAAGAATTGTTCATATATGGAATTTTTTTTTTTTATATTTATGTTTATTCAAACTATAAAAAATAAATTCCTATTATATTTTTTTATGTAATTGAAAGGAAAACAAATACATAAATAATGCTACATTATTGTTACTAATTGGGATTTTATTCTAAATTTCTTTTTAAAAAAATCGTTTTAACCTTTGGCCGAGAGTTAGAAGATCACTCTTGGCAAAGAAAATAGCAATAATTTGACAAGAAATATGTAACATCCCAAAAATCCATTAAGAGGGCTTAGAACTTAAGGGATTTAATTACAATTCACAAAGAAAAGAAAAGGAGGAATAGTTGTAAGTAGAGAGGTCAAAAGAGGGACACAAAATAACATGTAAATTCAAATATACACTGTCATATTTGAATAGTATTCGAATATGCACAGTAATATTCGAATAGTATTCGAATATGCATAGTAATATTTGAATATGGACTTTTTATGTTCGAATATGGAAGTGAGGAGTTGAATACAGGAGCCTTATATTCGAATACATATACGAATATGGACACCAAAGTCTATAAATAGGGGTGCCTTGTCTTCAGAACTCGTTCTATTCCCGATTCCTCACATTACAAAACCTTTGTCACGAATCAACCAAACTCCGTAACTTCTCCAACCACGGAATTCCATCTCACCACGTTTACTCCCTAACTAAAGGTTCGACAGAGTTGAGATCCAGCCTGGGAGAGAGCAGGTGCAGAAGCAAGGGAGTTGGATACTGAGATTGGGTTAAGGAGGAGAAAAGGATTCTGGAAGATTTGAGATAACCATAAAACCCCAAATCTAGGGTACTATGAAATGTTAGGAATGTGTGATTAGGGACAATAGACCATGTGTTAGAAATTGAATGAGTTAGGATTATGTTTGATATTATTGGATATGTCTGCATGATGTTGTATGACATGATTGCATGATGCTGTATTGTTTGAATATGCAGATAGATGATGCATGCTTAGGAATTTGAAATGAATAAGTGTACGTAGGGTTTCCAGATTATAACGTGATAAAATTGATAATAGGACTCTGGATAGATTGTTAAATTGTTTTAAAAGTATAAAGTCCAAAGTTAGTATGGAATCAAATATGTATCTAAATATGGAAGACTATATTCAAATAGATATTCGAGCATGATACTTATAATATTCAAACATAGGATGATGGTGTTTGAATGTTATGCTATGGAAACTCTTGATTGATTGATTATGATGTGCATATGAATGTGTTATGGATGAGAATGTGTAATGTAACTAATGGAAAAGTAGAAAAGAAAATGATTGGGGGCTATTACCGGAAGGGGTAATAGTTCTTGCAGACCTATAATGAGTATTGACTATGAGAAAGAGAAATAATGGGGAGCTAGTACCGGAAGGGGTATTAGTTCTTGCAGACCTCTATTGGAGGTGAGGCATGGACTCTGGTTATGGACGCTTACCAGGGTTTGTAGAGAGCTCTAGAGTGCTATTGCCACGCACAATGGTGGATTCTTGCGTGCACCGGGTTTCCCGATAAAAGAAGAAAGAAATGAAATGGAAAACGATCTTGCTTACATACCTATGTGATTGACGTTTTATACTTGTTGTGTGTATGTTTGTTAGGAATGATTTGGGAGATTTTCTAGTTAGACTGGCTGTGATACTGTTTATATTTACTATTTTCAATACCGACGGTTACTCAGTTATATGTCGTTCATATAACTGACGGGTACAGTATTGCAGGTGATACAGACTGGGAGGGTGTCAGCGCTTGAGAAGACCCTAACAGCTCTTTGTTATACTTAGGTAGTCCTTAGTTTTGTTGTATGGTTACCTAGACGGATTGATGATCTCCCTCTAGCTTGTAAAATAAATAAACACCTTATGTAAATATTTTATATATATATATAAAATATTTTGTCTTCCGCTGTTTGTTCTTTATAAAAAAAATGACCTTAAAAAATCTAGGTGTTACAATTTGGTATCAGAGCAGTTTGGTCCTATCCGGACTGTGGTATCTGATATTTAACTTAGATAAAAGTCCAGAGAGATAAAGTCATGTCATAACCTAATATGTTGATTGTGTACGATTCATTATATTGAGCCTGATCAACTCAGTGTGGTGTGTTTATACAGGAAGCCATGGCAGGATGACACCCCGGTAGACCTCGTTCTAACGATAATGCGACACCAACTCCGACTGATTGTCCATTGATACAGCAAATGGCACAGGCCATAACCCAAATGATGGAGGCACAAGGAAGGGAAGATCGTTATCAGAGTTTTCGGAGGCATGATCCACCCACTTTCTCTGGGGGAAGAGATCCTATGATAGCGGAGGAGTGGTTAGATCAGTTAGAGGAAATTTTTCGAGTGACCAGATCCGGCGATCAAGACAAGGTAGACCTGGCCACTTATAGACTAAGAGGAGAAGCATCACAATGGTGGAAGAGACATCGAGAACACATGGAGGCGACTGAAGGTCATATGACTTGGGAGGAGTTTAAGACTTTGTTTTTGAACAAGTATTTTCCCTCTAATGTGAAGGACCAGAAGGAGATAGAATTTCTTACTCTACAACAGGGTGACATGACTGTGGATGAATATGTTGCCACATTTGAAAGCTTAGCCCGATTTTCGAACAATCTTCAGAACCAACCCGATGAGGCATGAAAGTCTAAGAGGTTTGAGCAAGGCCTTAGGCCGGAAGTCAGAAACTTTGTGATTACTCAGCGAATACGGGAGTATCAGACCTTGATTCTGGCATGTCAGCTTGCTGAGCAGTCCTTGGCCGTAGTAAATGCTAGCAGACAGCTATTGTAGAAGCGTAAGAGAAATGAAGGAAGTTCGAAAGGAGGAAAGGGTAAGGAAGTAGAACACAAAGGCACTGTTCCGAAATGTCAGACCTGTGGGAAACCTCATAAAGGAGAATGCTACAAAAAGAAGAGAGTTTGTTTTACGTTCCATCAGCCTGGACATATCAATTGGCAATGCCCAAGCAAAGATCAGAAGCCATCAGGGGAAGACAAGAAGAAGAATCAGGTGAGAGGTCGGGTGTATACACTGAATGCTGAGAAGGTTGACCATTCCAAGGATCTTACCCATCAACTGTTGATAGGTGGAACTTGCATTCTTCAGATCGAAAGGCATTACCTTGTAACAGAAATTGCAGGTATCGCCCACGAATGAAATCTTATCATCATCGTCCGGGTTCATTCTAATTTGATTATTACCAGAGTACGCATCAATAAATGATAAGAACTAGAAGCCCGATGCATTGTCCACCAGCTAATCAATGATGGGTAGGGAATAGGAATCTTTCAGACATGCTTTGTTGAGACTGGTATAATCGGTGCACATCCTACATTTTCCATTTGATTTCTTTACTAGCACAACATTCACATGTCATATAGTGTGCAGAATCTCCCTAATGAAGTCGGCTTCTAACAGGGACTTAGTTTCAGCTCGTACCGCCTCGCACCATTCTTCGCCCATCTTCCTTTTTTTTTCTAGCTTACTAGCTTAACTCTGGAATCTATCATAAGGTTTTGATAGATGAAGTTAGAATCAACCCCCATCATGTCTGCCGGGGTCCATGCCAATTGATTGGCATTTAATTTGAAGAAAGAAATTAATTTACATTCTTGCTCTTCTTAAAGGTCGGTACTTATCTTTGTGGTGTGTGCAAGATTAGAGTCTAGGAGTATCTACTTCAGCTCTCCTACTAGCAGAGGTTGCCTTTCCTCGAAGTCTACCTATGGATCTAAATCTACCACAGCCTGAGTTGAGATATGTTGCACTCGATTGGATGGTATGTATGGAGATCTAGTGATCTTTAGGCTCTCGTTGTAACATTTATGTGATATTCTTTGATTAGCGCAAATTGTTCCTATTCGCCTGTCTGAAACTAGATACTTCATGGTGAAATGAAGGGTGGAAAATACACCTCCCAACATGTTGAGTGAAAGTTGGCCCAAGATCACATCGTGTGAACTCGGTTTGCTGACCACCAAATATCAGACACTGATTCCCTTAGTTGAGTCTCCTTCCCCAAATTTGGTAAACAAATCAATATGCCCTCATACATTTACCTATTCTCTTACGAAGCCAACCAAAGCTGCCACATAGCTTCCTAATAGAGACTTCGATAAACGTAGCTTTTGAAAGATCATATAGAGCATGATGTCTGCTGAATTACCTTGGTCTATCAGGACTCTTCGAATAGTGAACTTAACTATCTCTACGGATATCACCATGGGGTCGTCTTGTTTTACTGAACTTCCACGGAAATCCTCAGAGGTAAAAGAAATTGTAGGATAATGTTTACCTTGTCAGCTTTGGATTTCACTGTCATATCTTCTCTCAGATGGCATATTTGGACCGAGCTGGTCTCTCCTCCTCCAACGACCCCGCCCGATATCGTGTTGATTACACGGTTTGCCGGGCTGTTGTGTTTCCGGTTCTGATTATGTGAACATACTCACACAAGTAACCATCACGTATGAGTTGCTCAATATGGTGTTTTAGGTGTCGGCATTCTGCCATAGTGTGCCGAAATGAACAGTGATACTTGCAGCACTGAGGACGATCTACCCCGAGGTAAAGCAGGATAGGATGCGGGAAAGGTCTCATGATGCCTTTGATGTTTAATTCCCGAAAGATCCTATCTCTCCCACTATTAACGGCTATGTAATTTGCATATCGCTCTCTATACCAAGGTTCTTTGTTCTCCTGATGTTGTTTTTGGTTTGCCATGGGTGGCCGGGGTGGCATGGCTGGATTCTTACAATTGGAGGGGTGAGCCACAACATTGAGGTCGTCTTTCTTAGCAGCGCATGCTTCCTCCATAGCAATCCATTCCTCTGCTTTTCCTCCTGAAAAGGGATGAGTCCACAATATTTTTTCACTTAATGTAATAGTAAAATTCACCAACCTAAAGACCTGATATGAGCTGATTTTTCATTACTTCTAGGCAGAGATCGTTCACCAGGATGGATTCCTGGTCATATGGATTTAAGTAATCTTTGAGGGGGCGTTTGTTTCAGGTTATGTATATGTATTCCCAGACATCTTATTTTTAAGAGTGTATTCCCAGGAATGTATATTCCTGGTTATGATTAAAAAAATTTGTTTCGTTGAAAACTTTTTTTTCATGGAATGTTTATAAATAATTCCTGGGAATATTAAAGATATGTTTGGTTCAGAAAAAACATTCCTAGAAATTTAAGGTATAATTATTAAAATACCCCCATTTCATGTGAAATTATTAAACATATAATATAAATACTTTATTTTTATTGAGTAAATTCTACTAATATATTATTTAATACTTAATTTTTTCTTACAAATATTTGAATTAGTTATCTGTATCATTTGTAAAAAAAAAAATTTATGTTCTTAAATTATATTAATATATTCAAAACTTACTCACTAAAAATATATTAACATACCAAAAATATAAAATTAATTGAATCAAGAATTTTAAAAATAAAATTTTAGAGAAACTTGTGTCACATATTGCATATTTGATCACCTGAGGTATATGTGAATATTCTCACTATAATATATATGAAATGTTTCAAATTTAAATTATAGACATAATAACAAATTATATATGCTACTATAACAAAAAAAAAAATGTCCTTTAATCTACTCATAAAAAGACATAAATGTACAAAATAATAATAATAAAAAAAACTGAACCAAATCAACCTAAGAGTCATATTACCATATATAAGAACAACACAACTAATAATAACATAAACAAAACAATTCTAAAACAACCTCCCAACTAACATGTAAAATATATTAGAAACTATAAATTCTATCAACCACCATTGTTGGGCAAAATGAGGCGTACAAATTCCGCTCTCAGTAGTATCCATAGTGAAAAAACAATCAATTAAGTTGTGGTTATTGGTGATCAAAATAGCAGCCTGTACCACCTGTTGTGTAGATAGTCCTTTTATTTCTTTTGATAAGGAGGTAACTTGATTCCTCCTTTCACCCGTGTTTTTCTCATGTAAAAAACAATATGTGAGTTGTTGGATATTTTGAGCGCTACCAGCATAAAACTCACCTAACTTGTTAAGTGAATATATTAAGTTACCAGTAATATCTTCATTGTGCTTTACCCTTTCGCCCCCCCCCCCCCCCCCCCGCTTTCCACCTCGGAATGTAGAAGCGACACCTTGTAATAGATACTAAGTTATCAGTAATATCCTCATTGTGCTTTATCCTTTTCCCCCTCGCTATCCACCTCGGAATGTAGAAGCGACATCTTGTGATTGATATGTTGGCATCGTCGCTTGAGTAATATTACTAGAGGTGGGAGTTATCAGCCCTTGAGTTGTAGTACTAGAGATGGAAGGAGGTTCTGGTATAAATCGTTTCGTCTCCATTCAAATTGATTTCAGTCTCATCCTCTGGAATTGTTTGATGACCTTCTCGTTCCATTGTTGATGCAGCATCAGCTGAATTTTCTGCATTGGCACCAGTTGCCCAATCCTTTTCGCATACAATATCAAAAGAATCAAAATGGGGAAGCGATTTTCCATACTCCAATTGCTGCAGAGTGAGACTACATTTAAGAGAAAAACATATTAGTGATGTATATATTTAAATTTAAAAGAATGTAAAAGTGTGAAATATTTATCCATATATTACCTTGCACCATTCTTTGTATATTTCCTTTTCCACTATAATAATCTTTCGAGTATCATCCCATCCAAAACCACTTGAATTTGGGCCCAATGCATCCTTTATTGCACCATACTGCCTCTTAAGAAGTTTGATTCTTGATCCAATGTGGGAGCTAGCTTTTAGAGTGCAATTTGGAATTTTCTGATGAAGATATTTCTCTTGTTGCTTAGTATACCCAGGTTTAAATTGTCCTGCATCAGCCCTCCAGTAGTCATCTTCAGCCAATTCCACCAAACCTTCAACTAAAAGTGCATCTTCTTCTGGAGTCCATTGTCGCTTCTTAGGACCTCGATTCTCTGAATTTTCTTCCATTTATATAACATCTCAACAATAATATAAAAAGTACAGTTAAATATAAATATGAACCGCATAATTATTAAGATACGAATGCACTACTTCACAGACTAATTAATTATGAATGTTAATATATTATATTATATTCAAAGGTAAAACACATATAAAAATAGAACATACAAAGTAAATAAAAAAAATAACAAATAAAATTAAATGAAGAGTAATTGTAAATTTAATCAATGATTTCTACTACTCCATCTATTGAACATTTCTATTGCTAGATTGTCTCTCCATTGACTCCATGCATTGGCTGGTTCCACAGTAGTTATCATATCACCATACATGTTTGCATCATTCGAGAAATCAGCTTCCCTTAAGTTTCTGTCTAGAGGATCCACAACCATTTCTGTACGAATATGATTATGTAGAAGACAAGCTGTTATTATTCTTCCTTGAGTTTTAATAGGATAGAATGACTTCTCTCTGAGAATGGCCCAACGTCCTTACAGAAGTCCAAAGCATCTTTCAATTACATTTCTTGCCAATGAGTGTTTCATGTTAAAAAATTCTCTTGGTGTAGTTGGTTGCAAGCCATTCCTCCCCTCACAAAGGTGACCTCTATAAGGAGTAAGAAAACCTTCTCTGTTCATGTAGCCAGCATCACATAAATAATAATATCATATTCATTAAAATTAAAGTTGTTACTATAATGCACAAGTATGACATGTACTTTTGTTATTTAAATGTATATTATTATACCTTAAGGATCTCTTAAGCAATTAGGCCGAAAAATAGCATTCCTAAGGACCCTAGAATCAGCCGCTGAACCCTCCCACCCAAGAAAAACATATATGAATTGTAAATCTGGAGAACAAACACCTAACACATTGGTGGCTATCTCACCCTTCCTTGTTCGGTATCTACTTCTATCAGCTTCAAGTACATTACTTTGATATATGTTCCATCAAGAGCTCCTAAGAAATTCTATATATTGCAATAAGACCATATTATTATTACTATATTGAAATTGAAGTTAAAGTTTTATGTTAACTTCAACAAACTTGAGAACATTGACGATTAACGTGTTACCTTAAAATATTTCCATCTTTCATCGCTGTTACCCTCAGAAATAGGTTGGGGTTGTTTTAGTAATTCCTTGTGACATCTCAAGACCGCCAACAAAAATTTGTAAAATTCCTACTAATGGTTTCACCGGTTCTAACTAATTGACGTTTTATCATTCTATTTTTTACATGATGTGCTTATAATATATGTAAAAGCATAGCTAATAATTCTTCGACGTGCTCATATGCCTTGTAGGTACCAAACCACCTTTGACTTCCAACATTTCACATAGTTTATGAAATGCAACTCTATCCATCCTTGTATTTTCAATACAAGCCACATCACTAATAAAAATAATCCTATGAAAATGCACTTCCCAAATTAAAATACTTTCATAAGAATCCCATGGTCTTTTTCGCATATTCAGGCGCTTATATAAAATAGAATAGCATGTGATCATTAACATTAAAGCATAGTAGTTCATCATCTCCAAATATATGATAAAGTCTTCCTCTTGTCACAGACTCAAATGTGTCATGTTCAAATATAAGTCTTTTCAATGCTGCACATACCAATCAACAAATCTCATCAAACAAAAATTCACAAAATACCTAATTTGTAAGTATGTACTGTAAAATCCCAAATTTCTAATTTCATAGAGTAAATTATTTAGATTCACAAACTCATTATTAAGGGGCTATTTTAGAAGAGATAATGAATTTGGGAAACTAAAATAGTAGGAAGCAAATAGGATTAGGAAGGGAAGTACCCATTTTAGTCATTAGACTCAAATTGACTTGTTAAGTTCTTAATAAGAAGTTGTAGTTTAATCTCTAGGACTTGTTTATAAATTCTAAAAGGTTCTTAGATGAACTTAGAGACTAAAATCTAAATCTTATAAACTTAAGAAGGAAGGACTTAAAAGAAAATTGGGAATAATTAATAAAATAAAAGACCCAAATCCCATTTCCCCTCTCATTTCAGCCCACACAAAGACCATACTCTTCCTCTCTAGTTCTTCATCCCCTCCTCAAACCCTCATCAATTTCCTTGATCAATCTCACCATAGAAGCACAATTCCATGTTGTTTCCTTAAGAAGTCATCATCATCAAGCCACAAGGAAGGTAATACTTCTCTTTAATTGAACATGCAAGCCCCTTACTTACTGCCTCTTTCTCGCCCATTTCTCCCATCCTCACTCTCTTCACTTCTCATTTCAACACTTGCTCTCCTAGGGTTTGACCTTCAAGCCCAAAACATCAAGTTTCATTAATCAATCTCAAACATTGAAGCTTTTGAAAGGGCATTTTCATACTTTGGGGCACCAACAAGCTACTTCGGGATTCCCAAGTCTAGTAGTGGAAATGGAAGGATTTGGTGGGGCTTGAGAACAAGAAGTGCTTAGGGACTCAAAGTTTGAAGGTAATCCCACTAAAACCCAAACTAGACTTATTAGGAAATAGAAACCATATGAGGTTTGATTTTGAGCTATTGTAAAATGTGTGACAAAAATAGGTCTGGACATGTGAAATTTGATAACTTGGGTCTTGATTGAATTTGAAGTGTTTTGTGTTGCATGTTGTGTGAATTGAAATTTTATGTGTAAATTGATGTATTGTTCATGTATGATGGATGAAAATGGTATTTGGAACCTTGCTTGATGTTAAGATTTTGTGTGCTTTGTCGTGAATATGAGCCATGCGTGTTTGTTGGGAAAAAGGGTGAAATTTGGATGAAAATGTGAGTTTTCTACAGGAATTTGGCTCTGAATTTCGAACAACTTTTCATAAGATTTTGCCATTTTTATCTTTACAAGAGTTGTATATAATCCTCTTAGTTTTCAAATGATTTTTGTTTCACTCAATTTGGAGGTCTACAACTTAAGTTATGGCAAAAATTCCAGGAGGATGCAGTTTTGAATGAAAACGAAATTCTGCTGTCAGTGCCTAGCGCTTAAGCGCCAGAGCCAAAATTTTGGCAGAAGAAAAAGGGTGCCTAGCGCTTAAGTGCCAGAATGAGGGCTTAAGCGCCAGAGCCAAAATTGTGGAAGTGTGAAAAAGGTGTCTAGTCCCCAAGCGCCAAAATGGGCGCTTAAGCGCAAGAGCCCATCACTTGTTTGACCGATTTTAGCTTTCAAAATGCATTGTAAACCTAATTAACCGATTTCTAAGAAGGAAATGAATTGAAATAGGCTTATAGGACTTAGTAACCTCAATTAGGCTTATGAAATGATAGGGCAAGCTCTTCTATTTAAATTGTGAAATTGTCATGTGATGAATGTTGAATGAAAATGCATGATAACTTGTAATATGAAATTAAATGATGAGATAAGCTTTTCCCCTTCAACAGATGTTGAGTAAGTGGGTTGAGTCCCACCAGTTACACACCGGGTAAGCAGAAAAGCACGAAAAGATTGAGAATGCAGGGTGTCCCAATGAACGAGGTAAGATGACTTGAACTAGTAGAGTTGCCCTATGACTGGGTAGATGGCCCAAACAAAAGGACTATCCCAATGAACGGTCAAAGTCCTGGGCTATTCCCAATGAACGGGGTCAAGATAGCCTAGCAGTTTGATCATGGTAAGGATGCTTGTCGTGGTCCCATGATTGAGCTCAAACGCGCATTACTGCCATGCGCCTAGGGAGGAGTCTTGTGCATGGGGCTCCCGTAAAAGACTATAGAAAAGAAATGAAACAAGTATGTTAATGAAAGATCAGTGCATGCATACATTTATAGTTCTCATCGCATGCATTATGATTGAATATGTTGCATTGGATTGATTGTGTGATAGGAATTAGATGGGGTGTTTTCCAGTTAGACTGGGTGTGATATGGTATAAAAGTGTTTTCCAAAATGTCAGGGGTTACTCAGTTATATGTTTTGCATATAACTGACGGTTACCATATCGCAGGTTTCAGAAGAGTTTGAAGCGAAAGCCACAGATGGGATGTGCTGTGGGCTTTTCTTAGGTATAGCCATACATGGTGAACCTAAGTCACAAGTTAATATATTACTTTGTTCAGCTGTATAGGAATCCGTATAAATTGAAAGGGTTGTAATTATTATTCTTCTTAATTGTTGTCAAATTAGAATTTATCTTCGACTAGTGTTTTGGAAAAAAAAATGGACTCAAAATTAAGGTGTTACATTTATGGTATTAGAGCAGTTTGATCCATTGGACTGTGATGATAATGAGTCAATAGTCAGTTGAACGATTAATAATCTAAACATAATCATTAGATGTGCCATAAGCTTCGAAGGAACGTGTAGCTTATATTTAGTCTTATGAATTAAATATTGGTGCATGAGAGTAGAAGTTATGACTACTAATGGATAAGAATGATCTTTAAAGGGATTGTTCTTCTTTTAGTAACTTTCATGGAAAATAGAATGAGACATTGGGATATAGGTGTACTGTTGTTGTGATTGTAAGATAATTTGTAAGTATGTACTGTAAAATCCCAAATTTCTAATTTCATAGAGTAAATTATTTAGATTCACAAACTCATTCTTAAGGGGCTATTTTAGAAGAGATAAGGAATTTGGGAAACTAAAATAGTAGGAAGCAAATACGATTAGGAAGAGAAGTACCCATTTTAGTCATTAGACTCAAATTGACTTGTTAAGTTCTTAATAAGAAGTTGTAGTTTAATCTCTAGGACTTGTTATAAATTCTAAAAGGTTCTTAGATGAACTTAGGGACTAAAATCTAAATCTTATAAACTTAAGAAGGAAGGACTTAAAAGAAAATTGGGAATAATTAAAAAAATAAAAGACCCAAACCCCATTTCTCCTCTCATTTCATCCCACACAAAGACCATACTCTTCCTCTCTAGTTCTTCATCCCCTCCTCGAACCCACTTTAATTTCCTTGATCAATCTCACCATAGATGCTCAATTCCATGTTGTTTCCTTAAGAAATCATCATCACCAAGCCACAAGGAAGGTAATTCTTCTCTTGAATTGAACATGCAAGCCCCTTACTTCCTCCTTGTGTCTCGCCCCTTTCTCCCTTCCTCACTATCTTCACTTCTCATTTCCACACTTTCTCTCCTAGGGTTTGACTTTCAAGCCCAAAACATCAAGGATCATTCATTAATCTCCAACATTGAAGCTTTTGAAACACATTTTAAAAACTTTGGGACACCAACAAGCTACTTAGGGATTCCAAAATCTAGTAGTGGAGATTGAACGATTTGGTGGAGCTTGAGAACAAAAAGTGCTTAGGGACTCAAAGTTTGAAGGTAACCCCACTAAACCCAAAACTAGACTAATCAGGAAATAGAAATGGTATGAGGTTTGATTTTGAGCTATTGTGAAATTTGTGACAAAAATAGGTGTGGACTTGCGAAATTTGATAATTTGGGTCTTGATTGAATTTGAAGTGTTTTGTGTTGCATGTTGTGTGAATTGAAATTTTATGTGTAAATTGATGTATTGTTCATGTATGATGGATGAAAATGGTATTTGGAACCTTGCTTGACGTTAAAATTTTGTGTGCTTCATCCTGAATATGAGCCATGTGTGTTTGTTGGGAAAGAGGGTGAAATTTGGATGAAAATGTGAGTTTTTTGCAGTAACTTAGGTGTTAATTTCGAACAATTTTTCATAAGAGTTTTTCATTTTTGTCTTCAAAAGAGTTGTGGATAATCCTCTTAGCTTTCAAATTATTTTTGTTTCACTCAGTTTGGAGGTCTACAACTCAAGTTATTGCCAAAAGGCCAAGAGGGTGCAGTTTTGAGTGAAAATGAAATTCTGCAATCAGCGCCTAGCGCTTAAGCGCCAGAATGGGGCTTAAGCGCTAGAGCCAAAATTTTGGCAGTATGAAAAGGGTGCCTAGCGCTTAAGTGCTAGAATGGGGGCTTAAGCGCAAGAGCCAAAATTGTGGCAGTGTGAAAAAGGTGTCTAGCGCCCAAGCGCCAAAATGGGTGCTTAAGCGCCAGAACCCTGCACCTGTTTGACCCATTTTAGCTTTCAAAATTCATTGTAAAACTAATTAATCTATTTCTAAAATGGAAATGAATGTAAATAGGCTTATAGGACTTTGTAACATGAATTAGGGTTATGAAATGTTATGGCGAGCTCTTTGATTTTGAATTGTGAAATTGTCATGTGATGAATGTTGAATGAAAATGCATGATAACTTATAAAATGAAATTAAATTTTGAGACAAGCTTTCCCCCTTCAACGAATGTTGAGTAAGTGGGTTGAGTTTCATCGGTTACACATCGGGTAAGCGGACAAGCACGAAAAGATTGGGAATGTAGGGTCTCTCAATGAACGGGGTAAGATGGCCTGAACTAGTAGGGTTGCCTTGTGTTTGGGTAGATGGCCCGAAAGAAAGGACTATCCCAATGAACGGGTCAAAGTTCTGGGCTATTCCCAATGAACGGTGTCAAGATAGCCCCACAGTTTGATCACGATATGGACGCTTGTCGTTGTCCCATGATTGAGCTTAAATGCGCGTTACTACCATGCGCCTAGGGAGGAGTCTTGTGCCCAGGGCTCTCGTAAAAGACTAAAGAAAAGAAATGAAACAAGTATGATAATGAAAGATCATGGCATGCATACATTTATAGTTGTCATCGCATGCATTATATTTGAATATGTTGCATTGGATTGATTGTGTGATAGGAATTAAATGAGGTGTTTTCCAATTAGACTGGTTGTGATATGGTATAAAAGTGTTTTCCAAAATGCTGGGGGTTACTCAGTTATATGTTTTGCATATAACTGACGGTTACCATATCGCAGGTATCGGAAGAGTGTGAAGCGAAAGCCATAGATAGGATGAATGTAACACCTAGATTTTGGGGCCATTTATTTTTAAAACAGACAGCGAAATACAAAACATTATATGTATATATATATATATATACATATATATGTATATATATATATACAAATATTTACTTAAAGTATTTTATTTACAACCCAGAGAGAGTGCTAGTCCATCTAAGATAGTCATACAACAAAGCTAATGACTACCTAAATAATAACAGATAGCTACTAAGTCTTCTTAAGCGCTGACACCCTACGAGTTATATGTACGACATATAACTGTAACCGTCAGTTATATGTACGACATATAACTGAGTAACCATCGGTATTGAAAATAAGATATATACAGTATTGCAGCCAGTCTAACTGAAAAACAACCCCCAAATCCAATTCCTAACAAACACACACAAGAGATGTATGAATTTCCAATATAATATGTATGCATTCCCTGATCATTTTTCGTTTTCTTTTTTTCCTCTTTTAACGGGAAACCCCGTGCACAGGGAGTCTACCATAGGTGCATGACATTGAATGACAGTTGTTAATCAAGTGGCCTCTATGGTCAAGAGGGGTGGTGAATTGAGCTTTTAAAAGTTTTCAAAAATTCGTTGAAAATAATAACAAAAACTAAACAAGATATGTTAGTTGATGTATGAAATTGAAATATAATAAAATTCTAAATGAAGATCAACTAAATTTAAACAAAAATGAGTTTTAGGGATAGAGAGAATAGCACCGAGTTTTATACTGGTTCAGTCACACACCACTGGTGACCTACGTCCAGTCTACCAATCTCCGCCACGCGAGATTTCTTATATTGCTTTTCAATAATTACACACTAAGAGCATCTTTCTCAATTGGATACCCCACCAATTTTAAAGGCCTCAAACTAGGGATACCTCACCCTAAGAACACTTTGAAGGATACCCCAACTTCAAACAATTTAGAAGGATACCACACCTTCACACAAAATTAGCTCACAACAATTGAAACTCTCAAAAGAGTAAATGATACAAATTGAAGCTCTAATATATCTGATTTAAGGCTCTTTGTTTTGATGAAAGAAACAGTATAGGTAACAACAAAGTAAGCCTTAGGCAAAAGCACAAGATCTTCAATTTTTTTATCTCTTGAATGTCGGTTTTTTTTTAAAAAAAAATAAAAATAAAATTGTTATACATGATTTTTTCATGTTATACATGATTGTATGTGATAGAATTTATATTATGATATAATGATATAGAATAATTCTAAGAATAAAATCATTTTTTCTTAATGTGTTTTGAGAGTATTGTTTTCAAAAATTTTCACGGTATATTATCTTGAATTTATTATAAGGTGATAACAATATATACTGATAATTTTAAATTGAGTTCTTACGTGATAAAAAAAAGTTAATAATGATAAAGATAAATTCAAATAATTGACTTTGATTGGTTTCCAAACTTTTCAAAAATTGGATGATATATTATTTTAAATTGGAATTTCATATTGCGATTAATCTTGGATTGTAATTAAAAAAAGTTCATTCAGTCATTCACTTGACGAAGTGTGCACGGTATGAATGTCCTTTTCGAAAAGGTTCAGTCTAAGGAAATACTTGGTTACTAAGAGTATCCGTTGTGACGCCACTTCTCTTTCATGGAAACCAATTCGATACACATTATGCGGTTCATACGATTTTAATGTACAATTGCTAAATAATATTTTATATAAGAATGGTATGGACCATAAAGAATTCCCACGAGGGATTTCATGAATATATATATGCAATAAACATATATTATAATTTGATAAATTTTCGAAGTTTTTTAATTAAAAAAATTGTAATAGTTAATATAAAAATTATTTATTGTTTTCTATATCATTATTGAATATAAATAATTGTGTTTTTATTTTTTGAACAATTAAGTTTAAGAGAATTCTTAGTATGCATAAAGGCATATACACATTGTAATTTGATTATTCCTAAGTATTCCGTTGAATTGTGATATTTTGATGGTCATTGTGTATAAGAAATTTTTACCTAGCAGATATTATATTAAATAAATAGAGATCATAACAAAAAAATATAACAATATTAAGTTTTGTATTTGCTAGCGAGCTCCTCACTATCGTCTTATATTGGAAAGCTTATACATATTGTTGAGTTGTTTACGCATTATTATGCTAATATTTGGCATTGATGTTTTCTTGAATTAAATTGATCACGTAAAATTATATTCCACCATATTTCATAGTCGCATTGGGCCATAAGTCATGTAGAGTCAAGATATATTTAACCCAAAATGTATTGAAATGATGTCCATCTTGGAGTACATACTATGACATTAATCAATGCTCCAGAAGAGCAAGTTCTTTTCTTTATAGAAAAGAAGCAAAATAATGATTTCTTGTAACATAAATCATCTAGTTTATCTTGAACATTGACTTACGTAAGGTTAGCAAAGTTTGAAACTAACAATCACTTATGGTTACATTATAGTTTTGGATTAAATGGTGTGAATTTTGGTATGCTATAAGAGATTCAAACTATATATTTAGCGTAAAGTCTAAAACTCAGAGTAAACTCTCAAATTGGTCCCTGAGATTGTATGCATCAAGCATATTAGTCCCTGAGATTATGAAAATCTCAAATTAGTCCCTGACTTTGCAAAACGACATGCATTTTAGTCCTTTTACCTATTAAACGACTTTAAAAAACTAAGTTCAAAAAGACTAAAATGAATGATTTTTTACAAAATCAAGGACTAATTTGAGGTTTTGATAATCTTAGGGACTAATCTGCTTGACGCCTACATTCTCAGGGACCAATTTAAAGGTTTATTCTTAAAACTCATATGAGGAAGCTCTAACAAGCCAATATATTGAAAGCTTAAGTAGATCATATCTTTAGAATAGAGATAATTAAAGGATTTAGTAGAGCTTATACATTGTTACTTTTTGATAATACATTATTACAAGTTTTATAGCAACTGAATTTCAAAGACATTCGCTGAAATAGATACCAAGTATCTTATATGTTGATATGTATAAAACGAGAGAGATCATATATCATATCATAAAAGCTTGTATAGCTTTGTCATGGAGATAGATTTATTAAACATTAATATGCTCTTGGAGAGCACAACTATTCTCCATGTGAAATATGTTGACCGTCTCGCCATTGTGTATGTGTGACATTAGTTTACATCACATTTTATATCTATACACTAATCATCCAAAGTGATCATATTGATTAAGGTCATCCGGGTCAAAGTAACCCATTATTGAGAACTAGACGTTTATCGTCAATGAAAATAAATAAAGTATTGTGCTCATTCCTCCTTAATTTATTTGGATCTTATATTATAGGAAAGAATATATTAATACCGCTTTCGCCGAAGCGAAGAGAATAAAAGGCTAGGACCGCTTTCACCGTAGCGAAGAGAATAAATAAATGGCTACGATCGCTTTTGCCATAGCGAAGAGAATAAATGGCCATGACCGCTTTCGCCGAAGCGAAGAGAATAAACGGCCATGACCGCTTTTGCCGAATCGAAGAGAATTAGTGGTTAGAAACACCGCTTTGACGAAATAATATCGTGTTTGTTAAATGCTATATATTACCAATGTATTATTTCATGAAATATTTTTGTATAGTGATACTAAATGATTTGAAGTTCACTTATACGATACATTAGGTTTTGATATTCGATTTCCTAAATGATCGGGCAATGGATGAGCACTAATAAAACCAACTGTGTTTGATTTGTACTCCTCTAAGAGTTACATATCTTTAAAAGAGACTTAATGATGTAAACTCTTTAGCAATATTATGATTCTAAAGTTTTAGCGTGATATGATTTTATTATAAAAAGAGCCCCTTTATTAAAGATTTTCCTCCTTAGTGGGAGGAGAATAGGTGGAAGTTGAAAAAACACGAAAGTAAAAATAAGCATATGTACAATGCTTACTTTGATCCCCATATGAACCATAAGTTCATAATAGATTATAAGAAATGAACCAGAAGTTCCAAGGAAATGATAAACTAATAAATTCCTTTTAGTAGAGGTTCAATTGAGTATTAAGATATATGATCTGGTGTCATAGTATTTTAGAGCTTGCCAAATTTGAAAATAAAGTTATACATTTAAGTATGATATATTTTTAGCTGTGAATTTTGTTAATAGTGGTTCCAATGTAAAATAATTCATGAATGAAATGCTATGGCAAGCATTGCAGTTGAAAATTTAAAGATATATACAATTAATGTTATAATATGTCCTTTGAAGAGCCATAGATATTCGAATCAAAATAGATGGCCTATGTTTGAAATAAAAGGTACCTCATGAGAAATATTCAGATATCAGATAGCGGCTGAAGATGAGTTTTGAGTAGAACTGATATGCAAATGCGGAAAGTGATGGATAAGTGAAAGGGATCATATATTATACATGTAAGTCCATCTTATGATCGATCAAATAATGATAAAAAATGGCCTATGGATTTGCAGTCCAAGTTTTGTGAACTTGAAGTTCAAACTATTGACTTCATATATATTTTCACTCTGGTTACTTATTATTGTAATTTTTCATATTGCATTCACAATACATATATTCAAGGTGTTACCTTAAAGGTAATCGATTCGAACATGTGTTACCTTAAAGTGGAATACGAAACGTGAAGAAGAAGTAACTGCCTAGAATGCATTTAATGCACGCAGGCTTGATGTGATGAAATGATGATGGGCGCGGCCCATGAAGGGTCGCGAGTAATCCCACAGAGACACGTGTCAAAATGAAAACTGATGGGAGAATCCAAACGACTAAGACTTAGAAGGGGTGCACGTCGCCAGGTCATGTCAGAATCAGAAGTCAACGGCATGTCTTACGAAATACCGCCGACTTGGGGGCAACTGTTATGGGCCTAACCTGCAGGAGAGGCACGTGCTAGGCCCACGTGGGTGGCTGAAGCCATTGGTACTATGTCGTGTTCACCACGACATGGGCACCCGACTAAGAGCTTGAGGAGTTCCACCCCCATGTGGGTTGGTTACAGATCCGTACTTACCGTCGTAATTCACGAAGATATGACAGTGACATGTTTGAACTCTGGATAGATTTTCAAACTGTTTTAGAAAGATAAGTCAAGAGTTAGTATGAATTTGAATATGTACTCGAATATGGCGGGCCATATTCGAATAGATATTCGAGTGTGGCACTTATGATACATAATATTTGAACATAGGATGTTTGTGTTCGAATATTATGCTATTGGAACTCTTGTTTGATTGATTATGATGTGAATATAATGTATCAATTAAAAGGAAAATGTGTAAATGCTTTCCCCA
Source organism: Cyamopsis tetragonoloba (assembly GCA_037177725.1). Lineage (NCBI taxonomy): Eukaryota > Viridiplantae > Streptophyta > Magnoliopsida > Fabales > Fabaceae > Cyamopsis > Cyamopsis tetragonoloba. Next base: position 45,569,938 of record CM074119.1, on the reverse strand, counting down.
TCAATAGTGGTTGAGTAAGAGGGTTAAGTTCTGCCGGAAGTAGACCAGATAAGAGGACAAGCATAAAAAGATGAAATTGTAGGGTTATTCCGAAAGGGGCAGATAACCAGAAGTGTTGGCTATTCCAAAAACGGGGTAGATAGTCTAGTACAAAGGGGCTATCCCGAAAGGGGTAGTTAGTCCTTGGGCTAGCCCTAGAGAGGGTTGGTAGCCCTACAGTAGGATCCTGGAAAGACGCTTGCCAAAACCATGATGATGATGAGCTCAACTGTACATTCACTGTTGTAAATGCAAATGCTCTACGTTCGGAGTTTCGATGATTCCACAACAAACCAAGAATCAAAAGGCTAAATCACGTGAATAAGCACAGTAAACAGATCTGCAACAACAAAGGGTATTTAGGATTATGAATGTAAATTTGATTAAGGCTCTTTGAATTGAAACAAAGATTTTTCTAAAAATGAATTTTTAGAAAAATATTAAGAGTCAAAGATAAAATCATTTTCGAAAGAAAAGACCCTCAAAGAAAACATCTAAGAATTGATTTTTACTTGAAAAAGTCAAAAATTGGATGTATATTCGAATATGAAGGTTTTGGAAATAAAATTTGAATTTCCTAACTAGTATATTTGAATATATATTCGAATATGGCTTGCCATATTCGAATACATATTCGAATATGACTTATTATTTTGGCCTGAACATTTTTCAGAATCTGCATATTCGAATACATATTCGAATACAACAAGAAACCTAGGCCTTGTCACCTTCCAGAACTCTTATATTCGAATACATATTCGAATATGGAACCTCCATATTCAAATATGAAGCCTACATAAATCATTTTTTGAACGCAGAAACATTATATTCGAATATGACAATGCTATATTCGAATTTGTAAATGCTGTATTCGAATATGAAAATAAAATATGCGCAGTGCTGACTGCTGTTTCTGTCATCTATATAAAGGGCTTCTGATTTTAAATAAAATATACCCTTGTGAGCTTAACACGGTTTTGAAATTACTTCTTATCATCAATCTCTCTAAATCAAGGGTCAAATCTCATAAAAAAGAAACAATAACATGAAGCAAGGATAAATCTGTTGTATTTTATTATTTAAAATAGTGCTCCATCCATTATATTTGTTTGGCTTATTAAAAAAAATAATAAGCATCATTACCTTTTAACCTTTAATAAATTAGTCAGTGGATAATCACAATGGATTAATTAGAATTAAAAAATAAGTCGATAGACTTTCTCTACCGTTTGATTTAATTTTCAATAAAACTTCCTTTTTCATCTATATTCCTTTCTCTCTAATCTGTTCAAAACATTCAATTTTATCATTATCATATAATTATTAAAAATTAAAAATCAAAATATTTAATGTAAAAAAAAAATAGCATTACCAACATAGAATTCAAATGCTATAACACAATTTGAAAATTAAAGGAATGGATTAATATGATAAAATACTAACTCACGTGAATTGCCGCCGAATAGAGTTCTTTTTTCTTTTTTTTTTTCATTTTTAAATAAAATTCACAATTTTTATGGTAAAAAAAAACATTTTAAATGGGATAACATCATTGAGATAACTCTTAAACACCCAAAAAATAGATTGAATTTCTCCAATTCTATATTTATAGAGTAATTTAAATTATCAAAACTAATTAATCACCAAACACTATTTAGAAATGAAACAAATTAAAAATATAACAAATCAAGAATAGAATTGATTTTAGGTTGATTCACGTTTTAGATTAATCATTCTAATTTTTATTTTTGACAACGATTATAGCAGGTATAAGTTAAGCACGGTAACATCTAAATAAACATTGAATAAATCACATAAATAAAAATAAGGTGTACCTCATCAATGATAAAACTAATGGTAGAGACTCTACTGATAATGTGTTGTAAAAATAATGAAGTAGGAGAAATATGAGAGAGAAAGGAGAGGATGTAATTCATTTGAGTGTCTAATACTTGAGTGCTCTATTTATAAGCATAGTCTGGGCTTACAACCAGAGTACAAGAGATAAACATTGAGCTAACCAACTATATGAGTACAAGATAATTTCTCTACAATATAAATATTCCTAACTCGTTAAGAAATATGGACACTAGATAAATATTCATAACAATAATATTTATAATTTATCATACTATTATTAAAGTCACTAAGTGGAACTACACAGAATATTACAATTCACAAGGTGAAATTCTCTGAAAATCTCACTATATCATGTAAATTATAATATTTTCATTAACTTTTTCGCTTTTATATCTCTTTTTTATGTTATTTTTTATTTGCTTTTAGATATTTTTTCAAGAGGTTACTTTTTACTATTATTTTTCATATATGATCATTCTATTATTCTATTAATATAAAGATGAACATAACTAAAAAAAATGTGATATTTTGATAGATAAATTTTTTTAAGTTATTTTTCCAAAAAAAAAATCTATTCTATTTACAATTCAAAAAAAATATAGACAAAGAAAATTTAATTTAAGGGTGTCCTAGTTCCCCCATATACAGTGTTCCTATTAATAAATGTTATTACTATAACACATAATAAAATTTTTAATGGAAAAAAAAAAGAGAATGTTGAAACAGTAAAATTATTTTAATCAATGTTTAAAAATTATAATTAAATTAAGATAGAGATCCTTAAAAGCGTATGAAAACATTAATATGATTTTATGAATTATATATTATTTTAAAATTATGCATGTGACAGTTTTTCCATTTCTTTTGATTTATTTTGCACCATTTTTATTGAATTTTGCATAATTTTAAAATTAAACTTGGACAAAAGATTTAATTTCTATAACACTCTAATAGTGCTACATTAGTCATGCTTAATTGCATACATATTAAAATTAAAATAATCAATTATCGACTTTTAAGAATGTCTAGAATTTAGTATAGATTTGAAGAGTGCACTATTGATTTAACTATTTCTAACTTTTGTTTATATTTTAAATAAATAGCCGCTATCTTTTTGTTTAGCTATGTATGCTTATTTGTGGAAGTCGACAAGAGTATCTGTTGCATATTTAGTAATAATTATTATCCTTGAGTTCATAAGAAAACACGTTTCACTATTGAGTAATACAAATTGTTAATAATGAGAACACACTTATTTGCATCAAATAATAATCTTTTATGGCATATCTTGCTAGGTGACACAATCTTGATTCTGTGAACTTCTTTTAAGATTTGGAACTGAGAATGTAGAACTATATGAAATAGCTTTTGAATAGAATGTTATATGATAACAAATATCGTCAAATATTAAAGTGGCGTTTAGAAAAGCATATATAGACATGGTGACATATATAGACAACTTCTAAAAATAGAATATATGTTCCTATAATTTACATTCAACATAATTTTATAATATTCATAAATGATCTTATTAAAAAAGTTGATTTCAGCTCATTCGAGCAAGTTTCATATACAATTTTTCATATAAATAAACTCAAATTTTATGATAGTTAAATTATATAAGTGTTTAATTAAGTTGGGTTTCTAAACACACCTCAAATATTATTCGCAAAAAATCATAAATACTTTATATCCTGAAATTACAAAAGTAAAATCAAATTTTAAAAGATAATCATTATTGTTTAATAGAAATGAGCTTCAAACATATATATCCAATTTCACTCACATATAGACTCATTTCTAGTATATTTAAAGCATTACATTTTGATGACTATGCTCAATGTATAAATTTTCACATCATGACTTGATTGTATTCTTGGGAAAATTCTTAAATTGAGTCTATTATATCTTCAAAGTAGCATACCTACAATATGGGAATAGAAAACAATAATTATGCTCCATGGCGTCTGAACCAGACAAGGTAGGTACCATGTGTGGCTACCCGAATAGTAGCAAGAGAGGATTTTTCACAATCTTAGATGTGTCCCTCTTTGTCACAATCACTCGTTTATGACGTCTCTGGGTCTATGCCAATGAAGCTCATGCTTCACGACGAGCTTTTTCGCATTGCTAGAACTGGAAATAATGTTTCCCAAGCAGATCAACGAAAGGTCGTTGCTATTGTTGAGAAGAAACTGCAAAAGAAGATGCACAAGAAGAATGACAAAATTCATCAAGACAAAAACATAATCAAAGACCAATGGACCGCTGATGAAGATAGGTATATGAAATTTTCCTAATTTTTAGCTTTTATCTCCGTTTCAATTTTTTCATGAAAAAGGTAATTAAAGTATTTTCTAGAAATAATTTATGACCCTTTGATTAATCTCTTCTTGAAATAGGCTTATTAGTGCATTTAATTTGTTTTTTGTGGTTTTGTAGGGTTTATATCCATCTGGTAAGACGCTTTGGGCACAATAGATGGTCCCAGATCGCTAAATTACTCCGTGGCAGAGTTGGGAAACAGTGTAGAGAAAGATGGTGCTAGTAGTAATATTTAATTTGTTGGTGATAAGATTATTTAGTTAGAGATAAATCAATTCATAGAGATTAGTCCAAGTCAATTATGAAGTTTAGAGTCAGTTAGTGCTGATAAGATTAAAAAGATATATCAGATTGTTAGTTTTGAATATTTAATTATTTAATTTTCTCTATAAATACAATGTATTTTGATCACATTTTGAGTCAGAGTGAAATAATAAAAATTCTTTTATGTCACTCCATTACGTTTTTTTCAACAAGTGGTATCAAAGCGGTACGATCTGCCTTCACCTATTTCTATCATTATTGTGCAGCTAAGTTCCTAAATTATGGAATTTTTTTATCAATGAATTCCCTTCCTTCAGTTTGTCGAGTTCCTAAAATAGAACCTTTAGTTTGTCATCAATAAATTAATTTTTGTCCTAGCCATTGAAAGTTCTCTAACACTTCCCGTAGCAAGAAAAAAAATTATTATTGTTGTGAAACGAGATCGAGGAGGAGACGCAAAGAGCTATGAACCCCCGACCGTTGTTATCATCATTGAGTAGTAAATGAGATCGAGGAGACACAAAGAACTATGAACCTCAGTTATTTCTATTGTTGTTACCTTTTTGAATGACACACGAGGAGGCCCAAAAAAAATTTTATTCGAGGACTTCTTGGCCTATGAACCCGGCCATTACCATTAAAAAAAGTTGATAAACCGACGTAAATGATCGGTGTAGTGTTTTGGTACAGTATTTTTTTCCAAGCTTGTTGTGAAAAAAAAATGTACTTCCAACTTGAGTGGGAGAGTTAGAAAAAATATTTAATTGATTAGTGATAAGATTATTTATTTAGTGATAAATCCATTCTTAGAAATTAGTCAAAGTCAATTATGAATTTAGAGTCCGTTACTACTAATAAGATTTAAAAGGTCTATCAGTTTGTTAGTTTTTAATATTTAATTATAAATTCAATGTATCTAGATCTCATTATGAGTTTTAGAGTGAAATAATAAAAATTCTTCTGTGTCACTCCACCATGTTTTTCGTACACATCGCACAACCATCTCTGATTAAACATTAGGGTTCGATCTTCTCCTTCTTCCATCCTTTTTAATTCTCATTTCTTATTTCTCACATATACATAACGCATATCAAGTTATCATATCATCTTTTAGAAAATAATAAATATTTTTATTTATTAGTTAAACATTTTTACTTGTTTTTTGCACATCGTCATATAAAATATACATATAAATTATGTTTCTTAAAAAATTAAATGAAATTAAGTATGATGAGGGTATGAATTTCAATTATAATATGAAATTTAAACCTAACGATTCTTTTTATTTTTGACAATGTGTCTAATTTGCTTAATTTTTGACAAGTATTCGTTCTCTGTTTCCCCAAAAAACTGGACTTGTTCGGTTTCTTATTTAATGACACATAAAGCAAGTTTAATGCTTTTTGACTGTTATTTCATGTTTAAAATATTATTTCCCTAATTTCCACAAAACGGAAGCAGATCCTTTCCCTAATTTCCGCAATATGACATATTGCTTTCGGAATCTTTTGTTTTCATTCATAATGAAGTCTCCAACAATATATAAATATTTAAAAAATTAATTCAATTATACACATTTTCAAATTTATAATGCCTGATTATTTTTTAAATAAAACTTAGTTTTTATAAAGAAAGAAGTATTCGAGAAAAACAAAAGTAGTTATAAATTTGTGAATTTGAAAGAAAATGCTTGTTGAACTGTGTTAATGGAGGAAATTAGGACCAAGAAGAAGAAGATGATAAACAAGGAAGAAGAAGGCATTCATGAAGACAGAGCAGAAGAAGGAAAACCTAAGAAGCAATTGTTAATCAACAATCAAGAGAAGAAAGGACCGATCTGCAAATAATGTGAAGTTGTGGAGTCTTTTTAGTTTTGCTAAGTAGTCCCCAAGATATTTTCCCTTTAGGACAGTTAAAATCAGTTTTTCTGTTACTTTTTGTTTTTTCTTCAGCTGATAAGCACTATAAGTAGATATTCTCTTTTCTGTTTTTCTATTGTTGTTATCACAATAATTCAAATAAAATCTTTTCTTCCATTCTATTCTTCGTTTTCTCTCCAATCTACTTTCGTTTATGGTTCTTTGAGGAACTTCAATGGCTTCTGCATTGCTAAATTTTTAACATGGTATCTGGAGCCATGGCTTGATCAAAGATCCTGGGTTGTATCTGCTTGTTCTCTTTTTTTTCTCTTTCATCTTCATCTTTTCCTTTTCTTTGTTCTTTTCCTTTCGACTGTTTTTTCTTGGCGCTCGTGTTTTGATTGTTGTCTTCTGAGATATGGAAAAGACCACAATTGATGCTTCAAGTGCCTTGTTCATTCATCCTAGTGAGAACCCTGGAACTCCTCTGATTCTGGTCATGCTGAATGGACCAAACTATCATTCTTGGTCCAGAGCTATGTGCGTTGCTCTCAAGATCAAGAACAAACTTCAGTTCATCAATGACAGCCTGCCTAAGCCAAAGGAAGATGATGCCACCTATGAGGCTTGGGATAGATGCAATTTTTTTGTCATTCCTTGGAAAAATCAAACTCTGAGTCCTTCCATATCCGAGAGTGTGATTTGGTTGAAGACATCAAAGGAAATTTGGGAAAATATGAGAAAGAAATTTCATCAGGTAGATGTTTTTAGAATTGCTGCAATCCAAGGAGAGTTGTACAATCTTTATCAAGGAGAAGAAAAGGTTGTTGAGTATTTTACTCGTATGGAGAGACTTCGGTTAGAATTAGACAGTTTTCGACCTCTTCCTTAATGTCTATGTGTTGTAACATGTTCGTGTACTCGGATTCCTACCATTATAGCTCAAAGGAAAAATGACTATGTCATCATGTTCTTGAGAGGGCTCAATGAATCTTTTGACAATGTCAGGTCTCAGATCATGATGATGACTCCTTTACCTGCTTTGGAGAAGGTCTTTAATCTGCTCTGCCAACAAGAAAGGCAGATGAATCAAGACATTGAAGAGTCCAAGATCCTTTTTAGCACTAGTTCACAAGAAAAGAAGAAGTTCAAGGGAAAAGGTAAGGGTCAATAGTCAGGGTAGTACAAGAACTCAAAATGGGGAGGCAAGGTATGCATCTTCTGCAAAAAGACGGGACACACAATAGAAACATGTTATAGAATACATGGATTTCCTCCTCATCTCAAGAAACAAAGTACAACAAACAACTGCATTGCTGAAGAAGATAGTTCAGGAAACAGTGAGGATGATGCAGGCTCTCACGAAGAAGGAAGTGCTGTTGCAGCAAAAGAAACTGTGTTTGAATTTACACCAGAACAAAAGAAAGCAATCATGACAATATTACAGCAATATTTTGGAAATTCAAATCACAGCATCAATCACATAAAAGCTAAGGCTAATCAAACCAAACAAGTTCCTGTCAAGGCTAATCAGCAAAGCAAGGAGGATCAAGGTAATCAATGTATCTTGATTAGGGCTTCTAGATGGATAATAGACACAGGGGAAACAAACCATGTATGTCACTCAACCAAATAGTTTCAATTCATCAAGAAGATTCAACCTATTTCAGTTAAATTACCCAATGAAGATTATGTAAAAGCTTCCAAGGCAGGGACGGTCATCTTCTCCAAAGATTTTTATCTTAATGATGTCTTATTTATACCATCTTTTGAGTTTAATCTTATTGCAGTTTCGAAGCTAACAACATATTTGTTATGTAACTTGCTTATTACTAAAGATATTTGTGTTGTGCAGGACCAACTTACCTTGAGGAAGATTGGTGCTGCTAGCATGAAAAGTGGATTATATGCTCTAGATAGATCAACCAACCCCACCTCTTCATCTGTTACCAACTTTGTTAGTGTGAATAAGGATAATCTTTGGCATGTTAGGCTAGGTCATCTTCCATTAGACAAGATGAAAAAACTGAAAGGATACTATAGTTACATTGATGTTAATAAACAATCTGAACCTTGTGATGTATGTCATACTTCTAGACAAAAGAGAATTCCATATAAGACAAGTAATAACATTGTTAATAATGTTTTTGATCTGTTGCATTTTGAAATTTGGGGGCCTTTATCTATTCCATCCATTATAGGACATAATTATTTTCTTACTGTTCTTGATGATCATAGTTGACATACATGGGTTATATTCATGAAATCTAAGCCTGAGACTCCTAACCATGTAAGGTCTTTCATTAGTCTAATTGAAACACATTTTAATAAGACTATTAAATGTGTAATAAGTGATAATGGACCCGAGTTTCAATTGAATAATTTCTATGCTTTAAAGGAAATAATTCATCAAACTTCATGTGTAGAATGTCCTGAAGAAAATAGAAGAGTAGAGAGAAAACATCAACATATGTTGTCTGTAACTAGAGCTCTCATGCATCAATCTAATGTTCCTAAGGTTTTCTGGAATTATGCTGTGTCACATGCCATTCAAATCATTAACAGGTTACCTACAAAAGCTTCTCCAAATAAGTCACCTTATCACATGTTACACAAAATGGCTATTGATTTTCTTGATCTAAAATGTTTTGGTTGTGTATGTTATGTTTCTACTTTGTCTAGGAACAGAAAGAAATTAGACAGTAGAGCAAAGAAGTGCATGTTCTTAGGTTTTAAACAAGTTGTTAAGGGTGTCATATTGTTTGATCTAAGTAGTAGAGAAATATTTCTTAGCAGAAATGTTAAATTCTATGAATGTGTTTTTCCTTTTGTTAATAAACAGGAAGAAGACACCTTTATATCTAATGCACCAAAAGATGAATTATACAAAGATATGAGGAGTATGACATTGAGGAAGGACAGCCAGAAAACAATGGAACTCCAGATGAACCTGTGGCAGAAGGCAGAAGAAGAACAACTAGAGACAAAAGGCCACCTAGTTATCTAGAAGAATATGAATGGAGCCTAACAAGTGATTCTGGAGAGGACAATGCAGATAATACAGAAGAAAGTTTTGTCAGCATCATTCAAAAGGAAACTCACAAGGAAATGAAACATCCTATGGATAACTATATAGGATATGACAATTTATCAAAACAATACAAGGATTGTGCCTTACCTAATCTGTGGACAGAGAACCTACAACCTATGAAGAAGCTATTCAATATCCTTGTTGGAGAGAAGCTATCAAGGTGGAGCTTGAAGCACATAATAGAAACAAAACTCTGGAACTGACCAAGTTACCTAGAGACAAAAGAGCAATAACATGAAAATGAGTTTTCAAGATAAAAAGAAAGGCAGATGGGAGCCTGGAAAGAGATAAAGCCCGGTTGGTGGCAAGAGGAATCACTCAGACTCAAGGACTTGATTATTCAAAAACCTTCATTGTAGTAGTTAGAATGTCCATTGTGAGAATTCTCCTTACTCTTGTGGCAACAAATGATTGGATTCTTCAATAATTGGATGTGAACACTGCTTTTCTCCACGGAGAGTTAAATGAATAAGTCTACATTAAAATACCTCAGGGGCTAGATGTGAATCATGCTTCATCGGTGTGCAGGCTCAGAAAGTCCTTGTATGGACTCAAAAAAGCAAGCAAGGAGTGGAATCATAGACTTAGTTCCTTTCTTGCTCGACTTGGATACTCAATCCAAGTCTGACTATTCTTTATTTTCCAAACAAACACAAAACACACTAACTATAATTCTTGTCTATGTAGATGATTTGCTGGTAGCTGGAGATAATCCTAGAGAGATTGAATCTGTCAAGAAACAACTAGATTATGAATTCAGTATAAAAGACCTTGGAAATGCAAAATACTTCTTAGGAACGGAGCAGGCAAGAGAAAATACAGCAAAGGAATCAACTTGAACCAGAGAAAATATGCAGTGGATATTCTCAAAGATCCAGGACTCAAGGCTGCAAAACCATGCAACACACCAATAGATAACAAAGTCAAATACAACAAGGACCAAGGAAACCTCATGACTGATCCATAAGCCTATCGAAGACTCATAGGAAGATTGCTATATGTAACACATAGTAGACCAGATATTTGTTTTTCTGTCAATCATCTTAGCCAATTCATGCAAGCGCCAACTAACATACACTACAGAGGAGCGATTAAAATCCTCATATATGTGAAGAAATCACCACGAAAAGGATTATTTTTCTCAGCAGAGTCAGGCTTATGCCTAAGAGGATTCACTGATGCAGATTGGGGTGGGTTTGTTGATTCTAGAATATCAACAACAAGTTACTGTTTCTTTGTGGGATCATCTCTGATTTCATGGAGAAGTAAGAAACAAGGCCCGAAATAACAATCTTCCTTTGAGGCAAAATATAGAGCGTTAGCACATGGAACTTGTGAAGTCAAATGGCTCTTGAAGCTCTTCAAGGATTTTCACTTAACACCAAACCTTCTAATACCCTTGTTCTGTGACAATGAGTCAGCAGTATACATTGGAAATAACCCTGTATTCCATGAGAGAACCAAACACATCGAATTAGATTGTCATATTGTGAGAGATGCCGTGGAGAAAGGAACCATCCAGCTCATTGCAATTCGAAACAATTCTTAAGCAGTAAACATCTTTACCAAAGGCCTTGCTCGAGGTCCTTTTGAAGAAGATGAAATCAAGCTTAGAATTAAGAACATATACATTCTAGCTAGTGGGGGTGTGTTTATGGATGAAATCAGGACCAAGGAGAAGAAAAAGATCACAAATAAGGAAGAAGAACACGTTCATGAAGACATAGCAGAAGAAGGAAAATCCAAGAAGCAATTGTTAATCAACCATCAATAGACGAAAGGACCGATCTTCAAATAATTAGAAGTTGTGGAGACTTTTTAGTTTTGGTAAGTTGTCCCCGAGATGTTTTCCCTTTAGGACTGTTAGAATCAGTTTTTCTGTTACTTTTTGTTTTTGCTTCAGTTGATAAGCACTATAAATAGATATTTTCTTCTCTATTTTTCTGCTGTTGTTATAACAATAATTCAAATAAAATCTTTTCTTTCATTCTATTCTTCGATTTTTCCCGTCTTTGCTTTCGTTCATGGTTCTTGGAGGAACTTCAATGGCTTTTGCATTGCTAAATTGTTAACAAACAATATGTACCTTTACTTGATGTAATATTTTTTTTATTTGACAATATAATATGAAGTAAAGAAGACAATGCTCGCACCTAAACTCTTTGAATTAGATTATTGTCTAGAAATGTTTTTTATTAAAACTCTTTGTATAATCTTATTAAGTTATACAGGAAGACACATAAGATATGTGTATTCCATTGTTTTCCAATTGTTTTCTTTCATAATAGAGAATGTATGATGAATGATGATGATAATAAATGATGAGAGAAAAGTTTAATTATTTGTTTTAAACAGGATCTATCAAAAATATCTTGCAATTTCTTAAAAGAAAACACTTTAGAACCAATCCAGAAGGGGTCATGGACCGAAGAGGAAGATAAAATTTTGATTCAAGCTCACAAGGTAGTTGGCAACAAGTGGGCAGAAATCGCAAGAAGTTTTCTCTGCCACACTGTAAACACCATCAAGAATCACTGGAACACCACCAATTAATCTATTGAGACTTCCTTATATTCTCAACACATTTCAATTAGAAATATGACAATAATACATAATAAAACTTATACTAATCTTTTTTGTTTCTTTCTTATAGTATTTTTATCACAATAATTCAAGTCAACCATTACCTTCCATAAGTTGCCAATTATATACTTCAAGACAGTTATCACAAACAATAGTGAATGAAAAAAAAAGCAAGGTGATGCTACAAAATAAATGATCCAGTTTTATTAAGCAAAATATTATTGATACATTAATATTGTGTAACACCACACTCTATGAACCTATAAATTAGGAATTGAATGGGATGCTAGTAGACCTTTGTAGTTCATACCATCTCTTGAAGTGTCTAATCCCCTCTTGGAACCTTCCATGATTTCAACTAATGACTTTAGACACATAGTCATAGATTCCAATTGGTAAAGGTCTACATCTAGTGAATTCACATAGGGTCACAATACAAGGTTGGGATTTACAACTAATCCAATGCATTACATATATTGGTTAATGAAATTTTTTACATGATAAATTTAAACTAAATATTTCAATCATTATATCTTTTTTAGGATGGACAAGGAACTTCTAAAACATGAAGAAACATCTTGACAATAATTCTAACAACTCATATGAGAAGGACTATAATTCTCAAGAGAGAACCAATCCAATGAACAATATTGCACAAACTCAAGAAGTGATGTATAACGATGAAGAGAATCTTCAATAAGAGTTAATTACTCAAATATAATAGCAATTGTTCAAAATTAGATGGAAGAGGAGCATGTTCAATAAAAGATAACTATGGAGATTGTTCAAAGACAACAAGAAGTGGTAAATAAGAAAGAAGAACATGTTTGTTGACATATATTAACATGTATTGTAATTGATTGGATTTTATATGATTGGCTAGGATTAGGATTTGATATGATTTGGTTGGATTTTTGGTGATTATTTTATTTATAATCATGACTATATATTCTTTATTACCATAGACTAGCTCATCTATAAAAAGGATTCTCATTGCAACTTTAGAATCATATAAAAACATACACAAGTATTTTTCATTTTCTCTTTTGTTCTCATATGGTATCTATAGCCTCATTTCTTTGATAAGCTTAAGTTTTTCTGTCTAGTTTAGGATACTAGTTCTGTCTAGTAGTCCTCACTTTAATGTCTGAGAAGAGGTCATTTCTTGCCTTTTCCTTTTTGTTCCAAGCTTGAAAGCAACGTCAGAGAACCCAAACTGCCACTCTCTGCATTCCGATTATTTACACCGCCGGCACCATTGTGTTCGTCGCCTATCATTTAATCACTAGTGAAAATTTCAGGGCCAATACTATCTCATGTGACCTCGTGCACTCTCGAAAGGTTCAATGTGCGAAAAGCACAAGCCTCAACAGCTGATCCAGTTCCACTCATTTTGCGACCCGCAACCGATACGTTGGCTCTCTTCTGTGACCCATGTTTGACCCTTGTACTGACTTGATGTTTTCGTGGCCTTGATTGTCCTATGTGGCATTGACAAACCAGTTTGACCATTGACTAGCGGTGACTTAGTCTACTGACATAGCAGAAAGCTCTCCCAAAGTTTTTCAGTGAGATATTTTCATTTTTGTGCCTAGTTTTAGCTAATTCAGTCTCTTTTTTGTTGTTTTTTTTATAAAAAAACAAAAATGGAAAAATCATATATTTCTCAACCAATATTTGTTATTTTGAATGGTTCCAACTACCACCAATTGGGTTGCGGATATGCGTGGCTACTTGAAATGTCGCAAGCTTTTGCGATATCTGATATGTGACATTTGGTGCCCTGAAAATAAAGCCATAGAAACTGATGAAAAATTTAGCGAAATATTAGAAGATTGGGATAGCAAAAATCATCAGATCATCACATGGTTCTACAATACTTCCATCCCAAACATTCTTCTATAGTTTGCATAATTTGACATTGCTAATGAGGTGTGGGGAAATCTTAAGAATCGTGATACCATTTTTGATTTTTCTCATTAGTATCAATTGTTGAAGGATCTCGGTAGTATGAGGGAAGAATGTGATCGAGCCATTTATGATGTATGGCACAAAGATGTATGACGATTACTACAACCACACTAGACTCAATTAGTTCCCAATGTTACTTAGTGATGGCTATGACCCTGTTTGAGCTTCTCTTCTACATCAAAGTTTGCTATTTACTCTAGAAGATGTCCTTCCTCGCCTTAAGTCTGAAGAAACAATGTTAGGCGTTCTCTATCCCAAAGATAATATGCTATTTGCAGTAAGTAACAAAGCACTACAACAAAAAAGGGATTTAGAGGCCGGCATTTAGTGGCGGTTTTAAATGAATCTTCACTGCTTACATAAATTTGGCGGTTTTAACCGCCGTTGAGTTCAAGTGATGGTTTGTAGTCATGCATTGTATTGTGGTGGTTTGTTTTTTTATTAATTTATATCTTTATTTTTAAAAACCCAAAACACTATATTTCTCTTCATCTCTTCACGACAACCCTTCCCACTCTTGAGTCTCTTCCCTCACTTCACGACACACAACCCTTCCCTATCTTCTCAGTCATCGTCATTCTTCGTCTCCCTCTACCTCTCCATATCACTGCCATTGTTCTCCATCGCACCACCATGGTTATCTTGTTCTTATTTTCTCTCATAGTGGTTGTTGCATTCTTTGGTCTTGCTTCCTCTCCGTTAAGGTCCCTCTCTGCTACTCTGGTATGGCCCCTCTCCTCTTTAATTTTGTTTTGCAGTAACCCTACCTCTCTCTCCATGTCAGGGTCTCTCTCCCCTCCGAGTGGTTTCAATTGTTAATTTTCTTTTATTGTTCTCCTAATTGCTATAGATTTGGTTGATGATGGGATAGGTTTCTAAAAGCTAAGGACTGGGGATTGGGATTGGGATTAGGGTTTCTAATTATCCTTTTTGGTTATCCTTTTCTAAAAGCTATGAATTTTGGTCGTTGCTATTGTTGTTACCTTTTTTAAGACACTCGAGGAGACGCTAAAAGAAGATCGAGGAGGCCCAAAAAAAAATTTTGGTCGAAGACTTCTCAGAACCATGAACCCGGCCTTTACCATTAGAATAAGTTGATAGACCGATGTAAATGATCGGTGTAGTGCTTTGGTAGCATGGATTTTTCCAAGCTGGATGTGAAAAAAAAATGTACTTCCAACTTGAGGGGGAGAGTTAGAAAAAAATTTTAATTGATTAGTGATAAGAATATTTAATTAGAGATAAATCCATTCTTAGAGATTAGTCAAAGTCAATTATGAAGTTTAGAGTCAGTTACTACTAATAAGATTTAAAAAGTCTATCAGTTTGTTATTTTTGAATATTTAATTATTTAATTTTCTCTATAAATACTGTGTATCTAGATCTCATTATGAGTCAGAGTGAAATAATAAAAATTCTTCTGTGTCACTCTACCATGTTTTTCGACAAAATCGCACAACCATCTACGACTAAACAATAGGGTTCGAACATCTCCTTCTTCAATCCTTTTTAATTCTCCTTTTTTATTTCTCACATATACATAATGCATATCAAGTTATCATATCATATTTTAGAAAATAATAAATCTAATTATTTATTAGTTTAACATTTTTACATGTTTTTTTCACACCGTGATGTTTACATATAAATTATGTTTCTTAAATAATTAAATCAAATTAAGTATGATGAGGTATGACTTTCAATTATAATATGAAATTTATACCTAACCCTTTTTTTTTGGACAATTTGTTTAATTTGCATAATTTTTTACAGGTATCCGTTCTCGGTTTTCCCCAAAGAAGTTTCTAACTTAATGACACATAAAGCAAGTTTAACGCTTTTTGACTATTATTTTATTTTTAAAATATTATTTCCCTTATTTCCACAAAACGGAAGCGGATCCTTTCTCTCATTTCCGTCATATGACATATTGCTTTTAGAATCATTTGTTTTCATTCATTATGAAGTCTCCAACAATATACAAAAATTTTTGGTTTATTAAATTTTATTATGATTTAAAAAATTGATTCAATCATACACATTTTCAAATTTATAATGCCTAATTATTTTTTAAATAAAACTCAGTTTTTTTTAAGAAAGAAATATTAGAGAAAAAAAAGTAGTTATAAATTTGTGTTAAAGAAAATGTTTGTTGAACTGTATGTATCTTTACTTGATGTAATTTTTTTTTTCGTTTGAAAATGTTATATGAAGTAAAGATGACAATGCTCGCACCCAAACTCTTTGAATTAGATTATTGTCTAGAAATTTTTTTTATTAAATCTCTTTGTATAATCTTATTAAGTTACACAGAGACACACATAAGATATGTGTATTCCATTGTTTTCCAATTTTTTTCATTCATAATGGATAATGGATAATGAATGATGATGAGAAAAAAACTTAATTTAATGTTTTAAACAGGATCTACCAAAAATATCTTGCAATTTCATAAAAGAAAACACTAAGGAACTAATGCAGAAGGGGTCATGGACTGAAGAGGAAGATAAAAGTTTGATTCAAGCTCACAAGGAAGTTAGCAACAAGTGGACAGAAATCGCAAGAAGGTTGCTCTGGCACACGGTATACACAATCAAGAATCCCTGGAACGCCACCAATTAATCTAATGAGACTTCCTTATATTCTCAGCACATTTCAATTAGAAATATGACAATAATATATAATAGCACTTATACTAATCTTTTTTGTTTCATCCTTATAGTATTTTTATCACAATAATTCAAGTCAACCATTATGCTCCATAAGTTGCCAATTATATACTTCAATACAGCTATTCCAAACAATAGAAAATAAAAAAAAACAAGGTGAGGCTACAAAATAATTGATCCTATTTTAGTAAGCAAAATATTATTGATACATTAATATAGTGTAACACCGCACTCTTTAACTATGATCCAATAAATTAGGAATTCAATGGGATGCTACTAGACCTTTATAGTTTATACCATCTCTTGAAGTGGCTAATCCCCTCTTGGAACCTTCAACTAATGACTTTAGAGACATAGTCATAGATTCCAGTTGGTAAAGGTCTACGCCTAGTGAATTCACATAGGTCACAATTCAAGGTTGAGATTTACAACTAATCCAATGCATTACATATATTGGTTAATGAAATTTTTTACATGACATATTTAAACTAAATATTTCAATCATTATATCGTTTTTAGGGTGGACAAGGAACTTCTAAAACATGAAGAAACATCTTGACAATAATTCTAACAACTCATATGAGAAGGGCTATAATTCTCAAGAGAGAACCAATCCAATGAATCGCATTGCAAAAAACCAAGAAGTGATGTATAACGATGAAGGGAATCTTCAACAAGAGCTAATTACTCCACTATAATAGCAATTGTTCAAAATCAACCGGAAAACGAGCATATTCAACAAAAGATAACTATGTAATTGATAGGATTTGATATGATTGACTAGGATTACCATAGCAATTGTGGTGATTATTTTATTTGTTATCATGATTGTATATTCCTTATTACCATAGGCTGGCTCATCTATAAATAGGATGCTCACTGCAAGTTTAGAAACATATAAAAATATACACAAGTATTTTTCATTTTCTCTTTTGTTCTAATATGGTATCTATACCCTCATTTCTTTGATAAGCTTAAGTTTTTCTTTCTAGTTTAGGATACTAGTTCCATCTAGTAGTCCTTGCTTTAATTGTTGAGAAGAGGTCATTTCTGGCCTTTTCCTTTTGTTCTAAGCTTGAAAGCAACTTCAGTGAACCCAAACCGCCACTCTCCATATTCTAATTATTTACACCGGCACCATCACCATCGTGTTCGTCGGCCGTCATTTACTCACTAGCGAAATTGTCATGGGCCAATACTATCTCATGTGACCTCGCGCACTCTCGGAAGGTTCAACGTGCGTAAAGCACATGCCTCAAGAAGTTCCACTCATTTTTGCGACCCAAAACCGATACGTTGGCCCTCTCCGTGACCGTTGACTAGCACTGACTTAGTTTACTGACATAGCAAAAAGCTCTCCCTAAATTTTTCGGTGACATATTTTCATTTTTGTGCCTAGGTTTTGCTAATTCAGTTTATTTTATGTTGTTCATTTTTAAAAATAAACAGAATTGGAAAAATTAGATATTTCTCGACCTATATTTGTTATTTTGAATGGTTCCAATTATCGCCATTGGGTTGCGGCTATGCATGGCTACTTGAAATGTTTCAAGCTTTGGCAATATAATATGTGACATTCGTTACCCTGAAAATATAGCCGTAGAAAATGGTGAACAATTTAGCGAAAGATTAGAAGATTGGGATAGCAAAAAATCATCAGATCATCACATGGTTGTACAATACCTTCACCCTAAACATTCTACTATAGTTTGGATGATATGACATGGCTAATGAGGTATGGGGACATCTTAAGAATCGGGATACCATTTTTGATTTATCTCATTAGTATCAATATAAATATTGAAGGATCTTAGTAGTATGAGGCAAGATTATGATCGAGCAATTTATGACTTTTTAGCTATAAAAGAAGTGATTTGGAACAAACTCACTCTTTGTCAGCCAATTCTAAAGCACCCTAGTGACACAAAGATGTATGACGATGACTGCAACCACACTAGACTAATTTAGTGATGACTATGAACCTATTTGAGCTTCTCTTCTACATCAAAGTTTGCTATTTACTCTAGAAGATGCCCTTCCTCGCCTTAAGTCTAAAGAAACAATGTTAGGCCTTCTCCATCCCAAAGTTAATATGGCATTTGCAGTAAGTAACAAAGCAGTATAACAAAAAAGGGATTTAGATGCAGGCATTTAGTGGCGGTTTTAAATGAACCTTCACTGCTTACATAAATGTGGCGGTTTAAACCGCTGTTGAGTTCAAGTGATGGCTAACAATTATGCGTTGTTTTGTGGCGGTATGTTTTTTATTTATTTATATCTTTATTTCTTTAAACCTAAAACACTATATTTCTCTTCATCTCTTCATGGCAACCCTTCCCATTCTTGAGTCACTTCCCTCATTTGACGACACACAACCCTTCCTTCTCTTCTCAGTCATTGTCATTCTTCGTGTCCCTCTCCCTCTCCATTTCACTACCATCGTTCTCCATCGCGCCACCATGGCTCTCTTCTTCCTATTTTCTCTCATAGTGGTGGTTGGATTCTCTGGTCTTGCTTCCTCTCCGTCAAGGTCCCTCTCAACTACTCTGGTATGGCCCTTCTCCTCTTTAATTTTTTTTTGCAATAACCCTACCTCTCTCCATGTCAGGGTCTCCCTCCCCTCCTAGTTGTTTCAACTGTTAATTTTCTTTTATTGTTCTCCTAATTGCTTTAGACTTGGTTGATGATGAGATAGGTTTCTACAAGCTAGGCACTGGGGATTGGGATTTGGATTGGAATTAGGGTTTCTAATTATGCTTTTTGGTCATACTCTCTTTGTATTTTTCTTCTCTTAGTTTCAAGAAGGTTAAGCTATATATGATGAACGACAACATTTCTCGATTCCGATAAGGATCAAAATAAAATATGTTTGTGCATTTCTAAGCCTACGTTTTCCCTTCCATATTGCTTAATTGCTCATTGGCTCTTGATGTATTGTATCAAGTTATACGTTGGAGGAATTTACTCCTTGATCTTCCAAGTTTACGCATTATACCAAGAATTATTCCTTCTAATGTTGCAACTTGCATTAAAATATGGTTAAGCTCCCCCAATTATAAGAATTATAGGAATTATTATATTTTAGCATTAGAGGTACTACACCATGTATACTCTCCACTTTTCCTTCCAAGAAATTCAACCTTCATATGTTATAACTTTGTTATATCCCCCTTGCCTGGAGGATTGCCTTATTTTATTTGATCTTTCATCATCTTCATGCTATTGGTGTCATTCTGGATTATCTTGATGATGTAAATGTAATGGCAAGGATGGTTAAATACTTAATTAGAATTAGTTTTTTTTTTGTTATTTCCATGTCAACATTATTAGTTTCATTCATTCTGGTAGCAGTTATATTCTGAAGCTATAAATAATGGCTTCTCCTTTGTAATATTCATAAGTTGTGTATCAATAAAATTCGATTTCTATTTTGTTCCTTTCTCTCTCATTTTTCTCTGAGATACCATGTTCACTAATAGGATGGGAGTAAGTGAGTAACTACCTAATCTAAAATCAACTAATCCTAGCATGGCAATACATCTGGGGTTTGATTGCAATTTATAGGTGGAAATTGTTGCACTATTTGGTTTAATATTTCTTCTATTTGTATTGAGCTTGGAGTTCTCAACAACAAAGGTTGGCTTACTTTTATCTTTTCCCCTCCTGTTCGTGTTGCAAACAGTTGGTTACCCTTACTTATACCTTGATGATTGCAGCTTCGACTTGTTAGAGTTGTTGCTATTCTTTGAGGCCTACTTCTCACTACTATTGAAATTTTTGCTTATTGTTCGTATACAATTTCATTGCTTAATGTGAAATGGAAATTACAAACGAGCAACTTTTGGATGTAGTTTTCCTCTAGTGAAATTCATATCATATATGCGATTTATTTTGATTTGGTTGCTGCCTTAGCTATTTATTACATTATGTAGCTCTCTCTTGTCATTCTTTAATACTATGAAATGCAAATCAAATGGTAATTTTAAATTTTATTATACATGTTGATTGAATTAAGGGTTTATGCCTCAGTAAGTAGATTTTGGGAAAACTAAATTCCACTTGATGTCTCTAACAATGAACAATTTGGTAGGTTCACATTGCTATAATGTACATTTGTGGGAATGATTCTAGGGGTATAATGAAGGAACTCCTATCAATTTCTACATTCTAATTCTTCTCATCTTTAATTTTGGATTTCTTATCTTATTTGTGAATATATTATCCATATTTTATAAGATCCTTAATGTTTGGTGCTATTGAGTGAAATTGTTGTATTTGATTTCCATTGTAGGTGATATAGATGTTTTAATATCTTGCGTAGTAGTACACTTAGAAGACCTTGACACATAACATTCTGAATGCTTCAGATCTGATTGGATTCTATTTTGCAATTATGGTAAAGCTTCACAAGGGGTTTTCGTTGGCTTAGATTGGCAGCAAATTGTGGAGCAAGGATGCTAGAGATAGGAAAGCTAAGGAATGCAAATGAGGGTGCTCTTAAACAAGGCCTCGGACAAAGAATTAGAAAATCTCCATGAAGGCACAAGTAGAGGAATCTTATGACAATACACACTATTTTTCATATATTTAAATGAAAAGTAGTGCTTTGTAATTCTGTTTATGCTCCATGAATGATATGTTAATTTTAAGTTTAAGTGTTCTAATACTTGTAAAAATACTTTAATGAAAGTAAAATTAAAGGATTTTAATTTTAATGAAAAATATTTGAAAGCGAATGTATGGTTAAGTAATACAAAATAATTCTGGAAAAGAAAATAACCAATAATAAAAAACTCAAATTAGAATATAGCGGCGGTTCTAAATCGCCGTAAAACACTTGAAAACCACCACAAGCATATCTTAAGATGCAGGATTAACTAGACCGTTTAGTAGCGATTTACAATTGTAAGGCAACGCTCAAACCCCCTCAAATAGTTTAAGCGGCGGTTATACCCGCAGTTGTTTGGAACCGCCACAAAATAAACGCGTGACGGTGGAATTGGCAATGATTTTGGAACCGTCAGAAAAAGATTTTAGCGGCAGTTTTAACTACCACAAAATGTGAAATACCCCCTCCCCCCCCGCTAAATGCCACTTTTATTGAAGTTAAGGTGACAATTTTTGCGACCACTATTGCAAAACTGGACATATTCTTCGTCAAGACTGAGCTACTAAAACTGCTTTCGCCACTCTAGTTGCAAATGAAGCTTCTCTTGTCACTCGAACTGTCAATGAAGGTTCCTCCTTTGCTTCCCAAATTATACTAACCACTAGTAATCTCAATTCTCTTATCAAGCAAATTTATTGCCAATCTAGTAGTCCTCCTAATGCTTTAGCTACAATACCAGGTAATTTCGGATGCTACTTTGATTTCGCTTGTTGTAAAAATATGACATCACTAACCTCTACTTTATCCTGTCGCTCATATAAAAATACTATTCCTTATATACATACTGATGGTTCTTTGGAGAAAGACAATCAGACGGATTTAATTTCTTTACCCTTCCTCAGTTTGTCTAACACTTATCTTGTCCCCAAGTTGAACTTCAATCTTATTTTTGTAGATCAACTTTGCGATTTAGGTTGCACTCTAACTTTTACTTCCTTTGGATGTTTCGTGTAGGACCCACAGACAGGGCAGATCATTAGGACTGGTCGTAAAAATTGTAGACTTTTTAAGTTAATTAATCTTCATATACCTCAACCAACTTTGACGAACCTTTGTGCTGCTTTCACCTATTCCCTTTAGTTGTGGCACCAACACCTTGGTCATAGCTCTATGCGCAATCTAAAACAATAACATTAAAAATTTTAATTTCCTAAATATGGATTAAAATCTCACTTTAGCCCCCAAAGGTTTCTTTTCTTAATTATTTGATACCTAGGATATTTAGAATCTCATTTGTTTTTAGGGACAAATTTTTAGCAAAAGCCTATTACCACAAGAGCCTTTTTGCAACTCATAACGAGTTGTACCTAAAGTCTACCCTACAGCCATGTCATAACCACATACAAGTACCTCCCCTTCCTTTTTTTTTTCTCACATGAAGGCCATCTCCTCTTTTGGTGAATATACTTAGCAACACATTCACTTCTTCCTATTCTCACTTTTGGCCTTCATCATCTTTCTCCCTTTCTCACCTCACGACATCATCATCATTCATCTTCTCCATTTCTTCCTTTAAAACTGTGGCCACCTTCTCCCACACATTTTATGGTTTATGCTTCCTAACAACACTAACTAAATTCATATGTCTTCCATTTCTTATTCATACATCTCAAATCGGCTTTTGAGTCGTTAATGAAAGTTGTGGCAAATGATGTTAGCTTTAACATGCCGTCGGTTTCATGTTAATTCAACAACAATAGAGCAAGTTAAGGTCAAAACATGAAGTAGGTTCATAGTTCCAGCTCTTGTCAAACAGTCATCTTCCTGCGCATATTCCACCTTTAAGGTGTTTGAATTAAATCATGATTTCTTTAGATGAATTATAAAGAAATTTCTTACGTTTCATTCAACAATAGGTTTCATCAATTTTTTGCATCTATAACGAGATATTGCGCAATTATTGAGCTGTGTCACGGTGAAGTTGTGCTGAAACTAGATGAAGTAAAAAAAGAAGCAAAGAATTGAAAAGAGATGAACGCTTTAGCTTGGAGGCTAAGTCCTAAATTTTAACCCTAAGTCCCAAACCCTGATAGATTCAGCCAATTGTGTTGATTTAGTCTTTGTGTATGTAAGTGACTGTGTGAATTGTGAAAATTTAGTATCATCTTGTAACTTTGGTGATTTTGATGTAAAGTGGTTGTTGATGATGAACTGTGGTTGATGAGTCTTAGTAGGGTCCACTTTGGGTGAATTTTATTAGCTTAGTATATTGATTATGGAGTTGTTTAGAATTGCTATTGAAATGATGACTTAAATATGATAGGACGATGACTTGAAGTGGTTGGTTGAATTGAGTGAATTATGTGTGTGCTAATATAAATTGGGATGTTAAAGTGATTGAATTAGGTGTTAAATTATGAATTGTGTTTATTCATATTGGACAGCCTTGAATTGATGAATTTGATAGATTGGAAATATATTTTATGATGGCAAGTATAAATGAAAATGACAATGATGATGAATTTGTGAAAATTGACTTTAAGGAGGCGTAGATAACATGATTATGATTCACTGCATTATGTGTTGGTAAAATGAATTAAGTGGGTGCTAATGTGCTAAGTGATTGGAAAGACAATTAAAAAAGAAATGAAAGAAGTAAATTGATAAGTTATGAGAAATTATGCCTTATGATGTGTCCTATACTATGATGATGTTCATTAAATTTAAGGATATGAATTTACAATGAAAAGAGAAGTAAAAGATTCCCCCTTAAACGTTGGTTGATTAACTGGGTTAATTATTCCACCGACAGTATACCAGGTAATTGGACAAGTGTAAAGAATGAAAGAATGTAGGGTTATCCCGAAAGGGCATATAAACTAAAGTAAGGGTTATCCCAAAATGGTTTGATAACCTGGGGTACATAAAGAACTATCCCAAATGGGGTTGGTAATCTTGGGCTATCTCGAAAGGGGTAGATAGCTCGACAGTTTGACCTATTCTAAGGCTGCTTCCCAGTGGTCCATGGATATGAGCTCAACTGTGCATTTAGTGCGAATGCACCATGGAGGAGATCTAGTGCACTGGACTCCCAGTATATGAAGTAAAGAAAATAAATATTTATTAAAGAAAAATAAAGTGTCACTAATGAGGCATGCTTCAGAGTATCCTAAGGTATAACCATATATAGAAACCCTTATTTGGGCGTTATAACTTATAACTTACGGGATGTTAGCTTGCGTAAAAAGAAGAAACCCTTCGTTGTGTTTGTCTTTTAATAGTAGTACTTTTCCACTTCACCTTTTGATCTTGTGCACTCTTATTTGGGGCCCTTTACCAACACCCACTTTATTTTTAACTTGTATTTTTTCTTTTATTATTTTTATTGTGCAATTTGGGCCTATATCTCTTCTTACAATTGCATAGACTTAAGTCTTCAATTTTCTTAACTATTTCAATGGATCCCGCTACTAATATTATGTCCAACTGTTAAAATAATCGGCTGATGATGTTACACTTTTATTTTTAAAAATAAATTATTTTTAGTCGATAATTATTACATTATACTAATTTTATTATTAAAAATTGCTAAACATCATAATAAATATATAAATTTATAATTAAACAAAACAGCTCTTAAAAAAACAAAAACATATTTTCAAAAAATTAAAGAGAAAAACCTTTTCCCCTACTCATTCCCCATTATAAATGTTCCTCCCCAACCTTATTAGAGATAGTTATGAGTAGGTATCTTATCATTACCCTTCATGTATATAAGCCCTAATTGTACTCCTTTTGTAAATACTTTACTCATTACATTAATACTAGATATCTTTCATTTTTTCCCTTAAATTACTTTGTCCTACCTCTACATCATAAACTCTGATTTAGTATAAGAGAGATATCACCCTCCTTAAGGGATTCACTTTTGCCGCTAAACCTGAGAGCATCATACACTCTCTCAACCTTTCCCTTTCTTTTCT
This sequence comes from Cyamopsis tetragonoloba, assembly GCA_037177725.1. Classification (NCBI taxonomy): domain Eukaryota; kingdom Viridiplantae; phylum Streptophyta; class Magnoliopsida; order Fabales; family Fabaceae; genus Cyamopsis; species Cyamopsis tetragonoloba. The sequence goes on along the minus strand of CM074119.1, from coordinate 45,544,685 downwards.
GTTTCCTTTTTCCCTTTCCTAAAACCCTTCTCTCTCTTCCAGCCAGGCGCACACCAAGTGTTTGTTGGTTATGCCTCTGTTGCTCTCCAAGTAACTCTTAAAAGCCAAAAATTAAATTCACATTGTCCCTTTATTTGGTTCTTTGACAAGTCTAGACTAGTGGATCTTTTATTGTTTTTCGGTTTTCTAAAGATTTTTTTATGCTCACAGGGTGATTGGAAAAATGCCTCAAACACTATTTTTATCTTTTTTCTCAATATTTTAGTTGGCATTTCATATTTTGCTCAGTAGATGTTTGTTTCAATCCTCTTTTAAGAGGAAGATGGTTTGCAGCCTTCGATAGCTATGTTTCATTGCACGCATTCTTGTAGTTTGCTGCATTCTCTCATACTAAAGTATCTCTTTTGTTTCATTACTGGTTCAATGGTTCTATTGTTGCTTCTTTGCCATTTCATTTCGTGATCTATACCCATCTCTTTTGGGATTCACACATGTTCTTCTCGAGTCTCCATTCCTATTGCTTATATCCTCTTTGAAGATTCTCCCAATCCTACTACTAGATGGTTACAAGTTGAAGATAATTTGGGCTTTTGTTTAGGTGTTTATCATGAATTTTGTATTATTTTTTTCCATTCTACTTGGCTTTTTTCATTGTATTTTCTCTATTTTGATTAGCTTTGTATTGCTTATCCCATGTTTTAAGTTTTAGTAACTGTAGCACCTTAATAAATTGACATTGACCTATCACATGAAGCATACATGCCATTCACATAACTAAGCGGCCTTATTAGTAAATTCATGAAACTCTCCTGTTCTGATCAGCCATACATAAGTACAAAACTATACTAGTGAGATATTCCGCCTCGGGATTACCTGCAATACTGTAACCGTGAGATATATAGATGCGCATATACGTCAATAACCCCCGGTTAAGAAAATATTTTCACAGTGTTGCAGGAAGCAAGTTGCAAAACATCCCCCCTTAAGGCTAACGCAAGCATAATCAATAGACACATCAATTTCATCAACAATCAGCTAATCACAATTGCAAAACTTAAACAAACATATGCATTATCATATCCCATTTGATCCATTTTGTGCCGGCAGTATGCACCCTCTTTGCAGATCTCCAATGTCCAAGGAAGCGTCCCTCCTGGAACCCACAACTGGCCCGGTCTAACTCCCGAAGGTGTATTATGTAGTCTTTTATATCATGAATAGGAATGCACAATTCAATGCAATATCAACCCAAATCATTTACTAGGACAATTCAATCAAATTCTTCTGTGGACTTTGGCAAGGGCATTCACCATGCATATCATAACACATTTCATGAACATTTATGTTGCCCGAGTGCATGTTTTTACGTTGCATTTTGAAAGCTGAAATAGGTCAAAAAACAGTAGGGCGCTAGCGCTTGAGTGCCCATTCTGGCGCTTGAGCGCCAGTTACATATAAAAAATTCGTGGTTTTTCGTCAAAAAGGCATCCTTTTACACACCAACTTCATCATTTGACCAAAATTAACTTCCAAAACAAATAAACCAACAAGAGTCCTGATTTTTGTACTCAAGGTTTTCTGTACTCAATGTACTCATTGGTTACTTACGTTGAAAAAAGTGGTTACATTAGTTATTTTTCTGGTTACAGTATTTTTTCGGATTTGGTGGTAATATGTGGTTACAACGTAAAAATAAAAATTCAACAAAACTTTGAGTGTATAAATTTTGCCTATAAAAGGCTAACATGCGATGCATAATTTGCATCAAGTCCCATTCTCTCCCTTAGTTTCTTATTTTGTGTGTATAAATTATCACATGAACAAAAATTATTTGAGTGTTATAATTAATATCAAGTAAGGAGCTTTCTATAAACCGATTTTTCAAAATTATTTCTAGAAGAAATCAAACAATTACCCGAGTTAAGAGTTGGATGTTAGTATACATGAAATGGGGTTAGTAGCTATATTAGAGGTGTTATATTTAAGAGAAGTCTTAATCTCTCGTTATTATTATATTATATAAATATTATTTATATAATATTTATGTAATATTTGTACTATTATGATTACTCTTTTTATACATTTATGATTTTTTTTTTATACGTTTATGATTTATTTAAGGAATTATTTATGTGATGATCATTGTCATATTGAGTACTATTAATCCTTGTATGCTATCTCGTTGTGATTGGTGAATTTTATGGGTTATCTTTACTGGCATTAGATTCACCGTGATTGGTGGTAGAGTGTACCGCTGAGGTGTTGCATACAGTTAGCCGATATGAGCTGTGATATGACATTGTATTGTAACTAGGATGGTTGTTGCATGCAGATGGCCAAAGAAGATGTGATATGGCATTGTATGGTACCTTGGATTGCGGGCACGTATTCCTAATTATGTGTGTGTGATTGATTGAGACGAGTCATATATTTGATTTATTGAGAAAGGAAGATTAATAATTATTCATTTTAAATGAATGATTAATTAATTAATATTATCTTGGATGAGTAAGACTTCTAGTTGAACATGATTATTTTGCCTAAGAATCAACCAGTGATTAAATTAGCCTGGCTGAGTAGGACATTTTATTGAACTGTATTAGTTTTCCTAAGTCTCAGACGAGGATTAAATTAGCCCGGCTAAGTAGCACTTTTTGTTAATCTTGATTGTTTTGCCTAAGTCTTAGCCAAGGAATAAATCGGCCGAGATAACTAGGACATTTTGTTGATACTTTTGATCGAATTGCCTAAGTCTCAGCCAGGGATTAAATTAGCTGAGCTGAGTAGGACTTTTTGTTGAACTTGATTATTTTGCCTAAGTCTCAGCTACGGACTAAATTAACCGGACTGACTAGGACTTTTTATTGAGCCTGATTGTTTTGACTAAGTCTAAGCCAGGGATTAAATTAGGTGGGCTAAGTAGGACTTTTGATACTGTTAATAGAGTTGCCTAAGTCTTAGGCCAGGATTAGGTAAGCCGGGCTGAGTAGGATATTTGATACTGTTAATAGAATTGCCTAAGTCTTAGTCCAGGATTAAATAAGCCGAGTTGATTAGGACTTTTTTTTGAACTTGATTATTTTGCCTAAATCTCAGCCATGAATTAAATTAGTCGGGCTGAGTAGGACTTTTTGTTGAACTTTATTATTATGCCTATGTCTTAGCCGGGTATTAAATTAGCTGGGCTGAGTAGGACCTTTTTTCAAATTAACAACAGTTATTAAAATTTCTCCTTTTATTTATGAATAATATGTGCCTCGTTAAAACCTTTTGCATAACCCATTTAGAATAACTTGATTGGCATAGATTTCGTTTTTGTCAAGATTGTCGTGACTGGAACTGCATCTATCCATTTGGTGAAATAGTCCACCACAAATAGTAGGAACTTCTTTTGCCACGTGGCTAGGGGGAATGGCCCGAGGAGATCAATTCCCCACATGTAAAATGGCCAAGGCAACATGATCCCGACTAGGGCTTTTGCTAGTTCTTGGTGATGATTTGAAAAGTGATGACAGTTTTCAAACATCTTAACAAAATGGATGCAATCATCTCTTGAGGTTTGCCAGTAATATCTTGCTCTTAGTACCTTTGTGGCTAGGGATCGCCCACCAATGCAACTGCTGCATATTCCACTATGAATTTCCTGCATGACATAATAGGCCTAATCGCTAGTAATGCACCTGAATAAGGGTTGAGGAAAACCCCTCTTGCAGATCTCGTCACCAATGATTATATATTTTGCCACATGTCTTGCTAATTTCTTGGCTTCTTCTCCATCCTCTGGCATTCTTCCCTTCATGTACACTTAAATTGGTTTTGCTCAACTTCGTGCGATGACTTCTATAGAGTCGACATCGGTGATAAGTGCAAATTAATGTGTTTATATAATAAAGGATTTTCACTTATCTTCTCTAGAAATAACATGTTTTTATGTAAAAATTTCACCTCTAATCCTTACTTTGGGAGTTCAAGAGTAAAAAGGTAGTAATAATAAATTTTTTAACTATAGAAATGTATTTTGAGGTGTTTTTGGAAGCAAAATAAGAAAATCAAGATGCTGGAGAATATAAGAGGCCAGCGCTCGAGCGCCAGACCAAGGCTCAAGTGCTGGGAGCTGAGAAATCGAGGATCCCTTCTGCCAGTGTAAATGCTCTGGCGCTCGAGTGCTATACCAAGGCTCGTGTGCCAGTAACCGTTGAGCATTGGATCCTTTCTACCACAGTTATGAGCCTGGCACTCGAGTGTCACACCAGGGCTCGAGCGCCAAACATATTAACCAGGTATCAAAGCTCATTTACCAGCGCTCAAGCACCAGGAGAGCGCTCGAGCGCCAGAACCCTGCCCAAAACACCTATAAATATAGCTCTGTAGAAGTTAGGAGATATATTGAATTGTAAAGAAATAAATTACAAAGTATAGTGCTTTAGTCAGATTTCTAATACTCTTAGGTTTAGTTCTTGAAGTTCATGGCCTTGCTAGGCTAAGCTTTCCGCCGGGATTGAATGTAACTACTTTGTCTCTTGTTTCTTTCAATTACTAGTTATTATATTATATAGGAATTGGATTTCTTCTTCTGTTCTTCTTTTCTTGGTTTAAGCTTGATCACCTTTTCCATGTGTTAGTTTATCTGTGCGGTTGAGAAACTGGTTTATAAATGGATTTGGAGAAAAACTCTCATAAAATCTTCTAGTCTAGAGATGGATGGAAGTGCTTATGATTGCCAAAATACTCTGCTTAATGCAAGACTTAGTTCCTATAGTGCCAAGAGATTGAGTTCTAGAAACTAGTGTCTTAGAATCAAGTGACAAAGATGTTTGCGCTTGTGACATTGAGTATGCATCTTTTCTTATAATATTTAAATTCTATTAAAAGAAACAAGGTTAAGTAATGAAACTCAATCCCAGGTGAATCATTATCTTATTTGTTTATCATTTTACCAAGTGTTTATTTTATTTTCCATTCACAACTTATTATGTTTTTGAATATTCTATCAACTTAACTCTTAATCGGATAAATTCAATGCTCCATGAGGGCGATACACGTATAGTCACTACACTGAAACGAGTTAATCCTTTCCAGCTCCATTAAAAGGTTAACAAATTTCTGGCGCCGTTGCCGGGGAGCATGGTAGTTTATTTTTTTAAGTTTTGAGTTGATTTGTAAAAACTGTGAATAGTAATTCTATTTGTAAGTATTTGTATATTTGTACCTAACTCTCACTATTGTTATAGTATTGTTGTATGCTTACTCGCAGCAAAAGCCAAAGAGAAAAGTTAGTGTATATTGACGAAATCGAGGCATATGTTAGACGAAAGTCTGCAATTAAATACTGTGAACAAAAAGAGGGAGAGTGTTCCTCAAAGTTTCTGTTCATACTTCACATTCTCCTACTTGTAATATAGCTGAGGTAGTTCCTAATCTGGCAAGGGTTATAGTCCTTGGTGACTATGTGATTCCTCAAGGTCCAAGGAATCAGTCCGCTATTGTCTTTTTCCCCACTGCTCAACAAATGGAGATTAAGCCATATTGGTATAATCTCATTCTGACTAATCAGTTCACGGGGAAAGATCATGAGGATCCGCATAATTTCTTGGAGACCTTTTATGATCTTGTAGCAACTATTGGCTTGGATGAAGCAAGTGCTGAGGATGCCTATATGAAATTATTTCATTTAGCACTTATTGGAAATACTAAGGAATGGTTCAAGACTCTTCCGAGTCAAAGTTTGAACACATGGAGTGAGGTTGAAGAGGCCTTTTTAACAAGGTTCTTTCCTCCTTCTAAAATGATCCAAGTGCAATCTGAAATATCTGCTTTTAAGCAAGGGCAATATGAAGTATTTCATGAGGCTTGGGAAAGGTACCAAAGGTTTTTGCGAAAATGCCCGAATCATGGGTTGACCGATGTTGCGAAGCTGAATATATTTTGTGCAGGATTGAACCATCAATGTACAATCCATCTTACCGCAATTGCTGGACGGTCACTGAAAGCCATTGATGTACCTACTACAATGGAAATTATCACTTCTACGGCAGCAAGTGATAGAGCTGGGCATTAGCCCAGAAGCCATGCTTCAAAGCCCAAGGGTGTCCTGGAATTAAACTCTTCTGATGCTATTTTGGCAAAGAATAAGCTTATGACTCAGCAAAATGAGCTTTTGAGTTAAGCTATTACTCAATTTGTGCCAAATCCGCAACAAGTTCAAGTAGTGAACCAACAAGCTCAAATAAGAGCATGTGAATTGTGTGGTGAAGCTCATTCATACACTCAATGTCCTCATGCTTCCAGCCAAAAAGATGAGGAGTTGAATTTTATGAATAATCAGTCAAGAGGAAAATTTCTTTTCTTCACCCTTTAAATCTGATATTTCCAATGCGGGGAATGCAAGGGTGGAAGAATCCTCAAGGACAGAGTCAAATGAATTGGAAAAATTCAATGAATTCATCTAATAGGCCACCATTTGATCCATTAGTAGAGAGGACCATTAAATTGGAAGACACCTTGGATAAATTTATCCAAGCTTCATTGGTTAATCACCAAAGTAATGAAGCTTTCCAGAAAAACATCGAGGCGTCTATCCGGAATCTTGAGACGCAGGTTGGTCAAATCTCTAAACAAATGGCAGAGCTTACCACTACTCCTTTCTCCGCTAATACAACCACGAACCCTAAAGAACAATGCAAGTCCATTGTCACAAGGAGTGGTAAGGAGATTGGTAAAGGAATAAGGGATCATTTGAATGAACCTGAGGAGGTGGAAGAAAGTATTAAAAAGTTAGCCATGGAGGAGGTAGAGATGGAAAGTGAAAGTGAAAGAAGTGAGGAGAAAAATAATGTAAATATTGAAAAAGAAAAAAATAAAAAAAAAACAAAAAGAAGGGTGAGGACAAGGAAAAGATGGATGGAGTATCTCAGGGGAAGGAGGTTCCTTAGCTTATCCTGTTCATGCATCGAAGAAAAAAAAGGAGAGGTAATATGCTAGGTTTCTAGACATTTACAAACGGCTTCAAATAAATGTACCATTTATGGAAGCTATGGAGGAAAAGCCCACATATGCCAAGTTCATCAAGGACTTGTTGATGAAAAAGAGAAAGTTCAAAGATGAAACAGTGGAACTAGAAGCCGGGTGTAGTGCTATAATTCCAAAATCTTAGCCTCATAAGACCAAAGATCCGGGTAGTTTTACTATCCCTGTTACTATTGGTTCCCTTCCCGTAGGGAAGGCATTACTGGATCTTGGCGCAAGTATAAACCTCATGTCGTTATCCATGTTAAAACGGATTGGTGATCTGGAAGTGAAACCCACTAGAATGACCCTCCAACTGGCAGATAGGTCATTAAAATTTCCTTATGGAGTAGCGGAGGATGTTCTAGTGAAAGTTGATAAATTTGTCTTTCCAGTTGACTTTGTCATCATGGATATAGAGGAAGATTTGGAGGTGCCTTTAATTTTAGGGCGACCATTCATGAAAACGGCAAGAGTCATCATTGATGTGGATAATGGAAAACTCAAGGTACGAGTTGAGGATGATGAGGTGAAATTCGATGTGTTGGACGCTATGAAACACCCAACGGAACACAATCAGCCTTTAGGGTGGATGTCATGGAGGAGGCATTTCTATTAGGGAAGCAAGAAATGTACAGTGCTAGCCCTTTAGAAAAAGCCTTAGTGCAGTATCATGCAAAGTTATATGACTTGGAGGAAGTCGAGATTGAAAAATGTTTGAGGGACCTAGATACTCTGAAAGAGGACCCCATGAAAACATTTCTCCCAGAAGACTTACCCAAGGAGGAAAATTGAGAAAAAAATAAGTTGGAATTGAAAGTGTTGTCGTCTCATCTAAAATATGCATTTTTAGATGAAGGGGGAGGCAAGCCAGTTATTATTAACAGTTCATTATCTTCTGAACAAGAGGCACAACTCTTGGAGGTTTTAAGAGCCAATGAAGAGGCGATAGGATGGGCACTGACAGATCTTAAAGGAATAAGTCCTTCTTTCTGTATGCACAAGATACATATGAAAGAGGATTTTAAACTTGTGGCCCAGCCTCAAAGGCGATTAAACCCAACAATGAATGAAGTAGTGAAGAAAGAAGTCCTCAAGTTACTTGAAGCTGGTATGATTTATCCCATCTCCGATAGCGAATGGGTAAATTCAGTTCAAGTGGTCCCGAAGAAAGGGGGGATGACGGTCATTGCAAATGAAAAAAATGAATTAATCCCTACAAGGATAGTGACCGGGTGGCGAATGTGTATTGACTATAGAAAATTAAATCAAGCCACAAGGAAAGATCATTTTCCTTTGCCTTTTATGGACCAAATGCTTGAGAGATTGGCTGGCCAGGCATATTACTGTTTCTTGGATGGATACTCTTGGTATATCCAAATTTTGGTAAACACAGAAGATTAGGAAAAGATAGCTTTCACATGTCCATTTGGAGTTTTTGCTTATAAACGTATGTCGTTTGGATTGTGTAATGTGCCTGCAACCTTTCAAAGATGCATGCTCACCATTTTTTCGAATTTGGTTGAGAAATGTATCGAGGTTTTCATGGACGACTTTTCTGTCTTTGGGAAAAGTTTTGAAGAATGTTTGAACAATCTGAATATTGTGCTAGGAAGATGTGTTCAATCAAATTTAGTGCTTAACTGGGAAAAATGCCATTTCATGGTAGAGGAAGGGGTGGTGCTTGGTCATAAGATCTCGTCTTGAGGTTGACAAAGCAAATGTGGAAGTCATTGAAAAACTTCCACCACCCGTGAATGTCAAAGGAATACGAAGTTTTCTAAGATATGCCGGTTTTTATCGGAGATTTATAAAGGACTTCTCCAAGATTGCCAAGCCACTTATTAATGTTTTCGTTAAAGATGTGAAGTTCAATTTTGATGCTAAGTGCTTGGAAGCATTTGAGATACTTAAGGAAAAACTGATTATGGCCCCAATCATAGTTGCTCAAAATTGGTCTTTAGACTTTGAGCTTAACTGTGATGCGAGTGACTATGCTGTCGGTGCCGTATTAGGCCAAAGAAAAGACAGAATTTTTCATCCAATACATTATGCTAGTAAAGTACTTAATGATGCACAAGTGAACTATGCAACTACAGAAAAAGAATTACTAGCGATTGTATATGGGTTGGAAAAATTTAGGTCTTATCTTATAGGGTCCAGAGTTATTGTCTATACTGACCATGCAACCATAAAATACTTGGTGACTAAGATAGATTCGAAGCCCAGATTGCTTCATTGGATTCTATTGCTGCAAGAATTCAATCTAGTCATCAAGGATAAGAAGGGCTGCGAAAATTTTGTTGCTGATCATCTTTCCCGACTTCATAACATAGAGAGGACTAGCGAAGAAGAAGAAATTGTCGAGGAATTCCCGGATGAACAATTGCTGCTAATTAATGAAAGGCCATGGTTTGCGGATATGGAAAATTTTAAAGCAGCAAGAATCATTCCCGATGGGTTTTCTTGGCAACAAAAGAAGAAGTTTTTAAAAGATTCTTCTTACTTCGTTTGGGATGATCCATACTTATTTAAAATGGGGGGAGATGGTCTTCTGAGACGGTGTGTTTCTCGTGAGGAATCTAAAAGCATATTGTGGCATTGTCACAATTCACCCTATGGGGGAAATTTTAACGGTGAACGCACTGCAGCCAAAGTATTGCAGTCCGGTTTCTATTAGCCAACAATCTTCAAAAATGCTCACATGTATGTGAAGCAATGTGATAAGTGCCAAAGAACCAGAGGAGTAACAAGAAGGAATGAAATTCCTCTGACAGTTATGCAGGAGGTAGAGGTATTTGATTGTTGGGGAATTGATTTTGCTGGTCCATTTCCACCTCTTTCACCAATGAATATATATTGGTGGGAGTGGACTATGTTTCAAAATGGGTAGAAGCAATTCACTGTGCAAGAGCTGATGCAAAGACGGTAGTGACATTCTTGAAAAAGAATATATTCTCAGGGTTTGGTTCCCCAAGACTACTCATCAATGATGGGGGTTCGCACTTTTGCAACTCCCATTTAAAAAGGATCTTGGAACATTATGGGGTGAGACATAAAATTGGTAGTCCATACCATCCAAAAACTAATGGTCAAGTTGAAGTCTCGAATAGAGAAATTAAGCGAATTTTGGAAAAGAGCGTTAGTGTTTCAAGGAAAGATTGGGCCATCAAATTTGATGATGCTCTGTGGGCGTACCAGACAGCTTTTAAAGCTCCCATAGGATTGACTCCTTTTCAATTAGTATATGGGAAGTCCTGTCACTTACCGGTCGAATTGGAGCATAAGGCATATTGGGCTTTAATATATTTTAATTTTGACCAAACAACTGCTGGAGAAAAACGAAAAATACAACTTCGTGAATTGGATGAATTAAGATTTCGTGCTTATGAGTCTTCAAGATTATACAAGGAAAGAATGAAGTTGTATCATGATAAAAAGTTGGTTAAAAAGACTTTTAGTCCTGGGAAATATGTTTTGCTCTTCAATTCTCAAGTGAAATTATTCCTGGGAAAATTAAAGTCCAAGTGGTCCGGACCCTTTACGGTTAAGGAAGTAAGGCCTTATGGAGCTGTAGAGATTGAAGACCCAGTGAAAAATGAGAGCTGGGTAGTGAATGGTCAAAGATTGAAGCTATATCTTGGTGGTGACGTCGAGCGACTAACCACCATAATGGTTTTAAAAGAAGCATAACCATGCTACAGGCGTCGAGCTAATGACGTTAAACAAGCGCTGATTGGGAGGCAACCCAATTTTGTGTGTTTGTTTTTGTGTTTTTTGTAAATAGAATAAATAAATTTGATAAGTTTTGAAAGAATTATTGTGAGAAAGTTAAAAATTTGGGCACTTGAAGAAGGCTTCTTTACTGTCCAGTTTTTGGACCTAGCGATCAAGCGCCGGGGTTATTTAATTGGCGCTATTTTCAAAAATTTTCAGTCAGGTGTTGGCGCTCGAGCGCCAATGTCAGCGCTCAAGTGCCAGAGACAGCTAAAAAGCCTTTCTTCACTGCCATCTATTTTGGGCTGGCGCTCGAGTGCCAGCTGTGGTGCTCCAGCGCTAGAAAAGTGTAACGATTGATTTGGTATTTAGTGCACCAGTGCTCGAGCGCCAGGCACACATTGGCTTTAAAAACAACGTAGAACCAGTTTCTTTTCACAAAATCTCTCTTTCTCTCAGCAGTTGCGCATAAAATTACCATTTTCTCACACGAAATATCTTCAAAATCATCAAATATTTCAAGTTTCTTTTCAGATTTGTGTTAACCATCATCATCATGTTCAAGTAAATGTCATTCTCATTGTTCAGTTTTCATGATTTCTTCTTCCCATATGTGTTGTTTATTCTGAATTAAGAGGGAGTTGAAAGTGAACACTAGAATAGTTGAAATTTTGAATACATGTATCATTGGGTTTTCTTGCTCTGGACTGTTTTCATTACTATGATTAGAGATTTTTCATATTTCTGATTTAGAAATTCTGTTGAGCACCCTTTGTGAAGAAAATGTGCCTAGAGATATATGATTGTAAATCATAACATGCATTTTGCTATGAAAATAGTCCTATTAAAACCCAAAGTTATAATGTATTTCTCTACATGATGATGATGATTGGGTTATTTTGTTACTAATTTAGGAGTTATGTTAATAATTTGTACAGGAACCGAGGAAAGGCACCAGCCCATGAGCCCGAGCGTGCTTCTAAAAAGACGAAGGAAGGCCTCCAAAGGAGAAGAGGAGGCTCCTCATCCCAAGGTGGTGGTCCTGACCACCCCGAACGGTTCGTTGACCAGGAGAGGGCTGAACGGTCCTGGGTCATCGGTGAGTGGAACTTAATCGCGGAGCATAGAGTTGAATTGCGGGATGGAGAATGCCAAGAGTTCACCGGCATGCTCACTCTCCGCAACTGGTGGTCCATTGCCTCGCTCCCGGAAAAGTTCGACCCGGAGATTGTAAAGGAATTTTATGCCAATGCCTTTGGGGGTAAAGACACAAAGACCCGTGAGAAGGTTTCCGCTGTTCATGGTATTCGGGTGCCGTACGATGCCGATTGGATGAGAACATCGGCGGAGGAGTCATTTCACCTATCTCGTCATATGAGAGAAGTGGAGGGGTGGTTGTTAATTTTACAAGAATTCGGAATCAAGGGGATTTGGACCTGCAATCGACTTTGGAGAGTATTTCCGAAACCACTGTGCGGACTGGGATCCGAATGCACCGCCTGCACCACCACCGCAAGTTCCCCTGAGAACAATGGAGGATTTGTGGGGTCGTATTAGCATGAGGCTTGATCACAATGACAAGCAATTTGCTACCCTACATTGGGGGTTGACTAGCCTGCAACTCTCTCACTATTCGATGGCTCAGCAGTCTATGCTAGGCCAAACATTTTTCCAGCCTCTGGAGGCCTTTGCTACACATATGGATTGGCCTGGGGACCAACCAATTCCACCGGGGGAGGCAGCTGGAGAGGGAGGTGAAGGGAGTGGTGGTAGTGGTGGTAGCGGGGAAGATGATGGGTCTTGTGGTGATGGGAACATCGATATCAATGACTATTTGGAGGAGGATGACCCATTGATTTGATAGGGAAGTTTCTGTTGGTTTCTGTTGGTTTCTGTTTGTTTCTCTTGATTGAACTTGTTTTGTTTTTTTTTTGTTTTTCTTTTTATAATAAAAGTACTGTAGTTTTTTTTTCTTTTGTTGAAAAGAAAAATGAAAAAAAGATATATTTATATTAAATAAAATGTTGTTTGTTTTAGTGGCAAGTGGTGGTTCTGGTCGTGTTAAAAAACTGAATTTTTTTATGATATTGCATGGATTAAAAAAAAAAGAGGAATTGTGAAAAATACTGATTTGAAAGTTAACCGATCATGAGATGATTTTTTTGCATTGGGAATTGTGAAAAATTATTTTCAAGGTTAAAGCCGTAGTAGCCTTGTATGTTGAGTGAATCCCACAAAAATATATGAGAGTCCTCTTTGTTAACTTGAATGAATTTTGTTTGATTTTGTAATTGCCATGATCAATTGAGACATAAAAATGATAGAGGCATAGTTTCTTGATTGAGTTTGAGCCAAAAAGCTTACCTGTTACAATTACATCTTTTGTTGGTACCTACTTTGAGCAATGAATTCTTTGTTAAACCCTAAAGACACCTATGTGAATGTTTTATCCTTACCTTTGAGTTGGAGAAAAATATTTATATGTTTAGGGGGAATAATGAGAATACAAATGATGTATGATTTTGTTGGCTTAAAAGATGAATCAAGTGTTTCTAGTATTTGTGTGAATCCTTGGGCAGCCTTGTGTATATATGGAAAAAAAAAAAGAAAAAGAAAAAGTAAATAAGTAAAGAAATTGGAAGGTGCCTTGGAACATAAGAAAGAGAAACACTTGAAAGGAAGTATAAGGTGAGCATGTTTTGTAAAATAGGTTGGGGGAAGTTTGTAAGTATATAAAAATATCTTCTCCAACTCGTTTTGCGTGACTAGAAAAACAAAGATTCTTTGTAGCCCAGGCTCATTACAACCTTTTGAAAAGACCTCTTGATTTATTATTCGATTTTGTGAAATGGTTTGATGGCAAATGAAAAACAAAATTCAAGTTAAGTGACATTGAGAAATGGAGCGTAATTGATACCATGTAAGGTTTGAGAGTAAACCTTTGTCAATGGTTGATTACAATTTCCTTTGCACTTAAGTCATAAATTGGTCCGTTGCTTCGGTAAATTAGGTGATCATAAGTCTCTCTTAACTCTTTCCATGCATATTATGAAGATTGAAGCGTGACAGACTTGCTTTAACCCATACTTGCCATGTTTCTTTTGTTTGTTTTTCTTTGTTTTAGAGATACATTGCTTGAGGGCAAGCAAAGTCTTAGGTTGGGGTGAGTTTGATAGGTGCAAATTAGTGTTTTTATATAATAAAGGATTTGCACTTATCTTCTCTAGAAATAACATGTTTTTATGTAAAAATGTCACCTCTAATCCTTTCTTTGGGAGTTCAAGAGTAAAAAGGTAGTAATAACAAATTTTCTAACTTTAGAAATGTATTTTCAGGTGTTTCTAGAAGCAAAATAAGAAAATCAAGATGCTGGAGAATATAAAAGGCCAACGCTTAAGCGCCAGACCAAGGCTCGAGCGACGGGAGCTGAGAAACATAGGATCCTTTTTGCCAGTGTAAATGCTCTGGCGCTAGAGCGCCACACCAAGGCTCGAGCGCCAATAATCGTTGAGCAATGGATCCTTTGTGCCAGAGTTATGAGCCTGGCGCTCGAGCGCCACACCAGGACTCGAGCGCCAGACACATTAACCAGGCATTAAAGCTCATTTACCAGCACATGTAAGGTTAGCGCTCAAGCGCCAGACCGCTGCCCAAAACACCTATAAATACAGCTCTGCAGAAGTTAGGAGATATATTGAATTGTAAAGAAATAAACTACAAAGTATAGTGCTTTAGTAAGAGTTCTAATACTCTTAGGTTTAGTTCTTGAAGTTCATGGCCTTGCTAGGCTAAGCTTTCCGCCAGGATTGAATGTAATTACTTTGTCTCTTGTTTCTTTCAATTACTAGTTATTATATTATATAGGAATTGGAGTTCTTCTTCTGTTCTTCTTTTCTTGGTTTAAGCTTGATCACCTTTTCCATGTGTTAGTTAATTTGCGCAGTTGAGAAACTGGTTTATAAATTCATTTGGAGAAAAACTCTCATAAAATCTTCTAGTCTAGAGATGGATGGAAGTGCTTATGGTTGCCAAAATACTCTGCTTAATGCAAGACTTAGTTCCTAAAGTGCCAAGAGATTGGGCTCTAGAAACTAGTGTCTTAGAATCAAGTGACAAAGATATTTGCACTTGTGACATTGAGTATGCATCTTTTCTTATAATATTTAACTTCTATTGAAAGAAACAAGGTTAAGTAATGAAACTCAATTACAGGTGAATCATTATCTTATTTGTTTATCTTTTTACCAAGTGCTTATTATGTTTTTTGAACATTCTATCAACATAACTCTTATTCGGATAAATTCAGTTCTCCCCGAGGACGATACACGTATAGTCACTATACTAAAACGAGTTAATCCTTTCCAGATCCATTAAAAGGTTAACAATCGGTTTCTTCAATTCTTGGCCTCTTGACTACTTCTAACATGATGCTTCTAGTGTTTACTGTCTTTTTGGTGCTGGCTAGTTTTTCCAGCAGGCCAGCTCTCCAATTTTGGTCTCTACGGACATGTTGGATCTTTAATTCATTGAGGCCATACATCAACTCCTGTGTTATGTACCGACATATACTTAATAAATTATTAATCTTTTACATGATAAATACCAGATAATTAGCTGGTTCGCAGTTATGAATCACTTTCAAGTGTAACTTTGGAGACGCCCAAGTCTAGTGCAAGGCACAAGCCAGTTATCAGCACCTTGTACTCGACTTGATTATTGGAGGCCTTAAAATCAAACTTTACAGGTTGTTCCACGGTCAGACCGTCATGCCCTTCCAAGATGATCCCAGCTATGCTTCCATTAACATTACTAGCGCCATCTACCCATAGTGAACACATGAAATCTAGTTCCGCGTTGGACATCAAGGCCATCTTAAACACAAAGTGGAACTATAAGGAATACTACAATTCATAAGGTGAAATTCTCTGAAAATCTCACTATATCATGTAAATTATAATATTTTCATTAACTTTTTCGCTTTTATATCTCTTTTTTATGTTTTTTTATTTACTTTTAGATATTTCACTTTTTTGAAGAGGTTTCCTTTTACTATTATTTTTCATATATGATCATTCTATTATTCTATTAATATAAAGATGAACATAAGAAATAAAAAAATGTGATATTTTGATAGATAAATTTTTTGAAGTTATTTTTGCAAAAAAAAAATCTATTGTATTTACAATTCAAAAAAAATATAGACAAAGGAAATTTAAGTTAAGGGTGTCCTAGTTCCCCATATACAGTGTTCCTTTTAATAAATGTTATTAGAATAACACATAATAAAATTTTTAATGGAAAAAAAAAGAGAATGTTGAAACAGTAAAATTATTTTAATAAATGTTCAAAAATTATAATTAAATTAAGAGAGTGATCCTTAAAAGCGTATGAAAACATTAATATTATTTTATGAATTATATATTATTTTAAAATTATGCATGTGACAAAGTTTTTCCATTTCTTTTGATTTATTTTGCACCATTTTTATTGAATTTTGCATAATTTTAAAATTAAACTTGGACAAAAGATTTAATTTCTATAACACTTTAATAGTGCTACATTAGTCATGCTTAATTGCATACATATTAAAATGAAAATAATCAATTATCGACTTTTAAGAATATCTAGAATTTAGTATAGATTTGAAGAGTGCACTGTTGATTTAACTATTTCTAACTTTTGTTTATATTTTAAATAAATAGCCGCTATCTTTTTGTTTAGCTATGTATGCTTATTTGTGGAAGTCGACAAGAGTATCTGTTGCATATTTAGTAATAATTATTATCCTTGAGTTCATAAGAAAACACGTTTCACTATTGAGTAATACAAATTGTTAATAATGAGAACACACTTATTTGCATCAAATAATAATCTTTTATGCATATCTGAAAAGTCTATTCTGAGCTCCGAACATAATGAAATTTTTTAACAGTCCTAAATTATTGCCTACCGATGCTTAAAGTGGTCTTGTGATTAGAATAAGGATGGTTTGTCTCAATTAAAATTTTTTGGGTACATATATATGTAGTAGACACAATTTGCCAGGTGGCACAATCTTGATTCTGTGAACTTCTTTTAAGATTTGGAACTGAGAATGTAGAACTATATGAAATAGCTTTTGAATAGAATGTTATATGGTAACAAATATCGTCAAATATTAAAGTGGCGTTTAGAATAGCATATATAGACATGGTGACATATATAGACAACTTCTAAAAATGAGTTCCTATAATTTACATTCAACATAATTTTATAATATTTGTTAGGGACCTAACCCGCGGGAAGGACACGTGCAGGCCTCACGTGGGTGGCCCAAGCCGTCGGTCCCATGTCGTGTCCCCACGACATGGGCGTCCGACTTGAGGCTCAAGGGACATCACCCCCACGTGAGGACCGTTACAGATCCGTACTTACCGCCGCAATTCATGGAAGTATGACAGTGACAGGTTTGACTTTGGTGACCCTGTTTACACTATAAATACCTGTGATTAATCTTCATTTGGTACGCTTATCACTACTCTATATCTGACAATTATTCCCTGTGACACACAACTGACTTGATCGTCGGAGTGCTTGCAGGTACCCCCCTCACCACCAGGAAGAACACCACCGGAGTCAAGAACTCAACCTCTTTCACCTCGCATATCCATTTTTGCTGGTTATCAAGGTGAATTCCGATCAATTAATCGGTGCAAAAGCCATTTCTAGCCGATTAATCGGTGAATTGTGACTTTTCACCAATTAGTTGAACGGATAATCGTATTTCTTGATGTTTCTGCAATAACTGTGAATAGATTTCTGTATGAATATGCAATTTCATCGTCGGTCCTCTTAAATCTTGTTTCATAACGTTCCTGCATGAACATACAGCAAGAAAACCTCTTGTGCTTGCAGCAAAACAGGAACTAACTCATGCTAACCGAAAATGTGATTGTAGCGACATGGTGAACACCAGGAGAAAGAATCAGGCAGCAAGGGGAGCATCAGCTAATGCCGGAGGTATCCCCGGAGAACAGCCCTCTGCTAACGAGCCTTCTCCACGACAACAACAAGAAGAGGCTAGGGCTGCTAGCCCAGCTATGTCCGAACAGAGGATGACGACGATAGAGGACGGCATGCTCGATCTGAAGGAGATGATTCGAAAACAGGCCGAAGAAATAGAGAGGATGAACAGGGAGCGAGAAGCTTGGAAGAAGCAACAAGAGGAATTTCAAGCAATTCTGGTCAACCTCGAGATGGGCCAGCAACCCCCTCAACAACATGAGAATCAGCAAGAGGGGCAAAAGCCCCAAATGGAGAGGCAGGTCTCCATGGTTGGTCCGCAAATCCTGCGCACTTATCCCGCGATCGCCCCTCCCCAGCCGCTCGACATGGATCAGGTGGCAGAAAACGACATAGGAATTGAGGGGTGTCATAACCCCTTCACCTCGGCAATTATGAACTTTGACATGCCGGCCAACTTTTAGTTCGCTATTCAGATCGATCCGTATGACGAGACAGCTGACCCTCAAGATCATGTGGAGATCTTCCAACAAACGATGGTCTTCCAAGGGGCCAAGGAGCCCGTCATATGTCGATCCTTCCCGTTGACCTTAAAAGCTGCGGCCCGAAGATGGTTCTCATCATTACCAGCGGGATCCATCACGGGGTGGAAGGCACTAAAGGATAAGTTCATCTCAAACTTCACAAGCAACAAACAGCAGTTCAAAACCGAGCACACTCTCGAGAGAATAAAGCAGAGATCGGATGAGCAGTTGAGGGACTTCATCATCCGCTTCAATGCGGAGTCCCTCGAGGTACGTGATGTCGCCCCTAATATGATGCTGTATTTTCTTAGGCAGGGGCTGAAGCCAGTAGGCTTCACTAAGGATTTGGTGGGAGAAAAGCCCAAAACAATGGAGGAGCTGAAAAAGCGAGCTGAAAAATGGATCCAGATCGAAGAATGGGTCCGAAACAATAAGGCAAACAACCAAGCCGCCAAGCAGGAGAGAGAAAAGAAAGACAAACAGAAAACTTCTTATGGCGGGAGACCCAAGGAGAATGAAAAAACATATGATAAGGGCGGAAGACCACCCAGGGGTGCTTACTCAACTTATGCACCGTTAACCATGCCGCCTTCTCGTATCTACAAGGAGATCATGTACTCTGAGTTGAAAGACATGCCTCCACCAATGAGGTCACAAGCAAAAAATAAGGACAAATTTGGTTTGTACCATAAAGACCAAGGGCATCACACTAACGAATGCATCCACCTCAAAGACGTCATCGAGAAGTTGATACGACAGGGAAAATTAAGACATTTTTTTCCAGAAAAATGACGAAGGGACATCCCGTGGAAGGAGCCCGTCATCACCCAGAAGACGCGAACCCGGTACAAGGAACCAGGACAATGGGCAGGACAAACGACGGAGATCACGATCCAGGAGTCCGCAGCGACATGAAGAAGCGGCTTCGAAAGGGGTCATCAACGTGATTGCTGGAGGTCTCGATCAAGGGGAGCTAGCAGATCCGTGAAGAAAACGGTCTCGCGACACAGAAGATCACTGCATGGCTGTGAAGGCCATAAAAAGAGTTACTTTGACATTCACAAAAGACGACATGCCTAAGATGGAGCCTGGTCCAACGCCCCCCTTGTAATCATGGCTAGGATGGCGGGATATGAAGTAAAAAGGTTATTTGTTGATCAAGGGAGCTCAACCGACATAATGTTTTGGGACCTGTTCCAGAAGCTGGGCCTAAAAGATAAAGATCTGATCCCCCACAAAGGGAATCTGATAGGCTTTACAGGGGATACTATTTCCCCCACGGGCTATGTAAAATTGAAGGTAACTTTTGCAGGTCGTGACGGAAGCAGATCAGTAGAGGTGAAATTCCTCGTCGTAGAATGCCCTTCAGCGTATAAAGCCATCATAGGCAGACCAACTTTGAACGCTTTGGAAGCGGTTTTCTCAACCTTGCACATGGCGATGAAATTCCCTGGAGACAGAGGCGACATCGTCACTATCCGAGGAAAAGGCCTTGAGGCACAACTTTATCATTTAGAGAGCCTTAAAATAACGAAAACTACGCCAGTGCAGGAACAGGAAAATGAAAAGGATCCACAGAAGAAGGAAACAAAAGGAAAACAGAAGCTCGTTAGACGAGATGATGCTGTAATGATGACGGACCTAGATCCGAGAGGGGAGTTACAACACGAGCGACCTAAACCCGAAGGTGACTCAGTGGAAATACAAGTCGGGAGTCAGCCAGATCAGGTAGTCAAGGTCCGGAAAAACTTACCCATTAATATTATGAAAAATATGATCAAAGTTTTGTAGGATAATAAGGATATTTTTGCATGGGTCGCCTCGGACATGCCGGGCGTAGATCCCAAGTTCTGCTGTCACCAACTTGCGATAAAGGAAGGTGCCAGACCGGTGGCCCAGAAAAAGAGAAGAATGGGCCAAGAGCGGACGACAGCTATTGAAAAATAGGTCCACGAGTTGCTAAACGCGGGATTCATCCGCGAAGTACAGTATTCTGATTGGCTATCCAATGTCGTGATGGTAAAAAAGGCCAAGAAAAGTGGAGAATGTGTACAGATTACACGGATCTCAACAAAGCCTGCCCGAAGGATCCTTTCCCGCTGCCCTGCATCGATAAGTTGGTGGACAACTCAGCGGGTTATAAATATCTTTCCTTTCTGGATGCTTATTTTGGCTACAACCAAATTCCCATGGCTCCCGAAGATCAAGATAAGACTGCCTTTATCACTGATCTCGGGGTATTTTGTTATAATGTGATGCCTTTTGGTTTGAAGAATGCAGGAGCGACATACCAAAGGATGACGGACAAAGTCTTTGCCGAGATGAGAGGCAAAGAAGTTGAAGTCTATATCGACGATATGATCGTCAAAACAAAAGATGATCAGGATCCGTCGAAAGACCTGGAATCTGTTTTTCAACATCTGCGACAGTTCAATTTACGACTTAATCCTCTGAAATGCACATTTGGTGTGGAAGCTGGCAAGTTTCTGGGATTTATGCTTACAAATCGCGACATTGAAGCAAACTCGGATAAATTTCGGGCAATTCTTGACATGACCAACCCTAGGACGGTCAAGGACGTACAACAACTCACGAGGAGGGTCGCAGCCTTATCTCGCTTCCTCCCAATCTCGACAAAGCGTTGCCTTCCCATGTTTAAAGCCCTGAAAAAACAAGATTCTTTTGAATGGACACAAGAGTGTGAAGTCGCGTTCCAAGAGCTTAAAGCCTCCTTGGCATCTCCCCTTGTCTTAACAAAGCCGATGGCGGGTGACACCTTGATACTCTACCTCGCAGTGGCTAATGAGGCCGTGAGTGGCGTATTGATAAGAGAAGAAGGTAAAGATCAGTTCCCAATCTACTTTGTTTCTAAAGTTCTGCAGGGAGTTGAGTTGAATTATCAACGACTTGAAAAAGTAGCTTTCGCGTTATTGGTGGCTTCGAGGAAGTTATGCCCATACTTCCAATGCTACCCAGTCCTAGTCAAGACTAATCAACCGATACGACAAATCTTACACAAACCAGACTTGGCAGGAAGGATGATGTCGTGGGCGATTGAGTTAACTCAGTATGACATATCGTATGAACCACGACTAGTGATTAAAGCACAGGTCCTTGCTGACTTCCTTGCCGAAATGACACATCTCGGTGAGAACCATCCCGGGGAATGGACGATATACGTCGATGGTTCCTCGAACATTAAGGGATGCGGCGCCGGGGTGATACTTGAGAACTCAGAGAGATTGGCAGTGGAATATTCACTAAGATTTGATTTTCTGACATCTAACAATCAGGCAGAGTATGAAGCCTGCCTAGCGGGAATATGGATGGCCAAGGAATTAGGGGCAAATGCGATAACTATCTGCTCAGATTCAAAGTTGGTGGTGTCCCAGATTAAGGGAGAATACTAGGCAAAAGAGCCTATGATGCAGAAATATCTCGCCAAAGTATGAGATGCTCTAGTGGGATTCTCTAAATTTGAAATCCGACATTTACCAAGAGAAGAGAATGCGACAGCTGACCTCCTTTCCAAATTCGCCAGCACAAAGAAGACTTCAAACTACCACTCTGTGGTAGAAGAGATAATCCCCTATCCTAACTTGACCTTGCAGGTGCAGGAGGCAGACTGGAGGACCCCCTTGATAGATTATATTGAGAGGGGGTCACTCCTGAGGATGATAAAGAGTCGCAGAAGATTATTAAAAAAGCAACGAGGTTCACAATAATTGAAGGCCACCTGTTCAGGAAGAGAGTCTCAATTCCACTTCTGAAATGCATTGGTCTAGAGGAGGTCGGGTATGTGCTGGCCGAGATCCATGAAGGGAGTTGTGGACACTATATTGGGGCTAAATCTTTGGCCAGGAAGGCGTTGAGAGCGGGTTACTTCTGGCCAACTATGCAAGAGGATGCTACCAATCATATCAAAAAGTGTGAGCAATGCCAACAACATGCCAACATCCCTCATATCCCACCAGAAGAGCTACACACTCTATCCTACATGGAATAAAAGAAATAAATGATAACAATGTCAAAACCCAGTATAATTTTGAATAAGTAACGTCATACATGGAGTAAAAGATGCTAAGCACTAACCTCTCTTTCGGTGGAGAGCTTTTCCAACCGCTTCAACTTCCTCATCATCCGAGATAGATATCTCGTTGTGAGTAGCAGCTTGGGTTGCTTCCAACTCCTGGGTAGCAGGGGCTGGGGACTTCTGGCGATCGCGGAGGATGAGTTTCCTTTTCTTCGCGGCCTGAACTTCAGGCGAAGTCGCCACGACATCCCCAGCAGCTGCGGTTGGACCTTGGGATGCCCCGAGGGATTGAATCCCATGATCTATGGAAAGCTCACGCATTAGGTTCTGGGCGGGACTCTCCTTTTTCTTTCCTTTCTTTGTCATGCCGCCAGTCTTTTTCATCAACTGGGCATATCCCGACATGATGGCAGCTGAAGAGAAAAACAGTGGCAGGGTTAATAACATAAGCAAGAATGAAAAAGAAAGCGACATGTGCTTTAAATGGCGATAATAAAATTGTCTAAGATGATTTTACCCATAGTATCAGCCAGGCTAACACAGCGGCTTTGAATCATGACTTTGCATCTGATGAGCCCGTGCTTTCCAGTGAATTCCTGGAGTCCAGCAATCACAGCGTGATCAGAATCTAACAAGGTGGCCTCGTCGGTAATGAAAGACTTCGTTTCCCGGAGATAGTGGTCATAGGACCAGTATAGCGGGAACAATGGAGAGCCGGTGGGACCAGCCCAGAATGGAAACTCTTCCCCCGAGTATAGCACCTTAAAATACGACTCCTTAAAAGGGGGAAAAGAATCTTCCAGGAGTTGGAAGAAGAAGTGGTCTTTTCGCTGTCGGAAGGAGATGAACCCGAAGTCGGAAAGGTGGTAAGGGGCAAAGAGGTACAAGAATAAGTTGCTAGAGCACTCCCAACTGTTGGCCCAACAGAAAATCTCGAAAGCATTGATGAAACCCCAGGCGTTGGGGTGAACTTGTGAAGGCGCTACCTCAAGTCGGTTGAGGATCTCAATCTGAAAACTTGTGAAGGGGAAGCGTAGAAGAACGAGCCGGAAAAGGCAGTCATAAACCATTAGAAAGTCGGGGGAACCTTGGCGAGGGCGAGACCCGATCCTTTCATTGGGATCCACACGCTCGGCCTTATACAAGGTGACAGGACCAGAAGGGACATCTTCTTTTGGGGTCGCCCCGGGAAAGTGCATCGCATCTCGAAATTCCACATCAGCGACATGGAATTTCAATGTCGTGTTGAGTACAGATGGGACCTGGAGAAAACCATGGTGAATCCAGTACATTCTCCGTACGTCCCGTATACCCCTAAGCTTCTTAGGGACTTCAATCTTAGCGGTTTCTAGTATATTTAAAGCATTATATTTGAAAGTGAATGTATGGTTAAGTAATATAAAAAAGTTATGGATAATAAAATAACGAAAACAAAGCTCAAATTAGAATATAGTGGCGGTTCTAAATCGCCACAAAACACTTGAAAATCTATACAAGCATGTCTTAGGATGCAGGATTAACTAGACCCTTTAGTGAAGATTCAAAATTTTCAGGAAACGCTCAAACCCCCTCAAATAGTTTAAGCAGCGATTTTACCAGCAGTTGTTTGGAACCGCCACAAAAATGAACGTGTGGCAGTGGAACCGGCAGCGGTTTTGGAACTATCAGAAGAAGATTTTAGCAGCTGTTTTAACCGCCACCAAGTGCCAAAAACACGCCCACTCAATGCCATATTTTGTAGTGAACAAAGGTGACTAGTTTTGCCACAACTATTGTCAAACTGAACATATTCATCGTCCAAACTCAGCTACTAAAACTACTTTCGCAACTCTAGTTGCAAATGAAGCTTCTCTTGCCACTCGAACTACCAATGAAGGTTCCTCCTTTGCTTCCCATATTCTGCTAATCACGGGTAATCTCAATTCTCTTCTCAAGCAAATTCTTTCCCAATCTAATAGTGCTCCTAATGCTTTAGCTACAACACCTGATAATTTTGGATGGTACTTTGATTCTACTTGTTATAATAATATGACATCACTAACCTTTGCTTTCGCCCTTTTTCTCATCTACAAATATTATTCCTTATTTACATACTGATGGTTCGTTGTTGAAAGGCAACTATGAGGGTTCAATTTCTTTACCTTTCCTCAGTTTGTCTAACACTTATCTTGTCCCTAAGTTGAACTTCAATTCTGTAAGTCAACTTTGCGACTTAGGCAATACTCTAACTTTTACATCCTTTGAAAGTTTCGTGGGGACCCACAGATAGGGCAGATTATTGGGACTGGTCGTAAAAATGGTAGATTTTTTGAGTTCATCAATCTTTATAATCCTTAACTAACTTTGACGAATCTTTGTGCTTTTTCCACCTCTTCCCTTCAGTTGTGGCACCAACACCTTGGTCATAGCTCTATGCGCAATCTAAAACAACTTAAGTAACATAAAAAATTTTAATTTCCTATAATGGATTAAAATCTCATATTAGCCCCCAAAGGTTTCCTTTCTTGATTATTTTACAACTAGGATATTCAAAGTCTCATTTATTTCTAAGGACAAATTTTCAGCAAAAGCCTATTACGATAAGGGCCCTTTCGCAAATCATAACGAGTTGTACCTAAAGTACACCCTACAACCATGTGATAACCACATACAAGTATCTCCTCTTCATTTTCTTTCTCTCACATGAAGACCACCTTCTCATTTGGCAACAATGCTTAGCAACACATTCACTTGTTCCTCTTATTACTTTTGGCCTTCATCATCTTTTTTCCTTTCACATCATCATCATTCATCTTCTCCATTTCTTCCCACAAAATTGTGGCCACCTTCTCCCACACATTTTATGGTTTATGCTTCCTAACAACACTAACACACTTCATATGTCTTCTGTTTCTTATTCATACATCTCAAGGAGTCTCCAAAGTCTAAGGATACAAACGATTAAGAGGTAAGAAAATCTGAGTTCATAAGTCTATGGTGTTTCATGTTGGGTTTTGACACAAATTCTCACTAGTTTTCCTCTCATTCCCACATGCAAAGTCCAAATCCTCATATTGATATTGTTGGAGTCTCTTGAGGCTTTAGGGCAGTAAGAAATCACCTTCTACTCCCTTACAACTTCTTGCCTTCTTCTCAGGCAAAGGGAAAATAAATCTTTAATTTAAGCTTGACTTAATCATGGGTGGCAAATTTTGGTTGAGGTGTGAGGGAATCCTAGCTTCTGCTCAGGTATGTTAAACCCGGATGTTGCATCCAAGTTTAGGACCTGTAAATGACATCAATTGCTTTAATGTTCTTCATGGAAGTTGTAAACAAGTTAGCTTTTATTTGACACTAGTTTCATGTTAATCCGTCCCTTATAGCTCAAGATATGGTAGGATTACTAAAGTAATTTAAAAAATTTAGAACAACTTTAAGTCGAGTTCTGTACTTGTCTTAAAGGGAATTTATAATTATCCAGATGAGGAAATCGGTTTTTGAATTGTTCATTAAAGTTGTAGAAAATTATGTTAGCTTTCATATGCCACTGGTTTCATGTTAATCCAACAATAATAGCCCAAGCTAAGATCAAAACAATGAAGTAGGTATTTAGTTCCTGCTCTTGTCAAACAGTCAGTTTCCTGCGAGTATTCAACCTTTAAGATGTTTGAATTAAGTCATGATTTCTTCATATGAATTATATAGAAATTTCTTATGTTTCATTCCCAATTGGTTTCATGGAATTCATGTAACTATAACTCGAGATATTATTAAATTATTAAGCTGTGTCAGGGTGAAGTTGTAGTGAAAGTGGATGAAGTAAAACAACAAAAAGATGCACATAATTGAAAGGAGATGAAGAATTTAGCTTGGAGGCTAAGTATTAAATGGTAACCCTATGTCCCAAACCCCAATAGATTGAGACAATTGTGTTGATTTATTCTTTGTGTATGTGAGTGACTGTGTGAATTGTGAAAATTGTTGGGAAATCAGAGCATTTATGCGGAAGCAAAAAATTTCCCTCTGTCTATGTGATTTAAAATGAGCTTAAAAGAAAGTAAGGAGAAGAAAATAAGACACGAGAATATTTAACATGGAAAACCTTCTCAATGTGAGAAGGAAAAACCATGGAACCAAGCCAGTAAAATATCTCCACTGTGAAAGTAAGATTACAATAAGATCTCTCTCAATACAAGAGGATAACACTCAATCTCACCCTTCTTGGATGGTATACAAGAGTTACACAATGTCACCAAGTGGTGAAATCACTCTCTCTCTCTATCTAAGAGGATTACAAAACTCTCTCACTTTCTCACTCTTGATTCTCAAGTTTCTAGTTGGATTGATGTCAATGCTTCTCTCAAGTCCCCTATTAATAGAAAAAAATGGGTGAGGCTTCTCCATCAAGAGTGGTGGTGGATATTAAATTTTCTTCACCTTTCCAAGGTTGAGTCTACACATTCAAGATGTATGTGCATGTTCTCAAGAGTCAAGGAAATGAATCTAAGACCTTGGAATAATTTATTTGACTAATTCATATGCATGTATGTTAAAGGGAAATGTATCAGATTAATTAAGGAGGAATTTCAAACAATCTCCCCCTTCTGGACTTAATTGAGGGGCATCATCAATCCTACTCCCTTGCAACATTCTAAGAGCTTATTGACTGATACCGTCTTAGTCGACATATCAGACCAGTTATCGTCTGTGTTGACTTTATCTAGCTGTAACAGGCCATCATCCAAAACTCCTTATCCAATGATATCGGACATCAATATGCTTCGAACGAGAGTGAAAAGTATGATTCTTAGCTAGATGAATCGCACTTTGATTGTCACCATTCACAACATATATTTCTTGCTTGTGACCTAAATCAGAAAGGAAATTCTTTAACCATAGAGTCTTCTTGCAGGCTTCTGTCACTGCGATGTACTCTGCTTCAGTGGTTGACAAGGCAACCCACTTCTGTAGCTTTGATTGCCAGGACCAAGCTCCCCCTACCAAAGCAGTTATGTATCCAGATGTAGATTTTTTAGAATCCACATCTCCAGCCATGTCATCATCGGTGTACACTTCTAACACAGGATCACCATTACCAAAGCACAAACACCTTTTGGTAGTTCCTCTTAGATATCTTAATATCCATTTAACTGCATTCCAGTGCTCCTTGCTCGGATTTGACAAGAACCGACTCAGAACTCCAACTGCATAAGCAATGTCTGGTCTTGTACAAACCGTAGCGTACATAAGGCTGCCTACCACAGATGAATAAGGCGCATTTCTCATCTCTTGCTTCGCTTCTTCACTTGTCGGACTATGCCTATTGCTCAACTTCGTGTGCCCAGCAAGTGGAACATTCACTGGTTTTACATTGTCCATATTAAACCTCTTGAGGGCTTTTTCAATGTACTTCTCTTGTTATAGCCACAACAACCTCTTGGAACGGTCTCTCACAATCTTTATTCCAAGGATTTGATTTGCAGGTCCTAAATCCTTCATAGCAAAGGAATTGCTCAAGGCCTTCTTCAGATTAGTAATTTTGGTCTTGTCATGACCCACAATCATCATATCATCAACATATAGCAGCAGTATGATAAAATCACCATTGCCATACTTCTTTATGAATACACAATGATCTGTTGATGTCCTCGAAAATTTGTGCTGAGTCATAAAGGATTCAAACTTCTTATACAACTGTATGGGGGCCTACTTTAGACCACAGAGACTCTTCTTCAGACAACACACAAGGTGTTCCTTGCCTGGTTCTTCAAACCCTTCTGGTTGCTCCATATAAATCTCCTGTTGTAGGTCTGCATGCACGAATGCAGTCTTCACATCAAGCTGCTCAATCTCTAAGTCTAGGCTAGCTGCTATACCTAGGACTACCCTTATAGAGGGCATCTTCACCACTGGTGAGAAGATCTCTTCGAAGTCAACTCCCTTCTTCTAGTTACAGCCCTTCACCACGATTCGAGATTTATATCGGGGTTTTAAACTCCCTTCTCCATACTTCAACTTGTACACCCATTTGTTCCTTAAAGTTCATCTTCTCTTTGGTATTTTCACCAGATAATCGGTGTGGTTCTCATGCAATGAGGTAATCTCCTCATTAATGGCTTTGATCCATTCTTCCTTTTCTTTCATCTCCATAGATTCAGCAAAGCTCTGAGGTTCACCATCACTAGTGAGTGTAACATATTCGTCTGATGAGTACTTGGTGGAGGGTTGCCTGACTCTTGTAGAACGTCTTGACTCAGGCTGCGTTTGATTTTCTTCAATGGTTTGGGGTTCTGGATCCGCCTGATCATCAGGGATCATCTGATCATCCACCGTCTGAGGTTGCAATTTCTAAGGATTTGTATGATCAGGAATAGTTTGTCTTTGAGAATCTTCTCCCCCTAAATTGTTGCTCCCAGATTGGATTACCACATAATCACTGCTTGTCTTGGACTTCACCTGCCTTTTCTGTTGGAAGTCCTTGATCGTCTGATCTTCAAAGAATACCACATCTCTGCTTCTAACAATCTTTTTGTTTACATGATCCCATAATCTATACCCAAATTCATCCTTTGGAGACCCAAGGTATACGCACTCCTTTGTCTTAGCATCCAGCTTTGTCCGTTCATCATTGGGTATGTAGACAAATGCTCTACATCCGAAAACCTTCAAGTGGTTGCAAGACATTTTCTTCCTATGCCATACTTCCTTTGGAATCTTTCCCTTCAAAGGTCGTGATGGTGAGAGATTTATTAACACCACTACTGTCTTTAAAGCTTCACCCCAGAAAGACTTAGGGAGATTTGCATGAGTCAGCATGCATCTAACATTTTCTTCAATTGTTCTGTGCATCCTTTCAGCCAAGCCATTCACTTGAGGGGTCTTTGGAGGGATCTTCTCCAATTTGATACCATGAGTCCAACAATATGCCTCGATTGGACCACGATATTCTCCACCATTGTCTGACCTTACACATTTCAGCTTCTCCCCGGTCTCACGCTCCACCAAAGCATGGAATTCCATGAAAGCATGAAGAACTTGGTCTTTAGTTTTCAATAAATATACCCATACTTTTATAGAGTAATCATCAATAAAGGTTACAAAATAATATCCACCTCAATTGGATCTTTCAGACGGAGCACAAACGTCTGAGTGCACAAGCTCGAGAACTTCCTTCCTCCTTGAGGGATCGTTTGATCTTTAAGAACCGACTCTACAGTACTTCCCAGCTACAAAATCAGTACAAGATTTCAACTACTGGCCACTCATGTCAGGGAGATGATCTTTGGCGATGATATGTAATCGTTTCTCACTCATGTGGCCTAATCGTCTGTGCTAAAGATCTTTGGAGTCGTCTACCACATTTGCTTCTCGACTGCAAATTCTTCCATGTGTAATATACAAAGTTCCATCTTTGGAACCTTTGGCAATCAACATGCTTCCTTTTGTCAGCTTCCATTTTCCACCACCAAAGTGGCTCACGAGCCCAACATCGTCTAACTTTCCAATCGAGATGAGATTTAGACGCATGTCAGGTACACATCTCACCTCTTTCAGCACGAGCTTGCTCCCTATGTTTGTTGTAATGATCACATCCCATATGTTAACAATCTTACTGGTAACATGGTTTCCCATCTTGACTGTTCCAAAGTCTCCTATCTTGTAATTTGAGAAGAAACCTTCATGTGGACTCAGATGGAACGGTGCGCCAAAATCTACAATCCATGAGCAATCACCATCGGCAACATTCAAGTAATTGTCTTCTCCAATGAGAAAAACGTCATCATCTGATACAATGACTATAGTAGATTTATCGTTTTTCTTCTTGGGTTCTATCATATCGGCATGGACAGTCCCAACTTCTAATCTATTGAGGAACCTACATTGAGACCTTATATGTCCTAGCTTGCCACAAAAGTAGCAGCTTACTTTGGAACGAGATTTGGAACTTCCTTTCTCCGTGATTTTGCCTCTTCCATGAGATTCATTTTTTTCACGTGTTTCGCTTCTATCTCGTCTATCTACAACATTAGCCTCAAACTGGTAAGGTATATCACGCTCCTTCTGTCTGGATTCTTCATTCAACAGACCGTCTGAAATAGTGTCCATTGATAGTTTCCCTTCGGGAACAGAGTTACTGAGAGTGACCACCAAAGTGTCCCAACTCTCAGGGAAAGAACAAACGAGGAGTGCTTGCAGCTCATCATCTATCTTCATTTCAATTTTTGTCAATTGATTAACAAGACCTTTAAAAGTGTTTAATTTCTCTATCATACCTTGGTCATCCTTGTACTCCAGCTTCACCAACCTTCTGACAAGATGTGTTTTATATCTGAAGTTTTCTTTTGAATTAGAGATTCAAGTTTAGACCACAGCTCATAAGCATTAGTGTACGTCGACACATGCTCGAACAAACTTCTATCAATATACATAGAATCATAGCTATGACTTTTCGATTTGGAAGCTCCCATTCTTTGTCAGTCTTCTCCTCTGGCTTTTGGTTACATGTTATAGGCTCATGTAACTCCTTGCAGTACAAGCGATCTTCCATCATGGGCTTCCAATATGAGTAGTTTTCTGCAGTCAGCTCGAACATATCTCCATCATGCGAAAAAAATTCTTCCATCTTAAATCACACAGGCTTGCTCCCTTAAACCAAGAGAGGTCTGATACCACTGTTGGGAAATCGGAGCAATTATGCGGAAGCGGAAAATTCCCTCCGTCTATGTGACTTAAAATGAGCTTAAAAGAAAGTAAGGAGAAAAAAATAACACACGAGAATTTTTAACGTGAAAAACCTCCACAATGTGAGAAGGAAAAACCACGGGACCAAGCCAGTAAAATATCTCCACTATGAAAGTATGATTACAATAAGATCTCTCTCAATACAATAGGATCAATCTCAATCTCACCCTTCTTGGATGGTATACAATAATCACACAATCTCACCAAGTGAGGTGAAATCACTCTCTCTCTATCTAAGTAGATTACAAAACTCTCTCACTTTCTCACTCTTGATTCTCATCTCTCTAGTTGAATTGGTGCCAATGCTTCTCTCAAGTCCCCTATCTATAGCAAAAAATGGTGAGGTTTCTCCATCAAGAGTGGTGGTGGATATTAAATGTTCTTCACATTTCCAAGGATTAGTCTACACATTAAAGATGAATATGCATGTTCTCAAGGGTTAAGGAAATGAATCCAAGACCTTGGAATAATTTATTTGACTAATTCATATGCATTATGTTCAATGGAAATGTATCAGATTAATTAAGGACGGAATTTCCAACAAATATTTAGTATCATTTGCAACTTTGGTGATTTTGATGTAAAGTGGTTGTTGATGATGATCTATGGTTGATGAGGCTTAGTAGGGGCCACTTAGGTGATTTTGATGTAAAGTAGTATCATCTTGCAACAAATATTTAGTTTATTGATTATTGAGTTGTGTAGAATTGCTATTGAAATGATGATTTAAACATGATATGACGATGACTTGAAGTGCTTGGTTGAATTGAGTGAATTATGTGTGTGCTAATATTAATTGGGATGTTGAAGTGATTGCATTAGGTATTAAAATATGAATTGTGTTTATTCATGTTGGACACCCATGAATTGATGAATTTGTTAGACTGGAAATATATTTTATGATGGAAAGTATAAATGAAAATGACAATGATGATGAATTTGTGAAAATTGACTTTGAGTATGTGTGGATAACATGATTATGATTCATTGCATTATGTGTTGGTAAAATGAATTAAATGGGTACTAATGTGCAAAGTGATAGGAAAGACAATTAAAAAATAAATGAAAAAAGTAAATTGATAAGTTATGAGAAATTATGGGTTTTGATGTGTCCTTGACAATGACGATGTTCATTGGATTAAAGGATATGAATTTACAACGAAAAGAGAAGTAAAAGATTTCCACTTCAACGTTGGTTGAGTAAGTGGATTAATTATTACACCGCTAGTATACTGGGTAAGTGGAAAATTGTAACGAATGAAAAATGTAGGGTTATCCCAAAAGGGGCATATAACCTGAAGTACAAGGGTTGTTTCGAAAGTGTTAGATAACCTGGGGTACAAAAAGGATACTATCCCAAAAGGGGTAGGTAATCCTGGTCTATCCCGATAGGGGTAGATAGCTCGACAGTTTGACCTAGTCTCACTGGACTCCCAATAAATGAAACAAAGAAAAGAAATGATAGTTTAAGAAAAATCAAGTGTGAGAGATGAGGCATGCTTTAGAGTATCCTAAGGTATAACCATATATAGAATGTTAGTAAATTCTTATATATAGTGAACCTAAGTATCTTGTTTAGATATTAATTTGTTCACCTATATAGTAGTTTGTTTTAGTTAAAAGACTATGAATATTATTATTTGTGGTAATAAAATTAGGCTTCCGCTAATGTTTAGAGAAATATTTATTATATTGAACCTTTATTAGGGCGTTACAACTTATAACTTGAGAGATGTTGGGTTCCTGTAAAGAAGAAACCCTTCATTGTGTTTCTTGTGAAACTGCTAAACAATCAGCGTTATCTTTTAATAGTAGTACCTCTTTTTCCAGTTCACCTTTTGATCTTGTGCACTCCGATATTTGGGGCCCTGCTCCAACACCCACATCATTTTTAAAATTGTATTTTTTTTTATTATTGTTATTGTGAGATTTGGGCATATATCTCTTCTTACAATTGCACAAACTTAAGTCTTCAATTTTGTTAACTATTTCATTGGGTCCCGCTACTAATGTTATGTCCAACTGTTAAAATAATTGGCTGATGATGTTACACATTTATTTTTAAAAATAAATTTTTTTTAGTGGATAATTATTACATTAAACTAATTTTATTATTAAAAATTGTTAAACATCATAATAAATATATAAGTTTAAAATTAAACAAAACAGCTCTTAAGAAAACAAAAACATATTTTCCAAAAAAAAAGAAAAACATTTTCCCCGACTCATTCCCAATTATAAATGTTCCTCCCCAACTTTATTAGAGATAGTTATTAGTAGGTATCTTATCGTTTACCATCATATATATAAGCCCTAATTGTACTCCTGGTTCAGTGGTTCTATTGTTGCATCTCTGCCATTTCATTTCGTGGTCTAAACCCATCTCTTTCGGGATTTGTACTCGTTCTTCTCGGGTCTCCATTCCTATTGCTTATATCCTTTTTGAAGATTCTCACTATTGTACTACTAGATGGTTACAAGTTGAAGATAATTTGGGCCGTTGTTTAGGTGTTTTTCATGAGTCTTGTATTATTTTTTTGCATTCTAGTTTGCATTTTTCATTTTATTTTCTCTATTTTGATTAGCTTTGTATTACTTATCCCATGGTGTAAGTTTTAGTAACTGTAACACCCTAATAACTTGAAATTAACCTATCACTTGAAGCATACACATCATTCACATAATTAAGCGGCCTTATTAATAAATTCATGAAACTATCCAATTTTGATCAGCCAGCCATAAATAAGTACAAAACTATACTAGTGACAGTGATACATATAACTTCGTGGCTAGTGTCCCAAAATACAAGCCCAAATGAAATCAAAGGAAGGAGCTTAGTCATAATGACTTGACTACAATTTAGGCTTTACAAAAGCTATGTGGACAAACTATCTAAGTATATGTTTTCATTCCTTTGCTCAATCATATTTCGCCTCGGGATTACCTTCAATATTATAACCGTGAGATATATATATATGCGTATATACGTCAGCAACCCCTGGTTTAAGAAAATATTTTCAGTGTTACAGGAAGCAAGTTGCAAAATCATCCCCCGTTAAGGCCAACACAAGCATAATCAATACACACATCAATTTCATCAATATTCAGTTAGTCAAAATTGCAAAACTTAAACAAACATATGCCTTATCATTTTTCGTTTTATCCATTTTGTGCCGACAGTCCCCACCCTCTTTGGAGATCTCCAATGTCTAAGGAAGCGTCCTCCTTGAACCCTCAACCTACCTGGTCTTACACCGGAAGGTGTATTATGCGGTCTTTTCAATCAAGAATGGGAATGCACAATTCAATGTAATATCAACCCAAATCATTCACCATTCAAACAATACATATACTAGGGCAATTCAATCAAATTCTTCTACGGACTTTGGCAAGGCCATTCACCATGCATACAATAACACATTTCATCAACATTTATATTGCCCTAGTGCATTTTTTACAATGCATTTTGTAAGCTAAAATAGGTCAAACAACAGTAAGGCACTAGCGCCTAAGCGCCAGTTGCATAAAAAATATTCGTGGTCTTTTATCAAAAAGGCTTCCTTTTACACACCCACTTCATCATTTGACCAAAATTAACTTCCAAAACAAATAAACCAACAAATGTCCACAAATCTATCACATATGCAAGCAAAGTTTACCATATATCAAGTTCACATTCAAAGGATACGAACATCAAATTCACATTCCAAGTACACAATAGCAATTCCCAACAATGTAACGCCCAATTCCACAATAAGGGGTCCAAATCCTAACATTACACTACCTACGACTTCCAAGTTACCGTAATTGGGGATTTTGAGTTAGTTAGGGTTACCTTTGAAGAACTTTCCCTTGCATTCAAACTTAAATCTCCAATCTCTAGGGTTTTGTTCCCAAGTCAATCATCTTGTTACCTTTCACCTTTGCTTGGTCCTTGAGTGGTTGTGTCCCTAGACACCATTTAAGCCCCACATGAACAAAATTACAGCACGAGAGAGGAAGTCATGGAAGGAGCAAAAGATGGAATAATAAGACTCACCCAAGGTTTGAACTAGTGAATTATTAAGCTTAAGAAGCTAGGGCTTGTACATGCAAGCCATTGACATGGAGAATAAAGGAGTTCTTTTAGAGGGAAGGAAGAGAATTGGAAGTTTCAGAGAGAGGGAGTGGGAATGGTGCATAAGAGGAAGGGGATGAGTGTTGTGACATGTTTCATTTCATTTATTGAGAAGGGACTAACTAACAATTCTCTATAATTGCAAGATAGTCCTTCCTCTTACCATGAGTCCCCTTCCTTTGACTCTTATTGTTTGTATTTAGAAGTTAAACTAAGCATCTTCAACAATTAGGGTAGTTAAAGTTATTAGTACTAACAATTTAGGGAATGTTATAGTAACACTTGTAGCTTGCATGGAGCTATTAGAGATAACTATTAGCAGGTATTTTACACTCTCCCTTCATATAATATAAGCACTGATTGTACTCTTGTTGTAATTACTTTATACATTACTTCAAGAATAGATTTCTCTTATGTTCTCCTTCAATTACTTTATCCCACTTCTACATCATGGCCCCTCCTTTCCCATTATCGTTTGCCCTCTCCACCCCAAACCTCAAGTCTCTCTTATTAGAGTCGATTAATTTACATCCACTTATTAAATATCAGTCATCAAATTTTAATCATATGGCTTAAGTCCACTGAATTTTGATAATCTTAGTGATTTGCTAATACAAAAAGTCTAGATTCCATGTAGTAACATTGCCCCTCTTTAAATGGATAGAGTTGGAAGTGATGAATTTTGATTTCAATGAAGTAAATAAATAGTGATGTTATTCCTTTTAATGTTAATCATATTCTTAGAATTTAATTAGTCATTAAAAATTATGTTTTTTACTCATTAAATCTGAACTTTCCAATTAAGATCTTGCAAATATGATCAAGTGACTTAATTGATCAAGTCTTTCTGCAACCGCTTGAAATGGAGTGATTAAAATAATACACCGAATAATTGTAAGGGAAAATAGAGAGTGTGTTGCAATAGAAGCGCTGAAACCAACATGCAATGCTGCCACATTAATGATTTTTCCTCTCCCTATCTTCCCCTTTGTCTTGTCGCATACCAACTTTCTCTTCCTTTGTCTTCAATATCCACTGGGTGGAATTGGGATAAATTATTCGATTATGAAAGAACTAGACAGAATGACAAAATCTTATATGGTAATCGACATTTTTTGTGGTGCAAATAGGTCATTAAAAATAGCAAGCAGGTGTAACACCTACTTTTGAAAACCGTTTTGTTTTTTCCCACATCATAGTTCTCAGCGTAAATTTAAGCATACGTGGCTAGTTTGCTACATAGAAATTCATATCTACATAGTACATGTGCATAGTACACATAGGGAATTAGAAAGTCTAATCTAAAATGTGTTGAGTTTCCGTACAAGCCAAAGAGAGCGTAAGTCCATTAGAGGTAGTCAAATTGTACAACAAAAGAAGATGACAACATATAAGTATATACAATATAGCTACTAGAGGTTATCTTCACGCACTGTAATTCACCAACTCTTCGTCACCTGTAATATCGTCAGTCATATGTAAAACACATTGAGTAACTTTCGGAATATGAAAATAGTATAACCATAATGAAGTCAGTCTAAATGGAAAATTCCCAAATGGAACTCCAAACAATCACATAATCACATGACAAGTAACCAATAAATATAAATATGCACATAATCATGTATGCATGGGGTGAACTTCAATCCTTTCCTTGTATCTTTTAGGGGAGTTTGTGCACAGGATCTCCATACTGGTAACTTGACAAAAAGGCATGGATGAGCTCATATCTGAACCACTCGAAAGCGTCCTTAACAAGGGTCAAACTGCCTAGCCTTTCTCACCCTTTCAGGAATGGCCTTTAGGTTATCCTGGCCCCTTATACGGGATAACCCTACATCTTGCTTTTTAAAAGCATGTCCTCTTACCTGGAAATCCGCTTTTCACTTTAACGATTCTCATTACATGTTATAGTGCATTTAACATACTCTAAGATTCATCATTCATAACATCCCAATTAATATCAAAGACATTCATATCAGGCATTTTGATTTCATTCTAAGTCATACAAATGGTCTAGGATAATTATAAACAACCAAAATTACTTAATCATTTCATTACCAACCCTTTCTATGCCTTAGAATGAAGCCTCTATTCTGATTTAAATTCGCCGCCGCCAAAATTTTCGCTGCTGTGAATTCCACACAGAATCTTCAGGTCTAATTTGCAGTAGTGAAAATTTTCACTGCTGCGAATTTGGCACAGAACTAAACATGTTATTTTTTACAGTACTGCATCTTGATGGTAATTTGACCATAACTTTATTTTTACACCTCCAAATTGGTTGCAACCAAAGGCAAAAGAAAGCTAATGAAATTAGCTACAACTTTTATTCAGAACCAAAGATCTGAATCAATCTAATTTCACTTGAATGCAACTGTCAATGATAGAAACCCAAATCTGGCAACTGTTAAAAAAATTGTCTATACCACAAGTTATACAACATGGAGTTTGATGAAACTTGTGCCATTATAAAGCTAACAAAATTTACTATAACTTTGTAAGGGGTCACGAAATCAGAATCCAAATAAAACCTAATCAAATATTCAGTCCAATTTGTGCCACATTAATTCAAAACAGGGGAAAATGATATTGATTAACTTTGTCACCGATAATTCCGTGGCAATTTTGCCATCCCAATTTTTACCACGGCTCGACATCCGTGGCTAGACCGTGGCAAAGTTAAATTTTGCCCCGATTTTGGCTATTTTGCCACAGATATAACCGTGGCAAAACTTTGAAATTCTTGTAGTGGTATTATTCGATTATGAAAGAGATAGACACAATGACAAAATCTTATATGATAATAGACATTTTTGGTGGTGCAAATAGTTCATTTAAAACTAGCACTGTTATCTTTAGTTCTCATTGGTCTCAAAAACATTAAAAGCAATTCATATATGTTGTTATTTCTTAAAAGTTCAATTTATCGCTGAGTTTTGATAGCGATTTCTCGCCATTCGGCAAGTATACCGATCGTTTAAAAGATAGGACGGGAATAAGATTGTCGTCCCACAAGGACTATCTTAGGCTATCTAATTCCCAAGGCCTTTCTCTATTTGGACATTCATTAACTTGTGAGAAAGAGTTTGTATTTGCAAAAGAAGAATTCAAAAAGAATAATTAACAAAGGTAAGAATCAAGAGTGTGAGAGGTTAGGGACTAGGTTCATTTGATCCATCCCTTAGGTAACATTATCTTTTGCTTAATTCAAGTTCAAATCAATCAATTGAATGTAACAATCGACGTAAAATAGACTAAGTCTATTCCTAGAGTCTTAACCTCTTTGGTTTATCCTCAATTCCCAAATTTCTTAGGCAAACATTAGAGAAAACAAGAGAAAAAGGTGGATTTAACAAAACCTCACAACCTACAAGTCTTATTCCTAAGATCATGCAAGATTATGGTGAATTACAACATTTCCAATACAACTATCAATCTTTCAATTGCACAATTTTATCTACATGAAATTCCCCATTGACTAATTCAAGTATAGCATTCACGTCGGAAGCAATTCCACAGAAATTGAAGTTAATTAATCAAAAAAGAATAAGCATTGAGAATAGAAGTAATCACTTAATTGAAAGAAAGAAACATTGAATTAACCATAAGAATCAATTACATAAGTTATGGGATCAAAATCCCCAATAGCCTAACCTAAAGAGGTTTAGCCAAACATAATGGCAAAGAGAGAAGGATAAGAGAAGAAAACCATAAAAGAAGAGGAATCCATGAATCCTTGATGAATTTTCTTCCATTAGCAGCGGTTGGGAACCGCTGCTCTAGGCCAAAATAACCGTTGGCATAGGTAAATTTTGGGGTAGTGTTGATACGGCATCAATACTATGATTCATTCAAAATTCATCAAGCACCTAAACACCTTAGAACTATGCATGCTTCTCCATTGAAAATCACACACTCCTTGTCATCAAAGAACAAGTTGATATGATACAACGTAATCAACTAGGAATGTGGCATAAGTCATCTAAAAAAGCAATGAACAACAATCCTCACAAGGATAAAGTGTATGTTACTCATAACTCAAGTGTTTAGGCTATGATAAATGCATCAAATCAATTATGTGAGATGTAGGATCTTTAAATTTGAGATTGCCCTCTAAGTCGCCACTAATAGAAATCACATGCATAAAGAAAATCAAGAGGCCTTCTTATGGTTGTAATGGGGCTTAAGTATAAAAATGAAAGGAAACTAGCTAAAATCATATACACATAAGAAAATGGAAAGCATGGGCTCTTAGACACCTATATGCAACAATTTGATAAAATGGACAAGATGACGGAAAACGGCAAAACAACAACACACAAACACATGAGCACGACTAGAGTACCAACTATTACTCCTTTATTTTTTCATTATTTTCCAAACTTTTTCTTTCACTTTCTTTTTCTCAAAATTTTCTTTTTTTCACAATTCTTGAATATTCCTCTTTTTGAGTTTTTTCTTTTTCCTTGGTATTTGCCTTTCTTTTTCTTTAAAACTTTGCTTTTGTTGGTACCTAGTGTCACAACATGAAACACAAGTGGAACATTTGAAGTGGATAATGCAAGATGAATAATTAATGCATGCATGGTGGTCTACCCTAATATAGTCACCCAAAACAAACATGGACAAAAAGTGTTGCCCACCCTAAACTTAGAATTTTGACTTGTCTTCAAGTCAAGCTCATAATGCACCCAAAACCAAAACCTATGGAATTGTCTTCTAAGAAAAAACCACTGGGACGCAAAACTTAAGGAATTGGCCGGTTCCCAAGCAAAAACAACCCCAAACTTAGAAGAAAACTCTATACCTAAGTGCATGACTAATGATCTATGTGTGTACATGGTAGGGACAATTGATTTTACACTTATTTGGCTTGTAATGAGCTAAATATCAAGAAATGAAGGCCAAATCAAGGCTCAAAGGGGCTAGCACTGGATAGTATAAAGCACAAGGCTTACTTTGGCTTAAAGCTTGCAACAAGAAAATTGTCTGTTTCATGTCAATCCTAGCATGTGATTGGCAATCTCAACCAATGGCAAAATCAAATCCAAGAGCACACCTCAACATAATGAACACTCATGACAAGGAACATGTAGGAGACTCAAAATTCTCACTTAGGTTGCATGATTGTTGCACATTGCTGAACCACATAAAACATGCCCGAAACCTAGTACTTTTTCACTAATGTACACATTTATCAACAAACACTTCTCAAACAATCAAGAGCATGCAAACTTTACAATCGAGCACATGTATCAATCCTAAGTGCCTTGGTCACAAGAATCATTCCTAGTAGAACGATACCATGTCATCAACAATCACTAGAGCAATCAAGAGAGCCTAGGAAATCTATGAAGTAACTATTCTAATCAAAACATAGAAATAAAGGTTAAGAAATACTCCCTTTGAAGATCACTCCCAAGCATCTTGAATTTTTCCACAAATGTCCACTACACAATGCTTCAAAAGTCCCACAAAGCTACAAAACAACAACAAACCAAATACAAAAAGAAACTAGAAAGATAACAATTTATTTAGCTAATTATATTTTTATTTTTTAATCTTAGTACCACTCTTCATCCTCTTCATCCTCAACCACCATTTCCTTTTCTTTGGAGCTTCCGGAACCGTATTCATAAAAGTTGTTGGCCCTGTTATATTCCTCTTGAGTGAATGGAGTAGGTGCAGCCCTATCCATGTTTATGCCTTGTTTAGCTCCAAGCAATCTCCAAAATGGCTCATAACAAACATTTCTCATCATCAAGGATTTCATCTCCCTATCATTGGCATGATCCACTTCCATTTTGTGGCTCATCACATTGAGCTTGTCATCAATGAAAAGTGTCTCAAAATCTTGGGAAAGACATGCCGCTACCAAAGGCGAAACCTTGATATGTGCGGTCTTAGGAGCTTCCACCGTAAGCCTCGGCATGGAATTTGGAAGTGATCAACTTGATCCTTCATTGGAGGGGACAATTTGATAAGTGTCCACTTATCTATGTTTTAGGGGTTATTTTCACCTTGTTTTTAGTATAGATTAGTGTTTTGAAGCATGAAAACTATGGAAAATTTCTCATTTGTTGGAATGCTTTCGTTTAGGATAGAATTTTTATTTTTGTAGTGTTTTCTTAATAAATTTCCACTTTTTTATCCTTGTTTTGTTGATTTGTTGACATTGTAGGATCAACAGTTGGAGATGATTAAAGAACCAAGCAAGGAAAGAGTCATAAAGCTTGAAGAGAAGTGAACTAAGCAAGGAACCACCCAATGCAAGGGTGCTCACGCTCATTCATGAAGAAATTGCACCTACTTTGAGGGTGCTCACACTCAAAAGGAAGTGCCAACGCTTGGATGGAAATAACTCTCGGGAACTAGAGTGTGAGCACGCCAATTTCAGCATGAGCATGCACCCATGGAGAAAGGAAGCAGTGGAGGAGCGCGTGAGCACGCCCATTCTAGCGTGCGCACGCGCTACTTTAACGAAGAATGACTGATGCAGCAAGCATGGCAGCGTGAGCACGGCCAAAGCAGCGTGAGCACACGCTGCCCCTGCTATATATAGTTGTAGTTAGTTACTTTTTAGGTATCTTGGATAATTTTTATCTATTTTAGCGCGATTCTCCTCCTTCTTCTCACTTCTCTCTGTCCTTGGAAGTGTTCTTGAGCTTTGAAATGGGATTGTGGAAGCAAGACCTTGATGTTCTCATAGATTCCTCCTATTCCTTGGTTTTTCTCTCTTTTCTTCTCTCCATTATGTTAGGCTAGATTTTGATCCCAAACTATGTAATTGAACCTAAGTTGTAATTCAATGTTCTTTCTCGTCAATTCAGTGATTACTTCTTCTCTTAATATTTCTTCTGGGTTGATTATACTCAATTTTTGTGGGATTGCCTTCGACGTTGAGTGCTACACTTAGGCAATTGGAAAATTAGTAATTGTATTGAAACTGTTCTAATTCACCATAATCTTGCATCATTCTAGGTATAGAATTTGTAGGTTGTGAGGTTTTGTGAAAATCCACTTCTTTCTTCTTTTCTCTAAAATTGGCCTAAGGAATTAGGGGTTTTAGTTAGAACAAAGGGGCTAACAATCAGGGAATACACTTAGTCTAAAATTGTTGATTAATACCTTCAATTGATGAGATTGGACTTGAATAAAACTCAGGGGATAATTAAATGTGAGAGGGATCAATTGAACCATGACCCTAACCTATTATTTCTTTGATTCTTTTACCTTGTTTTCATTAATTTCTGTACAATTCATGAAAAATAACTATCAAAACATGTTTTCAATTGTCCAAATAGTGTGAGCCTTGGGGACTAGATACTCTTCTGCATAGTCCTTGTGGAGACGATACCTTATTCACCCCTACCATCTTTAAACGAACTAGTGCACTTGCTAGCAAGGCAAATGCCTATCACAAATACATACATATAAAAGTGTGATTTGTCAATGGGTCCTTGTCCCTTGACCTCCGTGAGTTCTTTAGGATCTATCTTCACCCCTTAAGTTTCACAAAGATGATCCCATAATTCAATGAAGCGCTTGTCTTCGTACAATCAAGGATCTCGTTACTTATAGTCAAACCTACATTGAGAGGCAAATGCTTCATGAGGACATAGGTGCATAACAATCTCTTCTTAGTCACGGTATTGGAGTGCTTAATTGGAATTAGCACCCCTTGGACAAATGAGCACCAAAGCTTTGCTTCCGGTGTAAAGGTCATTTTCTCCATATTCTTAGCCAACTCATTCCTCACAACCATAGCCCACTCTCCTTGGCCATCACATAGGACCTTGTTAAGTTCTTCCATATCCAAGATCCAATTCATGAGTTTTTTCAATTCACATGTTGTGTTTGGTGCCATTGGAGTGTTTAACATGTCGTTAATAAGTTGCGGGTGGAAAGAGATCTCCTTACCTCTTACATAGGAGGTTTACTTGTGTATTGGATCCTTGTCATTGATCTTCAAGTTGGAGTAGAACATGCCATAAATTGCAAGAATATTCCACAAATTGTTCAAGAACAACCAAGTTCTACCAATTTCACAAAACCCTCAAGATTCCTAAATTTTCAAATGTTCACCCAAAACTCCTACAATCAAGTAACTCTAGCTCATACAAGTAAGAATAACCAACAATCAATCCACGTATGCATGAGAATTAGAGAGATTTAAGTGTTACTTTTGGGTCTTGAACTTGGGAACTTGACAAAGCAAAATGGGGAAATGAACTCTAATCAAGTGGAGATAGTGTAATGAGTGGAGAATTACAGGAATCAAGATGTAGAATGAGTAGAAGAAAGAGTAGAAGTGCTTGGATTTGAGAGGAATAGGACTTAGGGTGAGAGTGTGAGTAGAGAAGATGAAATATATGAGAAATAAGGAGTGGGATAAGTGAGGGTTGAAGTTTTTAAAGGCCCTCACGCGTGGCACATGTTAAGCTCACGCTGGGCCCACGCCCAAGGAAGCGTGGCAAACGCCAAATTTATGGGCATGCTACCCATTTTTCTTGCTCATGCCCAAGGAGCGTAGCGAATGCCCATGGGGTTGCTGTCTTGCTTGCAAAACGCGCGTGCTCATGCCCATTTTGGCGTACTCACGCTCAAATTTCTGAGAAGACTTCTCCTTGAGCGTGCTTACCCTTGAATTTGGCGTG
Source organism: Cyamopsis tetragonoloba (assembly GCA_037177725.1). Lineage (NCBI taxonomy): Eukaryota > Viridiplantae > Streptophyta > Magnoliopsida > Fabales > Fabaceae > Cyamopsis > Cyamopsis tetragonoloba. The sequence goes on along the minus strand of CM074119.1, from coordinate 45,500,906 downwards.
CTTACCCTTAAGTTGGACACCTAAATGCTTGGTTTTGAATTGCTTGCTCTTCACAACCTACACCTTAAACTCATTTCATTCAAGAAATCAAATGGTTCAACAAAATAATGATGAACAAGAATGGTACTATCTCTAATCCTTTATTTAATTTCTATATGTATCTACTTTTTTATTTGTTTTTTTCTTTTTTCAAGAACAATTGAAATGAATCAATGAAAGAATGAACCTAAGCGGGTTGCTTCCCGTAAGCGCTTTGTTTAACGTCACTTACCTTGACGCAATTTTCACTTTATGGAGGTTTGAAGTCATAGACAAAGGATCCATCAAAACCATTTTCCATAATTTGGGCTCCTTGTCTATGTTCAACTTTCAAATGTGAATTTAAAGAACATCCAATTTCAAAATCAAAACTTCCCACCAAGTTTTTGGGCTCCCACACATGTTGGGGCCTCTCTACCAAAGAGAGGCCCCAACATGTGTTAATCAATTGTAAAGAAGTTGAGAAATTCATTGAGTAAGTCCTATTCAAAACTCTATTATATCTTAGTCAATAAAAAACTATATTCTTATCCTTTTTCTTTTTATAGAGAATTTATAGTTTTTACAAAGAGAAGACTACGGTATAGAATGAGAAATTTGAGTGACATAGAGAAAGAAGTTCATGGAGGAATTGTGGAATGGTTTCATGGCAGAGTGAGTAAATGTTAGATATCTTTTTGATATAATCAACTTCTCTTTAATTTTTGGTGAATAATCTTCCATCCTTTGTAGGTTCTAAATGATACCAATGAACAACACTCTGATGATATTCGTGCCCTTGCGCAAGGTCCGCTACAGCAGACTAGAAGGTTCACCGCTTATAATGTGAATGGATATAAATTTCGAACCTTAGAACGAGATCAAGGATTGAAAACTCACAATAGTGGTGTGTTTTGCAAATTTGGTACCAAAAGTTATGCTAGTACAAGTGACAACAGGCCAATAGAAAGTTTAGTGTCATACTATGGGAAATTGGTTGACATTATTGAGTTAAACTATTATGGATGTTTTTCAGTCACACTCTTTAAATGTCAATGGGCAAATACTACAAATTCTAGTTTTAGATGCATGAAAAATGATGCTTCAGGCTTTACCTCAATAAACTTTTCTCATCTAATACATACAGGTGTACGGGAAGATGATGAACCATACATAGAGGCTTCAGAAGCTTACGTGGACGATAAAGTGGAACAAGGATGGTGCACTCCAGTGCATCTTAAACCAAGAGACTTGTACGATATGGGTGAAGATGTTGAAGAGACGTCTTATGAGAGTGAGGTTTTTCCAGAACAGTTAGCTACGCTTTGGTCAGAGGATAACACTCATGAAGCTCATGTTTCTAGGACTGATGTTCTTGTAGAATTTGATTAATTTCGATGAGATAAATATTTTGTATTGATGATATAATATCTTTGATATAATCTCTTTTGTTTTATTTGGAAAATTTATGAGACTATTGATATTGTTGTGCTAATTGAGTTTAATTTAATTTATTAATTATTTCAGATTTTAGAATTTGCAAGATAATCCTGACTCATTTAATTTAATCTATTGGTTAATCTTTTCATAAAGTATGCGTCCAAGAAGAGAAATAGGATCCATGGATAGTGATTATGTGATTATGAGCCATCTCAAGAGGATCATAGTGAGGAGCATGACATTGATCAACCTGCTGCCCGAGGAAGAAATCGGCAATCTTGGAATGTGCAAATTAGAAGTAAGTTACTAAGGGGTTTGACATTGATCATTCACTCTTTCTTATTCTTATTTATTATTGTTCTTCCTTATTTTTTATTTTAATTTTATATAATAATATATCAACCAGTAAATGATGATAAAAACAAACATGATTATTTTAAAATTTATTCAAATGTGTTTATGATATAACTTTTTAAAAATTTATTCATATAATTATTTTGATTTATTATTTTTCCTTTTATAGATGGTGAAGGACAAGTCACAGAAGAACATTTGCAAGTAAAAGAGGTTTGGCGGATGAAAAAAGGAGAAAAGGTGTTCATACCTTTTGATGGGATTCAACCTCCAGGAACTGATGCTGATGGTTTGCTGGGAGGCTTTCTGGGACAACTAGGACAAGATCACAAATACTTTCCCAATAGTTTTAAGAATTGGCGCAAGGTTGCTGACACTTTTAAGGATGAATGTTGGGACAAAGTTATTAAGGTAAGTCTTTAGACTGTTTTAGTTTGTTATAATTAATATTAATGACATTACTAACACATTTAAATGACTGTAGGCAAAGTTTTGGTGGGATCCAGATGTAGTACGTTCATATGTCATAAAGGACATTGGGAAGAAATAGAAGAAAAGTAGGCTACGTTTATTCAACCTTTGACCGATCCAAAAGTCGGGATGAAAATATTATAAATCCTCCACCGTCAGCTACTGAGTGGGCTACATTCGTAGACTACCGATTAGACGACAAGACTAAGGTATTATTAAATTCAATTATAAACATCGCTCAGTAAAAAAAACATGCTATTAAAAATTGCTTCGATTTTTTTGAAGGCAATGTGTGCACAAAATGCCCGTAATAGAGCTAAGCTTACAATTAATCACACTGGAGGTAGGAAAAAGCTAAAAAGAAGGGCCGCTGAGATTGTAAGTATAAAATATTGATTCGTGTATTTTCTTTTGAAAATTTTTAAGTGACATAACACTAATTGCTTTCATACATTCTGTATGTTATAGATGAAGGAGACTGGGAAACAAGTCAGTAGGGGCACTCTATTTATCCACACTCATAAAAGGAAAAATGGGAACTACATCAATTGATGAGGCTAGAATTGTTTGTGTAAGTTTTCACATTTATAAATTGCTTGTTAGTTTTCATTTCAAACTTTTTGTTGAATTGTTTATCTAAGTTTTCATAGCACTAAATTGCTTGTTAGTTTTCATTTCAATTTTTTTTGTTGAAGCTTAAAACTAATAGGAACATTAAATTAAATTGCTTGTTTGTTTTCATTTTAATTTTTGTTTGGTACTTATTTCTTTCAAATGCAAATTTCATTTTAGGACAAAATCTCAGAGATTGAAAGCCAAGGAAATGCTCCAGTGGAAATTTCCCCAAATGACTCTCTTGGCCAAGTGGTTGGGAAAGAACCTCCCGGTCGAGTTCGAGGATTAGGATTAGGTGTTTGTCCTTCTCAAGTTTTTTTTGCACTAATTACCAAGGATACAATAATGCTAATGTTTCAACTAATAGTTCGGGAGTATCTCTAATGGACAGTTACAACAAAAAAATGGATGCACTGCAAATCCAATTGCAATTAGAATGCAGAAAAGGAAGGAATTTGAGTTGCTAGTCCTCGAGCTATACAAGGATGCGAAAAAGGTTTTGCCACCCCATATAGCTAGTCGAATCAATGTATGTATAGGCAACTTTATTTATCAAATTTTAAACTAGTTAACTAGTGAAACTGACATAAACTTATTTTTGGAGCTTGTTGAAGCGTCTCAACCACAACAGCCTTCTACGTCTCAATCTGACACTAACCACCCATAGAAGGATATTATTATCATTTATTAGCAAGTATTATGAACTTTTTTGTGATTGCTAGGTGATTTTGCAATCTGAAACTTATGCTTTTTTATTTTGATTGACATATGTATTTAAGTAAATTCATCTTTACATTACTTTGAGATTTTTATTTTGGTTGACATATGTATTTGGTTGGAACTTAATGAGAATTTCAATAATAGCAATTGAACACATTTTACTTGTTTGGTAATTTTAGAGTAATTTTAATAAAAATTTAAGTGTTACACGTTAAATATCAAGTTAATTATTATAGGTTAACTGAGAGTTAAAATTTGAGATTAGTGTTGCAGTTTAAAAGATAGTGGCGGTTTGAACCACCGTGTAATCCCCTTAACGCAAAAATAGTGGCGGTTTTTTAGTGAATAGAACCGCCACTATGTCCGATGAAGGCTTTCATTTTTTTTTATATTTTGTGGCAGTTTCAAACCTATGTAAGTCGTACATCGGACATAGCGGTGGTTTTTTAATAATAATAACCACCACTATAGCCAGCAAAAACACGTTTTACCAATTGAATATTAATGGCAGTTCTATGGATGAAACCGCCACCGAAAAACCGCCATTATGCATTCACGGCGGTTATTCCGGCGGTTCTCTTAAACCGCCGCTAAAGTGAATTGCGTCGCCTGATTTGGTGGCGGTTTGTCAACTGCCGCTATGTATGTTATTGGCAGTCAAAACTGCCGCGAAACAATATAAAAAACCGCTACTATTCTCCGTTTTTCTTGTAGTGGACACTTATCAATATTCCCAGCTGACTTCATTGTGATGGACATGGAGGCTAGCGACGAGGTTCTGATCATACTAGGAAGACCTTTCCTTCCAAAGGGACGCACTCTAATCGACGTGGAAGGAGGTAAACTGATACTAAGAGTGCAAGAAGAGAAGGTAACATCTAAAGTTTTTGAATCGTGGAAAAATAGTAATGATAACTCTTCTTGTATGAATGTAGAGGTAGTAAATACATCACTGGCTCCAGAACTGAACAAAATCAATCATGACTCAGCTTCAAAGATCAAAAGCTCTTATTGTGAAAAACCAAAGAAAAAGAATGAAGTGAGTCATGAGAAGAGTAAGTTCATAGCCAATGAGGAATTTAAAACCTCTCGAAAAAAGAAACTTCCACGTAACAAGGCCTCCAAGGTTGAAAAGGCTGTTTGTGAAAACTCTTTGAATATACCTCAACAATAATTCTATAACTTTGATAGTGTCTTTATGGATGCAAGCTGCACCTTACCAGTGAGTTTCCACAATTCTATAAGTGGAAAGTTAGAGGAAAGATTCTTGGAAGAATTAAGAGAAAAAATGATGGGTTGTGGGAAGGAAATTAAGAAAGTGAAAAAGGAGCATTACTCTCCCCTTGTGGGGAGCAAAAGTGTTGGCAAGCATGTTGCTTGTGTGGAAGGGTCCCAACATGATTGGGAGCCCATAAGTTTGGAGAAAAATTATGAGAAAGCCATTGGATACCCTTGTAGATCACTCATGGAATTGAACCAAACTTTTGGGAATAATTTTGACGGATCCTTTGGCCATGGCTTCAAACCTCCATGAAGTGACATATGCGTCAAGCTAAGAGACATTAAACAAAGTGCTTCTGGGAAGCAGCCCGAGTTGTTTCATTCATTTTATTTGTTGAAAAGAAAAAAAAAGAGAATAAAGTAGAGTACCATTCCTAGCACCTTTGTTGTGATTTGAACACTTAACTCTTTGGATAAATCGAGTTTAAGGTGCTGGTGTTGAAGGGCAAGAAATCAGTGAAGAAGTAAGCGCAAGGTAGGCTGACTTTGAGACAATTAAATCAAGAAAGGAGAAGCCCATGAGAGGGTGAGCACGCCATCAGGGCGTGAGCAAATTTTTTGGGCAGCATTGCACCACAAACCCAGTGTGAGCATGCCCAAATGGGCATGAGCACGCGATCTCCAGGACCAAGGCTGCCTTCTCCCACGCGTTAGCACGCCACTAGGGCGTGAGCCGAAATATGGTGCAGCAACACACTTGAATCCACGCGTGAGCACGCTCAATTTGGCGTGAGCATGCGCTAGTCAGCATAGGCATGTACTCTCCCACATGTGAGCACCCTATAAATGGACCTTCTCACTCACACCCACTCCTCATTTCTCATATTCTCTTATCCTCAAACACCCACACACTCATCCTAACTCTGAATCCTCTCCAAATCAAGCTATTTCACTCACATTCTACACATTCTTCTTCTACATTTCACTAATTCGTCATCTAATACACTAATCTTCACTTGGTTCATCTTGATTCTCACTTGAATTTTTGAATACCCCACTTCAAGACCCAAAGGTAACACTTAAATCTCTTCACTTCTCATGCACTTTTGAGTTAAATTGTGATTATCTTTACTTGTATGAGCTTAATACACTTGATTATGGGAGATTTGAGTCTTGATTTCATGATTTTGGGGATTTTTGGGGTTGTTGAGAAAATTGATGAATCTTGATGTTCTTGAGTAATTGTTGCATCAATGTGGAATTAAGGTGTTGATTGATATTCTACTTGCCATATTTGAAAGATTTGATGTTTGATTTGTGAGAATGAAGTGTTGATTCATGAACTTGATCTATGCACACTAGGTGTTTGTCAAAAGTCCCCAATGAACAAAACATGATCATGTGCTTTAAATGCTTGTGCTATTGAACTTGACTTGTGTTACTTTTGATTGAAATACACATCCTTGAGCTTATTAGCTTTGATCTAGCACAAACCTTTGCATGTTCACAAGTCATGTGATTTATGGACTTTTGTAGCACTTGGTGGAGCACCCACATCAACACTTCCCTAATACTTTCCTTGAGTTAATTTGTTATTTTTAGGAAATGGAAGGAAAGGCATCCAGCAAAAGGTTCAAGACCACCGCTAGTATGAGAGCGGCTTGAAATCAAAAAGTCCCAAAAGCATCCAACACAAACCAAAGGCCCTCCAACACAAATACAAGGCCAAGGTTTGACAATCACCGGTTCCTAACGGAAGAAAACGAAGCTATTTTCAAGACCTCAATGTCTAGGAGGGGAGTTCTAAAGGAAAGGAAGTTTATCATAATAGAGGCTTATTGCTTCCCTAATATCACGGGAGAGAGATAGACCAATGATGCTTGCTTAACGGTTTACAATGCTCTCAAAAGAAGAAAGTGGAAGAGTCTATGCTCTTTGGAAGGTCCAGCATAAGAGGAGCCTGTGATGGAATTGTATTCCAATCTCAAGATCAATGACGATGACCCCATTGAGAAGTACACTTGATTTGATAGAGGTAAGGAAATCCCTTTCCATCCCCATGTTATTAATGAAATTGTCAACACCCCCATGGCACCTCACACTACAAGTGAGTTGGAGAAGCTAATGCATTGGATGCTAGAAATCGAAGAAATCAACAATGTTCTTTGCAATGGTCAAGGTGAATGGACCATGGATGCCCGATATGAATCATCCAAGCACATAGATAAGAAGTACTTTACTCCCGAAGCAAAGCTATGGTGCTCACTAGTCCAAGGGGTGCTCATTCCCATCAAGCATTCCAACATGGTCACTAATAAGAGGCTTCTATGTACCTATGTATTGATGAAGCAGCTGGCCACTAATGTGGGGTTGACAGTTAGCACCGAGATCCTAGATTATAGGAGGACAACCGCCTCCTTTAATTACAGGATCATCATCACACGCCTATGTGCTTTGCAAGGAGTAAGGATTGAACCAAGAGAGCCAAAGGAAGCCAAAGGATATGGTCCCATTGATAAATCCTTTTTCTATAGGTATGTTTTCAACTCTTATGAGAGCCAACCTCATGGGCCACCACTTCCTAGCTCAACTCCAAGACTCACGGTGGATCCTCCTACGACTGCTTACTTTGATGTATCACTTACGGTCGAGGCTTGTTTGACTAGAGACTTTGAGACACTCTGGATGGATAAGAAGTTCAATGTCATGAACCATAATATGGAGGTAGACCATGCAAATGATACAGAGATGAAAGCTCTTATGATGAGAAATGTGTGCTTAGAACCATTTTGGAGAATAATGGGTGCAAGGTAAGGAATCAACGTAGAAAAGGATGCTCCCATCCCATTTACGCAAGAAGAGTACACTCGGGCCAACAGTTTCTATTAGTATGAGTCTGGTAGTTCCAAAGGGATGGAGAAGGTGGTGGAAGAGGAAGATGATGAGGAAGAGGAAGAGGATGATGATGACAACATGGATGGTGTATGGTACTAGTAGTAGTAGTTAGTAGTTGTTTTGAATAAATTGTAACAAATTATAGTTTTTCTTGTTTCTCTTTATTTTTGTAGCTTGTGTTTGTTGTTTTGTAGCTTTGGTGTGCACTTCTAAAAGCATTGTATAATGAACCCTTGTGGCAAACCTCAAACATGCTTGGAAGTGATCCTCAAAGGAAGTTCTTCTTAACCCTTCTTTTCTAGATCTTTGATGAGATTGGTTATTTAATGGTTTTCTAGACTTGTTGATTGTTTCTAAGTGATTGCAAAGTGCCATAGCAACAATTCTTGTTACTATTAAAGATGAATTTTGTGACCTAGGCTCTTAGAATTGAGATATGATCTCCATTTGATAGTTTGCATGCTCTTTATATGTTTAGCAAGTGTTTGTTGACAAGTATGTGCTTTAGTGAGAATTACTAGGCTTGGCATGTTTCATGTGGATTAGCAATGTGTTACAATCATGCAACCTAGATGAGGATTTTGAGCCTCCTACATGTTTCTTATCATGAGTGTTCATTATGTGGAGGTGTGCTCTTGAATTTGATTTTGTGGTTGGTTGAGATTGCTATTCACATACTAGGATTAACATGATAGAGACACTTTTATTTTTTTAACCTTGATCCAAATGAAGCCTTGTCGCTTACATTATCCATTGCTAGCCCCTTTGATCCTTGATTTAACCTTGATTTCTTGATTTTTAGCTCATTATAAGCCAAGTAAGTGTAAAACCATTTGTCCCTACCATGTACACATTTAGAGCATTGGTTATGCACTTGGGATATAGTTTTGTTCTAAGTTTGGGGTTGTTTTTGCTTGGGGAACCGGCTCATTCCCTAAGTTTAGGGTCCTAGTTGTTTTTGGTTAGAAGTTGATTCTACCATCTTTGGTGTAGGGTTGACTTGAGGACAAGTCAAAATTCTAAGTTTGGGGTGGGCAACACTTTGTGTTGATGTTTGTTTGGGTGTTTATGTTAGGGTATACCATCATGCATTCATTTATTAATCTTGCATTTTTCACTTTCATATCCACTTGTGTTCCATTGTGTGGCACTAGGTACAAACAAAAGCAAAGTTACAAAGAAACAAGAAAGCAAAAGAAAAAGGCAAAGTTACAAAGAAATAAGAAAGCAAAAGAAAAAAGGAAAAGTTACAAAGAAAAGAAAAAAACATGGCATACCCAATATTTGAAAAACAAAATTTTGAGAAAAACAAAGAAGTAGAAACAAAGTGAAAAGGAAAGTTTGGAAAAGAGGTTGGAAATAAATAAATAAGAGTTGGTACTCTAGTATTGTCTTTGTGTTTTGTTTTGTTGTTTTCCCTTTTTCCATAACTTGTATCCATTCCATAAAAAATTTTGCATATAGAGTCTAGGATTCCATGCATTCCATTGTTCATGTGTGTATGTGGTTTAGCTAGTTTCCTTTCATTTTCTACCTACCCTACCTAAGACCCATTACAACCTTATGAAGACCTCTTGATTTGTACTAGGCATGTGAATTCGAGTGGTGGAGACTTAGAGTGCATTGATTCTAAGCCTAAACACTTGAGTGATGAGTGACATACACTTTATCCTTGTGAGGATTGTTGATGCCTTGCTTTTCTACATGATTTGTGCCACATTCCTAGTTGATTGCTGTGTTTCATATCTTGTCAACTTGTGCTTTCATGACATGAGGGAGTGTGTGACTTTCTATGGAGATTCATGCATGATTTTAAGGAGTATAGGTGCTTGAGGAGTCTTGAATGAAGCTTAGGATGGAAGCTATGACAATTGTTTTGCCGCTTGGTTTGATTTTGTATTTGCTTTGGGACAAGCAAAAGATAAGTTTGAGGTTGTGATATGTGTCACCCTATCTATGTTTTAGGGGTTATTTTCACCTTGTTTTTTGTGCAGTTTAGTGTTTTGAAGCATGAAACCTATGAGAAATTGCTCATTTGTTGGAATGCTTTGGTTTAGGAAAGGCTTTTTAGTTTTGTAGTGTTTTCTTAATAAATTCCAACTTTTTGATCCTTGTTTGGTTGATTTGGTGACATTCTAGGATCGAGAGTTGGAGATGATTGAAGAACCAAGCAAGGAATGAGCCATAAAAGCTTGAAGAGAAGTGAACTAAGCAAGGAACCACGCAATCTAAGGGTGCTCACACTCATTCATAAAGAAATTACACCTATTTTGAGGGTGCTCACGCTTAAGAGGAAGTTGCCAACGCTTGGATGGAAATAGCTCTCGCAAACTAGAGCGTGAGCACGCGCCCTAGAGAATGGATGCAATTGAGGCGCGCGTGAGCACACCCAAATCAGTGTCAGCATGCGCTACATGAAGGAAGAAGGAAGGAATCAACAGGTAGGGCAGCGTGAGCACGCCCAATGTTGCGTGAGCACGCGCTGCCCTTGCTATATATAGTTGTAGTTAGTTATTTTTTACACATCCTTGGATCATTTTCTCTATTTTTAGCTTGATTCTCCTCATTCTTATCACTTCTCTCTGTTCTTGGAGTGTTCTTGAGCACTGTAAAGGATTTGTGGAAGCAAGACTTTGAAGACCTCATGGATTCTTCCTATTCTTTGGTTTTTCTCTTTTCTCTTATCTCCACTATGTTAGGCTAGATCTCTTTGATTAGGGAATTGGGGATTTTGATCCAAAACTATGTAATTGAACCTAAGTTGTAATTCAATGTTCTTTCTTGTCAATTGAGTGATTACTTCTTCTCTTAAGGCTTCTTCTTGGTTTATTTTATTCAATTTTTGTGGGATTGCCTCCAACGTGAGTGCTACACTTGAATTAATCAATTGGGATTTTGATCTAGATGCAATTAGGCAATTGGAAAATTGATAACTGTATTGGAACTGTTGTAATTCACCATAATCTTGCATGATTGTAGGAATAGAACTTGTAGGTTGTGAGGTTTTGTGAAAATCCACTTCTTTCTTGTTTTCTCTAAAATTTGGCCTAAGGAATTAGGAGGGTTTAGTTAAAACAAAGGGGCTAACAATCTGGGAATAGAATTAGTCTATAATTGTGGATTAATACCTTCAATTGATGAGATTGTACTTGAATGAAACTCAGGGGATAATTACAAATGGGAAGGATCAATTGAACCATGACCCTAACCTCTTCTTTCTTTGATTCTTCACGTTATTTTCATTACTTGCTATATAATTCGTACATAATCAATATCAACACATGTTTTCAATTGTCCAATTAGTGAGAGTCTTGGGGATTTGATACTCTTACAACATAGTCCATGTGGATATGATACCCTTTTCACCTCTATCCTCTTTTAAACGAACTAGTGCACTTGCTAACAAGGCAAATGCCTATCATCTATGACCCAAAGTGCAAGCAGTATATTCAATACTCTAACTCCTGAACCTGTAGTTTACCAAATGGTGAAAAAAGATTCGCCTTGGGCTGATGCTAATTATAACTTCTCATCCCCGTTAGATAACTGATAAGCGTAAGAATTAAGTGATTTTTTCATGAGATTATGCACTTATTTGTACTTAATTTTGATTATATTAAGTTTAATTCCGTTTTGATCAAGAAAAATTAAATTCGTAAGTGTGTTCTAGGGAGATGATTATATTTTGACAAAACGATCTATAGGTGGATTTGAAGAGAAGATAAAAAGAGGATTTTCTGTGGGTCAACGGGTGTGCTTATGCAAGAAAAAGCACACTTAAGCGAGCCATCCTTACCTAAACAAATCCAAATTTTCATCACTGTGACATCTGTGCTACCCTAGCTGACCTAACTTGCGCACTTAAGTGAGAATATATGGGGACATGAGTGTGTTCCGATGATATCATCCCATATGTCATCTCTAGAGCACTCAAGTTAGGATTGGTGAGGTTACACCCAAAACACTATAAATAGGGGTCTCATTTGTATTATTACGCATTGGAATATAGATAGAGGATCTAGATAGTGATAGAAAAGGGGATGACTCTAAAGTGAGAACATGACTCTAGTTTTATTCTTTTGATCTATTCTAAGATATGAGAGTTTAGAGAGAAGATCTATAGAGAAAGAAGGAGAAGGGGAATAAGCTTAGAGAGAAGACTAGGCCTAGCAGGCTTGGTTTAACTTTAACCCCAAATATACTGATAAGGAAGCCAAATCCAACCCCACCTCTGCTCATAAGATCAGATTTGTAGGGGTTAAAGGATCAATCTGTACCCTAGCCTCAACCAATGAAACCCCCTTCATGATGATGTATGAAGTTGTTTTTGATAGAATCAAAATTAGATTTACCTTCAACTTTCCTCTTCTCAACTACATCCAAATGCTTATGGATTCACACAAGCTATTGAGATATTTTGTTGTATCCACGATTGGCATTATTCCTCAAGGCTCTTCCACTATATGTTTGGTCATTATCTTGGTACCAATAAGTCTTAAGTATCTTTGTATTAGAGACATTCAACCCTTATCTTTATTGAAGTCTACATATCCTTCAAATTCTATCATGATTTATACTTCAAGATTCTATAGAGGGATAAGAATAAGAATCTCCTTTGGGTTGACAGCTCTGGGAAGGAGCTATTCGCCTTCACTAGAATTGAGCTCTTTACAAGATGTCGATAAATATTTCTGAAGCCAACCCCGGTGTTCTCCTAAAAGAAGACCATGATACTCTTGCCACCCTTCTCAGCTTTGTTCCATAATCCATATTGTGGAAGCTCTTCATAGTGATCAGTACACTTGCCTCAGTAATACATCATTCAATTAAATTTTATTCTATAACTTTTGTTCACATTATTTACCCATAACGGATCTTTCCTTGTTTCTAAAGGCTATCATCGCATCATATGCTACCCGTTAGCCTAAGGACAACTACAAAGACAAGGGCAAGGGAAAGGCCTCCTCTTCCAAAATAGTCAAAGATTTGGCTAAAAGGTTTTCAACTTAACACAACCCGGAGGACTTGTTTGCACGCGCAGGTGCAGCATGGGGAAACTAGGTAGCGCGTGTGCAAAGCTTTGCAAAGCTGTTTGTAAGTGCAAACTGCAAAGTTGTGTTCTTCCTAACACCCAAATTGCATCTTGCTTCAAAAATTGCATTCATCTTCAAGTCCAAAACTTCCAAGTTATGCTCTTTCTTCCCTACTTCCTTCAATGCAAACAATCAAAAACTAAGGTTAGGAACACCAAAACTAACACAAAAACTCCAAAACTCTAAGAGACTAGATTCTATTGGTTGTGAAAACACTTCTTTGATTTTATTCAACTGAAGTGGACAAAGTGACACCAAAACACTAAAATACTAACTAAAAGAGGCTAAAATGTCACATGAAACTTAGATAAGTGGCAACTTATCAGTAGACAACCTTTGAGTTCTTCTTGAGGGAGCTGATCCCGACGCTTACCGTGATTGTGATCGTGCGATCCACTTCTCAATCCTGGAGCTCAACTGAACTTGAAGGGACTTTAACCCCTTCATGGGGTCAATGATGGAAAGTTGTATAAATTCTTGGATTACGTATATCCCGTCTCGGTCGATCTTGAAGATCCTCAATTGCAAGCTTTCGATCCTACAACTCCCCTTCCTCCTAAAGTTCCTTGTGTTGAAGTCAGTAGTGCCTAAGCCAATTCTTCTTAGGTTTGTTTGTTTTTAATATTATGTTTTTCTTTCCAAATACCTTTTTAGGTCCCTTTTGGAGGACTTATACTAACTTTCATAATGAACCTTACAACCATTGCAACTTTATCATCAACTATTCTTCTGGGAATATATCGGTTCGTCTGTTGTATATTTTGCCTCTTCTTGAGTTTATCATTTTATAGAATATTCGTACTTCTTTTTTGTATCAAGGACTAAATCCCTTGTAGGCGCCTAATTATCGTGGAGTTTTTACGACTTTTCCTTAACTTTTGATTGTGTCTGACAAGTATACCAGAGTCAAGTTATAATACTAGTTATGAGACAAAATATCGTTCCATAGTACAAATGTCTCTCATTTTTCCCTTATTAGTACAAATGTCGTTTTCTTGGGATTTGGGCCGAGGCGACATCAGCATACCCGCCCACAAATCTCCAACTACCTTGTACTACTATATAAAGCAAAGAGGTGGCCAAGTCAAGGTAAGAAGCATTTTCCATCACCTCGACCTTTCATCTTCTCCATAATTGACTTTTGCATTAGAGTGGCCTTGTAGGTATAAATGTCTCCCATCTCTAGTGGTCGAAGGATGTCGGAGCTTACCCTTCAATTCCAATTACCCATAGAGAAGTACCCCTGTTTAGGAGCAGGAACTCATCATTGGCACCGTGGGAATCCGGTAAAATGTTTTCCTATTCTTTCACCACCATGGCAATCACCAGAGGATAACGGTCTAAGGCCACTCAGGAGCGTAGCAGTGGGCAAAATGAAGCCGTACCACAAAGGAAGTATCATGACCGGCACAAAGCATTGGAAGCAGAGTTGCAGCGAGTGCAACACGCCTTTGAAGCTCAGGGGCAAGAGATAGCTATATGAAAAAGAAAGAGAAGGGAAAGGAGAAAGTCGTGACCCACTAGAATAGTGGCATTCAATATGATAAAGAGCAGGATCCACAAGTAAATTATTGAGCAACTGTGAACCTATTGGACCATGTTTAATGGATTTTCAAACAAATTATTTCTTGATCTAATATCCAGGAAGGAAATTTTCTTCCTTTATGTTCTATACATTTGATAGTATTGCCAAGACAAATTCTTAGAGATTTTATTTGATTAAAATGAGAATAAGATAGAATGTGATCAGAACATAATGAATGTTGACTAGAATTTGAAAACAGATGCAAATGTGAATAACGGAAAACAAAAATTCTTCAATAATAATAGCTGCAAAAATCTACATTAGTAACAAGTTAAGAAACTTGGAAAGTTTGTAGTAGTAACAAGTGTTTAGACACTAATGGACACAAATGCAAATATGAAATGCAAATATAATGAAAATAAGTCAAAGAAGAACAAAATGCATCATGCAGACAACAAAAAGAGAAAAAGATGAAAACTCACTAAATAATAATAGTATTGATGAACATAGATTACAAGAGTTTGATAAGGTAAGAAGGGGGTTGTTCATATACAGACTTAACATGAGCCCGTGGGTAGTCCTTGGTAGCCGTTAGCGTCGTTTACGTTTGTGTGTGTGACTATAGGCATATTTGATGTAGGTACGACATCAAAAAAATTTCTAGGAAAGTGGCCCTTGTATCAGAGAAACTATATTTTCTCTTTGGAAACTATGATAAAGAATATGGATGTGAGAATGAAAATCAATCTATTTTCTAATGTGATGGGAAAATGAAACATATGTGTTGTGTTAAAAAAAACCTCATGATTGGGGCCGTACCGGTGCAATTTAATAGTGAAAATGTAGTACAAGGAAGTAACTCCTACGCCGTCTCCCAAGGACCATAAATTCCAAACTAAGATTTAAAGACATAGTAACACACACATGAAAAAGTGGTTTTTTGATAGAATAGAAACAAAATAAAGAAAACACTAACTAATAAACTAAAAACATAAAAAAAAAGTGATTAACCCTCTTGTTCAATTGCAACCAAATCAATCAGTGGCCACAAAATATTGTTGCATTCATTCAAATCCCTAGCTCAATTGAATTGATTAACTAAATGAAAATCAACCAGGATTTCTTTATTTCCAAAGTTAAAGAGAAATCAATTAGGGACTAAGTGTCCCTAATTACTACTAACTCAACCAATTAAACTAATCAATAGAGATATTCATCAAAGAGGGTTTGTGATTAAGCATCCCCAATTACTCCTAAATTGACTACTACGAACTATAAATCATTGAGCTAACGCACAATATTAAGCATTTTATATGCATCATTTAATCCCTAATCATATAGAATTAAACAAACTATGGAGAGTTTAGCTCAACAAAAAAACCTAAGGCTATTAAGCATAAACTCTAAAAACTAAAATTAAACCAATAAAGCATATTCATATCTAAACAAGAAAACAAAATAATTAAGCTACCAAATTTTTTGTTCTGCAAATACACACGCACTCATCCCTAAACCCTAAACACACACACACACTCGCCACAAGGTTCGAACCTTGGAACTCCAACTCCCAAGGCTTAATGGCTTGCTACATGACCATGTGGGTTATTTTCCACTTGTCTTAAGCATATCAATTATAATATTGCTCAAAAACAAACTAGCAACAGATTAGAAAATGAAGAACATGAATAAATTGGAAATCAAATTAAAGCATAAACCTAAAGATCTTCAATGCAATATCCCAAAAAAATTATTCCAAGAGTCTAATTCATGGAGGGAATAAAAGAAAACTAAAAAAAAAAAAAGAAAAGGAAAGGAAAAGAAAATGGAGAAGGGAAAGAGGAGGCGTCCCTATTCCTGTCCGCTATGTTATGTTCCTAACGCTGCTTCCTTCTCCAATTCCAAATCCCTTGCCTCATTATATATTTACGCGAAAGACGAAAAATTAAAATGGCTGCCTCCTGACCATGTCATGCCATGATGCACCCAGCTTTCTAACTTATACATATATATATATATATATATATATATATATATATATATATATATAGTGGGTTTGACACCAATTCTTACACCAATCAAAAACGTTAGCTCGAAGTTTTTTTCACGAAACCTACCGTTGGATTGAAACTACTTATCATATACATCATGTGTACAAAATTTGACATAAAAAACGTACTAAAAAATTGACGTAAAATATAATTTTTAATATTTTGAAAATAACAAGTGTGTTGATGGAGTATTATTAAACGATCTCGGGTTGGTGTGAATTTTTGTACACATGATCTATACAATAATCCAACGGTAGGTCTTGTGAAAAAAAAAATTCTTTCTATCGTTATTGATTGGTGTTACAATTCGTGTCAAACCAATTCATGTCATTTGATCCTAACCCTATATGGGGAGGGATCAACTTATACCGGTGTAAGTTGAAGCCAATTCTTACACTGCAAATAACTCATTAATTAATAATTTTCTTACAAAACTGACCGATATATTAAAAGTTCTTAGTATATAGATCATATCTAAAAAGTTTCATGTCAATCCGAAATCGTTTAGTACTTCATCAAATGATTGGTATATTCTTATGTTTTATGAAGCTATATGTTACGTTAATTTGTTCGTACTTGATAGAATACTAAAAGATTTCGGATCGACGTAAAATTTTGTAGATACGATCGATATACTAAGAACATTTTTGCTATCGGTCGGTTTTGTAAAAAAATTATTAATTAATGAGTTATTCGCGGTGTAAGAGTTGGCATTAACTTACACCGGTGTATGTTGATCCCTTCCCATATATATAATATCTATTCTAATAAATAAATCCTAATCACTTAATAAAATTAGTATGGTAAGTTAGTTTATTACAATTAACAAATTCAAAAAAAAATCCTAAAAGTTCTCCAAATTGACAATGTTCCTCCTCAAATTCTTGAAGCTCAATAATTATTTCTAGTGCCAAATTATACCTGAAAAATAATGAGTAACTTAATTAGGCTAATTAAATCTAATTTAATCAAATTACAAATAATAGCCTAATGAAACACAATACAATAAAAATATGTCAAGTAAAATTAGTTAGACTCCACCAATAATTAATAATAGCTAATTGAGCTTACCTTACACTTACTTCCTCATTGTATTGCTTGGTCTTCAACACCCTGCACCTTAAACTCATTTCATCCAAGAAGTCAAATGATTCAACAAAACCATGATGACAGTTTAACTTATTGTTTGAAATAATGCAAGGAGATCCTGAAAATAAAACTAAAGAACCTCTAAGAAGAGATCTTGATTTAAGGGAAAAAAATGATTTAAAAAAACAAAAAGGATAATTAAAAAAAAGTCTTGCAAGAAAAATAAAAGAGTTAAAAAAACGAGAGTTAACCATAGTTAAGATTTTTAACATAATATTCTCACATAGTAGTAGTTAGATTATTTGGTGGAAAGTGCTCATTTTGTTAAAGTTTGGTGTTTTGTGCAATATTATGAAACCCCAAGGGTACTTCGTGCATTTTACCCTTTATTCTTTATTCTATTTTTATATGTATATATTTTTATTTGTTTAACGTCACTTAGCTTCACGCATTTGTCACTCTTATGGAGGTTTGAAACCATAGACCAAGGATCCATCAAAACCGTTTCCCAAAATTTGGGCTCCTTGTCTATGTTCAACTTCCACACATGACTTGAAGGAACATCCAATGGGCAAACCAAAACATCCCACCAAGTTCTTGGGCTCCCAATCATGTTGTGGCCCCTCTACCAAAGCAACATTGTTTCCTAGACACTTGCTCTTCACAAGGGGAGTAGTGTTTCTCCTTGACACTCACAAAGTTCATCCCACAAACTAACATTTTTTCTCTTAATTCCTCAAGCAATCTTTCTTCTAATTTTCCACCTATTGAGTTGTGAAAAATCACCAGCAAGGTTTATTTCTCATCTATAAAAACACAATGGAAGTTGGAGAATGATTGCTTAGGTGTATCAAATGGTTTTTCACATACAATCTTTTCAACCTTTGAATCATTTTCATGTGGAGTATCATCAAGTGGAGAGGCTTTAGAACCTTCATTGGCAAGACATTTAATCCCCTCATGACTCACTTCACTTTGTTCATTTCATTTTTCACAAAAATAACTAGTATTCCTTGAAGTTGAGTTATAGTTGATTCTTTTTAATTCTTTAACCAATGAGGTATCTACAACCTCCACATTCGTACTAGGGACGCGTCCCGTGGCAAGAAAGGGTCTTCCTAAGATGATCGGGACCTCCTCATTGGCTTCCATGTCCATCACTATCCGCCATTTGCAAAGTGACCATTGTTGGTTAGACATCATTTACCCCGTGTTTGTTCAAAATGGATAGGGGCATTAGATTTATACTTGCCCCAAGGTCACATAGAGCTCTTCCAACATGCACACCACCAATCTCACAAGGAATCGTGAATGACCCTGGATCTTTTAGTTTTTGTTGAAGATTCGTTTAGATGATTGCACTCACCTCCTCGGTCAAAGGGATTGTTTCATCATCCTTTAGCTTCATTTTCTTGTAAACGAGGTATTTCATAAACTTAGCATAAAGTGGCATTTGTTCAAGGGCTTCCGCAAAAGGCAAGTTAATCCTCAAACTTCAAAAAATATTTGGGAACTGTGAGAATTTCTTTTCTTTCTCTTTCTTTATAAGCCTTTGTGCGAAGGGATCCTAGCCTTCACAAATGGAGAAAGCTTCTCATAGTTAACTGACTCCTCAAGGAGTTGCTTCCTTGTCTTCCTTGTCACCACTTAAATTCTTTTGGGGTGGTTTTTCCTTCTCCACCTTTTGATCTTCAATCTTAGAGGGTGGAGTTGAAGCAACTTTGCCACTTCTTAAGGTGATTGCATAGCATTGCTCTTTAGGATTCACAATGGTATCACTAGGAAATTTTCCTTCTTGCCTCTCCAATAGTTGTCTTGAAATTTGACCCATTTGGGACTCTAGGTTCTTGATTGATGCATCATGGTTCTTCAAGGTAGAATTAGTTTCACTGATGTAGGCATCCGTGCTTTGCATGAAGGCAAGTAGGATATTTTCTAGGCTAGGAGAAATTCGTTGAGTTGGTTGGTTTGGTGGTACTTGGGGCTTTTAAGCCATGGGTTGAGTGTTGGATTTAAAGGATGGATTTAGGTTGTATGATGATGATGGTTGATTGTATTGTGGTTGGGTAGTGAATTGTGGTTGGTTTTGTTAGAAGGGTGGAGTATCGGGCTTTAGGTAGTTGCTTCTTTTGTATGATAGGTTGGGATGATTCCTAAAATGTGGATGGTATGTATTGTTTTGGGGGAAGTATGAGGCTTTTTGAGTGTTTTCCATGAAGTTTACTTGTTCCTCACTAGCGTTTCCGGTATTGGCACAAAATCCGTTTTGGTGGTTGTCACCACAAAATTCACATTGAAGAGTTCATGCTTGAACTGCTCCAAGTTGGACTACTTGGAGTTGCTTGGTAAGGTTCTCAATTTGTTGGGATAAAAGCTTGTTTTGGGCTAGGACCGCGTCATGAGTACCTAGCTCCATAACTCCTCTCCTTCCTCCATGACTCCACTCGTTGGCCATGATCTCAATTAGTTCCCTTGCCTCTTCAGCTCCTTTCTTTCTTATGGAGCCACCGACGGAAGCGTTTAAAAGGCCCCTAAAACTCAGATTGGACCATTGAAGAAAATGTGGATCTGTTGAAGTCGGTTAAACCGTGATGTGGGCACTTTTGGAGGAGTGGTTTGAATTTCTTCCAAGCGGTTCCAAAGGAATCACCATCTCTTTATTTGAAATAAGAGATCTCCGCTCTATATTGATCATACTGAGCCGGAGGGAAAAATTGGGCTATGAATTTGGAAACAAGGTCCTCCCATGTAGTGATGCTTCTGGTGGGTTGGCTTTGAAGCCAATTAAGAGCACTACAGGAAATTCGGGCTTTTGCGTAGGCCAAAAGCGAATACAAACAAGCAAAAAGCTTACGCAAATATAGTTTTGCGTCGGATTTGCGTCGTGTCGAATGGGACGCAAAACACCCCGATGCAAAGCAATTGCATCCATCCCAAAAGCTGACGCAAATTTGTGTCGGCTAAAAGCGTACACAATGTCCTACACAGACAACCAGGACGACGCAAAATAATGAAGGTCCATAGCGGACAGAAATATAAAAAACTCGATGCAAAATGAGAAAGACGGAAGCTGACGCAAATTTTAAAAAGCTATCGCATATCAATGATATTTTTGCGTCCGTTTCTGCGTAGGCTTGGCCGACGAAATTATTTTTTCATAAAAAAAATATTTAAATAATATATCCCATTCACTTGATTCCAGACCTATTCACAAATATTTATCAATTATTTAATTTATAACTACTTTAATAAGTAGTAATTACATAGAACATTCAATATGTTCATCACAAAATCACTTAAAACACAAATTTTTCAATTTGTCATCACATAAAACACAAATTTTTCAAATTGTCATCACATAAAACATAAGTTCATCAAACATAAAAAACTCTGAACATGCCCATAAAAACAAATACTCTATACATGTTTAAATATCAAACAAAGTAAGATAATAACACAGGAAATGTAGGAATCAACGGTGACGACATGAGGCAGTGGAGGCTTGATGATGATGAGAAGTAGCAGTCAGAGCTTGACAACGTGAGGCAGTGGGACCCTGGGCAGTGGAACCCTGGGGAACAATCAGAAAAAAAAGCAGAACAACAGATAAAAAAAATAGACCAGAAAAATAAGTTATCAGCACAACAAAAAAAATCATAACAGAATGGGTCAGACAAAAAAACAAAACAACAGATAAAAAAGAGTAGAAAAAAAAAGATAACAGAACAGCAAAATAAAATAAACATAAAAAAATGGATCGGACAAAAAAAAAAGAACAGCATATGAAATATAGAGAAAATTCAATTTTTTATGTTTCCTTTGTAAAACTAGGAAAAATAACAACACGCATCCTTTGCTTCAATCATGTGAGGAAACCAATCTTAAGCTTCCAACAACTTCACTATCAAGCTATGAAGAAACGTGCAAAACAAACATAAATATTTATTAGAATCCAAAAAAAAGCACAAGTATACCTCACGGCAATGGTAGTTTGAACTAGGAAGCTGCTTAGAATAAAATGTCACTATGCGAAGATAAATAATTACAACAATTTATTAAGCATCAAACATGGCATTTTGGAAAATAAATAATTACAGTCACTAGACTAGACAAAGTTGGGAACCAATTGACTAAAATTACTACTAAGTTGATATAACATAAAAGTTTGGATGTTTACTCTTTTTTTTTATAGTACTATCTATCAAGATTTTGTATTCAAGCTGTTGAGCGTAAGTTAAATACTAAAGGATGAGTTTATTTGTTGAGTGTGGGGTACTCTCTATGAAAATAAAAATAAAGGGTCAAAATCACCACATCAGTTCCCATGAAACCTACTTTAATTTGGTTTGCATAAAACAATATAGTACTCTACTATTTTAATTTCTTTTTATTTGATGTAGAAATTTTTTTGAACAGAAAAGAAAAGAATTTATCATTGAAGAGCACAAGGAGTGCCACTGCTACAGAGAAGAACATGTCTATAATCACAAATACACCTACAGATGCAGAAAAATAAAGTGAAATCTAACTGAAACTAGCTAAAAATTAAAGTGAAATCTAACTGAAACTAAAGAGCTCTCTGTACAAATGCGGATGAAGGTCGATGAGAATTATTGAAGAAGGAAGCTGAGACTTAACATTGATGAAGAGATCCACCAGTAAGTCAGTAACTTACATATAGCTCTGAATAGTCCTTGGAGCTCTATTCAGTTAATGTGAGATGCGCATGGGCATATGGTTCAATGGACATGAGGTCAAGTGTTAGAAGTGTGAGAGTAAAATTTTACATGCCTAAAATTGTATCTGAGACTACTATTTATAGACTTCAGGGAAGTTGTAAGATAATTAAAATTTAAAACAAAAGTATAAACCTATTGATAAATACTCCTACCCACTACCTTCAACACTAATATATGAATTGATAACTGCCACTGACTTACGGACTTACATTTTGACCCTCATACCACTTGAACCTCGAAATCCTTCTATGACTTTGGCATTTTCCACTAAAATTGCAATCTCTCGTGCTAAGGCAAAGCCTCAAATTCATCCCAGGTGGAGAAATATCAACTAGGGAAGCTTTGTAACCAACACTTTACTTCATCTCGGAGATAAAATTCAAATCATCTCAATCTTATGGTATCATCTGGAAACCCATTCATCTTTATAGTTCCACAAATTTGCAAGAAAATTATGGATATTTTGATTAGGATCCTTTTCTTCTAGCCCTCCAAATTTTTCGGCCCTTACTTGTTGAGTGAGTGCCACCTTGATTTCAATGTTGTTTGCCACCACATCCAGTGGTGTGATACTAGAGCCACACCAATTCACATTGGGAGTGGTGAGTTGTTCAAGAGTCATTTCTCTATTTTCAGCCATGATTTCCTCTTGTGGTGGAATGACAACTCTTTTCTCCACAATAGTCTCAACTTGTGGTTGATGAACCACTCTTGGATGTTGGTGCTTGTATTCTTGCGCTTTTTTGCATTAGCAAGCTTTTTGTTCCTACTTAAAGTCTTCTCTATTTCCAAAACAAAGACAATAATACCTTTCTTATTTCGCATACAACTTCACAACAACGGTTAGTGCAAGAGAAATTCTACAACTATAGAGTATGGATAACGAACAAGTGTGTAAAAAATCAAAATAAAAGGAAACAAAAATATAGAGTATGAGTATGAACAAATGAAAATGAAGTTTCCAAACTAGTAACCGCTTTCGGACTATTGATATTCAATCAATAGTCCCCAGTAACTACGCCAGAAACTTGTTGGTTGTTTTTCTCTACCATTGGCAAATGCACCAATCATTCCCACAAAGACTAAGATCGAAGTATCAATTTTCCAAAGCAAACTACTATTGGACTTGCAAGAGATTACAAGATGGAAGAGTCATAGAAGCCCCAAATTTCTTCCACAATGTTGGTTCTTCAAGAATCCCTTAGTTGAAGTAGAGAAAATATGGAGAAGAGAAAGTGTGAAATTTAAGAAAATGAAGTCTAGCATCTTAAATCCTACATCCTAGCATCTATTTATAGGCTTCTAAGAGGCAAAGAAACCCAACAACTCAGCCAAACAGAGCCGAAATGCGTGAAAACACCAAAACAAAGTTGCAGGGCGCATCCCAACGAACTCTTGTGCGTCCCAACGTGCACATGTGCAACCCAACGTTCCAAAGCACTTCCTGGGCGTTCCAAAGCGTTGTACTTGTAATTTTATCTCTTTTTGACTCTTTCTTGATATTTAGCCATCCTCAAACCTACAAACAAAGCACAAGAACGCATACCATAATCAAAGGAAAAAAACTAACACAAAACTACCAATTACTAAATATCTACCTAAACTAAACAACAATTTGTTTTCTTGGATTTTCTTCAAAATAAAGGACTAAAATGAAACTAAAACACTAAAACACTAACCAAAAGGGAAAAACTGAGTACAAGAAACATGAATAAGTGACAAATTATCAAAAGAAGAACCTTTACGTGAGTTCATCGCAACATATAACAAGGAGTCACTATGTGTGAAGGGCGTTCACCCAATCTTGGTGTTGCATTTCTTGGTGCAAAATCTCCTCCTAGGCCCTTTCGCACAAGATCTTGAATCGTTCACTCCGTCGGATTTGGAGGATTTGAAAGATCGGTCACATGGATGGATACAAGTTAAAGAAGCAGAGTGAATATGAAAACAACTTTCCCGAAAGCACCTACGGAAATGACCGGCGACACAAAATATGAGATAGGTGGAGACCCTGATGGTTCTATTTCAACGGTGTAGGGTGATATTATGCACATAGAATTGCGCGACAATCCGCCACCCTTGAAGTCGAAAAGTAAGAACACAAAGAAATTTTGCGCATATCACTGCGACCATGGTCACGATACAAACGAGTGCATATATTTAAAAGACGTCATTGAAAAGTTGATAAGGCAAGGAAGACTTCAAAACTACGTCCGACGACAGAGCAATGCGAGTATCGACGAAGGTCCCGCAGCTCGCGACGCCGCACCCCCCACCTGAGAAGGAACTAAAGTGCTGTGCGACATGAAAGATCTCCTAAAATGGTGATACAGGTGATCTCCTTGAAATGAATGTCATCTTTCTAAGAGCTATAGCAGCCAAAACGGCAGCTTTTAAAGCTGAATTGAATTTCTTTTCGGAAGATCTTCAAGTCATTATGGGAGAGAATGAGCTGCTAGTTATAAAAAAGGAAAAATAAAAACTATTTTTTTAATTTATTTTTTAAAAAATTATGAGTATAATTAAATAATAATTTTAAAATATTTAGTTTTTTATTAATATTTTATGAAAAAATAAATTATTAAATACAAATTTCTTTCAATAAATACAATTATTAAATATATGTTTAAAAACATTTATCAAACAAAACTTCTGTTGAATATTTTTTTAAAAAAATATTTTGTGGTTGGAAAAAATAATATAAGGTTTAAGAAATTTAAATATATTATTGTGCTATTAAAAAAATAACTCTAGGAAAATAATGATAAATCTTATGTGTGTGTTGTTATGTTCTGTTCTCTTATGTTCCACCCTTTTCAATGGAACCAATCTATCCCGTTCATTGGCCTCACTGTTTTTTTTCGTTCCTCTTAACTGATGCATCAAACATGGAACAGTACACAGTATCCTGTTCTGTTCTGTTCAAACGCGTCTGCCAAACGCTACCAACATGTGAAGTCAAGTGGGATTCATGATAAGTGTCAAAAAACCTATGTTTTAGAGGTCAATTTTAGGGTGTTTTGTAGTTTTTCCTAATGTTTGGTTCCATTTTAGTAGCCATATAGGAATAAATTCACATCTTTTTGTAGTTTGAGTCATTTGTTGGAAAATTGTAGTTTTTGTTTTAGTTTTCATGTTTTGGTCGTGTTGTAGGATCAAGAGTTTTGAAAGATTGAAGAATGAGCATTGGAAAGAGTAAAGGAGCATGAAAAGGAGAAAGAATGGATGTAAATTATCAAGATCCAACCAAGAAAAGAATCCAAAATGGTCAAAACATGAAGATTTGGACATGATGTCAAGTGCTGTGAAAAGATGTCAAATGCAGTTTAGAGCGTAGGCTATGTCGAATGGGCGTGCGCAGGCATGAATGCTACACTTGAATAAGTCAATAGGGATTTTGATATAGATGCAATTGTGCAATTGAAAGATTGATAGTTGTATTGGAACTATTGTAATTCAATATAATCTTGCATGATCTTAGGAGTAGGACTGGTAGGTTATGAGGTTTTGTGAAATCCACTTTCTTCTCTTGTTTTCTCTAATATTGGCCTAAGGGATTAGGGGATTGAGGATAAAGCAAACGGGATAATGTTCTAAGAATAGACTTAGTCTATAATTGTGGATTTTTACCTTCAATTGATTGATTAGAACTTGAATTAACCACAAGATTATGTTACATACGGGATGGATCAAATGAACCTAGTCCCTAACCTCTCTCATTCTAGATTTTTACTGTTGTTATTGGTTACTTTTGCATGCTTACTCTCTCACACACAATTATGAAAGTTCAAATAGTGAAACCATGGGGATTTGGTACTCTTCTGCATAGTCCCCGTGGAAACGATACCCCTATTCACCTTCTATTCTCTTAAAGGAACTAGTGCACTTGCTAGTATGGCATTTGCCTATCATGTTTATGGCGCCATTACCGGGGACTATTGATTAGATATCAATAGTTCCCAAGGCGGTCACGAATTTGGACACTTTACTACATTATGCATATCCATTTGTTCATACTAACACTTGTTTTTGTTTTCCTTTGTGTTTCCCATAGTTGTGCTATACTTGTTTATATTACATAGTTGTTTGTGTTGTTTTCAACTAACCTTTGTTTTGTAGTAAAAGAAAATAACTTTTTTATTGAGACAATGGCTATGAGTTGGTGTGAGTCTTCAAGTGACTACTATGTTGCTCAAAACAAGTTGCTTTCACAACAACTTGAAGTCCTCACCAAACAACTTCAACAATTTTGTCAAAACAATTCGATTCAAGTCTCTCATTTGGTTTGTGAGTTTTGTGAGGGAGGTCATCAAAGTGAGCATTGTTGCACATTTGGCTATGGAGAGCAAAATCAAGTGAACCACATGGGGTATTCTCATGGAGTCAACTTCTATTCCCAAGCCAATACATACTTCTATTTAATCCAAATTCTCAACCTTGGAGTACCCAACAAGACTATGAACCTTATGGTGAGGAAACTCCAATGCCTCAAGTACCTACCTAATCTTCTCTAGGTAACTCTCCTAACATTGAGAACACTCTTATGGCCTTCATGTAAAAGACCAAAGCTTACATGGAAGAGTGCCAATCAACATTAAAGAATCGTGAAGCTTCCATAAGGGACTTGAAAACTCAATTGAGCCAAATTTCAAAGGAATTATCCGAAAGACCTCAAGTGATGTTTCCAACTGACGCCATGGTAAACTCAAGGGAAAAATACAATACCTTGACTCCTTCTCAACCCACATCTAGTGGGAAGGGCGCAATGGAAAAGTGGAAGGAGCCTCAACCAATTGAAGAATGTCCCTTGGGTTATGCTACATATGAAGTGCCATCAAGAAAATCCATTTCCATTCAAATTGGAAATTTTGATAAGGAGGAGTTTCCATAGAAGAAGACAAAGAAGCAAATCTTTGAGGATGGAGTTATGTATGACAACATCTCTCCCTATGCTTCTATTCATTTTCCGCAAAGGTTGAGAAAGCAAAGGGATGAAAAAGAATCTTCAAAGTTCCTTATTGTATTAGAAAGTCTAAGGGAGGATGAATATCTTTATGATGTGGAGGTTGAGGAAGCGGATTGGTTAGATGAGGAAGAAGGTCTATTGGTGGACTTGTTTGAGCCTTTAGTGGAAGATATTCCTATGAAGAATGATGTTGATTTTGAGGTGGAACATGTACTAGCTAGCCCCAACAAATTGATGGATGATGGGGAAAGCGAAAGGGTGGAAAATAAGGAGGTAACATTTGATATCTTTAAGACAAAGGAGCCTCTAGTTGAAAAGCACCCTTATATGATGGTGGAAGTGGTTGATCCCTTGAAGGAAGGAGTTGTTAAGGAGAATATTATCGAGTTTGGGGGAAGAAAAGAAGCCAAGGATCGGAGTGCTTGGCTAATTTGGAAATTAAGCATATTGTTCTTTGTGAGCAGTCCTTGTCTTTCTTTGAAGAAAGTTCCAATTACATCCTCCAACCACAAGTTCGCAATCCAACTTTGCAAAAATTGCTAATCAAGGAAACCACTTGGGTCCCATTTGATCCTCCATTTGTCTCAATTCCATTAGATCTGGGTGGTAAGCCATTTGACAAGTTGCTAACTTGCAACTTTAAGCCCCCATGAGGGGTAAAATGTCAAGCTAGTGACGTTAAAGAAGCGCTTTATGGGGGGCAACCCATACTTTAAAAAAAACAATAATAATCCAATTCCCTTAATCTTTCTTTTTCCTTTGTTTGTATTTTTGTTTTTGTGTGTTTTGTAGGTACATGTGGCATTTGACCATTGGTTAGTGGACAATGGTTGCCACTTCAAGAAGCTTGGAGTGATCTTCGAAGGGGAGTCCTTTCTAACCTTTTTTTTCTAAGTTTTGATTAGATTAGTTACATGATAGATTTCCTAGGCTTGATTGATTCCTCTAGTGATTGTTGATGGCATGGTCTCAATTCTTTGTTCTAGTAGGAATGATTCTTGTGACCTAGGCACTTAGGATTGAAACTTGTGATCCAGTGTAAAGTTTGCATGCTCTTATTGTTTGATAAGTGCTTGTTGACAAATGTGTGCAATAATGAAAGAATACTAGGTTTGTGGCATGTTTTATATAGTCTAGTAATGTGTAACAATCATGCAACCTAGGTGAGGATTTGAGCCTCCTACATTTTCCTTGTCATGAGAGTTCATTATGTTGAGGTATGGACTTGGATTTGATTTTTCCCTTGGTTGAGATTGTTACTCACATGCTAGGGCATTTTTCTTGTTGTGAGCCTTAAGCCAAAGTAACCCTTGTCCTTTATACTATCCATTGCTAGCCCCTTTGAGCCTTGATTTGCCCTTCATTTCTTAATATAGGTTTTGGTTTGGGATGCATTATGAGCTTGACTTGAGGACAAGTCAAATTTCTAAGTTTTGGGTGGGCAACACTTTGTGTTGATGTTTGGTTTGGGTGATTATGTTAGGGTAGACCATCATGCACGGATTCATTCATTCATCTTGCATTTTCCACTTCATTGTTCCACTTGTATTTCTTGTTGTGACACTAAGTACCAACTCAAGCAAATACAAAAGAAAAAATATTAAGAAAAAGCAAAAGAAAGAAATATATAAAAAAAAGAAAAAAAGGGATATTCAAAAATTGTGAATAAGAAAAAAAATGTTTGTGAAAAATAAAGAAAAAGAATGTTAAAGAATAAGTTTGGAAAAATGATGGAAAATGAAAGGAATAGGAGTTGGTACTCTAGTAGTGTTCATATGTTGTGTTGTTGTTTCCCATTTTTACATCACATGTATCCATTTCATTACAAACTTTTGTGTATAGGTGCCTAGGAGTCCATGCATTCCAATGTTACTGTGTGTATGTGGCTTTAGCTAGTTTCCCTTCATATTTACCCACCCTACCTAAGCCCCATTACAACCTTAAGAAGACCTCTTTATTTTTCCTATGCATGTGATTTCAAGTGGTGGAGACTTAGAGAGCAATATAATATTTAAAAATCCCACATTTCACATAATTGATTTGAGTGCATCAATAGGGATTTTGATATAGATACAATTGTGAAATTGGAAGATTGATAGTTGTATTGGAATTGTTATAATTTACCATAATCTTGAATGATCTTAGGAATAGGACTTATAAGTTATGAGGTTTTGTGAAATCCACCTTCTTCTCTTATTTTCTCTAAAATTGGCCTAAGGAATTAGGGGATTTAGAATAAAGCAAAGGGGCTAATGATCTAGGAATAGACTTAGTCTACAATTGTGGATTGTTACCTTCAATATGTTGATTAGAACTTGAATTAAGCTTAAGATTATGTTACATAAGGGATGGATCAAATGAATCTAGTCCCTGACCTCTCTCATTGTTGATTTTTACTCTTGTTATTGTTACTTTTGCATGCATAGTCTCTCATATAAAATTATGAAAGTCAAAATAGTGAAACCCTTGGGGATTTGGTACTCATCTGCATAGTCCCTATGGAAACGATACCCCTATTCACCTTCTATTCACTTAAACGAACTAGTGCACTTGATAGTATGACATTTCCCTATCAATTCACGAGAGACAGCATCAAGCTAAAGGGCTACGTTAAAGTTAACGTGGGGTTTGGAAAGAAGCCCCACCAAAAAATTGTACTAGTTAAGTTAATAATGGTTGATTTCCCAAAGGCGTACAATGCCATCATAGCAAGACCTACTTTGAACGCGTTAGGCGCGATATTCTTGACCCTCTACCTCGTGATGAATTTCGATGGGGCTGACGGAAGCATTATCACAGTCAAGGGCAATAGTTTTGAAGCCAGTTCATGTTACAAAGAAAGTCTCAAGATTGCTAACAATGTCCCACAACAATTCTACATGAAGAGGGGCACAACAAAATTAAAGCAACGTCAGAGCATTTTCTTAAAAGACTTGATCTGAAGCAGATTTTGAGGCACAATGTCCGCAACCTGAAAGACACCAAGTCGCAATACAGATAGGACCCAAGAAGATACATATTGTAAGGATTGGGGCTAAACTCCCAGCCTTGCTGCGGGATCAACTAATAAACTTTGATAATGCCCTCATCATCGTCCAGGAAATCATCTTTTCCTGTTCTACTAGGAAAGCAAAGTATAAGGGAAGAATTAATACCACATTACATATGGCGTCTAAATCATCATGGAATCTGGAGTCGAACTTACAACTCTAGATATCTTCTTCATAAGGGACAACACCTTTCCCTTGTCATTAGGAGTATCTAGTATAACAAGTGTTGCAGCAAATGAGCCTTGTCCCTCTTGAACATAGTTACCCTTTTGGTTGGGCTTCTGAATGGACTTCTGATTAGGTTTCCAGTGGCCTTTGGCCCTCCACCTTTTTAGAGAATACCCCTTGTACCCAGAAGGCTATCCCCTGTAAGAAACAGAGCGAGGTTTCACGTTATAATCACTGATGGGTGGTTCATGTTTCTAGTTTTGACCTCTTCTTTTTTTGGGGTTGTCCATTAGTACATCTAGCTTAGAATTTTCTTTCTTATATTTTTCCTCAACAGCTTGATGATGCTTAATGGATAGCCTATTCATGTATCTCTTGAATTTAGACCTTTCATATTGTTTGGCTGCTTCTGCATTTTAGAAGACATTGCAGTGTGGGTACGTTTCCCTCCCTTTTCTTCTTTCTAAGGAAACTGATCAGGGGTTCCCTTGCCTTAGGAAAAATTAACTTATGGTATTGATCGTATTGCTCCATAATATAGTCAATGTCTGTAGGTATGTTGGTATCGGAGATGTCAACCATGTTGATTTCGAAAGCGACTGGCTCAACAAAATTAGCCTCTTGAGGCATGGGGTCAGAGTCTACTTTCTTGGCAGGGTTTTTCTCCTCGAACTTGAGTCTACCATTCTTGAAGGCATGTTGGATCAAATCCTTGAAACGAACACTACTATTAGTGGTATGACCTATTTTATTGTGATACTTACAATAATTTCGGCCTTTCAGTTGATTAGGGGTCATGAGCTTATGATCCTCACAAAGAGTGATTTGCTTATCTTTCAATAAGATATCAAAAGTTATGTTAGCCTTGTTAATATCAAAACCATAGATTTTCTGACAACACGTAGCAGTTTTATTATTATCTTTATTGGCAATAGGATTCAGAGCCTTACATATATAAGGTGGGCTCGGTTTTAATTATGCCACATGAATTTCATTATTTTCTTCATTAGAAGAAGAAGAATTTGACTCAAAAGAATCATTAACATCAATATAGGCAACCTTTTCCTTTCTAATCATCTTCTTAGCAGACAACTTTTCAGAATATAGACTCTCTACCTGTTTGAATCTATCAGTCAGTTGTGCCATGTCAAGAATATGATGATTTAGAACTTTTTTTAACTTGATAATCAAGCCTATTGATGGCCATTTTGACCAATTCCAATTCTTGAATGTGAGTTGAGCATCTAGATTACAATTGTCTGATCCTATACAGATATTCATCAATAGACACATGGTGTCTTCTCTTTATATTGGCAAGAGTTAATGAAAGCTATTCTAACTTCTCCTCTATAAAATTGTTTGTGGAACTGTTTTTCTAACTATACCCATGATCTAATACTCTTAGGGGTTGAAGTTTTAAACTAGGAAAACGGTTCCCTAGTTAAGGAACTTGGGAAATACTTCATTTTCAATATCTCAGAACTAGCTAAGTCTACACATTCAAGAGTGAACCTAGCTATATGTTCTACTGTTGATTCTCCTATATATCCGGGGAATTTAGTAAATTTGGGAATCTTGTAGCCTCTAGGAAAATGCATTTCTTAGACTTCCTCATGAAATGGGAAGGGAAACAACATCCCTATCAATGATTCGAATGTTAAAACCATGCATGTTGAGAGTTTGTTCAATCATTCTCTCTATATTATGATTTCTAACATGATTCTGCACATTTTGAAATAAGCTGTCATTATTCAGAATCTGGTTATTCCCTTGATAAGGCAAATTTCCTAATTGATTATTGGCAATCATAGGTTATACTATGGGTTGGTTCAAGTTCTAAGTAAGATCAGGTCCTAGATTTTGAGAATTCGGATTCTGAAGTAAGATCTGAATTCCCAAATTCAACGGATTTTGAATATTTCAGTTAGAGAATTAATTTAAATTCAGATGCCCCCATTCATATTCTGACCAATTATATTGACATAGGGGTCCATAGGAGAATTTATAGTTTGAAGGTTTTGGGTTAATTGATCCATACTAATACTGGGCTGACCAGATATAGCGGGATTTCCCAAAACATTAGGCTGACTCTGATTCTAAGTAACAAACCTTGACTGAGACATGTAAGGATTCTGACCAGGGATCATTATGACCCTAAAGTTGTCAACCATGTTGTTCATTTGATTAGCCAAACGCTCATAAACATTCCCTGTTTCTATGATTAGGGGAGACAAAGTGTTTGTCATATGTTGGGCCATTTTTTCTATTAGCATCATCTGTATGTTGTCTAAATAGTCAAAACGGTGTTTTGAGCCACACTGTTTGACACATGCAAGGAATTTTCACTCAAATCGATAGGATTCTAAGTACAAATTACATCATTTTCCCGGTTATCATATTATACAGAGCCAATGTTATCAACATTAGTCCCTCCTGCTAACCCAGCAGCTAAGGTCAAAGGACCTATTGGGTTGGTGGTTGTTGGATTTGTATATACAAGGGAATATTGAGATTCTGAGTGCTATTCCAACCGAAAGGCATCCCATAATGGGACGTTCTCTCAATGTTTTGTGTATTCTGATTAGCAAGAAAATCTATAAGAATTTATTTGGCTAATCACAGTTTCCATTTTCGTGTTAGCATTGCTATTATTTGGTTGATTTCTGACCATATTCCCTAAAGGATTGGTTTGATTATTCCCTTCATCAATGTTAACCACACAAGTGATGTCATTTGCAACATTTGTCGCCAAAGAGGTTTAATTTTAACCAAGTCTTGAGCACTAACCATCCTACCAATACGTAAGCGCATAGAATAAATATTTTGATCAGCAGATACGATTCTGACTTAGAATGCTGTAAAAATTCTTTGTTTTCAAATTGATAAATTAATTGTGATTGATTTTCAGAAATGAGTTTATTGATTTGAAAACATGTCATCAGAGACATATGTTGATCTTCAAAATAATATATACAATTATAGATGCACTACCCACATTGATATTTAATATGCTCTCAAAACAAACAATAACAATAACCATAAAAAATAATCATAATGATAATAATGCAATAGTTACAAGATTTGACTTGTGCAGCAATGTGATTTAGAACAGAAAATGAAAATGAATAACTTAAACAACTTGAAAAGTCTGCAGTAGTAACATGTGTTTTGGACACTGCTTTTAATAACAAGAAGTCCCACTGGGCATGCCAATTTGTTTAGCGTGTATTTTATCAAACAAATAATTCTTTGATCTCAATTTGGGAAAGAGAATTTTCTTCCTCTAAAGATTCTTTTGTTAAGTAGTTTAGTCATAAACAAACGTATTTAAATTATTGTGTTACTTGAAAAGTAGAAGATTCTCATTATATGAATTCAAAAGACTGTTAAAGAAGAACAAATTAATATAACATGCATTCCGAGTAAGAAAATACTTAGTCAGATTCTATTGTGAAACAACTATAACATACATAAAGATTCGGACGAGGATATTTAAACGCTCAAAGGGGTTAATCCATTACTTACATGTAACATGTGTTGCTTCCGTTGTTAGCCATTGTTTGTTGTGGACGTGTAAGGCGTGTGTAGGAAGGTCGGTAATTCAGAAGGTTTAGGATAGGTGGCCTTGGTTTGCATTCGGGAAAGTATTTGGTTTCTTCGTTATATGTTATTATGAACTACGAATAAAATGCAAAACAAGGTCTCTCTCTAAATTCTAAGATTGAATGGAAGAACATGTATATTGATAGTAATCTGTAGTAATGTATTCCTTTCCTCCTTTTTTTCGTGTACATAATCATGCCTATTTATAGGGCTCTGATGGGTTAGAGCAGTTACATAAAAAAATGGAAAAATAAAATGAATAACGTCTTCCAATAGCGCTCTGCCATGTGTTCTGAGCGGTTATTCTTGCTTGATCAATTTCTAAGAATGTAAGGCGTCATAGCCTTAAAGGATTTTTCAAGATAACTTCCATTTTTGGCATGTAAATTAGAGTAACTGCCTTCTTGTGCGCTTGACAGGTGTATATTCTGAATCTTTTCCTACTGATCCCCTGTGCATGTTCCAACACTTAGTCATATTCTTAGGGTTGCATCATAATCATTCTGATTTATTGTAGGAAACTCTTCTGACTGGAGTTCTGATTATTAATAAAATATTTATGACTGCTTGTAGGGCTTTCTGTCTCCATATTTACCTTCTCGTAGTCCATTTCTTTATAACTCAGAGGCTATTCTTTCAAAAGAAAACTCTATGACTAAGATCAGAATGGATCTGGTTTTATCTTTGTAAGTTTAGTAAACCTCTCTGAGGTCAGAATGACCCTGGATATTATTAAGTTATTCCAGACAATGTCATTTCAAGCTAAATAAATATTCTAATTGATCCAAGGTTTCCCATAATATAATTCCATAATTAATCTCTTTATAATCAAGAACACATTCTAAGTATTTAATTGTGATGAATCGGAGCTATATTCTGAATTTTAGCTTCTGACTCAGATTCAATAAAGGGAAATTTATTTCAACTCTAACATACGGGATACCGTCCATAACAGTTTTAAGAGGGTGATGGATAGTGGTGGAAATTAAAAACTACTACTACAACAACAATAATAGGCAACTTGCCATTGTTTTTTGCATATAGTTTTATGAAAAATGAAAAGGAAAGGTCGTGTTGGGAAGCTCAAACGAGACCAGGAACACAAGCTTAGCCCAAAGAGTACTTCAGCCTGTACACAAAAGAATATTTACATGTTACTTAATATTTCATTGAACAAGAAATTACATATAGGCATGTTGAAACTTGAGAAGACTAATCAGTTAAAAATCAATGATAACCATTCCAGCTTGATCCCAAGCAACTTTGACCTCACTTTGACTCCTATATAAATTCCTCTGTGTCATAATAGACCTGCAAAAGATAGGACAATAATTACTATTCAATATATCATGCCTACAATAATTACTATTCTATATATCTTGTCTAAAAATATATCCTGTCTACAAATAATATTCACACTAAACACTACTAGGTGTTTGGTCCAGAACACCCTGAAAAATGGATATGTGAAAAATGGGTGTTATACCGAAAAGACCGGCCAAAAACCGGTAAAACCGGTGCTAATCGGCGGTTCAACGAATCTAAATGGTTTATTTTAAAACTTATTAAATGTACAAAAAAATTAGAGAGAGAAAAGATTCATTGAAGAATCAGATACACTCAGCACACCGTCTTCGCCAATCATCACTACGCCACCTTGCCTTATCGGAAAGGTCTTATTATTTATGCACTTGATATTACATAAAATTGTTTTCATGTTGTATTTTCTTCCCAAATTGTGCGTATCAATATTTGTTTGTAGATCTGAGTTGCATTGCAATTATGATGTTGTTTTGTGTAGATCAGAGTTACCACCACACAAACAACAAGTTCCGGCCGCACAAACAAGTAATTATCTTAATTTGGTGACTAGTAGTAGGGTTTTGTATTCTTGGACTTGGGCTTATGTGAAACAAAAAAAGTTTAAATTTCTCATGTTTATTTTGCCAGTCTCTCACGATCTTTTAGGTTTCAATAAGAACAAAATATTTTGTCAACATAAAATATCCACAACCACATAAGAAAAAGAAAAAGAAAATTAAGAAGAATAACAAAAAAAGAGAGATAAAAAGCCAAATTTATATATATATATATATATTACAACCAGTTTGGCCATAATTAAACCACAGTTCAACCAATAAACCGTGAACCAGTGTCTTGACCGATTTAATGACAAGTTTGGTTTTCAAAACATTGATTAGAAGAGAAGGGGATGAGGATTATTACCCTAAATGTTGTACCCGACGATGTATGTCGTTCTTCAGCAAGCCAGCCCAGGAGAAGCCAACCATAACCACGTGAACGTGATCATGGATCAAATATGTAGTTCCATGACACGGTGGATAGTTGTTTCTTATTCTTGCTAGTGTAGTCCCTGAGAGTGCAGATGATAATTTTACTCACAATAATGTAGATTTTAAATTTTCCTTATTCTCTTCTGCCCTATAAAACATTGAATCCATTCTAAGACAGCTAGACACAATACATAAATGTTCTGGATCATAAATGTTATTTTTGACCATTGGGTCAATCCCCAAATATAGTTTCTTTTAAAAAGTTCCTGAAATTTTCTTTTATAAAGAAAAACTTTAATAAAAAATTCATAATTATAAAATCCATTAAATATAATTTGAAGTAATGTTTTCCTAAAAGAAATTTGACAAATAGAAACCCCATCATGATAAAATTGAAATATATAAAGTGAAAATATAAATAGTAAAATATAAGTATATTTAATATAATAAAATAATTAAAATTTTAAATTTTAATATGTACTCTAATTTTGAGTTAAATTGTATTTTAAAAATATTATAGTTAAAGTTAGAGATATAGTTCTAGACTACTCTTTTATAATTATTAGGATATGTTTAGGTAAACAAGGTATCTGATGGCTTACCAAGCTATTCAATGAGATTATTAGGTCAAAGAAGATGCCGGATGAGTCAAAAAGGAGTAAGTTGGTAACGATTTTTAAGAATAAAGGAATTTCTTAGAATTGTGCAAACTATAGAGGGATAAAACTCATCAGTCACACTATGAAATTATGGGAGAAGGTGATTGACCATCGATTAAGAAAAGAAACTAGCATTATCGAAAATCAATTTGGTTTCAGGAAGGTCTACAACGGAGGCTATCTATCTCATACGGGTTGATGGAAAGGTATCGATGCAAGGAAAGAGATGTAATTATGGTATTTATTTATTTTAGAAAGGCACATGATCGAGTACCAAGAAATGCGTTACGGAAGGCCTTGGAATAGAAGAGTGTTCACGTGGCTTATATGCGAGCAATACAGGACATGTATGATGGGATAACATCTTATCCACCTAGCTTCCATCGCGGCTTACATCTATTTCCTGATTCTGTTGAGGATCACCTTATTAGAGGCTTCGGCTTGTCCGTTAGTCCGTAGATGTTCTACACTTGAGAAGTATTGCTTTATCTTGAACGCTTCAATCATCTTGCCAAAGTCACTCCCCATTAATTGAGTCCCATTATTTGTGATTATGACGACGGGGATACCGAACCTACAAATGATGTTTTTAAAAGTGAAACTCGTGATCTTTAATGAGGTAATTGTTTTCAATGGTTACGCCTTGATCCATTTGGTCAAATAGTTCCCGACGACTACCAAATGCTTGTCATGTCCCGGGGCCATGGTAAAGGTCCCTAACAGATCCATCCCCCATGTGTGAAAAGGCCATGGGGCTGATACTCTTCTGGACGCACATGAGGGATAGGCGAATATTTTTTTCATTCTTCGCACTTTTGTATGTGCTTCGCTGCGTCTTCGTGCATTATAGGCATGTAATATCTTGCTCTCAAAGATTTGCGGGCTAACGACATCCCTCATGGATGAGGCCCAGAGCATCTTTCATGTATTTCTGCCAAGACTTATTTGACTTCTTCTGTTCCTATGCATTTCAAGAGTAGAAGTGATGCACCTCTTCTGAAGAGGTTTCCTTGAATAACCAAGAACGTGCTTTCTCTTAGAATTTGGGTTTGGGCCTAACTCACTCCCAAAAGCTAGCTCATAGGATGAGGTTTGCCACACCCTTATAAACTCAACAATGGCCATATAACTAGCCGATGTGAGACTTCTAACACGCCCAGCACTACATAGCTGGAGCATGGACAAACACGGGTGGACAAACAAACGGGTGGCCCAACAATACGGGACTAACAAACACCCAATAACACACCCAACAACATGGGGGGCCCAACAAACGGATCTAGGATAGGCTCTGATACCATCTTAGAATTTGGCTTTGGGCCTAACTCACTCCCAAAAGCTAGCTCATAGGATGAGGTTTGCAACACCCTTATAAACTCAACAATGGCCATATCACTAGCCGATGTGGGACTTCTAACACTTTCCCTTCTAACTAACATTTTTGCTT
Source organism: Cyamopsis tetragonoloba (assembly GCA_037177725.1). Lineage (NCBI taxonomy): Eukaryota > Viridiplantae > Streptophyta > Magnoliopsida > Fabales > Fabaceae > Cyamopsis > Cyamopsis tetragonoloba. Next base: position 45,462,491 of record CM074119.1, on the reverse strand, counting down.
TAGTGGGATCGTCTAGTTGGATCCCTTGTGTTATGTATGGCTGTTTGGGAGTCCACAAGTTTTCCACTTCTACATATAGAACAATACAAGGTTGTGGAACTTTTTCCACTATGTCGAAGTGATACTGGGGTATTTTTCGTTCAATTGGCGAGCTTTGACAACTAGTCAGCGTGACTATTTTTCTCCTGTTGGATATGGTTTATCTCGAAGCAAGATAGCCTTATGAGAGATTATCCTACATTCAAGAAGTACTTCTATTGGGATTTTTTTTCTTTGTATTCTCCTTTAATTAGAGAATGTACCAGATGTGAATCTAAACAGAGGGTGATTTCGGTCGGCCCATCTCTTTAGCCATCCTAAATCGTGCTAGACACGCCTCATACTTGACTAGGTTATTAGATGTTGGGAAGTCGAATCTCCAAGATTATACCAGTTGCACTCCCTTGGGTATTAGTGGATTCGTTGACGTAAATGGTCCGACAAATTTTATGGCGTGTTTGGAATGAGTGAATTCTGCCACAAAATCGGCCAACACTTGTGCTTTGATTCCCTATCGTAGTTCATACGAGATATCAAACTGAGACAAATCTATGACCAAATTCATGAGTCAGCCTGCTAGATCAGGTTTATGCAAAATCTGCCTTATCGGCAAGTTTGTTCGAATAATGATACAGTAACTCTGAAAGTATTGCTTGAGGCGGCAGGATGCTACTACTAGGGCGAAGGCTACTTTCTCCATCTTTTGATAGTTGACTTCTGACCCTTGTAGGGCATGGGATATGAAAAATACAAGCATTTGAATCCCGTCTTGATCTTCCTGAACAAGGACAACACTAACTGCCTCATCTGCCACATCAATTAAAGGTATAACTCCTTTCTTGGCTCAGGTTGAATAAGGATTGGTGGAGTAGCAATTTAAAGGTAAAACTCCTTTAGTTCTTCAAAAGATTTTTCACACTCTGCACACCACTCAAATTTTTCGTTCTTCCTCTTCGTTTTAAAAAGCGGGATGGATTTTCTTGTACATGCGAGTAGAGATTTTGTTAAAACTGCTATTCGTCCCATCAGATATTGCACTTCCTTCACGCATTGGGGACTATGCATCTATAGAACTGCTTGGAACTTATTTAGATTAGCCTCTATTTCTCTTCTGGTCAGTATGTATACTAAAAAATTTCTTACTTCGCCTCCAAAGGTACACTTCTGTAGAATGATGTGATCCTGCTCCCGAGTGGGGACACTTCTGATCGAGTAACTGGAATTTAAGTGTTGGCTTGTTAGCTCCGACATCTTCGGCCCCTAGAGGTGGGGCAGGGTACTTGCAAGGCCACTCTAATGCCAAAGTCAGTTACGGAGAAGAGGAAATGTCGAGGTGATGAAAAATGATTCTTACCTTGAATGGGCCACATCTTTGCCTTATATAGTAGTACTAGGTAGTTGAAGAATTGAGGGTTGGTCTATTGATTTGGGCCCAGACTCAAATCCCAAGAAAATGACCTTTGCACTATTAAGGGAAATGGGGAGACATATGTGTCAAGCATGCCTAGTCCTTATATACGATTTATCTAGCCAGCTCAATTGTTGGTTACTTAAGAGTTATGGGATGTCTACCTGTCCAACGAGATATGGAGAAGACATTAACGTAGGAGGCATATATATCCCGCTGGGTGAGGTGAGCTTGGCGACTCGCGATCGGGATGTCGCACCTACACTTCGGATATGATCCATCTGGAATGTCCGAAATACCCTTTTTGCGGGATACCGTCCATAACAATATTAAGAGGGTGATGGATAGTGGTGGAAAGTAACAACTACAACAACAATAATAGGAAACTTGTTGTTGTTTTTCGCACATAGTTTTAAAGAAAATGAAAATGAAAGGGTTGCGATGGGAAGCTCAAAGGAGACCGGGAAGAGTTTTCTAAGAATATTTTATTATATAATTTAATATAATTAATTAATTTAATGAAAGTGTGTTTAACAAGTAAGATTTTTTTTGTTACAAGGTGGTGTTTTTCTTCTGCCAGTTTTGTTATTATGTATAAGAAATTTTTGGGTGCACTCCCCCTCAAATGTCTAGGGTTCTAGGGTTTTTTCTTTGTTTATCTATGTTATTTTGAGCTTGTATCCCTTCAACTTCTCCAAAAACAACATTGATTAGGTGAGTGTAGTTATAAAATTAAAACGTTATTGAGTTTGATATAGTTTTGTTGGATAATTTCATATTTTAATGCTAGCATTGCTTAGAGTATATACGGAGTATATACAATTGTGTGGTGTAATTATCAACTACTTGTTTGAGGGTCAAAACAAACTTTTATTACAAACATACAAATCATTTAAATCATTTTTTGAATATAATTTTAAAGTAATCATTTAAATATAATTTTATAATACGTAAGATTTTTTTTTGTTACACAGTGGAATTTATCATCTACCAATTGTGTTATTATGTATAGGTAATATTTGGGTGCACTCCCCCCTTTCAAGTTGTCTAGCGTTCTAGATCTTTTCTTTGTTTATATATGTTATTTTGAGCTTGTAGACCTTCAACATCTCCAAAAAGGAAATTGATTAGGCAAGTGTAGTGATAAATTTAAAATGTTATTGAGTTTATATAGTTTTGTTATTACATATTTTAATTGTAGCGTAGCTTAGAGTATATATGGAGTATATAAAATTGTTTGGTGTAATTATCAACTACTTGTTTGAGGGTGAAAGTGAACTTTTATTACAAACATACAAATCATTTTTTGAAACTCAAAATATAATGGATTAACATTGAATATTCATCGCGAAATGATGGGATTGAAACACGAGGGATGCATAAAGTATCAATATGAAAAGAATCATACACTAGTAGAGTTAAAACCCTTTACATAGACTTTGACTAGGGCTCAACACCGCACATTGAGAAAAAGAAAAAAAGATAAATAAAAAGCTAAAAGTAAACATTACTTAATTTAATGCCGCTTGAATGCAAAAATAAGCTCGTTCATTTTTCTCTAGTAGGCTCAAAACCATATTGACAAGCTTAGCACAAATAGTACTCCAACATGTACTCAAATGAATATTTACATGTTACTCATTAAATCAACTAACAGGAAATTACTAAGCATGTTGAAACTAGAAAATACTAACTAGTTAAAAATCAATGAGAACCATGTCAGCTTGATCCCAAACAACTTTGACCTCACTTTCAGTCCTATATAAATTCCCTGCTGGGTCATAATAGACCTGCAAAAGATAGGACAATAATTACTATTCAATATATGTTGCCAACAATAATTAATATTCAATATATGTTGTCTACAAACATATCTTGTCTACAAATAATAATAACATTAAACACTACTAGGTGACGGTCAACTTGCCTTATCGGAAAGGCCTTATTTCTTTTGAGCTTTCTATTATATAAAAGATTTTCGCGTTGTATTGCCTCACCTCATTGTGAGTATCAATATATTTTTAAAGATCCCAGTTGTAGTGCAATTTTGATGTTGTTTTTGGTAGAATAAAAAATAATAAGAATAACAAATAAAAATACTAACCAGTTAAAAATCAATGAGAACCATGTCAGCTTGATACCAAGCAACTTTGACCTCACTTTGAGTCCTATATAAATTCCCTGCTGGGTCATAATAGACCTGCAAAAGATAGGACAATAATTACTATTCAATATATGTTGCCAACAATAATTAATATTCAATATATGTTGTCTACAAACATATCTTGTCTACAATTAATAATAATGCTAAACACTACTAGGTGACCGGTCAAGAAGACCCTGAACACCCGATATGTGAAGAACTGGTTTTAAGCCGGAAAGACCAGCCGAAAATTAGTAAAACCGGTGCTAATCAGTATTTCAACTAATCTAAACGGTTTATTTTAAAACTTATTAAATGTAAAAAAAATGAACGAGAGAAAAAATAAATTGAAGAATCAAGTAGCTTCAACACACAGTCTTCGTCAGTAATCACCATCAGCCAACTTGCCTAATCGGAAAGGCCTTATTTCTTTTGAGCTTTCTATTATATAAAAAATTTTCACGTTGTATTGCCTCACCTCATTGTGAGTATCAATATATTTTTGCAGATCCCAGTTGTAATGCAATTTTGATGTTGTTTTTGGTAGATCAGAGTTACCACTGCACAAACAACAAGTTACGGATGCACAAACAAGTAATTATCTTTATGTGGTGACTAGTGTTAGGGTTTTTTATTCTTGGAGTTGGGCTTATGTGATACAAAAAAAACAAAGTTTGAATCTCATGTTTATTTTGACAGTCTCTCACGATCTTTTAGGTTGCAACAAAAATAAAATATTTTGTGAACATAAAATATCCAAACTCACGTAAGAAAAAGACAAGTAAAAAATAATAAGAATAACAAAAATATTAGATTAAGAGAAACAAATTTTTAATAAAAATATATATATTTTATTCATTAATTCAACGAACAGGAAATTACTTCATGGCATGTTGAAACTGGAAAATACTAACCAGTTAAAAATCAATGAGAACCATGTCAGCTTGATACCAAGCAACTTTGACCTCACTTTGAGTCCTATATAAATTTCCTGTTGGGTCATAATAGACCTGCAAAAGATAGGACAATAATTACTATTCAATATATGTTGCCAACAATAATTAATATTCAATATATGTTGTCTACAAACATATCTTGTCTACAAATAATAATAACGCTAAACACTACTAGGTGACTGGTCAAGAAGACCCTGAACACCCGATAAGTGAAGAACTGGTTTTAAGCTGGAAAGATCAGCCGAAAATTAGTAAAACCGGTGCTAATCAGTGTTTCAACTAATCTAAATGGCTTATTTAAAAACTTAATAAATGTAAAAAAAAAAAGAAAGAGAGATAAAATTCATTGAAGAATCGAGTTGCTTCAGCACACCGTCTTCGACAGTCATCACCATCAGCCAACTTGCCTTATCGGAAAGGCCTTATTTCTTTTGAGCTTTCTATTATATAAAAAATTTTCACGTTGTATTGCCTCACCTCATTGTGAGTATCAATATATTTTTGCAGATCCCAGTTGTAGTACAATTTTGATGTTGTTTTTGGTAGATCAGAGTTACCACTGCACAAACAACAAATTACGGATGCACAAACAAGTAATTAAATTTATGTGGTGACTAGTGTTAGGGTTTTTTATTCTTGGACTTGGGCTTATGTGATAAAAAAAAAGTTTGAATCTCATGTTTATTTTGACAGTCTCTCACGATCTTTTAGGTTTCAATAAAAATAAAATATTTTGAGAACATAAAATATCCAAACTCACGTAAGAAAAAGACAAATAAAAAATAATAAGAATAACAAAAAAATAGATTAAGAGAAACAATTTTTTAATAAAAATATATATATTTTATTCATTAATTCAACGAACATGAAATTACTTCATGGCATGATAAAACTGGAAAATAATAACCAGTTAAAAATCAATGAGAACCATGTCAGCTTGATACCAACCAACTTTGACCTCACTTTGAGTCCAATATAAATTTCCTGTTGGGTCATAATAGACCTGCAAAAGATAGGACAATAATTAATATTCAATATATGTTGCCAACAATAATTAATATTCAATATATGTTGTCTACAAACATATCTTGTCTACAAATAAAAATAACGCTAAACACTACTAGGTGACCGGTCCAGAAGACCCTGAACACCCGATAAGTGAAGAACTGGTTTTAAGCCGGAAAGACCAGCCGAAAATTAGTAAAACCGGTGCTAATCAGTGTTTCAACTAACCTAAATGGCTTATTTAAAAACTTTTTAAATGTAAAAAAAAAGAAAGAGAGAAAAAATTCATTGAAGAATCGAGTTGCTTCAGCACACCGTCTTCGACAGTCATCACCATCAGCCAACTTGCCTTATCGGAAAGGCCTTATTTCTTTTGAGCTTTCTATTATATAAAAAATTTTCACGTTATATTGCCTCACCTCATTGTGAGTATCAATATATTTTTGCAGATCCCAGTTGTAGTGCAATTTTGATGTTGTTTTTGGTAGATCAGAGTTACCATTGCACAAACAACATATTACGGATGCACAAACAAGTAATTAAATTTATGTGGTGACTAGTGTTAGGGTTTTTTATTCTTGGACTTGGGCTTATGTGATACAAAAAAAAAAAGTTTGAATCTCATGTTTATTTTGACAGTCTCTCACGATCTTTTAGGTTGCAATAAAAATAAAATATTTTGTGAACATAAAATATCCAAACCCACATAAGAAAAAGACAAATATAAAATAATAAGAATAACAAAAAAATAGATTAAGAGAAATTTTTTTAATAAAATTATATATTTTATTATAACCGGTTTGACCATGATTAAACCACAGTCCGACCAAGAAACCATGAACCAGTGTCTTGACCAGTTTAATGACGAGTTCGGTTTTTAAAACTTTGATTCGAAGAGTAGAGGATGAGGACTATTACCCTATATTTCCACCCTACACCCTCCTTTAACCAAAATACTCTATTCAAAACTAACCCTCAACCTAGGAATGCTCAACCATTTGGCTATGTGGTTCCAAAGCCTCAAGTACCTAATCAACCTTCCTAAAGGAATTCTTTAAATCTTGAGAGTGCCCTTATGTCTTTCATGCAACGTACAGAGGCATATTTGTAGGATTTTCAAGCCACTCTAAAAAGTCATGAAGCTACCATAAGGAACTTGGAAGTTGAAATTGGTCAACATTCAAAACAACTTTCCAAAACACTTCAAGGAGCATTTTCTAGTGATACTATTGCTAATTCAAGAGATAAATGCAATGTCATAACCACTAAAAGTGGAAAAGTAGTATCTCCTCACCGCCTAAAATTCTTGATAATTCCACAATTGTGAAAAATAATGTGCCTGAAGGGGACGTTAGTTATGAAACTTTCAACTATAACACTTTGGTTGAGGAGCTACAAAAGGAACAGGGGTGAAAGAACCCACCTCCTTTCATTGAAGTTTGAAAATTTGATAAGAATGATGGACCTCAAAAGAAGACTAAGAAGAAAATTCTTAAGCATGCGGTAAATCATGTTAAAATCTCTCCATATACCTCTATTCTTTTTCCCCAAAGGTTGAAGAAGTAAGGAGAAGGTAAGTCCTACTTAAGATTTTTGGATGTCTTCAAGAGCTTGAAAATAAATATTCCATTTGTAGAGGCTTTGGAGCAAATGTTTTCATATACCAAATTCATGATGGAACAATTATCCAATAAGAGGAAACTTCAACAGGATGAAATGGTGGCTCTAACCGAAGAGTGTAGTGCAATTATTCAAAGGAAGCTACCTCAAAAGCTGTGAGATACAAGATCCTTCACCATTCCTTATATCATTGGGAACATTCAAGTTTGTGGACCTTTGTGTGACTTGGGGACAAGCATCAACTTGATGCCTTATCAATTCTCCAAAAGCTTGGTATCAAAGAAGTTAAGCCTATCGTGGTATCTTTGCAATTGGAAATAGGTCCATCAAGCATCCCTTTGGTGTGGTAGACGACTTGTTAGTAAAAGTGGACAAATTCATCTTCCTTGCCGATTTTGTTGTGCTTGATATGTAGATGAATGAGGAGATACCTCTCAACCTTGGATGACCTTTCTAAGCAACCAGGCGTGCTTTCATTGTTGATATTGAATGTAATTACTTCGTCTCTTGTTTCTTTCAATTGTTAGTTTTATATATATATGAATTGGAGTTCTTCTTTTGTTCTTTTCTTGGTTTAAGTTTGATCACCTTTTTTCCATGTGTTAGTTTATTTGGGCAGTTGGGAAATCGGTTTATAAACGGATTTGGAGAAAAACTCTCATAAAATCTTCTAGTCTAGAGATAGATGGAAGTGCTTATGATTGCAATATACTCTGCTTAATGCAAGTTCCGAAAGTGCCAAGGGATTGGGCTCTAGAAACTAGTGTCTTAGAATCAAGTGACAAAGGGATTTGCACTTGTGACATTGAGTATGCATCTTTTCTTATAATATTTAACTTTACTTGAAAGAAACAAGGTTAAGTAATGAAACTCAATCCCAGGTGAATAGTTATTTTATTTGTTTATCTTTATACCAAGCTTTTATTTTATTTTCCATTCACAACGTGATATGTTTTTGGATATTCTGTCAACTTAATTCTTAATCGGATAAATTCAAGTGCTCACTGAGGACGATACACGTATAGTCACTATACTAAAACGAGTTAATCCTTTCCAGCACCATTAAAAGGTTAACAAAATTTCTGGTGTCGTTGCCGGGGAGCACGGTTGTTTATTTGTTTTAAGTTTTAAGTTGAATTATAAAAATTGTGAATAATCATTCTTTTTGTAAGTATTTGATATGTGTTCCAAACTCTCACTATTGTTCCAGTATTGTTGTATGCTTACTCGCAGCAAAAGCCAAAGAGGAAAGTTAGTGTATATTGATGAAATCGAGGCATTTGCTAGACGACAGTCTGCAATTAAATACCGTGAAAAAAAGGAGGGAGAGAGTTCTTCATATTTCTCTAGTAACTCTACACATTCTGTTACTTTTGATATGGCTGCGGAAGTTCCTAATCCGATGAGGGTTGTAGTCCTTGGTGACTTTGTGATTCCGCAAGGTCCAAGGAATCAATCCGCTATTGTCTTGTCCCCCACTGCTCAGCAAATGGAGATTAAGACATATTGGTATAATCTCATCTTGACTAATCCGTTTACGAGGAAAGATCATGAGGATCCGCATATTTTCTTGGAGACCTTTTATGATCTTGTAGCAACTATGGGCTTGGATGAAGCAAGTGCTGAAGATGCCTATATGAAATTATTTCATTTAGCACTTATTGGAGATGCTAAGGAATGGTTAAAGACTCTTCCGAGTCAAAGTTTGAACACATGGAATGAGGTTGAACAAGCCTTCTTAACAAGGTTCTTTCCTCATTCTAAAATGATCTAAGTGCAATCTGAAATATCTGCTTTTAAGCAGGGGCAAGATGAAGCATTTCACGAGGCTTGGGAAAGGTAACAACGGTTGTTGAGAAAATGCCCGAATCATGGGATGACCAATGTTGCGATGCAGAATATATTTTGTGCAGGATTGAATCGTCAATGGACAATCCATCTTACTGCAATTGCTGGACGGTCATTGAAAACCATTGATGTGCCTACTACAATGGAAATTATCACTTCTATGGCACCAAGTGATAGAGCTGGACATCAGCCCAGAAGCCAAGTCTCAAAGCCCAAGGGTGTCCTGGAATCAAATTCTTCTGATGCTATTTTGGCACAGAATAAGCTTATGACTCAGCAAATTGAGCTCTTGAGTCAAGCTATTACACAATTGGTGCCAAAGCCGCAGCAAGTTCAAGTAGTGAACCAACAAGCTCAAATAGGAGCATGTGAATTGTGTGGTGAAGCTCATTCATACACTCAACGTCCGCATGCTTCTAGCCAAAAAGATGAGGAGTTGAATTTTGTAAATAATCATTCAAGAGGAAATTTCTTTTCTTCACCCTTTAAATCTAATGTTTCCAATGCAGGAATGCAAGGGTGGAAGAATCCTCAATGACAGAGTCAAACGAACTGGAAAAATTCAACAAGTTCATCTAATAGGCCGCCATTTGTTCCATTGGTAGAGAGGACCATTAAATTGGAAGACACCTTGGATAAATTTATCCAAGCTTCATTGGCCAACCGCCAAAGTAATGAAGCTTTCCAGAAAAACACCGAGGCGTCTATCCGGAATCTTGAGACGCAAGTGGGTCAAATCTCTTAACAATTGGCAGAGCTTACCACTACTCCATTCTCCTCTAATACCACTACAAATCCTAAAGAGCAATGCAAGTCCATTGTAACAAGGAGTGGTAAGGAGATTGGTAAAGGAATAGGGGATCATTTGCATGAACCCGAGGAGGTGGAAGGAAGAATTGAAAAGGTAGCCATAGAGGAGGTAGAGAAGGGAAGTGAAAGTGAAAAAATTGAGGAGAAAAATAATGTAAATATGGCAAAAGAAAAAAATCAAAAAATCAAAAAGAAGGGTGAAGACAAGGAGAAGATGGATGGAGTACCTCAGGTGAAGAAGGTTCCTTATCCCATTCATTCATCAAAGAAAACAAAGGAAAGGCAATATGCTAGGTTTCAAGACATTTTCAAACGGCATCAAATAAATGCACCATTTATGGAAGCTATGGAGGAAATGCCCACATATGCCAAGTTCATGAAGAACTTGTTGACGAAAAAGAGAAAATTCAAAGATAAAACTGTGGAACTAGAAGCCAGGTGTAGTGCCATAATTCAAAAGTCCTTGCCTAATAAGACCAAAGATCTGGGTAGTTTTACTATCCCTGTTACTATTTGTGCCCTTCCCATGGGGAAGGCATTATTGGATCTTGGCGCAAGTATAAACCTCATGCCGTTTTCCATGTTAAAACGGATTGGTGATCTGGAAGTTAAACCCACTAGTATGACCCTGCAATTGGCAGATAGGTCATTAAAGTTTCCGTATGGAGTAGTGGAGGATGTTCTACTGAAGGTTGATAAATTTGTCTTTCCGGTTGACTTTGTCATCATGGACATAGAGGAAGACTTGGAGGTGCCTTTAATTTTAGGACGTCCTTTCATGAAAACGGCAAGAGTCATCATTGATGTGGATAATGGAGAACTCAAGGTACGTGTTGAGGATGATGAGGTAAAATTTGATGTGTTGGAAGCCATGAAACACCCAAAGGAAAAACAGTCAGCCTTTAGGGTGGATGTCATGGAAGAGGCATTTCTATTGGGGAAGCAAGAAATGTACCATGCTAGCCATTTAGAAAAAGCTCTAGTGCAGTCTCATGCGAAGTTATATGACTTGGAGGAAGTCGAAATTGAAAAATGTTTGAGGGACCTAGATACTCTCAAAGAGGACCCAATGAAAACATTTGTCCCGGAAGACTTATCCAAGGAGGAAAAGTCAGGAAAAAATAAGTTTGAATTGAAAGTGTTGTCGTCTCATCTAAAATATGCATTTTTAGATGAAGGGGGAGGCAAGCCAGTTATCATTAATAGTTCACTATCTTCTGAGTAAGAGGCACAACTCTTGGAGGTTTTAAGAGCCAATGAAGGGGCGAAAGGATGGGCATTGACAGATCTCAAAGGCATAATTCCTTCTTTTTGTATGCACAAAATACATATGGAAGAGGATTTTAAATCTGTTGCCCAGCCTCAAAGGCGATTGAATCCAACAATGAAAGAAGTAGGGAGAAAAGAAGTCCTCAAGTTACATGAAGCTGGTATGATTTATCCCATCTCTGATAGCGAGTGAGTAAGTCCAGTTCAAGTGGTTCCAAAGAAAGGGGGGATGACGATCATTAAAAATGAGAAAATGAATTAATTCCTACAAGGACAGTGACCGGATGTTGTATGTGCATTGATTATAGAAGATTAAATCAAGCCACCAAGAAAGATCATTTTCCTTTGCCTTTTATGGACCAAATGCTTGAGAGACTAGATGGCCAGGCATACTGCTGTTTCTTGGATGGATATTCTGGGTATAACCAAATTTTGGTAAACCCAGAAGATCAGGAAAAGACAGCTTTCACATGTCCATTTGGAGTTTTTGCTTATAAACGTAGATTGTTTGGACTGTGTAACTCGCCTGCAACCTTTCAAAGATGCATGCTCGCCATTTTTTCGGACTTGGTTGAGAAATGTATCGAGGTTTTCATGGACGACTTTTCTGTCTTTGGGAAAAGTTTTGAAGAATGTTTGAACAATCTGAATATTGTGCTAGGAAGATGTGTTCAAACAAATCTAGTGCTTAACTAGGAAAAATGTCATTTCATGGAGGAGGATGGGGTGGTGCTTGGTCATAAGATCTCATCTAGAGGGATCGAGGTCGACAAAGCAAAAGTTGAAGTCATTGAAAAACTTCCACCACCCATGAATGTTAAGGGAATAAGGAGTTTTCTAGGACATGCCGATTTTTACCGGAGATTTATTAAAGACTTCTCCAAGATTGCCAAGCCACTTACAAATCTTTTGGTTAAAGATGTGGATTTCAATTTTGATGCTAAGTGCTTGGAGGCATTTGAGAGACTTAAGGAAAAATTGATTATGGCCCCAATCATGGTTGCTCCAAATTGGTCCTTGGACTTTGAGCTTAACTATGATGCGAGTGACTATGCTGTGGGTGCTGTATTAGGCCAAATAAAAGACAATTTTTCACCCAATACATTATGCTAGTAAAGTACTTAATGATGCACAGGTAAAGTATACAACTACAAAAAAATAATTACTAGCAATTGTATATGGGTTGGAAAAATTTAGATCTTATCTTATAGGATCAAAAGTACTGACCATGCAGCCATAAAATACTTGGTCACTAAGAAAGAGTCGAAGCCAAGATTGCTTCGTTGGATTCTATTGCTGCAGGAATTCAATTTAGTCATCAATGATAAAAAGGGATGTGAAAATTTTGTGGCTGATCATCTTTCCCGACTTCATAACACAGAGGGGACTAGTGAAGAAGAAAAAATCGTCGAGGATATCCTAGATGAATGTTTGCTACTCATTCAAGAAAGGCCATGGTTTGCGGATATGGAAAATTTTAAAGCAGTAGGAATTATTCCGGATGGGTTTTCTTGGCAACAAAAAAAGTTCTTAAAAAACTCTTCTTACTTCATTTGGGATGATCCTTATTTATTTAAAATTAGAGGAGATGGTCTTTTGAGACGGTGTGTTTCCCGTGAAGAATCAAAAAGCATATTGTAGCATTGTCACAATTCACCATATGGGGGGCATTTTAATGGGGAACGCACTGCAGCCAAAGTATTGCAGTCCTGTTTCTATGGGCCAACAATCTTGAAAGATGCTCACATCTATGTGAAGCAGTGTGATAAGTGCCAAAGAACTAGAGGAGTGACAAGGAGAAATGAGATGCCTCTAACAGTTATGCAGGAGGTAGAGGTATTTGACTGCTGGGAAATTGATTTTGTTGGTCCATTTCCACCCTCTTTCACTAATGAGTATATATTGGTGGGAGTGGACTATGTTTCAAAATTGGTAGAAGCAATTCCCTGTGCAAGAGCTGATGCAAAGACGGTAGTGACATTCTTGAAAAACAATATATTCTCACGGTTTGGTTCCCCGAGAGTACTCATCAGTGATGGGGGTTCGCACATTTGCAACTCCCAATTAAAAAGGGTCTTGGAACATTATGGGGTGAGACATAAAATTGCTAGTCCATACCATCCTCAAACTAATGGTCAAGCTGAAGTCTCGAATAGAGAAATTAAGCGAATTTTGGAAAATACCGTTAGTGTTTCAAGGAAAGATTGGGCCATTAAACTGGATGATGCTCTGTGGGCGTACCGGACAGCTTATAAAGCTCCCATAGGATAGACTCCTTTTCAGTTAGTCTATGGGAAGTCCTGTCACTTACAGGTCGAATTGGAACATAAGGCATATTGGGCTTTAAAGTATTTTAATTTTGACCAGACAACTGCTGGAGAATAACGAAAAATACAACTTCGTGAATTGGAAGAATTGAGACTCCAAGCTTATGAGTCTTCAAGGATATACAAGGCAAGAATGAAGATGTATCACGATAAAAATTTGGTCAAAAAGGGTTTCAGCCATGGGCAATATGTTTTACTCTTTAATTCTAGAGTGAAATTATTCCTGAGAAAATTAAAGTCCAAGTGGTCCAGACCCTTTAGGGTTAAGGACGTAAGACCTTACGGAGCTGTGGAGATTGAAGACCAGTGAGAAAAGAAAGCTGGGTCGTAAATGGTCAAAGATTGAAGCTATACCTTCGTGGTGACATCGAGCGGCTAACCACCATAATGGGTTTGAAGGAAGAATAACCATGCTACAGGCGTCGAGCTAATGACGTTAAACAAGCGCTAATTGGGAGGTAACCCAATTTTGTGTGTTTTGTGTAAATAGAATAAATAAATTTGATGAATTTTGAAAGAATTTTTGTGAGAAATTAAAAATTTGAGCAACTGAAGAAGGCTTCTTCATTGTCCAGTTTTTGGACCTGGCGCTCCAGCACTAGGGGCATTTAATTGGCGCTATTTTCAAAACTTTTGGGTCAGATGTGTGCGCTCGAGCGCCAATATCAGCGCTCAAGCGCCAGAGACAACTAAAAGGTCTTTCTTCACTGCCATCTATTTTGGGTTGGCGCTCAAGCGCCAGCTGTGGCGCTCAAGCGCTAGAAAAGCATAACGGTTGATCTGCTATTCAATGCACCAGCGCTCCAGTGCCAGGCACGCGTTGGCGTTAAAAGCAGCGCTGTAGCAGTTTTCTTTTCACAAAATCTCTCTTTTTCTCTCAACTGATACGCATTTCGTCTCTTTTCTCACATGAATTCCTTTCAATTCATCAAGTTTAGCAAGTTTTTTTTGAATTTTTGTTCATCATCATCATCAACATGTTTAGGTAATGTGTTTCATTTCTACTTTTTCATGTTTCTCCATACCCGTTTATGATGATTTTCTGATTTGGGAGGGTTCATAACATCAAAAGTAGCGATTTTGATGTTTGAATACATGTTTGTTTGGGTTGTTTACTGACATTGATTTGATATGGTGGACTGTTTTCATTGTTAAGTATCATGTTGAGTTAAAAATTTCTGAACTACATTCTCCATAAAATTTTTCTGAAATATGAAGTTTGGCGTTTTCATGTTCTTGAGTTTAAATAAGGATTTTCGGTGAAAATATCCCTACATTGTTAGAACCCAAATATACATCGTATACTTACACATGATGATTATGATGGTTTGGTTTTTTAGTTACTAATTTTGGTATTTCGTCAATAATTTGTACAGGAACCAAGGAAAGGCACCTGCTCATGAGACTGACCGTGCTTCCAAGAAGAGAAAGGAAGGCCCCCAAAGGAGAAGATGAGGTTCCTCATCCTAGGGAGGTGGTTTTGACCACCCCCACCGGTTCATTGACCAGGAAAGGGTTGAGAGGTTCTGTCATTGATGACTGGAACGTCATAGCGGAGCATCAAGTTCAGTTGCGGGATGGAGAATACCAAGAGTTCACTGGCATGCTCACTCTCCGCAACTGGTTGTCTATTGGATCGCTCCCGGAGAAGTTCGACGCGGGGATTGTCAAGGAGTTATATGCGAATGCCTTTGGGGGTAAAGACACCAAGACACGTGAGAAGGTGTCTGTTGTCCGCGGTATTTGGGTACCTTATGATGCCGACTGGATTAATGATAAGATCGGCAGAGGAGTCATTTCACCTATCTCGACATATGAGAGAAGTGAAGGGGTGGTTGATGATTTTACAAGAATGAGGAATCAGGGGGATTTGGACCTCCAAACGACTCTGGAGAGGTTTTGCTATGAGGACCGGAGGATTGTGGAGACGACTAGGAATGGAGTTCCTCACAAGGTTCTCCGGGGCAACATGACTGTGGTCTATAAATTGTGGATGACATTTATTCTCGCCAACTTCCGGCCGAAATCCCATCCTTCTGATCTCCCACTTGACGAATGCCATCTCCTGGGTTGTATCAAGACTCCCGGCATCACAGTTGACCCGGCTCGGATTATTTCTGACATGATTTGGACCAATGTGCACAAGGGTGGCACGAAACAAAGCTTGGCGTTCCCGTCTCTCATCACTAGCTTATGTGAAGATGCGGGGGTTCCGATTGTTCATAGCCAGAAGATTAGGGAGCCCATTGAAAAGAAGTATTTCCGAAATCACTGTGCAGACAGGGATCCGAATGCACCGCCTGTACCACCAACACAAGTTATCCCGAGAACAATGGAGGATTTGTGGGGTCGTATCAGCACGAGGCTTGATCATAATGACAAGCAATTTGCTACCCTACATCAGGGGTTGACTAGTCTTCACCTCTCCCACTACTCGATGGCCCAGCATTCTTTGCCGAGCGAAACATTTTTCCAGCCTCCGGAGGCTTTTGCTACACATTTGGATTGGCCTGGGGACCAGCCAATTCCACCGGGAGAGGCAACTGGAGAGGGAGGTGAAGGAAGTGGTGGTAGTGGTGGTAACGGGGAAGACGATGGGTCTGGTGGCGATGGGGACATCGACATCAACGATTATTTCGAGGAGGATGACCCATTAATCTGATAGGGAAGTTTCTCTCTTGGTTTCTTGGGATGTTTGCTTGACTTATTTTTATTTTTCTTGTTGTTTTGATTTTTCTTTTTATAAAATTGTAGCTTTTGTTTCTTTTGTTAAAAAAAATAAAAAATTAAATAAAATGTTTGTTTTGTTTCACTGGCAAGTGTTGGTTTTTGGTGATGTGAAGAATGAAAATTCTTATGATATTCCATGGTTTGAAAAAAAGAGGAATTGTGAAAAATACTGATTTGAAAGTTAACCGATCATGAGAGGATTTTTGTGCATTGGGAATTGTGAAAAATTATTTTCAAGGTTAAATCCTTTTTAGCCTTGTATGTTGAGTGAATCCCCCAAAAATGTATGAGAGTCCTCTTTGTTAACTTGAATGAATTTTGTTTGATTTTGTAATTGTCATGATCAATTGAGACATAAAAATGATAGAGGTGTATTTTATTGATTGAGTTTGAGCCAAAAAGCTTACCTGTTAAAATTACATATTTTGTTGGTACCCACTTTGAGCCATGAATTCTTTCTTAAACCCTAAGACACTTATGTGAATGTTTTATCCTTACCTTTGAGTTGGAGGAAAATATTTATATGTTTAGGGGGAGGTATTCAAATGATGTATGATTCTGTTGGCTTAAGAAGATAAATCAAGTGTTTTTGGTATGAGTATAAATCCTTGGGCAGCCTTGTGTATATATGAAAAAAAAAGAAAAGAAAAAGTAAATAAATAAAGAAATTGGAAGGTGCCTTGGAACATAAGAAAGAGAAACACTTGAAAGGAAGTATGAGGTGAGTATGTTTTGTAGAATAGGTTGGCGGGAAATTTGTAAGTGTATGAAAATATTTTCTCCAACTCATTTTGCTTAACTAGAAAAGCAAAGATTCTTTGTAGCCCAGCCTCATTACAACCTTTTGAAAATACCTCTTGATTTATTGTTCGATTTTGTGAAATGGTTTTATGGCAAATGAAAAACAAAATTCAAGTTAAGTGACATTGAGGAATGAGCGAAAATGACACCATGTAAGGTTTGAGAGTAAACCTTTGTTAATGGTTGATTACAATTTCCTCTGCACTTAAGTCATAAATTGGTCTGTTGCTTCCGTAAATTAGGTGTTCACAAGTCTCTCTTAATTCTTTCCATGCATCCTACGAAGATTGAAGTTTGACACACTTGCTTTAACCCATACTTGTCATGTTTCTTTTTTTGTTTTCTTTGTTTTAGGGATACATTGCTTGAGGACAAGCAAAGTCTTAGGTTGGGGGGAGTTTGATAAGTGCAAATTAGTGTGTTTATATAATAAAGGATTTGCACTTATCTTCTCTAGAAATTACATGTTTTTATACAAAACTTCACCTCTATTCATTACTTTGTGAGTTTAAGAGTAAATAAGTAGAAATAATAAATTTTCTAACTTTAGAAATGTATTTTCAGGTGTTTTTGGAAGCAAAATAAGAAAATCAAGTTGCTGGATCATATAAGAGGCCAGCGCTCGAGCGCCATACCAAGGCTCGAGCGCTGGAAGCTAAGGAACATAGGATCCTTTCTGCCAGAGTTATGAGCATGGCGCTCGAGCACCACACCATGGCTTGAGCGCTAGAATACGTTGAGCATTGGATCCTTTCTGCCAGAGTTATGAGCCTGGCGCTCGAGCACAACACCAGGGCTCGAGCGCCAGACCAGGAGCGCGCTTGAGCGCCAGATCCTTGCCAAAAACACCTATAAATACAGCCCTTCAGAAATTAGGAGAGATATTGGATTGTTGAGAAATAAACTAAAAAGTGTAGTGCTTTAGGCAGAGTTCTAATACTCTTAGGTTTAGTTCTTGAAGTTCATGGCCTTGCTAGGCTAAGCTTTCCACCGGGATTGAATGTAATTACTTCGTCTCTTGTTTCTTTCAATTGTTAGATTTATATTATATATGAATTGGAGTTCTTCTTTTGTTCTTCTTTTCTTGGTTTAAGTTTGATCACCTTTTTCCATGTGTTAGTTTATTTGCACAGTTGGGAAATTGGTTTATAAACGAATTTGGAGAAAAACTCTCATAAAACCTTCTAGTCTAGAGATAGATGGAAGTGCTTATGATTGCAATATACTCTGCTTAATGCAAGACTTTGTTCCTAAAGTGCCAAGGGATTGGGCTCTAGAAACTAGTGTCTTAGAATCAAGTGACAAAGGGATTTTCACATGTGACATTGAGTATGCATCTTTTCTTATAATATTTATTTTTAATTGAAAGAAACAAGGTTAAGTAATGAAACTCAATCCCATGTGAATAGTTATTTTATTGTTTATCTTTTTACCAAGCTTTTATTTTATTTTCCATTCACAACTTCATATGTTTTTGGATATTCTGTCAACTTAATTCTTAATCGGATAAATTCAAGTACTCCCTGAGGACAATACACATATAGTCACTATACTGAAACGAGTTAATCCTTTCCAGCACCATTAAAACGTTAACAGGTCCCACCTACGATGGATATCTACATAACCTGCCTTAGTTTTGAAAAGGTGCCAAGAGATTAACCTTGTGCTCAATTGGGAAAAAATGTCACTTTATGGTACAAGAAGTTATAGTCTTGGGGCACAAAGTTTCATCTAAGGGAATTGAAGTATACCGGGCCAAAATTGACATGGTTCAGAAACTTCCTCTTCAAATAATGTCAAAGGAGTGAGAAGTTTCCTTGGTCACGTCGATTTTTACCGGAGGTTCATATAAGATTTCTCCAAGATTTCTAAGCCATTAGGTGAATTATTGATAAAGGATGCAAAATTTGAGTTGAACAAAGCATGTTTGGATGACTTTTCGATTTTAAAGGAAAAACTCATTTCGTCCCTTATCATTATGGCTCATGATTGGAATTTACCATTTGAGGTAATGTCTGATGCGAGTAAATTCGCAATCGGGGCCTTTTTGAACCAAAGAAAAGGTATTATCTTACATGTAATATACTATTCTTGTAAGGACTTTATTAGTGCTCAAATTAACTATGCAACCACGGAGAAGGAAATACTAGAAATAGTATTCGCCTTTGAAAAATTTCGCTCCTATTTGATTGGCGCCAAGGTGGTTGTGTACATGGGTCATTCCGCCTTGAAATAGCTTTTGTCCAAACCGGAGGCCAATCCTAGATTGTATAGATAGGTCCTTCTCCTTCAAGAGTTTGATATCGAAGTCAAAGACAAGAAGGGGACCAAAAATCTAGTTGCTGACCACTTATCTAGGCTTCTACTTGATGGTGTAGAGGGAGACTCTATTCCCATCAAGGAAGAGTTTCCAAACGAAAGGCTATTCAGGGTAAACACTATGCCTTGGTTTGTTGATATTGAAAATTATAAAGTGGCAAGGATAATTCCTTATGATTGGAACTCCCAACAAAAAAAAGAAGCTCTTAAAGGATGCTACCTTCTATGTATGCGATGAGCCACTCCTCTCCAAAAGAGGAATTGATAGTTTGTTACGAAAATGTGTTCCCCAAGAGGAGTACTCCACTATCCTTTGGCATTGTCACAACTCCCTTAGTGGAGGGCATTACAATGGGGAGAGGATTGCTCACAAGGTCCTCCGAAGTGGCTTTTATTGGCCCTCCCTCTTTAAAGATGCTAGGGAGTATGTTCAAAGGTGTGACAAGTGCCAAAGAAGTGGGAACATCACACAAAAGAATGAGGGACCTTTTAATAGCATTCTTGTGGTTGAAGTCTTTGATGTGTGGGAGATGGATATCATAGGTCCATTTCCTACCTCATTCAACTACTCTTACATCTTATTGGCAGTAGATTACTATCCAAGTGGGCGGAAGCAATTGCCACCACCACTAATGATACAAGAGTAGTAATTGAATTTATCTACAAGAATATTTTCTCCCAATTTGGAGTACCTAGAGCATTTATAACTGATGGAGGGAGCCATTTTTGCAACAAAAATCTAAAAAAAGGTGCTTTAAAAGTTTGGGGTTAGTCATAGAATTGCCACACCCTATCATCCCCAAACTAGTGGCCAAGCGGAATTGGTAAATAGAGAAATTAAGAAAATTTCTGAAAGAAATGTCAATTTATCTAGAAAAGATTGGTCTAAGAAATTAGATGATGCATTATGTGCCTATAGAACCGCATATAAAGCCCCCGTTGGTGTGACACCCTTTCAAATTGTCTATGGGAAAGCTTGTCATTTGTCCATAGAACAAGAACAATGGTTATATTGCGCTTTGAAATTCTTAAATTTTGACCCTTTGTTGGTTGGAGAAAAGCAGTTGATTAAACTTCATGAGTTGGATGAGCTTAGGCTCCGGGCTTAATGTCCTCATCTATAAGGAGAAATCCAAGTTATGGCATGATAGGAAGCTTATAACTTTGTACCGGACAACATGTATTACTCTTGAACTCAATATTGAAGTCATTTCCGGGAAAATTAAAGTCATGGTGGAGTGGATCATTCTTGGTTAAAGAGGTCTATCCTTATGGTGCTATCACCATTGAGGATCTCGAGACAAGAACAATATTCAAAGTGAACCGCCAACGGCTTAAGCCATATTTTGGTGGTGGCTACGAAAGGGAGAAGGCTTCCCTTGAGCTTGAACAACCTTCATGAGGTGACTTATCCGTCAAGCTTTGTGACGTAAAACAAAGCACTTGTAGGAGGCAACCCACTTTGTTGTATTCTACATAATTTCCCATTCTTTGATTTATATGTTGTTGTTTGTGTTGTCTCATATATTGTTTGTATAGAAGAATGAATTGTTATAGTCAAAAAAGAAAAAAAGAAAAAAAAACAATAGATTTTGTTCATTTCCATTTTCTTTCTCTTGTGTTGTTGTGTTTTGTAGTTTGGCTTGTTTTGTACGTGCTTGTTACTTTTGGAGCATTGGCTAGTGGACATATTGTTGCAACTTTCAAGAAGCTTGGGTGATCTTCAAAGGAGAGTATTTTCTTAACCCTTCTTTTCTAGTTTTGATTAGATTGGTTATTTGATAGATTTTTCCCAATTTGTTGATTGTTCTTGTCACAAGTTATTTTCATGGCATTGATTATTTGATTCAATTTGAAATGAATCATGTGACTTAGATAATTAGGATTAGCCATGACTTCTATTGTAGAATTGCATGCTCTTGAAATGTTGGATAAGTGCTTGTTTGATAAGTATGTGCATAGGTGAAAGAACACTAGTTTGTGGAATGTTTTATGTATTTTAGCAATGTGATGAACAATCATGCACTCTAGGTGATAATTTAAGCCTCCAACACATTCCGTGTCATGAGTGCTCATTATCTTGGAGTGTGCTCTTAAATTTGATTTTGCCCTTGGTTGAGATTGCTAATTGTATGCTAGGTTGAACATGATAGAGGCATTTTCTTTGATGTTAGCCTTGAGCCAAATGAGCCTTATCCTACACATCACCCATTGCTAGCCCCTTTGAGCCTTACTTTGACCTTATTTTGTTGATATTAAGCTCATTAGAAGCCAAGTAAGTGTAAAACCAATTGTCCCAATCATGTACACATAAAGAGCATTGGTTGTGCACTTGAGTTATAGATTATAGGCCATTTGCCAAGATAGCAACTGCACTATGCTGGTTTAATAGTAGAGAGTGAATAAGGATGTCGATTCCACAGAGACTATATTTAAGAATACCATATTTCAAAGATTTTAACTATTTGGACTTCTATTTTTGTGTGTGAGAGAGTGTTCGTATAAAGCAATTCAAAAACAATCACTTAACAAAGATTAGAATCAAGAATGAGAGAGGGTTAGGGAATAGGTTCATTTGATCCAATACTTATGTAATATCATCTTAGGTTAATTCAAGTTCAAGTCAAACAATTGAAGGTAGAAATCCACATAGCATAGACTAAGACTATCACTAGAGTATTAACTCTTTGCTTTATCCTCAATTCCGTAATTCCTTAGGCAAATTTTAGAGAAAACAAGAGAAGAAGGTGAATTTATAAAAACTTCATAATCCACAAGTCCTTTTCCTAAGATCGTGCAAGATTATGGTGATTTACAACAATTCCAATACAATTATCAATCTTCCAATTGCACAATTGCATCTACATCAAATTCCCCATTGACTAATTCAAGAGTAACATTCACGTCAGAAGAAATTCCACATAAATTGAAGTTAATCAATAAAGAAAAAGCATTAAGAACAAAAGTAATCACTCAATTGAAAGAAAGAAACTTAGAATTAACCACAAGATTCAATTATATAAGGTCTGGGTTCAAAATCCCCAAAGTCCCTAACCTAGAGAAAATTAGCCAAACATGATGAAAAAAAGAGAAAGAGAAGAGAACCATAACGGAAGAGGAATCCATGAATCTTAGGGGTTTGCTTCCATAAGATCCTCCAAAGCCTCAAGAACACCTCAAACCCAAAGAAAAGTGAGTAACAACTAGAAAAATCGCGCCGAAAATGAGTTATGAATCCCAAATTTCCAAAAAATAACTAATTTCAGCCTATATATAGTAGGTGCTGCGCTTGAGAACCCTTTCTCGGCGTTGCCAACGCCCAGAATTCTGAGAACACCCATTCACTTGCGCGTGAGCATGCCTGCTGGGGGTTGCCAACGCTCAGCTACTTGTATGGAAGGCCTGTGCTGCGCGTGAGCACGCCCAATGGGTGTTGGCACAATTGAAACTAAGGCAAAATCACAAAGTCCTACTCTAAACTAAAACTGTAAAACAAAGGAATAAATTCCCTAGTTTTCATGCTTCTAGACTCAAAACAAGGTAAAAAAAAAAAAACTCCTAAAACATAGATAAGTGGACACTTATCACAGCCCCAAAATTATCTTTTGCTTGTCCCCAAGCAAACACAACATCAAACTCAAGGGACCAAATAACTTGACATGGCATCAATCCTGTGATTCATTCAAAATTCATCAAGCACGCAAACACCTTAGAATTATACATGCATCTCCATTGAAAGTCACACACTCCTTCATGTCATCAATGCACAAGTTGACAACATATGATACAAAGTAATCAACTAATTATGTGGCGCAAGTCATGTAGGAAGCAATAAACAACACTCCTCACAAGGATAAAGTGTATCTCACTCATCATTCAAGTCTTTAGGCTAGAATTAAAGCACTCAAAACAATTATGTGAGATGTGGGATCTTTATATTTGAGATTGCCCTCTAAGTCTCCACCACTAGAAATCACATGCATAGAAAAATCATGAGGTCTTCTTATGGTTGTAATGGGGCGTAGGTAGGGTAGGTAAATATGAAGGGAAAACTAGCTAACACCACATACCCAAAAGAACAATGGAATGCATGGACTCCTAGACACCTATATGCAAAATTTTGTAATGAAATGGATACATATGATGGAAAAATGGAAAACAACAACACAAACACATGAACTCTACTAGAGTACCAACTTTTATTCCTTTCTTTTTTCATCTTGTTCCAAACTTTTTCTTTCACTTTATTTTTCTTTGTTTTATTTAATTTTCTCTTTCAAACATTTTCTTATAAGCTTCTTTTTTGAGTTGGTACCTAGTGTCACAACATGAAACACAAGTGGGACATTGAAGTGGAAAATGCAAGATGAATTAATGAATGCATGCATGAAGGTCTACCCCAACATAATCACCCAAAACAAACATCAACACAAAGTGTTTCCCACCCCAAACTTAGCAATTTGACTTGTCCTCATGTCAAGCTCACTATGCACCTCAAACCAAAACCTACAGAATTGTCTTCTAAGCAAAAACAACCGGGACCCCAAACTTAGGGAATTGGCCGGTTCTCTAAGAGAAAACAACCCCAAACTTAGAAGAAGACTCTATACCCAAAGTGCATAACAAATGCTCTATGTGTGTACATGGTAGGGACAATTGGTTTTACACTCATTCGGCTTGTAATGAGCTAAATATCAAGAAATGAAGGGAAAATCAAGGCTCAAAGGGGCTAGCAATGGAAAGTGTAAAGGACAAGGCTTACTTTTGCTCAAGACATACAACAAGAAAAATGTCTCTATCATGTCAATCCTAGCATTTGATTAGCAATCTTAACCAAGGGCAAAATCAAATCCAAGAGCACACATCAACATAATGAACACTCATGACAAGGAACTTGTAGGAGGCTCAATATCCTCACCTAGGTTGCATGACTGTTACACATTACTAGACTACATAAAACATGCCACAAACCTAGTACTTTTTCACTAATTCACAGATTGTCAATCCAAAGTGCCTAAGCCACAACAATCATTCCTACTAGAACTAAGAATTGATACCATGTCATCAACAAATTACTAGAAACAATCATTAAGTCTAGGAATCTATCAAGCAACCAATCTAACCAATACTTAGCAAAGAAGGGTTAAGAAGGACTCCCCTTTGAAGATCACTTCAAAGCTTCCTGAAGTTTTCCACAAATGTCCACTAGCTAATGCTTCAAAAGTCACACATACGTAGAATACAACAAAATACAAAAGGAAACTAGATAAAATTACATTTTATTTAGCTATTTATTATTTTTTTCTTTTACTTTGTTTTTCAAATCATAGTACCACTCTTCATTCACTTCATCATCCTCTTCTTCTTCATCATCTTCCTCCTCAACAACCTTTTCTTTCCCCTTGGAGCTTCCAGAACCGTATTCATAGAAATGGTTGGCTCGATAATACTCTTCTTGAGTGAATGGTGTAGGTGCAGCCCTATCCATATTTATCCCTTGTTTTGCTCCAAGTGATCTCCAAAGTGGTTCATGACAAACATTCCGCATCATCAAGGACATCATTTCCTTATCATTGGCGTGATCCACCTTTATTTTGTGATTCATCACATTGAGCTTTTCATCAAGGGAGAGTGTCTCAAAGTCCTTGGATAGACATGCCGCTACCGAAGGTGAAACCTTGATATATACGGTTTTGGGAGTTTCTACCATAAGCCTTTGTAGAAGATTTGGAAGTGGTTGCCTTTGAGGTTGTGCTTCATTGAAGGGGACAAACAGATACCTATAAAAGTATGATTTATCAAGGGGTCCATGTCATTTGACTTCCGTGAGTTCTCTAGGCTCTATCTTCACCCCTTGAGTTGCACATAGCCTTGTAATGAGGATGTCATAACTCAATGATGCCCTTGTATTCCTAGAATCAAGCATCTCATTACTTATGGTCAAACCCTCATTAAGAGGTAATTGCTTCACGAGGACATAGATACACAACAACCTCTTCTTGGTCACAGTGCTGGAAGGCTTAATTTGAATTAGCACCCCTTGGACAAATGAGCACCAAAGCTTTGCTTCCGGTGTGAAGGACCTTTTCTCCATATTCTTTGCCATCTCATTCCTCACATCCATGGTCCACTCTCCTTGGCCATCACATAAGACCTTGTTAATCTCATCCATATCCATGACCCAATTCATTAGCTTTTGCAACTCACATGTGGTGCATGGTGTCATTGGAGTGTTGAGCATTTCATTGATCAATGGAAGGTTGAACGAG
Source organism: Cyamopsis tetragonoloba (assembly GCA_037177725.1). Taxonomy (NCBI): domain Eukaryota; kingdom Viridiplantae; phylum Streptophyta; class Magnoliopsida; order Fabales; family Fabaceae; genus Cyamopsis; species Cyamopsis tetragonoloba. Next base: position 45,436,947 of record CM074119.1, on the reverse strand, counting down.
ATTTTTTTAGATCTTACATCGGAGGAGTAGTTGTCTATGGGGTCCTTGTAGTTTATTTTCAAGTTGGAGTAAAAGTCCATGACAATCTCTTCATAAGCTGGACCTTCTAGTGAATAAAGTGTCTTCTACTTCCTCCTTTGTAGTGTATTGAACACCGATAGGCAGGTGTCATTTGTCTCCCTTTCACCCTTGAATTTGGGGAAGCAATCATCCTTGGTGATGATGAATTGCCTCTCCTTGTGCACTCCCTGCTTTGACACGCTCACCTTGAAAATTTCCTCATTATCCTCCGTTCGGAACCTATCTGCATCATATTTTTGCCTTTGGTTGGCATTGGAGGTCCTTGGAGCCTTTGGGTTCCTTGATGCTCTCAGGCTTGAAGTTGTTTTGAAATACTTTTCGGATGCCTTTAATTCCAACCTACAAGAATTATCATCTCAAAGAACAAGTTAGTGAAGTACCATTTTAGTTACTCCACTAATTGTTATAAGTGCCAACATAATCAAGCAAGATTGAAAATTCATGAATTTGTTCCATTTCAATTCTATTAAGCTCAAATAGATGTATTTCATCAATAGAAACATAATCCAAGCTCTCTAGCACAAGAAATCCATGCACATTTTCACCCTTTGTTCATTTAGGCCTTTTGTCAAACACTTAGTGTGCATAACTCAAGTTTGTGAATAAACACTTCTTCCACAACAATCTAACATCCAATTTTTCAAATAAGGCAATCACAGCACCAATCAACACATTAATTGCAAGAATATGCCACAATTAGTTCAAGAACAACTAATTTCTACCAATTTCCCAAAACCCTCAAGATTCCCAAATTTTCAAATCTTCAACCATAACTCCCATAATCATGTGATTCTAGCTCATACAAGTTGGAATAATCATCAATCAATCCATATATGAATGAAAATTAGAGAGATTTAAGGGTTACCTTAGGTCTTGAACTTGGGAACTTGATAAAGAAAATTGGGGAAATAAACTCTAACCAACGTGAGATAGTTAATTGAGTGGAGAATTAGAAGAATCAAGATGTAAAATGAGAAGAAGAAAGAGTAGAAGTTCTTGGATTTGAGAGGAATGGGACTTAGGTTGAGAATGTAGGTGGAGAAGATGAAGTATGTGAGAAATAGGAAGTGGGATAAGTGAGGTTTGGGGGTTTTAAAGAGGCCTCACGTGTGGCACATGCTTGGCTCACGTTGGGCTTCACATGCACATGCCCTATGGGCGTGGCCAACATCCAAAATCAAGGGTATGCTATCCACTTTGCCGTGCCCACTCCCAAGGAGCGTTGCCAATACTCAAGGCCTACTTGTGATGCTTCCAAACACGAGTGCTCACGCCCAAGTTCCCAAGAGAAATTCTACTTAGGCGTGCTCACACTAGAATTTGGGTTTGGAGCCTCTACATGAGCTTACCTTGCACTTACTTCTTCCTTGAACTCCTTGATCATCAAAAACCTGCACCTTAAACTCACTTCATCCAAAGATCAAATGGTTCAACAATACAAGGATGAACAAGAATGGTACTACCTCTATTCTTTATTCTATTTTTATATGTATCTATTTTTATCTTCCTCTTTTTAAATTTTTAGAATAATTGGAATAAATGAATGAAAGAATGAACCTAAACGGGTGGCCTCCCGTAAGCGCTTTGTTTAACGTCACGTAGCTTGACGCATTTTTCACTTTTTAGAGGTTTGAAGCCATAGACAAAGGATCTATCAAAACCATTTTCCAAAATCTGGGCTCCTTGTCTATTTTCAAATCCCTTATGTTAATTTAAAGAACATCCAATCGGGAAATCAAAGTTTCCCACCGGGTTTTTGGGCTCCCAAACATGTTGGGGCCTCTCTACCAAAACAATATTGTTTCCAAGACAATTGCTCTCCACAAGGGGAGATTGATGTTTCTCCTTTAAATCCTCCAAACTCCTTCCACAAGCCAAAATCTTATCTCTTAAATCTCCAAGGAATCTTTCTTCTAACTCCCAATCAATTGTGTTGTGAAAAATCACTGGAAAGTTGCATTTTTCATCCATGAAAACACAATGGAAGTTAGAGAAGGATTGCTTAGGTGTATTTATTGGTTCTTTACACACAATTTCATCAACCTTTGAAGCTTCCTTTTGTGGAGTACTTTTAAGTGAAGAAGCTTTAGAAGCCTCATTGGCAAGGCTTTTAATCTCTTCTTGACTCACTTTACTTTTATCTTTTAACTTTTCACAAGGTGAACTAATGTTCTTTGAAATAGAGTCATAATTGATTCTTTTCAACTCCTTTGCCAATGAGGTGTCTACAACCTCCACATTCATACAAGGGGAACTATCCCTATGGTTCTTCCAAGATTTAAAGACATTAAAAATTACCATTTCTTCTTGGACTCTAAGCATGATCTCTTCCCCCTCCACGTCTATGAGGGCACATCCCGTGGCAAGAAATGGTCTTCCAAGGATAATCAGGACTTCCTCATGAGCTTTTATGTCCATCACTACAAAATTGACTGGAAAGATAAACTTGTCAATCTTTAGTAACAAGTCTTCTACAACCCCATAGGGGTGTTTGATTGATCTATCTGCCATTTGTAACGTCACCATTGTTGGCTTCACCTCATTCAGCCCAAGCCTCTTTTGAAGGATTGCACTAACCTCATCGGTCAATGGGACTATCTCATCATCCTTAAGCTTCCTCTTCTTGGCAAGTTGATCCTCAAACTCCTAAAAACATCTCGGATCTTAGAGAATTGCTTCTCTTTGTCTTGCTTTATAAACCTTTGTGGAAATGGGATCCTAGCTTTCACATATGGAGTAAAGTTTGTCATAGTCAATCGATTCTTCAAAGAGTTGCTTCCTTGTCTTCTTTGGAGGGAGATCTTTTGGATCATCTTATTCAATATTGATTGTGTACGTCTCACCATAGTCATTACGATCCATATAAAGGTACTTATCACCTCTTAGCTTCTTTTTAGGTTGATCTTCCTTCTCCATGTTTTGATCTTCAACCTTAGGTGGTGGAGGAGAAGTAACCTTGCCACTTCTTAGTGTGATTGCATGGCATTGTTCTTTTGTGTTGACAATTGTATCACTAGGGAATTTTCCTTGTTGCCTTTCCGATAGTTTCCCCTAAATTTGACCCATTTGGGTCTCCAAGTTCTTAATGGATGCATCATGATTCTTTAATGTTGAACTAGTTTCGCTCATGTAAGCATCGGTCCATTACATGAAGGAAAGTAGGATATTCTCCAAATTGAAGGAAATTCCTTGAGATGGTTGGGTTGTTGGTACTTGGGGATTTTGGACCATGGGTTGAGTAGGATGGATTTGGGTGGTAGGATGATGATGATTGATTGTATTGTGGTTGGGTAGTGAAGTGTGGTTGGTTTTGTGGGAATGGTAGATTATCGAGTTTAAGATAATTGTTGTGTTTATAGAATAGGTTCGGATGGTTCCTCAAGTGTGGATGGTGGGTATTGTTTTGGGGGAAGTAGGAGGGTTTTTGTGTGTTTCCCATGAAGTTTACTTGTTCCTCACTAGCATTTCTAGAGTTGGCACAAAATCCGTTTTGGTGGTTGCCACCACAAAAATCCCATTGAAGAGTTAGTGCTTGAACGGCTCCAAGTTGAACTACTTGGAGTTGCTTGGTGAGGTTCTCCATTTGTTGGGACAAAAGCTTGTTTTGGGCTAGGAACGCATCTCTTGTCCCTAGCTCCATTACTTCTCTCCTTCCTCCATACAAGTCATCGGAGGCTTCATCCTCATTAGTTATGATTTCGATTAGTTCCCTTGCTTCATCCGCTTCTTTCTTTCTTATGGAGCCACCAGCGGAAGCGCTTAAGAGTCCCCTAACATTCCGGTTCATACCATTGTAGAAAATGTCAATTTGTTGAAGGTTAGTGAAACTGTGATGTGGGAACTTTCGGAGGAGTGCTTTGAATTTCTTCCCTGCGGTTCCAAAGGAATCACCATCTCTTGGTTTGAAACAAGAGATCTCCGCTCTATATTGGTCATACTTAGCCGGAGGGAAGAATTGGGCTAAAACCTTTGAAACAAGATTCTCCCATGTAGTGATGCTTCCAATAGGTTGGCTATAAAGCCAATCAAGAGCCTCATCTTTCAAGGAGAAGGGAAATAACCTCAATCGGTATAGGTATTCGAATATAATAATTCTGGAAGGTTGAAATACCTAGGCACCATGTTATATTTGAATATGTATTCAAATATGGCAACTGTTTCTGGAAAATAATTAGGCTAAGGCAACATAACATATTCGAATATGTATTCGAATATGGCAAGCCATATTCGAATATACTGGTCAGAAAATTCAAATTTTATTTCATGAACCTTGATATTCGAATATAAAACCAATTTAGGCTTTTTCAAGCAAAAATCAATTTTAGAGATTTTCTTTGTAATTTTCTAGGAGGGTTTTCTCTTTGAAAATATTTTTAGCTTAACTTTTAACATTTTTCTAAAACCTTGTTTGATTAAAAAAAATATTCGTTTCACTTTCAAAGAGCCTTAATCAAAGTTACTTATATGCATAAGTTAAATCCTATATACCCTTGTTGTTGCGAATCTGTTTACTGCGCTTGTTCGCTTGATTTACCCTTTCAGGATCTTGGTTTGTTGTCGAATCATCGAAACTCCAAACTTAGAGCATTTGTATTTACATTCTCCCCCTTTTTGATGATGACAAACAACAAACTATTCAAATCACTTATCTGCGTGCAATATTCTGAGACTCCCCCTTACTTACGGAGTTCGACTCCCCCTGTCAATATGCATATAAACATGTTAAGCGTTTTTAATAAGCAATAACAAATATAAGATTGGATTTGACTCTCAATCCTCAATCTGGTTAAGTGCAGTTAATTTCCCCCCCCTTTTGTCATTGTAAAAAAAATAATATTTTTGAGACATAATTTTGAGATTAATAAAAATAATCCCAGAAATAAACCAGTTCAAAAAGTTTTAGGTGTCCCAAATTAATCATGACTAATCTACGTTAGGATGCAAAGAAGTAATAGTTGCGGAGCAGTCAGAGAGGGCCGGAGGCAGCCGGTGTTGTAAAGTAATCAAAATCCAAGTCGGGACTTGGTTGAGCCCCAAAATTTTGGAGATCCATACTGCCGAAGTGCTGATGAAACCCGCTTGCATCACCTTGGTCAGCTTGAAAGGCAGATTGAGAGTAGAGAGGCACGAAGGTGGAGTTGGTACGAGCAATATCTTCTCGGAGAGAAGTAATCTCTCCTCGAAGAGTGGTTTCCATCTGATCGCACCGCTGGTCAAAGTATTGACGATGTTGTTCAAACTTGCCGTCCATCAGTTGAGAGAATTGAAGACTTAGCCGTTGGAAATATGGTGGAAGTGGCTTAGGGTCTGGTTCAGGGAGGTCGTCAGGATCATCAAGATCAGGATAATTTTCTTTGGGATGGTTGCCTTCAATCCCCTATTTGGGCGTGCTAATGCCAATTCTGGAGTCTCTTGCTGCCTTAGGGCGTGCGCATGCGCCCTCTGCACTATATATAGCGAAAAATCATGTTTGGGCGAGTTAGTTACGATTTAGGCGCGATTTTCTCTCATTCTTCTCATCTTTTCTCTGTTTTCTCTTGGGGAATCTGGAGAACCAAGCTTGTGATCACACATTTTGTAATTCTTGAACTCTTCCACCATTTATCTCTCTTCTCCTCCCTTCTTCTCTTCTCTTAGGATGTTAGGCTAGATCTTAGGGACATGGGGCAAATTGATACTTGAACCCTTGTATTGAATCTCTATGATTAATTGAAGGTTTTTCTTAATGCAATTGAGTGTTTGATTCTATGTTGAATGGTTTTCTTGATTTGGTTGATTCAATTTGAGTAATTGCTTCTGATGTTGAATGCTCCTCTTGTTTTAATCAAATTGGGGATTGCTTTAGATTCAATTGGAAATTGGGTAATGTATAATTGGATTAGAATTGGAGTAATGCACCATAACTTGACTTGATTCTACACATACGACTAGTAGGTTCTGAGAATTTGAAGAATTTTCACTTGTTTGCACTTGAATTTCACCTAAGACATTAAGGAATTTGAGTTAGAACAAAAGGGCTAAATCTGAAGGAATAGAATTAGCCTATGGTCGAAGGATTTCACTCTTCAATTGTGTGGTTAACCTTAGATTAATCTAGATTTGAATACTTGGATGAAGGTATCAATGGAATCCAAGCCCCTCATATTGTTTGAATTTGTCACAAAACTCTCTTAGAATCTTTTTGCACTTTGTAATTGTCTTTAAATCATTGATATGAAATACGCTTGTCAACGATATTTGACCGTCCAAATAACGACTTCCTTGGGAATCTGATACTCTAACACATAGTCCCTGTGGAATCAATAATATTACTGATTATCTTCTCTTTAAACCGACATAGTACACTTGCTATTATGCACTTATGCTATCAAGTTTATGGCGCCGTTGCCAGGGACTATTGATTAGATATCGATAGTTCCAAGGTGGTTGCTTGATTGGACACTTCATTTCCATTATTTATACTCATACTTTGTTTTGCTTTTGTTCTTCTCTATTTTTCTCTTTGTTTTGTTTTGTTAACAAACTTTTTAATTCTATACTTTGCTTTTGCTTTTTATTTTGTTCCTTCCTTTGCTCTAGTTTTGTTAGTTGTAACTTCTTTGTGTTTTAATCATGGAAAACCAAAATAGTTTCACTGTTTTAGCTCAACAAAGCTTGATTTCTCAACAACTACAACTCTTGAGCTTTAAAATTAAATTGACTCAATTGGGAGCATTCCAAAAACAAAGTTTTCAAAGTGTAGGTAACCAATATAATGGTGGTTATGACAAATCTGAGGGTAAATATTGTAATCAACCTCATTTTGGTTATGCACCAAGGTGTGACTTGTATCCTCAAGCAAACTCTTACCTTCCATGCTTGGTGAATTATCCGGATTTGTCCTATTTTAGCTCTTATCCTCAACAACCGGATTCATAACAATTCATGACAAACCCTCTAGATGATGGTTCTCAAGCAATCTACCAACAAATGGTGGTGAAATATCTAGTTCACAAGAGGAATGGCAAGAACAACAAGTTGATTCTCCTAGTTTAGAAAGTGCAATACTAGCTTTTATCCAAAGAACCGACGCATACTTGCAAGACTTTCGATCTACTCTCAAAAGCCATGAAACCTCTTTAAGAAACTTGGAGCAACAAATTGGTCAAATTGCAATGCAAATGTCCCAAGGATCAAATGCAAATGTCTCCCATTGAAGTGATAATGAGCCCTATGGATCAATGCCATTCCCTCTTTAGATTTGATATATTTGATTTTTGTTTTTGTTAGATTTGATGTATTTGATTTCAGTTGTTGTTGTGTGGAAGAGTTTGTAGGATAGATTGGATGCAAATGATCAAGATCAAGCCATGAAAAGGGTCCAAAATAGCCAAAACATGAAGATTTGTAGATGCTGTCAAGTTCTTTTAAAAACTATCAAGTGCTATTAAAATCTATCAAGTGCTATTAAATGCTGCCAAGGCTTGCAAACGCCCTATTTGGGCGTGCTAACACCAATTCTGGAGTCCCTTGCTACCTTAGGTCATGTGAACTCCCTATTTGGGCATGCGCACACATCCTGTGCACTATATATAGCGAAAAATCAAGTTTGGGAGAGTTAGTTTCGATTTAGATGCGATTTTCTCTCATTCTTCTCATCTTTTCTCTTTTTCGCTAGGGAATCTTAGAGAACCAAGCTTGTGATCACACAGTTGGTAATTCATGAACTCTTCCACCATGAATCTCTCTTCTTCTTCTCCCTTCTTCTCTTCTCTTAGGATGTTAGGCTAGATCTTATGTTAGGGAAATGGGGTAACTTGATAATTTTACCTCTATGATTAATTGAAGGTTTTTCTTAATGCAATTAAGTGTTTTATTCCACGATTAATACTTTTCTTGATTTGATTGATTCTATTTGAGTAATTGCTTCCAATGTTGAATGCTTCTCTTGTTTTAATCAAATTAGGGTTTGATTTAGATTCAATTGGAAATTGGGAAATGGATAATTGGATTGGAATTGAAGTAATTCACCATAACTTGACTTGATTCTAGACATAAGACTAGTAGATTTTGAGAATTTGAAAAATTCACTCATCCACTTGTTTACACTTGATGTTTGCCTAAGACATTAGGGAATTTGAGTTAGAACAAAAGGGATAAATCTCTAGGAACATAATTAACCTATGGCTGGTGAATTTCCTTCTTCAATTGTGTCATTACCCTTAGATTAATCTAGATTTGAATACTTGCATGAAGGTATCAATGGAACCCAAGCCCCTAACATTGTTTGAATTTGTCACAAAACTTTCTTAGAACCTTTTGGCATTTTGTAATTGTCTTCAGATAATTAATATGAAATACGCTTCTCATCTATATTTGACTGTCCGAATAGTCACTTCCTTGGGAATGTGGTACTCTAATACATAGTCCCTGTGGAAACGATATCCTTACTCATTCTATTCTCTTTAAACTGACATAGTCCACTTGCTATTATGCATTTATGCTATCAAGTTTATGGCACCGTTGCCGTGGACTTTTGATTAGATATCGATTGTTCCTAGGCGATTGCAAGATTGGCCACTTCATTTCCATTATTCATACTCATAGTTTGTTCCGTTTTTGTTCTTCTCTGTTTTTCTCTTTATTTTGTTTTCTTAAGACACTTGTTAATACCATACTTTACTTTTTCTTTTATTTTTGTTCCTTCGTTTGCTCTATTTTTGCTAGTTGTAATCTCTCTGTGTTATAATCATGGAAAACCAAAAAAGTTTCACTGGTTTAAGATAACAAAGCTTGATTTCTCAACAACTACAACTCTTGAGTTTTCAAATTAAATTGGCTCAATTGGGAGCATTTCAAAAACAAAGTTTTCAAAGGGTAGGTAACCAATATCATGGTGGTTATGGCAATTTTGGAGGTGAATCTTGTTATCAACCTCAATTTACCTTCCAAGAATGGTGAATTAGGTGGATTTGTCCTATTTTCGATCTTATCCTCAACAACTGAATTCATCACATATCATGCCAAATACTCTATATGATTGTTCTCAAGCAATCTACCAACCATATGGTGTATCAACTTCACAAGAGGAATGGCAAGAATCACAAGTTATTTCTCCAAGTTTAGAAAGTGCAATACTAGCTATTATGCAAAGAACCAAGGCATACTTGCAAGACTCTCGAGCTACTCTCAAAAGCCATGAAACCTCTTTAAGAAACTTGGAGCAACAAATTGGTCAAATTGCAATGCAAATGTCCCAAGGGCCAAATGGAATGTCTCCTATTGAAGTGATAATGAGCCTTATGGATCAATGCCATTCCCTCACAATAAATGTATCCTAGAATGAGGAGGGAGTGGATGGATACCCTCCTAAGGTGAATCAAGATCTTGAGGAGCAAGTGATAAAAGACTCCATATTTGTTGAGTGTCAAGTTTTGGAATTGAAATCCATTCTTCCATCATGTGGCATCCCCAAGGTACTCAATGAAGATGGCTTTACCTATATCTTTCAACCTCAAAGTTTGAATCCCAACATGAAGAAGGTTGAAGATGAACAAGCCATAAGAGGGCCTCATGATCCACTATACATCCTAGTTCCATGGGATCCGGGAAGAAGAATTGGCAATTCACCCTTGGAGGCCACCTTCTTGAGACAAGCAATCCAAGTTCTTAAAGACACATTTGACAAATTGCTTGCCTCCATAAAGGGATACCATTAAGCTAGTGACGTTAAACAAGCACTTTATAGGAGGCAACCCATTCTAAATAATAACAATAATAATTGTCTTCCCTTCATTTTTCTTTTTCTTTTGTTTGTGTTTTTTTTTGTGTGTTTTTGTAGGTACAGTGACCTTTGGGACAATAAGATGGTGGATACATTTATTGCAAACTTCAAGAAGCTTGGAGTGATTTTTAAAGGGGAGTCCTTCTTAACCCTTCTTTTCTAAATCTGGATTAGATTGGTTACTTGATAGATTTCCTAGACTTGATGATTGTTTTAACTGATTGTTGATGGCATGGTATAAATTCTTGGTTCTAGTAGGAATTATTCTTGTGGTCTAGGCACTTAGGATTAAAACTTGTCATCTATTGTAAAGATGCACACTATTGATTGTTTGATAAGTTCATGTTGACAAGTGTGTGCATTAGTAAAAGAATACTAGATTTTTGGCATGTTTTATGTAGTCTAGCAATGTGTAATAATCATTCAATCTAGGTGAGGATTTTGAGCCTCCTAGATGTTCCTTGTAATGAGTGTTAATTACGTTGAGATGTGCCCTTAGATTTGATTTTGCCCTTGATTGAAATTGCTAGTCACATGCTAGGATTGTTATGATAAAGGCAGTTTTCTTGTTGTAAGCCATCAGCCAAAATAAACCTTTTCCTATTCACTATCCTTTGCTAGCTCATTTGAACCTTGATTTGGCCTTCATCTCTTGATGTTAGGCTAATTACTATCAAAATAAGAGTAAAACTAATTGTCTTTACCATGTACACACAAAGAGCATTGGTTATGCACTTGGGTTATAGAGTTTTCTTCTATGTTTGGGGTTATTTTTGCTTAGAGAATCGGCACCAATTCTCTAGGTTTGGGGACCCAGTTGTTTTTCCTTAGATATTATTCTATAGATTTTTTGTTTTTGGGGATGCGTTGTGAGTTTGACTTGAGGACAAGTCAAATTTCTAAGTTTTGGGTAGCAACACTTTGTTTTTTATATTTGTTTTGGGTTATTGCTTTGGAGAATATTCATTCATGCATGCATTCACCCATTTTTGCATATTTCCACTTCAATGTTCCATTTTTGTTGTTTTATGTTGTGATTTGGGATACCAACTCATGAAAAGAAAAAAGAGCAACAACCAAAAGAAAAAGAAAGATCCAAAGGAAAAGAGCCATATCCGAAAACAAAAATATAGAAAAAGTATTGAAAACAAAGAAAAAGAAAGTGAAACAAAGTTTAAAAGAAGTTGAAAAAAATTGAAAAATAAAAGAATAAGAGTTGGAACTCTCAAGTATAGTTCATGCTTCTTTTTGTTTTTATTTTTCTCTTTCTCCATCATCTTGTCTATTTCATCACAAATTTTGCATATAGGTGATTAGGAATCCATGCATACAATTCTTTGTGAGTTTATGTGGTTTTAGCTAGTTTCCCTTCATATTCACCTACCCTACCTAAGCGGCATTACAACCATAGTAGACCTATTGATTTTTTCCTTTGCATGTCATTTTTAGTAGTGGAACTTAGAGGGCAATCTCAAATTTATAGATTCCACATCTCACATGATTGATTTGAGTGTATTAATTCTAGCCCAAACACTTGTAGTGATGAGTGACATACACTTTGTCTAGGTGAGGTTTGTTGTGCATTACTCTTTAATATAACTTATGGCACATGCTTAGTTGATTACCTTGTTCCATATCTTGTCAACTTATTCTTTGAAGATATGAAGGAGTGTATGAATTTCAATGGAGATGCATGCATAATTCTAAGGTGTTTAGGTTCTTGATGAATTATGAATAAATCATAGGATTGATGCCATGTCTATTTGTTTGGTCCCGTTGGTTTGATTTTGTGTTTTCTTGGGGACAAGCAAATGATAAGTTTGGGGTTGTGAGAAGTATCCACTTATCTTTGTTATAGAGGTCTATTTTAGATTGTTTGGTTGTGTTTCTAGTATTTTTTTTCCATTTTCGTAGCCATTTTCACATCTTTCTTTAGATTGAGTTTTTTGTTGAATTTTGTAGTTTTTGTATTAGATTTGATATATTTGATTTTAGTTTTTGTTAGATTTGATGTGTTTGATTTTAGTTGTTGTTGTGTTGAAGAGTTTGTAGGATAGATTGGATGCAAATGATCAAGATCAAGCCAAGAAAAAGGTCCAAAATAGCCAAAACATGAAGATTTGTAGATGTTGTCAAGTTCTTTTAAAAGCTGTCAAGTGCTGTTAGAATCTGTAAAGTGCTATTAAATATTGTCAGGGCTTGCAAACGCCCTATTTGGGCGTGCTAACACCAATTTTGTAGTCCCTTGCTGCCTTAGGTCATGTGAACTCCCTATTTGGGCGTGCGCACAAATCCTCTGCACTATATATAGCGAAAAATCAAGTTTGGGAGAGTTAGTTACGATTTAGACGCGATTTTCTCTCATTCTTCTCATCTTTTCTCTGTTTTCTCTAGGGAATCTTAGAGAACCAAGCTTGTGATCACACGGTTGGTAATTCATGAACTCTTCCACCATGAATCACTCTTCTTCTTCTCCCTTCTTCTCTTCTCTTAGGATGTTAGGATAGATCTTATGTTAGGGAAATGGGGTAACTTGATAATTGAACCCTTGTATTGAACCTCTATGATTAATTGAAGGTTTTTCTTAATGAAATTAAGTGTTTGATTCCATGATTAATACTTTTCTTGATTTGATTGATTCTATTTGAGTAATTGCTTCCAATGTTGAATGCTTCTCTTGTATTAATCAAATTAGGGTTTGATTTAGATTCAATTGGAAATTGAGAATAGGATAATTGGATTGGAATTGAAGTAATTCACCATAACTTGACTTGATTCTAGACATAGGACTAGTAGGTTTTGAGAATTTGAAGAATTCACTCATCCACTTGTTTGCACTTGATCTTTGCCTAAAACATTAGGGAATTTGAGTTAGAACAAAAGGAATAAATCTCTAGGAACACAATTAGCCTATGGCTGGTGAATTTCCTTCAATTGTGTCGTTAGCCTAAGATTAATCTAGATTTGAATACTTGGATGAAGGTATGAATTGAAGCTAAGCCCCTAACATTGTTTGAATTTGTCACAAAACTTTCTTAGAACCTTTTGACATTTTGTAATTGTCTTCAAATAATTAATATGAAATACGCTTCTCATCTATATTTGACTGTCCGAATAGCGACTTCCTTGGGAATGTGGTACCCTAACACATAGTCCTTGTGGAAACGATATCCTTAGTTATTCTATTCTCTTTAAACAGACATAGTGCACTTGCTATTATGCATTTATGCTATCAAGTTTATGGCACCGTTGTCGGGGACTGTTGATTAGATATCGATTGTTCCTAGGCAGTTGCAAGATTGGACACTTCATTTTTGTTCCTTCGTTTGCTCTATTTTTGCTAGTTGTAATCTCTGTGTTATAATCATGGAAAACCAAAATAGTTTCAATGTTTTAAGTTAACAAAGCTTGATTTCTCAACAACTACAACTCTTGAGTTTTCAAATTAAATTGGCTAAATTGGGAGCATTTCAAAAACAAAGTTTTCAAAGTGTAAGTAACCAATATCATGGTGGTTATGGCAATTTTTGGGGTGAATGTTATTATCAACCTCAATTTGGCTTTGCACCAAGGTGTGACTTGTATCCTCAAAATCCTCTTACCTTCCAAGAATGGTGAATTCTCCGGATTGGTCCTATTTTAGCTCTTATCCTCAACAACAGAATACATCACAATTCATGCCAAATACTCTATATGATGGTTTTCTCAAGCAATCTACTAACCATATGGTGTAGTAAGTTCACAAGAGGAATGACAAGAATCACAAGTTATTTCTCCAAGTTTTGAAAGTGTAATACTAGTTTTTATGCAAAGAACCGAGGCATACTTGCAAGACTCTCGAGCTACTCTCAAAAGCCATGAAACCTCTATATGAAACTTGGAGCAGAATATTGGTCAAATTGCAATGCAAATGTCTCAAGGCCCAAATGGAATGTCTCCCATTAAATTGATAATGAGCCCTGTAGAGCAATGACATTCCCTCACAATAAATGTATCGTACAATGAGGAGGGAGTGGATGGATTCCCTACTAAGGTAAACTAAGATCTTGAGGAGAAAGTGATAAATGTGTCCAAATGTTTTTAGTGTCATGTTTTGGAATTGAAAGCCATTCTTCCATCATGTGGCATGCCCAAGGTACTCAATGAAGATGGCTCTACCTATATCTTTCAACCTCAATGTTTGAGTGCCAACATAAAGAAGGTTGAAGATGAACAAGCAATAAGAGGACCTCATGAACCACAATACATCGTAGTTCCTTGGGATCCGGGAGGAAGAATTGGAAATTCACCCTTGGAGGCCACCTTCTTGAGACAAGCAATCCAAGTTCTTAAAGACAAATTTGACAAATTGCTTGCCTCCATAAAGGGATACCATCAAGCTAGTGACGTTAAACAAGCGCTTTATAGGAGGCAACCCATACTAAAAAACAACAACAATAATCTCCTTCCCTTCATTTTTCTTTTTCTTTTGTTTGTATTTGTTTTCGTATGTTTTGTAGGTACAGTGACCTTCGGGAGAATAAGATGGTGGATACATTTGTTGCAAACTTCAAGAAGCTTGGAGTAATTTTCAAAGGGGAGTCCTTCTTAACCCTTCTTTTCTAAGTCTTGATTAGATTGGTTACTTGATAGATTTCCTAGACTTGATGATTGTTTTAAGTGATTGTTGATGGCGAGGTATCAATTCTTGGTTCTAATAGGAATGATTCTAGTGGCCTAGGCACTTAGGATTGAAACTTGTGATACATTGTAAAGATGAATGCTCTTGATTGTTTGATAATTGCCTGTTGGCAAATATGTGCATTAGTAAAAGAATACTAGGTTTGTGGCATGTTTTATGTAGTCTAGAAATGTGTAACAATCATGCAATCAAGGTGACGATTGTGAGCCTCCTACATGTTCCTTGTCATGAGTGTTAATTATGTTGAGGTGTGCTCTTAGATTTGATTTTACCCTTGGTTGAAATTGCTAATTACATGCTAGGATTGATATGATAGAGGCAATTTTCTTGTTGTAAGCCTTGAGCCAAAATAAACCTTATCCTATTCACTATCCATTGCTAGCCCATTTGTATCTTGATTTGCCCTTCATTTCTGCATATTAAGCTCATTACAAGCAAAATAAGTGTAAAACCAATTGTCCTTACCATGTACACACAAAGAGCATTGGTTATTGATAAGTGTCCACTTATCTATGTTCTAAGGTCTATTTTAGTCTCTTTTTATTAGTATTGTAGTGTGTTTGTGGCCTTTTAGCTCTTACAAATGAATAAAATCAAATAAAGTGCTTTCTTGCATAGTTAGTTGTAGTCTCTTGGAAATTGATGAATTTTGATGTAGTTTTGATGATCTTTGATCTTGATTTGTGTTTGATTATGTTCATGTAGGAATAAATGATGGAGAAGTTTTGTTTTTAGAAGATTGGACTTGAAGAATGAAGAAAGTTGAAGAAAAGAGGTTAGAAAACACTAAGAAGCTGTCAAGTGTTGTCAAATGCTGTCAAGTGCTGTCAAAAGCTGTCAAAGCCCAAACCCGTGCGCACACCCTCCAGACATGTGCGCACCTTAAATGGTCCTGGAGGGTGCTGCCTCATCCCGTGCGCACACACTCCAGGACATGTGCGCACCTCAAATGGTGTAGGCAGATTTAAGTAGTGCGAAACAGAATAGTTTTTGGGACTTTTGGGCGCGATTTTCTCTCCTTTTTTCACCTTTTCTCCTCATCTTTGTGGATGAACTTAGAAGATCCTTGGAGTTCTTGGTGATTCTTAGTTCCTTCATGATGATTTCCTTCATCTCCTCTTGTATTTCTTCTTCTTTCTCCATGTTTGGCTAGTTTCTAGGTTAGGAGATTGGGGATTTTGATCCCAAACCTGATGTAATCTGAATTCTTGTGGTTGATTCTTGTTCTTATGATTCTAATTGAGTAATTTCTTCTATGCTTAATGCTCTTTCTCTATTGATTATGCTCAGTTGTTGAATTGCTTCCGATGTTGAATGCTCACTTGAAATTGATTGATGAGAATCTGATTTTGATGCAATTGTGAATTGGAAAATTGATAGTTGTGTTAGAATTGAAGTAGATTACCATAATCTTGCATGTTCTTAGCGATAAGACTTGTAGACTGTGAGGTCTTGATGAATTGACTCTTTCTCTTATTTCTATTGGAATTGTTCTAAGGGATTAGGGAATTTGAGGTCTTAATGATCTAGGAATAGACTTAATCTATAGTTTGGTAAATTCCACCTTCAATTAGGATTTGTGAACTTGAATTGACCTTAGAATTAGGATGCATAAGGGAAGGATCAAATGAACCAACTCTCCTAGCTCTCTTCTCCATTGGTTGCGCCATCTTTTTAACTAGTTCTTATAATTTCTCTGTTTTTGTGTAAAATTCTGCTAGGATACACTATTCTCTATGCAATTTGTTTGTCCGAATAGTGAAAGTCTTGGGAATTCAATAGTCTATCGCATAGTCCCTGTGGATACGACAACCCCTATTCTCCTTATTCTATATAAACTTGACTAGTGCACTTGCTAATGTGGCAATCAAGCTATCAAGTTTATGGCGCCATTGATGGGGACTATTGATTAGATATCAATAGTTCCCAAGACAATTGCTACTTTGGACACATCACTTCATTGTCTATACTCATTTTTTTTGTGTTTTTCTTTTCCATCTTTCATTATTATCATATATTTCCCTGTTTTTGTGTGCACTAACGTATTTGTGAAGCTTGCATGCGCAACAAGAGGATAGAATTTGAGCTTGACTTGGAATTGGAAAGAACGATAAGGAAGAATCGGAAGCAAACTAAGGCCAATAAAGACAAGTTCAAGGCACATAGAAGGAAGACAACTCAAGAGCAAGCCACTACTTCTCAACTAGAACAAGAGCAAGCTGCTTTTAGTTAGTATTTTACTGTTTTATTGTCACTTTAGCCCCTTGTATTGAATAAAATCAAAGAAAGTGTTTCCATAACTAATAGAATCTAGTTTCTTAGAATTTTGGAGTTTTTGTGTTGTTTAAGTGTACCTAACCTTAGTTTTTTTTCTTGTGTTCTATTGAAGGAAGTAGGGAAGGAAGAGCATCATTTGGAAGATTTGGACTTGAAGATGGATGAAATTTATGAAGCAAGGTGCAGATTGGTTGTTAGCACGGCTTTTCCAGTTGTTAGCACAACTTTTCAAATTGTTAGCGCAACTCTTCAAAGGAACAAAATTGCAGTATCCCTGTGCGCACTAGTCTCCAAGCTGTGCGCACAGCTTGTTCCCCCTAGTAGTGCTGCTCCTGCGCGTGCACACAGTTCCTCTGGTTGTGCGCACAACCCCTTGAAGTATATATTGCGAAAATCAGTTTTACGGGTAGTTAGTTACGATTTTCTGTGCGAATTTCTCTGTATTTTCTCTCTTCTTCTTAGGGAGTCTTGGACAACCATGCTTGTGGACACACATTTGGTAATTCTTGTACTCTTCAACCATGTAATTCCCTCTTTCTCCCTTCTTCTCTTCTTCTCCTAGGATGTTTGGCTAGGTTTTAGGTTAGGAAATTTGGAGAGATTGAACTTCTATGATTAATTGAAGATTTCTTTTGATACAATTGAGTATTTGCTTCTGTGACTAATGCTTTTCTTAATTTGATTGATTTAATTTGAGTAATTGCTTCCGATGTTGATGCTTCTCTTCTTTTGACCAAATTGGGGATTGATTTAGATTCAATTAGGTATTGGAAAGTACATGATTGTGTTGGAATTGGAGCAATACAACATAACTTTGCATGATTCTAGGAATAGGACTTGTACGTTATGAGAATTTGAACAATTCACTCTTGCACTTGCTCTACTTGAATTTTTCCTAAGACATTAGGGAAATTAAGGAAGAACAAAGGGGTGAACCTCTAGGAATAGAATTAGCCCAAGGTTGGTGAATTTTCTTCTTCAATTGCAATGTTAACCTTAGATTAGTCTAGATTTAAATACTTGGATAAAGGTATCAATTTAACCCAAGGACCTAACATTGTTTGAATTTGTTAAAAAACTCCCTTAGAATTTTCCTGCATCTTTAATTGTCTTCAAATTTTTTATATGAATTATATTTCTCATCACACTATGACTATCCAAAAAGTGACTTCCTTAGGAATGTGATACTCTAACACATAGTCCATGTGGAAACGATATCCCTACTCTCTCTACTCTTAAACCGACATAGTACGGTTGCTATTATGCATTTATGCTATCCCCCAGAGCTGCCAACCAAAAAGAGATTCTTATTCTCATCCCTCTACATAATCTTGAAGTATAAATCGCAATATAAATTGAAGGGTTTTTCAAATTCAGTAAAGATAAGAGGTGAATGTCCCTGATACGGAGATACTCAAGACTTCTTGATACCAAGATAAGGACCAAACAAATAGTGGAAGAGCCTGGAGGAATAACGTTAATCGTGGGTCCAACAAAATATCCCAAAGCGTGCGCGAATCCACAAGGGTTTGGATGTAGTTGAGAAGGGGCAAGTTGAAGGAAAATTAAAACCTGTATCGGGAAGTTGAAAAAGGGAAATCTAATTTTGATTCTATCAAAAACAACTTCAGACATCATTATGAAGGGGGTTTCATTGGTAGAGGCCAGGGTATAGATCACTCTTTAACCCCTCTGAATGTGATCTTATGAGTGGGGTTGGATTTGGCTTCCTCATCAGTAGAATTAGGGTTAAAGTTAAAGCAAGCCTGCCATGCCTGGTCTTCTTGTGAAAGACAGGGTTATGTTTGGATTTCAGTTGGGATTTCTAAGATGCTAGCATTGACCCAAAGATTTTCACTAATAAATTTCAAATCTAACAACTAATCAGGTACTACTACTTGTGGGATATTGGTTTCCACTCTCATGTTTTCAATTACTTGATTGTTATTAGATCCATTTTGTTTATCCTTCTTTTTAGGCAAAGAAGCTCCTCCTAGATGAGGTGGTGACATATCTACATGGCAAAAAGAACACAAAGAGAATAAGTTAGATCCCACCTCAAATTGATTTGATGTAAGATATTCATACGGAACATAATCAAGGTTTTACTATAAATCAAGATAGTAGGACATAGGAGAATAAACATCAAGAGAGTAGGATGCAAGAGAATAAAAATCAAGAAGTTCAACTCAGAAAAGACCGAGATCCTCATATAACGGTTCTGGTTTGATGTTTTGGTTAGCTACGGGAAGGTTATTAATTCTATGACCGACAAGTATACCAGAGTCAATTTATAATACTAGTGATGAGACTAGATATCGTTCCATAGGGAACAAGGAGTTTATTTTAGATTCTTACTTATGAAAATTGTTCAGTATATACACCAATGAATAATTGATTGAATCAATTACAAGAACATATAAATAAATAAATAAATAAGGTCAAAATTGATTGTGATTGGATTAGACATCAACCCATGGAATGGACGAATATCAAATTCTTATGAATTCAAGTAAGCTAGGGATATATATCTGATTTATATATCTTGATTCAACACTTAAATATAGCTTACAATAATGTATCCAATACAAGACCTAAGATGGAATCCTTATATATCGATGTCTCCAATATATAAGAAATCAATTTAGCATTATAACCAAGTGTTAACAAACAATTAATCCATAGATATCTATTCATTATCGTGTCAATAGTTATACATAGATTATCACAATGTAAATAATTAATTCACATCATAATCTATAATATATATGTCCTCTATATAATAGATTCAACATCGTGCTGCTATCGACCTAATAGAATTAAGCATTAAGAGCATAATTAAATAACCAAGATATATAAATTACCGAAATCATACAAGAGTTGATGATTACAATCACATATCTCCGAGTGATTTAGATATACATTAAAATAGATTAGAGAAACAAGACTAGAATCGTGTCCAAACTCTATGCTTATTCCCCGTCTCCTTCTTTCTCTATAGATCTTCTCTCTAAACTCTCATATCATAGAATAGGTCAGAAGAATAAAATTAGACTCGTGTCCGCACTCTAGAGTCATCCCCTTTTCTTCCTCTCTCTAGATCCTCTCTCTAGGTTCCAACGCAAAATAACACAAACGAGACCCCTATTTATAGTGTTTTGGCCGTGACGGGCTCGCTTAAGCGCATCAATCCTCGCTTGAGTGCTCGAGAGATGACATATGGGATAATATCATCGAAACACACTCCTGTCCCCCAACATTCTTGCCGAAGCACGCAAGTTAGGTTAGCTAGGATATCATAGATATGACGCTGATGAAATTTTGGATCTTTCCACGTAAGGTTGGCTCGCTTAAACGTGCTTATGCTTGCTTAAGCGCGCCCATTAACACAAAGAAAATCCTCTTTTTATCTTCTCTTCATATACACATGTAGATTGGGCAAGTAAGTTCCTGTTTTGTCAAAATGTAATCATCTTCCTAGAACACACTTATTATGAATTCAATTTTTCCTGATAAAAAAGGATTTAAATTTAAAATATCCATAATTAAGTACTAATAAGTGTGTAAACTCGTGATAAAATAAATTAATTCTTATTATGCGAAGGAAATGAGAAGTTAAGATTAGCATCATCCCAGGGCAAAACATGTTCCACCATTTTGTAAACTTCAGGTTGAGGATTTAGAGTATCGAAAGAACCACTTGCACTTTGGGTCACAGACTCACCACTTTCAGTAGTTCGAGGAGAAAACTCAACCACCTCAGAGGGCTCATTAAACCTTAAAGGAGCTTCAGGGAGCATTGATGCGGGGCCATACCCGATCAAAATAAAATTTTAAAAAGAAAATAAGTGTAGTTAGGGTGTAAGCCCTAGGTCGTCTCTCACGTACCTACAAATTAGGAAGGTTCGACACAATTAATTACGCACGCACATAATTCAATGGGAGAGTTTTGATCATGCATTAAGCAATAAAATAAAAGAGAATTAAAATATTAATTGGAAAACATTGAATAAAAATAGATTGACTTCCTTGGGTTCGTTGTAATATGATTCTTGAAGTTTTTATTCTTAATTGAATTCTTTTCTTTTCTCTTTTAACTTCTTCATAATCTCTACTCTCACTCATTTAATTTCTTATTGCTTGATTGAATTGCACGCTTAATCGGTTTAATTTTACAATTAGGATTTAATGAGCTTTTTCTAGAGTTTGATGTGATTATATTGCATGTTTAATCAATTTTTTCATATTACAAATTTAATCGAGGCCATACCCAGTCACATATAATAGTAAAAATGTAGTACTAGGAAGTGACTTCTAGGTCGTCTCCTAAGGACCACCAATTCCAAACTAAGATTCAAAACACATAGTAATACACACATAAAAAGGGGTTTTATTGATAGAATAAAAACATAATAAAGAAAACACAAATAAAAAAACTAAAAACATAAAAGGAAATGTCATTAACCCTCTTGTTCAATTGCAATCAAATCAATCATTGGTCACAAAAGATTATTCCATTCATTCATATTCTTAGCTCAATTGGATTAATTAACTAAGCGAAAATCAATCCGGATTTCTTTACTTCCAAAGCTAAAGAGAAATCAATCAAGAAAGGTTAGTGACTAAGCGTCCCTAATTACTCCTAACCCAACTGATTAAACCAAGCTAAAGAGACATCAATAAAAGAGGGTTGGTGATTAAGCCTCCCCAATTACTCCCAAATTAACTGCTAACAACTAGACATCATTGAGCTCACACAAAATTAAACATTTCATATGTATCAATTAATCGCTAATCACAAAGAATTAATCAAACTTTGGATAAAGCTTTAGCTCAATAACAAACCCTAAGGCCATTAAGCATGAACCCTAGAAATTGAAATTAAACTAAAACCCATGGAAGCATATTCATATCTAAGCAATAAAACAATAAGATTAAGCATACAAATTGTAATATTGATCAAAACACAAATTTGCAAGGAATTAAAAGATGAAGAACATGAATATATTAGAAACCAAATTAAAGCATAAACTTCAAGATCTTCATTGCAATATCCCAAGAAGATTAATCAAAGAGTCTACTCATGGAGGGAAGAAAAGAAAAATAAAAGAAAAAGAAAAAGAAATAGGAAAAGAAGAAGGAAGGTGGTGCTGGAATGGTGATGATGATAAGTGATGGATAGTTGCTTGATCACGTCTCTTTGGCGCCTTTATATAGCCTTGGCACATAGGACATAAATTGGATCCAAATCTAATAAGATAGCTTCACGTCCTTCCTCATCTTCCTTATTTATTGTTTCAAATCTTAATTAAATAATTTCCTATCTAATCTATTCTAATAAAATCCAACAAGATCTTCTAAATATCTATTGAGTTAAAAATGGCAACCAGATTTAATGACTAGGATACATCTGAAGTGAGATATGTGCATTATGACTTATCTGGATCGAGGCTCCAAGCCCATTAGTCTTCATAGGCCAAAAGCGCATACACCAATTTATAAGTGTCCACTTATCTATGTTTTAGAGAGTTTTTTTAACTTATTTTCTAGTTATTTTAGTGTTTAGAAGCATGAAAAATTGGGAATTACTTCTTTGGTTTGAATGTTTAGGTTTAGGTTAGAACTTTGTGTCTTTGGTAGTGTTTTCCTTGAATTTCTTCACTTTTTACCCTTGTGTCTAGTTTGTTGGCCGTTTTGTAAGAACATGAGCATTCGAAGAGTGAAGAATTGAAAGAAGTTCAAGATCATCAAGAGGAGGTGCACACACAAGATTCACACTCAAGTTGGAGGTGCTAACACACAAAATCATCTTTTTCTCGGCAATCAACGCGTGAGTAACTACCGTGGAGGAATGAGCATGCACTTTTCCAGAGTCCTCTTTCACTTTAGCGCGTGCGCACCTGCCATATCCTGCGTGCGCACGCAGCCCTATCCCCAGATAGTTGTCATGTTCGCATGCGCACCTCCTGTTTCTTGCGTGACCACGCACCTGGGGGACTATATAAGGGGGGGGGGGAAGAGTTTTTTGCAGATATACATTTTCATATTACATTTTGGGCATGATTTCTCTACTCCCATCACCATTTTCTCTAGTTTTTGAGGTGCTCTTGAGGATTAGAATGCTATTGTGGAAGTGAACCTCTTAGAATCATGGATCATGTATGTAGTTCCACGACGCGATGGACGATTGTTTCTAATTCTTGACATTGTATTCCTTGAGAGTGCAAGTGATAATTATAATGCATTGCTCCACCTCCTTGCTACTTGTGCTTGACCTTGACCTTGTTCTTCAGCTTGATTGTTGTTCTAATTCTCCATCTTTCGGTATACCTTAACCTCACCTGATTACTCTGTTTAATTTTTCTTTCTTCTACATTATCTTTAACCCCCACATACATGTGTATATATACTATTTTCTCATTCATTTTGATTTGCACACAATAAATAGAATTTTAAAATTTTCTTATTTGCATCTGTACTATAAAACATTGAATCCATTCTAATACATCTAGACCTAGGACACAATGTTCTGGATCCTATATGATATATATGACCATATAGGTCAGTCACTGAATATAGTTTCTTTTAAAAAGTTCCTCAACTTATCTTTTACAAAGAAAAACTTTTAAACAAAAAAATCATAATTATAAAATCCTTTAAATATAATTTTAAAAAAATTCTTTCCTAAAAGAAAATTAATAAATAAAATCCCCATTAGAATAAAATTGAAATATATAAATTTAAAATATAAATAGTAAAATATAAGTATAATTAAATATAATAAATAAATTAAAATTTAAAATTTTAATATCCATACTAATTTTGAGTTAAATTGTATTTTAAAAATATATTAGTTAAAGTTAGAGATAATGTTCTAGACTATTCTTTTATTATGGTTTGGAAATGTTTAGGTAAACAAGGTATCTGATGGCTTACCAAGCTATTCAATGAGATTATTAGGTCAAAGAAGATGTCGGATGAGTGAAGGAGGAGAACGTTGGTACCCATTTTTAAGAATAAAGGAGATACTTAGAATTTTGCAAACTATAGAGAGATAAAACTCATCAGCCACACTATGAAATTATAGGAGAAGGTGATTGACCATCGATTAAAAAAAGAAACTAGGATTGCCGAAAATCAATTTAATTTCCTGACTAGAAGGTCTACAACTGAGGCTATCTATCTCATACGGAGTTGATGGAAAGGTATCGATGCAAGGAAAGAGATCTACATATGGTATTTATTGATTTGAGAAAGGCACACCATCAAGTACCAAGGAATGCATTATAGAAGGCCTTGGAATAGAAGAGTGTTCACGTGGCTAATATGCGAGCAATACAGGACATGTATGATAGGGTAATATTTGATCCACCCAGCTTCCATCCGTGGCTTAAGTATTTTTCCTAATTCCATTGAGGATCACCTTATTAGCGGCTTCAGCTTGTCCGTTAGTCTGCGGATGTTCTACACTAGAGAAGTGTTCCTTTATCTTTAACGCTTCAATCATCTCGTGAAAGTCACTCCCCGTGAATTGAGTCCCATTATCCGTTATTATGTCAGCGAGGATACCGAACCTGCAAATGATGTTTTTAAAAGTTAAACTCTGGACCTTTAATGAGGTAATTGTTGTCAATGGTTACGTCTCGAATCATTTGATGAAATAGTCCACAACTACTACTAAATGCTTGTAATGTCCCCGGGCCTTGGTAAATGGCCCTAACAGATCCATCCCCCATGTGTGAAAAGGCCATGGGGCTGATAGGCTACGTAACTCTTTTGGGGCCAGATGAGGGATAGACGTATATTTTGGTCATTTTTCACACTTCTATATGTGCTTCATCGCGTGTTCATGCATTGTAGGCTAGTAATATCTTGCACTCAAAGCTTTGAAGGGACCAATTGAACCTATTTCCATAACATTTCTTAAAACATATAAAATCTATTATATTGCATTTGTATCCTTTACTAGCTTTTATGCAACTCTTTCTCATACACTTTTTTTGCAAATCCAAATAGTAGTTTTTCATTGAGAAATTGGTAAATCAAATTAGTCTATGTGGTAACGATCCCTATTCGCTATACTTGGAATGATTGGTTAACTATCCGATGGTAGCAAAATAGTATCAAGTTTCTAGCGTCGTTGCTGGGGACTATTGATTGAATATCAATAGTTCTGAAGCAATTTTTAGTTTGGACACTTCATTATCATTTGTTCATATTCATGCTCTACTTTTATTTTTGTTTTTGTTTACAAACTTGTTCATAATTTATACTCTATAGTTGTTTCTGGTTTTGTTGTGAGGTTGTATGCACAATAAGAAAGGCAATTTTGTGTTTGATCCCGAGATAGAAAATACTCTAAATATGAATAGGAAGCTTGCCAAGGCCAAGAAAGCTCAACACTTCAAAAATAGTCATCCAACAGTGGTTCATCAACCACATGTTGAAACTATTCTTGAAGAAATAGTAATCATTCCTCCAAAAGAAGAAAACATGGCTGAAAATAAGGAAATGAATCTTGAACAAATTACCGCTCCTAAAGTGAATGTGTGTGGCTCTAGCATCACACCACCAAATGTTGAGGTGAAAATGGTCCACTTATTTATGATCTAGGGAGTTGTTTTAGCCTTTTCTCGTTATTTTAGTGTTTTAGTTTTAATTTTTTGGTTAATTAGTAAGAAAATAAAAATATATATATTATTGCATAGTTGAGTTGAATTGTTAGGATTTTATAGTTTTTGTGTTAGTTTTGATGCTTTTAATCTTAGTTTTTGTGTTTGAGTTTTGTTTATAGGTTGAAAGTTTGCAAAAGACAAAGGAGAGGTTTAAGAAGAGCTAAAACGTACAAAATTTGGATTTTTCTCAATACTTAGTGCGTCCCAACATAGGTTTGTGTGTTCAAACACGCAAATTAGGGTGCTTCTCTTACTATTGTGCATGCCAACATGACAAATCTGCATTCCAACACACTCATGTTCCCAATTTTGCTGTTCTGCATGTCCTAACTTGCTATGCACGTGTTCCAATGTGCATTATGCAAAGATATGATGTTTTTAGCGCGTTTTGGATGTTTTGAAGCTTATGGACTTGTCTTTTCATCCAAGAAACATATAAATAGCTGTTAGTAGGTTAGATTTAGGAACTTATGGCTCATTATACACATCACCCATTGCTATCCCCTTTGAGCCTTACTTTGACCTTATTTTGTTGATATTAAGCTCATTAGAAGCCAAGTAAGTGTAAAACCAATTGTCCCAATCATGTACACATAAAGAGCATTGGTTGTGCACTTGAGTTATAGATTATAGGCCATTTGCCAAGATAGCAACTGCACTATGCTGGTTTAATAGTAGAGAGTGAATAAGGATGTCGATTCCACAGAGACTATATTTAAGAATACCATATTTCAAAGATTTTAACTATTTGGACTTCTATTTTTGTGTGTGAGAGAGTGTTCATATAAAGTAATTCAAAAACAATCACTTAACAAAGATTAGAATCAAGAATGAGAGAGGGTTAGGGAATAGGTTCATTTGATCCAATACTTATGTAATATCATCTTAGGTGAAATCCACATAGCATAGACTAAGACTATCACTAGAGTATTAACTCTTTGCTTTATCCTCAATTCCGTAATTCCTTAGGCAAATTTTAGAGAAAACAAGAGAAGAAGGTGAATTTATAAAAACTTCATAATCCACAAGTCCTTTTCCTAAGATCGTGCAAGATTATGGTGATTTACAACAATTCCAATACAATTATCAATTTTCCAATTGCACAATTGCATCTACATCAAATTCCCCATTGACTAATTCAAGAGTAACATTCACGTCAGAAGAAATTCCACATAAATTGAAGTTAATCAATAAAGAAAAAGCATTAAGAACAAAAGTAATCACTCAATTGAAAGAAAGAAACTTAGAATTAACCACAAGATTCAATTATATAAGGTTTGGGTTCAAAATCTCCAAAGACCACCATTGATGCTTCAAGTCCCTTGTTCATCCATCCTAGTGAGAGCCCCGGTACTCCTTTGATTCCGGTTATACTAAATGGGCCAAATTATCATTCTTGGTCCAGAGCCATGTGTGTTGCCCTCAAGATCAAGAACAAACTTGGGTTCATCAATGGAAGCATGCCTAAGCCACTAGAAGATGTCGCTACCTTTGAGGCTTGGGACAGATGTAGGTCCTTGGTCATTGCTTGGATAAATCAAACTCTTAGTCCTTCCATATCCGAGAGTGTAATTTGGTTGGAAACAGCGAAAGAAGTTTGGGAAAATTTGAGAAAGAAATTTCATCAAGCAGATGTCTTCAGAATTGCTGCTATCCAAGGAGAATTGTACAATCTCTATCAAGGAGAACAAACGGTTGCTGAGTATTTTACTCATATGGAGAGACTTCGGTTAGAATTGGAAAGTTTTCGCCCTATGCCTCATTTTCTATGCGTTGTAACGTGTTCCTGCAATTTCATTCCCACCATCAAAGCTCAAAGAGAGAATAGAATGACTATGTCATCATGTTTTTGAGAGGTCTTAATGAATCTTTTACTAATGTACGGTCTCAAATCATGATGATGAAACCTTTACCTGATGTTGAGAGGGTTTTCAATTTGCTATGTCAACAAGAAAGGCAGATGACTTAAGACGCTGATGAGTCCAAGATCTTATTCAGCTCTAGTTCAGAAAAGAAGAAATACAAAGGAAAAGGGAAGGTTCAGCAGTCAAGACAACACAAGAATTCAAAAGGAGGGGGAAAAGTCTGTAGTTCCTGCAAGAAGACAGGACATACAACAGATACTTCTTACAAAATTCATGGTTTTCCTGCTCATCTTAAGAAGCAAAGTTCTGCAAATAATTGCATTACTGAAGAAGAAAGTTCAGGGAATAGCGACGATGATTCTGGTTCACAAGAAGAAAAAAGCACTCATGCAATTGAGGAGACTGTATTTGATTTTACACCAGAACAAAAGAAAGCCATATCAGCCATATTGTAGCAGTCAAGTGGAAATTCATATCACAGTGTCAACCACATCAAAACCAAGCTAAGCACATCCAAGCAAGTTCCTGTCAAGCTGAAGCAGCAAAACAAAGAGGACCAAGGTAACCAAAGTATCTTGATTCTTAATTATAGGACTTCTAGATGGATTATAGACACGGGAGCAATAGACCATGTCTGTCACTCAGCCAAGCAGTTCCAATCCAACAAGAAGATCAAAGTTATATCAGTTAAATTACCTAATGGAGATTATGTCAAAGCTTCCATGGCAGGGACTGTCATCTTCTTCAAGGATCTGTATCTCAATGATGTTTTATTTATTTCATCTTTTGAGTTTAATCTTATTGCTGTATCGAAACTAACAGCTGATTTGCTATGCCAATTGCTCTTTACTAAGGATGTCTGTGTTGTGCAGGACCAAACTACCTTGAGGAAGATTGGTGCTGCTTGCATGAAAAATGGTGTATATACTCTTGATGGATCGACCAATCTTACTACTTCTTCTGTTGCCAACTCTGTTAGTGTTAATAAAAACAATCTTTGGCATGTGAGATTAGCTCATCTGCCTTTAGAAAAGATGAACAAACTGAAAAATTACTATAGCTACATTGATGTTAACAAATTCTCTGAACCCTATGATGTTTGTCATACTTCCAGGCAAAAAAGAATTCCTTACAATTTGAGTGATAACATTGCTGATGATGTTTTTGATCTATTGCATTTTTATATTTGGGGGCCTTTACCTTTTCCATCCATCCTAGGACATAAATACTTCTTAACTGTTCTAGATGATCATAGTAGACATGCATGGGTCTTATTCATGAAATCTAAGGCTGAAACTTCTAATCATGTGAAATCTTTCGTGAATTTGGTTGAAACACAGTTCAACAAAACTGTTAAAAGTGTTAGAAGTGACAATGGACCCGAATTTCAACTAAATAACTTCTATGCTTCAAAACGAATAATTCACCGAACTACATGTGTTGAGTGTCCTGAACAAAATGGGAGAGTGGAGAGGAAACATCAACATATCTTGTCTGTAACTAGAGCCCTCATGCATCAATCTAATGTGCCTAAAGTTTTCTGGAATTATGCTGTGTCTCATGCCATTTATATCATTAACACATTGCCTACAAATGCTTCTCCTAACATGTCACCTTATCACATCATACATAAAATGCCTGCTGATTTACTTGATTTAAAATGCTTTGGTTGTTTATGCTATGCTTCTACCTTGACTAGAAATAGAAAAAACCTGGATAGTAGAGCCCGAAAGTGCATGTTTCTAGGGTATAAACAAGGTGTAAAAGGTGTTATTCTATTTGATCTAAGTAACAGAGAAGTCTTTCTTAGTATAAATGTTAAGTTCTATGAGACTATTTTTCCATTCTTTTCTAGACAGGAAGAAGACACTACCACACCTGCTACACCTAACATTGATCTGTCCATGATATGAGAAGGAAATATCTTGATGATATAGAAGAAACACAACAAAAAGACATTGAAGCTTCAGATCAACTTGTTGCAGAGGATAGAGGAAGACCAATCAGAGAAAGAAGACCACCTAGATATCTAGAAGAATATCAGTGGAGCATAAGGGATGATCATGAAGAAAGCAATGCAAATTCCATAGAACAAAGTTCTGTCATCATGGTTCAACAGGAAAACCATAAAGATGTGAAGTATCCTATAGAAAACTATATAGGATATGACAACTTGTCTCAACAATACAGGCATTTATGTCTTACTCTATCTGCTGACAGAGAACCTTCCAATTATGAAGAAGCCATTCTATATCCATGCTGGAGAGAAGCCATCAAAGTGGAACTAAAAGCACACGCAGAAACAAGACCTGGGAACTAACTAAACTACCAAGAGATAAAAGAGCTATAACATGCAAATGGATTTTCAAAATAACAAGAAAAGCAGATGGCAACATTGAGAGACATAAAGCTCGGCTAGTAGCAAGAGGATTTACCAAAACTCAAGGGCTTGATTATTCAATAACCTTTAGTCCAGTTGTTAAAATGTCAACCATCAGTATTCTTCTCACCCTTGCAGCAGCAAAAGGTTGGACACTTCAACAATTGGATGTTAATACTGCCTTCCTTCATGGAGAATTAAAGGAAGAAGTGTACATGAAGCTACCACAGGGCCTGAATGTGGAAGATTCATCATCAGTTTGCAGGCTGAGGAAGTCCTTATATGGACTCAAACAAGCAAGCAGGGAGTGGAATCATAGAGTTAGCTCTTTTCTTGCTCAACTTGGATACAATCAATCCAAATCTGATTATTCCTTGTTTTCAAAGCAGACAGATAATACTCTAACTTATATTCTTGTGTATGTAGATGACTTGTTGATTGCTAGAGACAATCATGCAGCGATAGATTCACTCAAGCAAAAGTTGGATAGAGAATTCAGCATAAAATACTTTGGAAATGCCAAATACTTCCTGAGAATTGAGCTAGCAAGGACAAAAATAGGAATCAACTTAAACCAAAGAAAATATGCTCTGGACATTCTTAAAGATGCAGGTCTCATGACAGCCAAGCCAAGCAACACACCAATTGACAACAAAGCTAAGTATAGCAAAGACCAAGGGAAACTCATGGGAGAATCGGAAGCATATCGAAGACTCATAGGAAGACTACTATATCTAACATATAGTAGACCAGACATCTGTTTTGCTGTCAACCATCTTAGCCAATTCATGCAAGCACCAACTGACATACACTACAAAGGAGCAATCAGAATTCTCAGATATGTGAAGAAATCACAGGGGAAAGGACTATTTTTTCATGCCAAATCTGATCTCTGCCTTAGAGGATTTACTGATGCTGATTGGGGTGGCTGTGCTGATTCAAGGAAATCAACAACAGGTTACTTATTTTTTTGTGGGATCATCCCTGATCTCATCGAAAAGCAAGAAGCAGGGCACGCCATCAAAATCATCCTCTGAAGCAGAATATAGAGCTCTAGAACATGGAACTTGTGAAGTAAAATGGTTATTAAAACTTTTCAAAGACTTTCACATCACACCGAAACTACCAATACCTCCGTTCTGTGACAACCAGTCAGCCATCTATATTGGAAACAACCCTGTTTTCCACAAGAGGACCAAACACATCGAGTTGGATTGCCATATTGTCAGAGATTCAGTTGAAAAAGACATAGTTCCGCTGATAGCTATCAGGAACACAGACCAAACTGCAAATATATTCACCAAAAGGTCTTGCTCGAGGCCCGTTTGAAGACGCAGAAGTCAAGCTTGGAATGCAGAATATACACATTCCCGCTTATGGGGGCGTGTTAATGGAAGAAATCAGAAGTAGCAAGAAGGAGAAGCAGAAGATCAGAAGCAGTAGAGAAGATGATCAAGACAATACTGATATAATGTTAATCAAGTGGCCTCTATGCTCAAGAGGGGGGGTGAATTGAGCTTTTAAAAGTTTTCAAAAATTCGTTGAAAATAATAACACAAATTAAACAAGATATGTTAGTTGATGTATGAAGTTGGAATATAATAAAATTTTAAATGAAAATCAACTAAATTTAAACAAAATGAGTGTTAGAGATAGAGAGAATGACACCGAGTTTTATACTGGTTCAGTCACACACCACTGGTGACCTACGTCCAATCTACCAATCTCCGCCACGCGAGATTTCTTATATTGCTTTTCAATAATTACACACTAAGAGCACCTTTCTCAATTGGATACCCCACCAATTTTAAAGGCCTCAATCTAGGGATACCTCACCCTAAGAACACTTTGAAGGATACCCCACCTTTAAACAATTTAGAAGGATACCACACCTACACACAATTTAGAAGGATACCACACCTTCACACAAAATTAGCTCACAAAAATTGAAACTCTCAAAAGAGTAAATGATACAAATTGAAGCTCTTATATATCTGATTTAAGGCTCTTTGTTTTGATGAAAGAAACAGTATAGGTAACAACAAAGTAAGCCTTAGGCAAAAGCACAAGACATTTGATTTAGAGAGATTGATGATAAGAAGTAATTTCAAAACAGTGTTAAGCTCACAAGGGTATATTATATTAAAAATCAGAAGCCCTTTATATAGATGGCAGAAACAGCAGTCTGAAACTGCGCATATTTTATTTTCATATTCGAATATGCTATTCGAATACAGCATTTACATATTCGAATATAGCATTGACACCATCATATTCGAATATGTTATTCGAATATAGTGTTTCTGCGTTCAAAAAATGATTTCTGTAGGCTTCATATTCGAATATGGAGGTTCCATATTTGAATATGTATTCGAATATAAAAGTTCTAGAAGGTTACAAGGCCTAGGTTTCTTATTATATTCGAATATACAGATTCTGAAAAATGGTCAGGCCAAAGAAATATGTCATATTCGAATATGTATTCGAATATGGCAAGCCATATTCGAATATACTGGCCAGGAAATTCAAATTTTATTTCCAGAACCTTGATATTTGAATATACATCCAATTTTGACTTTTTCAAGTAAAAATCAATTTTTAGATGTTTTCTTTGAGGGTCTTTTCTTTTGAAAATGATTTTATCTTTGACTCTTAATATTTTTCTAAATATTCATTTTTAGAAAAATGTTTGTTTCAATTCAAAGAGCCTTAATCAAATTTATATTCATAATTTTAACACCCTAAATACCCTTTGTTGTTGCGGATCTGTTTACTGTGCTTATTCACGTGATTTAGCCTTTTGATTCTTGGTTTGTTGTGGAATCATCGAAACTTCGAACGTAGAGCATTTGCATTTACATACTCCCCCTTTTTGATGATGACAAACAACAAATGAAACAGATCACTTATTGCGTGTGATATTCTTGAAACTCCCCCTTAATTCTTGGTTTGTTGTGGAATCATCGAAACTCCGAATGTAGAGCATTTGCATTTACATACTCCCCCTTTTTGATGATGACAAACAACAAACGAAACAGATCACTTATTGCGTGTCATATTCTTGAAACTCCCCCTTACTTATGAAGTTTGATTCTCCTTACGAGTTTTGTCTCCCCCTGTCCATATGCATACAGATATGTTAATCATTTGTAATAATCAATAATAAAAATCCCGGTTTAAGTGATTATAGATTATAATTCTTCTCCCCCTTTTGGCATCATTAAAAGAGAATATGATTTTGAGAAAAATGTTAAAATAAATCCGAATTTAATCATTTAAAATGTTTTAAAATGTGCCAAATTTAAACAAGACTAAGCTAAGTTAAGAAAAGAGTTGTGGAACAGTCATGGATGGCCGGAGGTGGGCGGTGTCTGAAAGTAATCAAAATCCAAGTCAGGACTTGGTTGAGCCACGAAGTTTTGGAGATCGATACCGCCAAAATGTTGATGAAACCCGCTTGCTTCACCTTGGTTTGTTGGAAAGGCAGATTGGGAGTATGGAGGTACAAAGTTGGAATTGCCTCGTGCAATTTCTTCTCGCAGAGATGTAATCTCTCCTCGAAGAGCTGTTTCCATCTGATCACACCGCTAATCAATATATTGACGCTGTTGGTCGAATTTAGCGTCCATCATCTGAGAGAACTGAAGACTCAGCTGTTGGAAGTGTGGAGGAAGAGGTTCTGAATCTGGTTCAGGAATGTCTTCAGGATCAACATCAGGATAGTTTTCTTTTGGGCGATTGCCTTCAATCCCCAATTCCTGAATATACTAGTTTTCGCCAGCATGCACAATGGCAGCTCAGTGTAGCAATGATTGACCAATTTCAAAATTATGGCCATCGATGGTGGTACTGTATTCATCGGCTAGATTGACTCCGAAGTGCCGAAGAATGACTGTGATAAAAGTTGGATAGGGAAAAGGAGT
Source organism: Cyamopsis tetragonoloba (assembly GCA_037177725.1). Classification (NCBI taxonomy): domain Eukaryota; kingdom Viridiplantae; phylum Streptophyta; class Magnoliopsida; order Fabales; family Fabaceae; genus Cyamopsis; species Cyamopsis tetragonoloba. Next base: position 45,403,302 of record CM074119.1, on the reverse strand, counting down.
TGTGCCGGTTGCCCCCTTCAGCATGTGATGCTGAACCAGTCGTGCCCAGTCACGAGCTTTTCTTTGATGATGGCCCAGAGAAGGAGACGGTCATCTTGGAGGACTTTTGTGAAGTTTCCAACGCGACCAAGGAGGACGCGAGCAATGATGAGATGGACTATACGCGAGTCCATGGTGAGTGTGCTTGTGGGGAGGTAGTCTCCCATTTTGGAAGTGTGGAAGGAAGATCTTACATGGCACATGGCCCCAATCGCCTGAATAGGATTGTATTCGGCGGCCCACTGTCCCATGGGAGTTGATCCCGATATCTGGGCTCCTTCAAATTGTAGCCATGTAAGAGAAGTCCAGAGAGAAGGAGGGATTTAAATTTTTGTCCTTTTCACTTCAGACGAAATTGTGCAGGTTTCAGAATTGTAGTGGAGATTTGAGTAGAATACACGGACGAGGTTGGGATAGACTTTTCTTGAATACTAAGAAAAGCCACAAGATTGGCTGATTCAAGCCAAGAGACAAAGGAAAAGCCTTGAGAATGAAACCAAGGCATGTTAACCCACCGTGGGTCAACAATTTTCCTGTCAGAGAAGCCAGACTGGAATTTTTTTTTATTTGTAAGGCGCTGGAGAACCATCGCTGGAAGTCGGGAGTAAAACCAGTGGTGACTAGAGGAATGGAGGAGGAAGAGGAACCACTTCCTGGCCCACGAGGTATGGAAGGTGGTTTGTTGGTAGCGATTCGTTTGAAACGGGGGCGTTTGTATGTTGGTGATGGTGAAGATTGAGCAGCAGGAGGAGATGATGGTGGTGAAGGGGCCATTTTGTGATTTGTGATTTTTGGAGTGAGAAAAAATAGTTGGAGTGGGAACAGAGATATTATGAACAAGATATGAGAAAGAAGAGTAGTGTGATTTAGGAGTTAAAAAATGGTATTGTTTTATATGTGCAAGAATGCCCATATTAGAATATATATTCGAATATTAGATGGAATATTCGAATATTTGATAAAATATTCGAATATGGAGAAAGCAATATTCGATACGATGACTACATATTTGAATAGCATATTCGAATATGACAATTCTGTATTTAACTCTTGTAACTTCAAAGACATGTATACTCATGTGGTATTCGAATATATGACCACAGAAGAGTCATATTTGAATATAGTATTCGAATATTGAAGTGAAGGTCATTGTTTTTGTGATAAGAAAGAGATCCTTGATTGCTTTTTCCTCGAGACCTGCAAAACAAAAAGAAAATGCTCCGATGCCCAAGTCAGTAATTGATCAATAAATAATTTATAAAGCAAATTAAATAACATAATTTTGATCAAGTATGCCTAGCTCTCTTCTTATAAAAGAGAAATTTTTGGTTGGAAGAGGCTTAGTGAAGATATCAGCTAGCTGTTTGGATGTATCAATGAACTCAAGTACATAGTCACCTTTTTGAACATGATCTCTAATGAAGTGATGTCTAATTTCAATATGTTTGGTTCTTGAGTGCATAATAGGATTTTTCGTGAGATTTATGGCACTCGTATTGTCACATTTTAGTGGAATATTATGCAAATGAAGACCATAGTCCTTAAGTTGTTGTTTTAACCAGAGAATTTGTGCACAACAACTTCCTGCCACTACATACTCAGCTTCAGCAGTTGATAGAGCCACACTAACTTGTTTCTTACTGTGCCATGAAATTAATGAATTTCTAAGAAGGTGACATGTTCTGCTAGTACTTTTTCTGTCTAACTTACATCCAGCAAAATCGGAATCCGAATATCCAATTAAAGTGCAGGATGCACCTTTAGGATACCATAATCCCATGGTATAGGTGCCAATCAAATATCTCATAATTCTTTTTACTGCACTAAGATGTGATTCTTTAGGGCATGTCTGATATCTAGCGCACATACATACACTAAAAATTATCAGGTCTGCTTGCAGTTAAATAAAGCAAAGATCCTATCATACCTCGATATTTTGACACATTAACCGGTTTACCTTTTTCATCTTTGTCAAGATAGCATGACGTACCCATAGGAGTACTTATTTCTTGAGCAATTCTTTGCAATATTTTGTTTGTGACACGAAAGTTCCTTGTTTTGTTTGTTTAATTTGAAATCCAAGGAAAAATGTAAGTTCTCCCATCATGGACATTTCAAATTCTCCCTGCATGCTTGTAGCAAACTCTTTACAGAGATTTACTTAGTCTTCGGTACCAAGCTCTAGGGGCTTATTTTAGTCCATATAAGGCTTTCTTGAGTTTGTAAACATGATTTGGAAGTTCAGCATTTTCAAACCCAGTAGGTTGTTCAACATAAACTTCTTCTTGTATATATACCCATTTAAGAAAGCACTTTTGACATCCATTTGATAAAGTTTAAAATCCATGATACAAGCAAAGGCAAGTAGGAGTCTAATGGCTTCAAGTCTAGCTACGGGAGCATATGTTTCTTCATAATCAATACCTTCCTCTTGATTATATCCTTTTGCAACCAATCTAGCTTTGTTTCTAGTTATTATGCCACTTTCATCTAGTTTGTTTCTAAAGACCCACTTAGTGCCTATTATTGGATAATCATTAGGCCTAGGGACTAGATCCCAAACTTGATTTCTTTCAAATTGATTTAGCTCTTCTTGGATAGCTATTCCCCAATGTTCATCACTAATTGCTTCGTCTACAGTTTTAGGTTCAATTTGAGACACAAAAGCCATAAAGTTACATGCATTATTAAGAGAGTGTCAAGTGGTTACCCCCTTTGAAATATCACCAATAATGTTATCAATTGGATGATGTTTTGCAGCTCTCCATTCTTTGGGTAATTCATTTTGTGTCTTGGTTGGTGTGTGAGTTAGTATATCTAGCATGTTCTCTTCATGAATGCTTATGTCTTGAAGAGTTCCTGCAAGATCAGCAACCTTTCTTTCCAAGCTTTTGGTGTTAGATTCATCAAAAGTGACATGAATAGATTCTTCAATAGTCATTGTTCTTTTATTATAAATTCTATAAGCTTTGCTAGTTGAGGAGTATCCTAAGAATATACCCTCATCAGCTTTGGCATCAAATTTGCCCAGATTTTCTTTTCCATTATTAAGCACAAAGCATTTGCATCCAAAAATATGGAAATAAGATATGTTAGGTTTTCTACCCTTGAAAAGTTCATAAGGGGTTTTCTTTAAAATAGGACGAATGAGAACACGATTCATAACATGACATGCAGTATTTACTGCATCTGCCCAAAAATATTTTGGAAGATTCATGTCATTGAGCATTGTTCTAGCTAACTCAACTAGTGAGCGATTTTTCCTCTCCACAACACCATTTTGTTGTGGGGTCCTTGGAGATGAGAAGTTATGCTCAATGTCATTTTTATCGCAAAATCTTTCAAAGTCAATATTTCAAATTTCTTTCCGTGATCACTGCGTATGCATGCAATTTTCAAATCCTTTTGGTTTTGAATGACTTTTGCTAATCTCTTAAAAGCTTTAAAGGCTTGATTTTTGTGAGATAAAAAGAGAGTCCACGTGTATCTTGAAAAATCATCAACAATTACAAGTCCATAGTAATTTTCCCCTAAACTCATAATTCTTGATGGACCAAATAAGTCCATATGCAATAGTTGCAAGGGTCTAGAGATTGAAACGATATTTTTAGATTACAAAGAGATTTTTGTTTGTTTACCCTTTTGACAAGCATCACATAATTTATCTTTTTCAAAACTAATTTTGGGCAAACCGATAACCAATTCTTTTGAAATTATCTTATTCAAATGATCCATATGAATGTGTGCAATCCTTTTGTGCCATAGCCAAGATTCTTCTTCTTTAGTTATAAAACATTGCGCATCATTTGAGGATATATCATCTAAACTAATCATATAAACATTATTAATCCTATGACCCATAAATTTGATTGAGCTATTCTCTTTGCTAATAATAGAGCATGAATAAGAATTAAAAATAACCTCATTTCCTTTATCACATAATTGGCTAATACTTAACAGATTATGTTTTAATCCTTCAACATAAAGTACATTATCTATGGAAGTTGAAGAAGTCTTACCAACTTTACCTGTACCTAGAATTTTTCCTTTGTTGTGGTCACCATATGTAACATATCCTCCATCCTTAGGTGTGGAGGATGAAAATTTTGTTTTGTCTCTTATCATATGCTTGGAGCATCCACTATCAAGATAACATTTTGATTCTTTTGCCACCAAGCATACCTACAAAAACAATTTAATTTTGTTTCTTAGGTACCCATGGTTTCTTGGGTCCTTGAGGGTTAGTTTTTCCAAAGGTGCCTTTGATGATCCACATTTTCTTTTCATGTGGTACACTAATTTTTCTTGTATTGCAAGTAGTAGCACTATGACCTTTTAATCCACAATAAAAGCAAGTTATGAATGGACTAGAAGATCTTTTTGAAGAGACAAAAAAAATTTTATAGAGCTTTTGACTATTGGTTGGATTATATCCTAAACCAGCCTTTTTGAAATGACATCTTTGCTTACCAAGCAAGATGTTTAGGTTGTCTCTACCCATTGTAAATTTAGCAAGCACATCATTTAAATCCTCAATTTCTTTTAAATGTGAATCACAAGAAGTACACGTTTGTGATTTGCAAGCATTTTCTCTTTTTGTCAAAGGACCTTTACCTTTGGCAATCATATTCTTTAACTTTTCAATTTCTTTCAAATGAGCATCACATGAAGTACAAGAAGATGATTTATTCACTTGGCAGGATTCACAATCATATTTAAGACTTCCGAATGGAATTTGAATTTATCTCATTTTGATAATATCACGACTAAGAATATCTATTTTGTCATTTAGAAGACCTTTTTCTTTCTTAGTCTTAGCAAGTTCTTTAGCAATGATCATAGATTTTTCATGTAATTCATTATAAGCATCTTGTAGTTCATCAAAGCTATAGTTAGAGTTTTCAGAATCTTTTACCTCATCTTCATCAAGAAGATCATCTTCATTATGGTTGACCATGAGGCATAGGTTGGCTGTTTCGCTCTCCGATTCATCAGATGATTCTGAGTCATTACCATCCCAAGCTATGTATGCTCTTCTGCTCTTCTTTCCTTTGACGAATCTTTTCTCCTGTGTTTCGTTCTTATTTTTATTCAAAGGACATTCCATCTTCATATGTCCAGTTTTTCCACACTCATAACAGTTTGACCTTGAGTTGATCCATCTGCCTTGTTGAATGTTTTCCTTGGTCTGAAATTTGATAGTCTTCTTGATGACTCTCTTTTCTTGAAGAATTTATTGAATCTTTTGGTGAATAGAATTACAGTCTCATCATCCATGTTGGTTGGACTTTCATCTTCTTCTGTCTCTTGAGGTGGAGGAGTGGTTGCTTTGAAGGCAATGCCTTTCTTTTTCTTGTCAACTCCCTCAAGTTGATCTAGCCGACTCAACTCAAGTTCATGCTCTTCTAGTTTGCCAAACAAGGTTGCCAATGACATTGTGCGTGGATCCCTTGTTTCGTTAATGGCAGTAACCTTTGGTTGCCAATCCCTGCTAAGACATTTTAAAACTTTGTTAATGAGATCTTCATTTGAATAATCTTTTCCCAAGGCATGAAGTTGATTTATAAGATATGTAAAACGTTTTTGCATATCTTGGATATTTTCACTCTGATTCATTTGAAACATTTCAAATTCTCTAGTTAAAGCATTTATCTTTGATCTCTTTACCTCATCAGTTCCTTCATGTGTTACTTTTAGCACATCTCACATTTCTTTAGCAGTTTTACAATTAGAAATTCTAGGAAATTCATCGTTACCTAGTGCAGAGATAATTATAGTTTTGGCTCTTAGACCAAATTGAGCAAGTCTCTTTTCTTCGAGAGAATCAACAGTGTGCATAGGAATGAATGGACATTCCTCTATAGCATCCCATACGGCGACATCAATGCCTTCTACCCAAGCCTGCATTTTAATTTTCCAAAAAGAGTAGTTGTCTCCATTAAAGAATGGAGGTCTATTTGTGGAGGCACCTTCCTGGATAGACATGTTTTGAAAAGAGGCCATTTCCTTGAAGGTGTGAAGCTCTTTAAACAAGGACCGAGCTCTGATACCACTTGTTAATCAAGTGGCCTCTATGCTCAAGAGGGGGGGGGGGGTGAATTGAGCTTTTAAAAGTTTTCAAAAATTCGTTGAAAATAATAACACAAATTAAACAAGATATGTTAGTTGATGTATGAAGTTGGAATATATAAAATTCTAAACGAAAATCAACTAAATTTAAACAAAATGAGTGTTAGAGATAGAGAGAATAGCACCGAGTTTTATACTGGTTCAGTCACACACCACTGGTGACCTACGTCCGGTCTACCAATCTCTACCACGCGAGATTTCTTATATTGCTTTTCAATAATTACACACTAAGAGCACCTTTCTCAATTGGATACCCCACCAATTTTAAAAGCCTCAATCTAGGGATACCTCACCCTAAGGACACTTTGAAGGATACCCCACCTTTAAACAATTTAGAAGGATACCACACCTTCACACAAAATTAGCTCACAACAATTGAAACTCTCAAAATAGTAAATGATACAAATTGAAGCTCTTATATATCTGATTTAAGGCTCTTTGTTTTGATGGAAGAAATAGTATAGGTAACAACAAAGTAAGCCTTAGACAAAAGCACAAGACCCTTGATTTAGATAGATTGATGATAAGAAGTAATTTCAAAACAGTGTTAAGCTCACAAGGGTATATTATATTAAAAATCAGAAGCCCTTTATATAGATGGCAGAAACAGCAGTATATTTTATTTTCACATTCGAATATGCTATTCGAATACATCATTTACATATTCGAATATAGTGTTTCTGCGTTCAAAAAATGATTTCTGTAGGCTTCATATTCGAATATATATTCGAATATAAAAGTTCTGGAAGGTGACAAGGCCTAGGTTTCTTATTATATTCGAATATGTATTCGAATATGGCAAGCAATATTCGAATATACAGATTCTGAAAAATGTTCAAGCCAAAGAAATATGTAATATTCGAATATGTATTCGAATATGGCAAGCCATATTCGAATATATATTGGAATATACTGGCCAGGAAATTCAAATTTTATTTCCAGAACCTTGATATTCGAATATACATCCAATTTTGACTTTTTCAAGTAAAGATCTATTTTTAGATGTTTTCTTTGAGGGTCTTTTCTTTTGAAAATGATTTTATCTTTGACCCTTAATATTTTTCTAAAAATTCATTTTTAGAAAAAATGTTTGTTTCAATTCAAAGAGCCTTAATCAAATTTACATTCATAATTTTAACAACCTAAATACCCTTTGTTGTTGCGGATCTGTTTACTGTGCTTATTCACGTGATTTAGCCTTTTGATTCTTGGTTTGTTGTGGAATCATCGAAACTCCGAACGTAGAGCATTTGCATTTACATATAAAATGAAGCAAATCCAAGTTTATTGCTCGAAGGATCTAACAACAATTATCAAACAGTTTTTAATATCTTTAGTTCTCTCTTAGTCTTTTTAGTTTTTGCTCTTCAGTCCCTATCCCATTTTCTGTTAGGAACTGTTGTTAGTTTTCTGTTTTCTGTTTTTCGTTGTTCTGTTATATATATATAACCTTGTTTTCTTTTATCAATCAATCAATGAAATAAAATCATTTCTTTCCATTTCACTTTCTCTCATCCCTGTACCGTTGTCAAGTTCTTCGAGTTTTATCAATGGCTTCGGCATTGCTGATTTGTTAACACCAATCATCTTACCATTGACATAAAAGGAGGATTTTTTTTGTGTCACTATGTATTATATACACTAAACTAATCAATTTTAGTTATTCAATTATTCATAACAAAATATCTCAACCGTTTACCCCAAAATTTTGAAGATGAAAATCCTGTGAAATAGAAGACAATATATAAAAGGTTCAAATGAAAATTGGACTGATTATAAAAGATATGAAAGATAGCCACAGGACATCTAATGATGGGACTTTTGTCCTCTTAAAATCGTCCATGACCTACAATACAAATCTGATATTAAAGAGTCTTTTAGCCACTTAATAGTAAATAATACAGCTTGAAAGAACATGAACAAACATGATATGGTCATCCATGGGGATAATCAAAATTGTATTATGTTTTGACCTAATATCAAATACAATTTAGTTGTAATTTGGGATTTTAACATTCCAATAATTGAAAAGGTAAATTTATGTTGTGAATATGAGATTAGGATAGGAGTCCTTTTGAATTATTATTATTTTTTACAATGGCCCAAAAGTGGCATTGACATTAAATAATATTATTTGAAAAACCAAAAACTTCCAACGGAATTATAGTTGTATTCTATCTCTCCACAAAAATGAATACAAAAAAAAAAAGAGCTTTCCCTGTAAACAGAGTTAGCTACTAAAAAAATGGTACTCCATCTAGACTGATTTATGTGGATGCAAATACTCTAAAACACCTTAACATTGGAGTTTTGATGATTTCAACACAACATGAGAACCGAGCCCATTTTGGCAAATCAAGCGATCGAGCACTATAAATCAAAACGCAACAACAAGGGTATATAGGATTTAATTCTCATAAATGTAAATTTGATTAAGGCTCTTTAAAATGAATCAATATGTTTTTTATCAAATTTTCTGCGAAATAATCCCTTGAAAATGTTTTATGATTGAAAAAGAACTTTAAAATCATGTTGGAATGCTTACAACAATCCTATGACTCTTTGGAAAAGTCTCTTTTTAAAAGTATATTCGAATATAAGGTTTTAGATTAAAAAACTTAATTTTTGACTTCAATATTCGAATATGGGTCTCCATATTCAAATATGAAGTTGTGGCTTGGCCCCTGTCTTTTCCAGAATCTAAATATTCGAATATATATTCGAATATGAAACCTCCATATTCGAATATATATTCGAATATGATAGTGAGCCTTTGCCTTTGCTTTTTCGAAAACCTCAATTTTTGAATATGGAAGTTCCATATTCGAATATATATTCGTATATCATAGTGATGCTTTTCAATTTTGCTTTTTCAGAGGTTTCATATTCGAATATTGCATTCTTTCTGAATGCTTCTAAGCTGCTCTTACAATCTCTTTAAAAGGGGATCTTTGCTCATTTATGAGACACACCCTTGCAAGCATTTATTGAGCTGAAATAGTCTTTGATAATATTAACTCCATCACTATCCTCTATCAAGGGTCTAGTGTCTTAAGGATTTCTTTATCCTCTCTTTTCTAAACTTAAATTTGATTCATCACAAAAGAGCCTTAATTAAATATTCCTTGTGCTTCAAGTTGTATCTTATTGCTCCATTGAGAGTTTCTTGATTGTAAACACTTAATCCAAATTCTTCAGTGAAGGTGAGGTGTCCTTCAAGTTAGTGATTAGGGTGAGGTATCCCTAGAGTGAGGCTCTTGAAATTTGTGGGGTATCCAATTGAGAAGAGTGCTCTTAGTTTGTATCTTGTTCAAGTTTGAATGGAAGTGTTCTCGTGCGTGGTGATTGGAAAATTGAATGTAAGCCACAAGGAGGTTTAGTGGCTGAACCAGTATACATCTTGGTGTCATTCTCTCTAACTCTCTACTTTTTATTTTTGTGCATTGTATTGCATCTTTAACATTCACATTCATCTCTACATACATACATATTTCATCTAATCTACCACTTAGTCAAGCTTTTCTGTGTTTTGTAAAATTTTTTGAAAAAGTTTTAAAGCTCAATTCACCCCTCCTATTGAGCATAGAGGCCCTTGTCTAACAAGTGGTATCAGAGCTTGGTCCTTATTTAAAAAGCTTCACAACTTCAAGGATATGGCCTCTTTTCAAAATGTTTGTATCAGGAAGGTGCCTCCACTAAGAGACCTCCGTTCTTTAACGGAGAAAACTGTTCCTTTTGAAAAATTAAAATGCAAGCTTGGGTAGAAGGTATAAATGTTGCAGTATGGGATGCTATAGAAGAAGGACCATACATTCCCATGCATACTGTTGATGGTAAAGAAGTAGAGAAACCTAGGAAACAATGGTCTGCTGAGGAAAAGAGACTAGCTCAATTTGGCCTAAAAGCTAAAACCATAATTATTTCTGCACTAGGCAATGATGAGTTTCTTACAATTTCTAACCGTAAAACTGGTAAAGAAATGTGGGATGTTTTGACAGTAACTCATGAGGGAACAAAAGAGGTTAAGTGATCGAAAATAAATGCATGAAATAGGGAATTTGAAATGTTTTAAATGAATGCTGGAGAAAACATTCAGGACTTGCAAAAACGCTTTACATATCTCATAAATTCATTGCATGCTCTTGGAAAGGATTATTCTAATGAAGATCTTATTAACAATGTCTTGAGATGTCTTAGCAGAGACTGGCAGCCAAAGGTTAGAGAAATCCTCGTACAATGTCTCTGGCCACTCTGTTTGAAAAATTGGAAGAACACGAGCTTGAGCTAAGCCGCTTGGATCAACTGGAAGGGATTGATAAGAAAAATAAAAGTATCGCCATCAAAGCAACCATCCCTCAACCACAAGAGACAAGAGAAGCAGAAGATGATTTTGATCCAACAAATATGGATGACGAAACAACAGTTCTCTTTGCAAAAAGATTCAACAAACTCTTTAAGAAAAGAGAAACTTCAAGAAGACCACCTCACTACACTTCAAGAAGGGTGTTCAACAAAGGTGAAGGGTCAAATCAAGTTCCAACATGTTACGAATACGGAAAGCCCGGACATATGAAGATAGAATGCCCTATGAACAAAGATAAAGTTGAAACTCAAGAAAAAAGATTCACTGAAGGAAAGAAGGGAAGAAGGGCTTACATAGCCTAGGATATACATGGAATCAACGGAGGAATCAAAAAGCGAAGAGGCTAACCTTTGTCTCATAGCAAACCTCAATGAAGATGATCTTCCTAGTGAAGATATGGTAAATGATTCTGAACCTCCAAACTATAGCTTTATGAATTACAAGATGCTTATAATGAAATGCATGAAAAATCCATGATCATTGCTAAAGAACTTGCTAAAACAAAGAAAGAAAAGTGCGTGTTAAATGATAAGATAGATATCCTTAGTAAGGACATTATCAAGATGAGACAAGTTCAAATTCCATTTGGTAGTATTGAATATGAATGCAAAACTTGCTTGATGAACACACCACCCACATGCACCTCTTGTGATGATCATTTGAAAGAGATTGAAAAATTGAAATGTGTGATTGCTATGGGTAAAGCGCCTTTAAAAAGATATGAATATGTGTGTTTTAAATGCAAATTGAACAAGCCACACACTTGCACATCCTGTGATTATTACTTAAAAGAAATTGATGATTTGAAAAATGTGCTTGCTAAGTTCACTATGGGTAGAGATACTTAAACATGTTGCTTAGCAAACAAAGATGTCATTTCAAGAAGGTCGGGTTGGCGTATAACCCTAATAACCAACAAAAGCTTTATAAGAATTTCTTTATGCCTTCTAGCATTTCCTATAGTCCTTTCATTACATGCTTTTATTGTCGATCAAAAGGACATAGCGCTACCACTTGCAATGCAAGAAAGAGGGATGTACCTCAAGGAAGGAAAATGTGGGTGCCCAAAAACACCTTGATCAAGGCTAACTCTCAAAGACCCAAGAAACCATGGGTACCTAAAAGAAGAACTTGAATGTTGTGTAGGTATGCTTGGTGGCAAGACAATCCAGATGGTATTTGGACAATGGATGCTCCAAGCATATGACGGGTGACAAATCTAAATTCTCATCTCTCACTCCAAAGGATGGAGGATACGTCACCTATGGGGACAACAACAAAGGGAAAATCCTTGGTATAGGTAAAGTGTGTAAGACACCTTCAACCTCCATTGATAATGTACTATATGTTGAAGACCTAAAACATAATCTATTGAGCATTAGTCAATTACGTGATAAAGGTAATGAAGTTGTTTCCAATTCTTATTCATGTTCTATCATTAGTAAGGAAGATAACTCTATTAAATTTATGGGTCATAGAGTAAATAATGTTTACATGATTAATCTAGATGATTTATCCTCAAATGATGCTCAATGTTTCATGACAAAATAAGAGGAATCGTGGCTATAGCACAAATGAATTGCACACATTCATTTGGATCATTTGAACAAACTTATTTCAAAAGAACTAGTAACTAGTCTACCAAAAATTCATTTTGAAAAAGATAGATTATGTGATGCTTGTCAAAAGGGAAAACAAGTTAAAGCTTCTTTTCAATACAAAAATTTTGTTTCATCGTCAAGACCTTTGCAACTCCTACATATAGATTTTGTTTGGTCCCTCTAGGACTATGAGTTTTGGGGGTAACTACTATGGATTGGTTATAGTTGATGATTTCTCTAGGTACACATGGACTCTCTTTTTAGATCACAAAAGTCAAGCCTTTAAGGCATTCAAGAGATTCGCTAAAATCATTCAAAAGCAAAAAGATTTGAAAATTGCATGCATTCGTAGTGATCAGGGAGGAATTTGAAAATCATGATTTTGAAAAATTCTGTGACAAAAACGGCATTGAGCACAACTTCTCGTCTCCAAGGACCCAACAACAAAATGGTGTTGTGGAGAGGAAAAATCGCTTACTAGTTGAGTTGGCTAGAACAATGCTCAGCGACATGGATCTCCCAAAGTACTTTTGGGCCGATGCCGTTAGTACCGTATGTCATGTTATGAAACGGGTATTCATTCGACCCATTTTGAAGAAAACCCCCTATGAGCTCTTCAATGGAAGAAAACCCAACATTTCTTATTTTCATATATTTGGATGCAAATGCTTTTTGCTTAACAATGGAAAAGAAAACTTAGGCAAATCTGATGCCAAGGCTGATGAGGGTATATTCTTATGATATTCTTCAACAAGCAAGACATGTAGAATCTACAATAAAAGAACTATGACTATTGAAGAATCAATTCACGTGACTTTTGATGAAACTAACTCCAAAAACATGGAAAGAAAAGTTGATGACCTTGTAGGCAGCTTTGAAGACATGAATATCATTGATGATAAAGAAAGTGAAGAAGTGGAAAAAGATAAACCGAAAAGCTCAACGCATGGTCACGATGAACCTCATGATAATCTTCCTAAAGAATGGAGAATCTCAAAGCACCACCCCATTGACAACATTATCGGAGATATATCAAAGGGGGTAACCACTAGACAATCTCTTAAAAATGCATGTAATTTTATGGCATTTGTATCTCAAATTGAACCTAGCACCATAGATGAAGCAATTGACGATGAATATTGGGCCATAGCTATGCAAGAAGAGTTATCAATTTGAAAGAAATCAAGTTTTGGACTTGGTCCCTAGGCCTAGTGATCATCCAATCATAGGTACCAAATGGGTTTTTAGAAACAAAGTAGATGAAAATGGAATAATTACTAGAAACAAGGCTAGACTAGTAGCTAAGGGATATAACCAAGAAGAGGGAATAGATTATGAAGAAACATATGCCCCCTTAGCTAGACTAGAAGCCATTAGACTCCTTCTCACCTTTGCATGCATCATGGATTTCAAACTCTATCAAATGGATGTGAAAAGTGCATTTCAAAATGGTTTCATTCAAGAAGAAGTATATGTTGAACAACCTCTCGGTTTTGAAAATTTTGAATTTCCAAACCATATTTTCAAACTTAAAAAGGCCTTGTATGGTTTAGAGCAAGCTCCTAGAGCTTGGTATGAAAGGTTAAGCAAATTTCTTTTGGAAAATGGTTTTCAAAGAGGAAAAGTGGATAATACCTTGTTTATAAAGCATAAAAATGATGACATACTTCTTGTCCAAATCTATGTTGATGATATTGTATTTGGTGCAACTAATGAGAATTTGTGCAAGGACTTTGCTACAAGCATGGAAGGTGAATTTGAAATGTCCATGATGGGAGAACTTACTTTATTCCTTGGGTTTCAAATCAAACAAACTGAGCAAGGAACCTTTGTATCGCAAACAAAATATTGCAAGGATTTACTTAAGAAATTTGGCATGGAAAAGTCCAAGGAGATGGGTACTCCAATGAGCACCTCTTGTAACCTTGACAATGATGAAAATGGTAAACCCGTTGATGTGTCCAAATATCGTGGCATGATTGGATCCTTATTATATCTAACTGCTAGTAGACCTGATATTATGTTTAGTATATGCATGTGTGCTAGATATCAATCATGTCCAAAAGAATCTCATCTTAGTGCGGTTAAACGTATTATGAGATGTTTGCTTGGCATGTGTAACATGGAGTTATGGTATCCTAAGGGTGCATCATGTTTTCTAATTGGATATTCTGATTCTGACTTTGCTGGATGTAAATTAGATAGGAAAATCACTAGTGGAACATGTCATTTTCTTGGCCATTCTTGGTTTCATGGCATAGTAAGAAACAACTAAGCGTAGCTCTTTCCACTGCCGAAGCAGAATATGTTGCAGCTGGAAGTTGTTGTGCTCAAATCCTCTGCCTAAAACAACAGCTTGAAGATTATGGTATTCACATGCATCATATTCCTTTAAAATGTGATTATACAAGTGCAATTAACCTCACCAAAATTCCCTTCATGCATTCTTGAACCAAGCATATAGAAATAAGACATCACTTCATTATGGATCATGTTCAAAAGGGTGATTGTATGCTTGAATTCATTGAAACATCCAAACAATTTGCTGATATATTAACCAAGCCTCTTTCAAAAGAAAGTTTCTATTTTATACGAAGAGAACATGGCTTCATTGAACAATCATGTGTTGTTTGAATCATAAACTGTGTTTAAATTCCTGCAATTTTATTCATCATATACTGACTTGAGCATCGAAGGCTCTTATTTGTGTTTTGCAGGTCCTCTTAATTGTAAGAAGACACAAGTATCTAAACAACATTCCTTAGACTCTTCAAAATTCAGGCTCATTTAAAAATTTTAACATCTTTGAGTTAATATTAGAATACATATTCGAATATATGCACTTTGTTGTATGAATATTCGAATATATGCACTCTGTTGCATGTATATTCGAATATATATTCGAATATGGGAGTCAACATAAGTCTCCTCAATTTCTCCCTCACTTTACAGTATGTCCATATTCGAATATCCAGTCCTCATATTCGAATATCAAATCCCATATTCGATTATTTGACTACCTTGACTGATGCCTTGACTGCATATTCGAATATATATTAGAATATGCTACTTCATGTTCGAATACATATTCGAATATTGAAGTAAATTCCCTACTTAAGCACTTTTCTTTTTGGGTCTTTCTCTCTCATCTCTCTTATCCTCTCACGAAGCCTTCTCCTCCCCCTCTCTCACGAACCTCCCTCTCTCTCTCTCTCAAACACTCAACCATCAACAACAATGGAGTTTTCCTCTTTTCCTTCTTCCTCACCACCTCCATCTCCTCCACTTTCAACCTCTCCTCCATCACCTGCCCCCAAACGTACCAGATTCAAGCGCACCGCCATCAACAAACCCACCTCCATTCCCTGTGGGCCACGCATAGGCTCCTCCTCCTCCGTTCCTTTGGCCACTGCTCTCCCGAATTTCAACGGTGGTTCTCCTCCGCTGCCCAAATATAAAAATTCCAGAAAAACTTCGCCGACCGAAAACTAGTTGACGCTAGATGGGTCAATTTCCCTTGGTTCCATCAACAAGGATTCTCCGTTGTTCCTTGGCTGGAGAATGCTCACCTCATTCCCTTCTTGAGCATCAAAGAAAGAGTCTACCCTAATCTTGTTCGCGTCTTCTACTCCAACATGGTATAAGATGCTGAATCATGCACCATCACCTCTGAGGTAAAGCGCACGAAGATGATTATTCCTCCCTCTCTTTGGACTACTCTCACTGGGCTGCACTTTGATGGCGCCCAAATTTCTGGTTCCACATCCATGGGTCAATGGGCCAATGAATACAACCCAATCCAGGCCCTTGAGACAATATGCCACGTTTGTGCTTCCTTCCACGCATCCAAGCAAGGAGACTACTTCCCAACTTGCACTCTGACTATGGACTCAAGGCTAGTGCATCTGATAATTGCAAGATTCCTCCTCTTCCTTATCCCACACTCATCACTGCCATCCTTCGCCACTTTCGCGTCAACCTCGCTGACGAATATTCCAAACCCATTGACAGACAGAACTTCGAGATTGGACAGGCAGTTCTGCACCATGTTGGTATTGTCTTTGCTGGTGATCAATGGTATATTAAGGAGTTGGGCATTGAAGGTAACCGCCCAAAAGAAGATTTCCCTGAACCAGCAGAACATGAAGACCCTGAAGAACCACCTGAACCCACCCAAGCCCCGGACCCTTTTTCCGCCCACTTCCAGCAGCTAAGCCTCCAAATATCCCAAAACATGGATGCTTGTTTTGAACAACAACGATCCTATTTAGAGCATCGCAGTGAACAGATGGAGTCCTCGCTGCGAGGGGAGATTGCCTCCCTTCGAGAAGAAATTTCTCGAAGCTACATGCCCCAGTATTCCCAACCTTCGTTTCACGACGATCAAGGCAGCGCTGGCAGCTCCCAGCAACCTTTTAAAGGTGACTGTCTCCACGGCTTTGGGGCTCAACAAAGTCCTGGCTTGGACTTTGACTTCTTTAACACTTCGCCTGCTTCCGGCCCCCTTTAGACTTTTTGATCTCTCTCCCTAACTCTGTTTACACCACACTTGCACATGACTAACTTAGTTTAGTTTGCGTATTTTGGGGATATTTCATTTTGACTGTTTTAAACTGGATTATTTTAAAGTTTTCACACTCACGATTTTACATCTGTTCAGAATTTATGCTTGTCCAGTTTCATCCCATTTTTTAATGATGACAAAAGGGGGAAAATCAATGCGGAATATGTTCCTGAATAATGATGATATCTTAGTCTATGATGCATTATGATTTATGATGAAAATTGTTCAATATGTTATTAAATCTGTCACAAATCATGATAAATAAATTGTTGCTTAAATTTTTATCTCGTACCTTAAAAGCTAAAAGTGTTTATCTGCATATAGAAAAGGGAAGTCAAATTCCTTTTGAAAGGGGGAGTTTTTGGTATATTTTAAACTTTCTAATATTCTGCGCCAAAAATATCTTATATACTCATTTATAATTTCTTTTGTTGTTTTTCATCATCAAAAAGGGATAGTATATGGATGCAAATGCTCTAAAACGCCTTAACATTGGAGTTTTGATGATTCCAACACAACATGAGAACCGAGCCCATTTTGGTAAATTAATCGATCGAGCGCTATAAATCAAGAACGCAACAACAGGGGTATATAGGATTTAATTTTCAAAAATGTAAATTTGATTAAGTCCCTTTAAAATGAAACAATATGTTTTTAATCAAATATTCTGTGAAATTATCTCATGAAAATGTTTTATGATTGAAAAAGAAATTTAAAATCATGTTAGAATGCTTAGAACAATCATATGCCTCTTTGGAAAAATCTCTTTTTAAAGGTATATTTGAATATAAGGTTCTGGATTCAAAAATTGAATTTTTGACCTCAATATTCGAATATATATTCTAATATGGGTCTCCATATTCGAATATATATTCGAATACGAAGTTGTGGCTTGGCCCCTGTGTTTTCCAGAATCTAAATATTCGAATATATATTCGAATATGACAGTGGGCCTTTGCATTTTCTTTTTCCAGAATCTCAATATTCGAATATATATTCGAATATGGAAGTTCCATATTCGAATATATATTCGAATATCGTAGTGATGCTTTTCAATTTTGCTTTTCCAGATGTTTCATATTCTGATATATATTCGAATATATATTCGAATATTGCATTCTTTCTGAATGCTTCTAAGCTGCTCTTTCATTCTCTTTAAAAGGGGATCTTTGCTCATTTATGAGACAAAACCTTGCAAGCATTTATTGAGTTGAAAAAGTCTTTGATAATATTAACTCCATCACTATCCTCTATCAAGGGTCTTGTGTCTGAAGGCTTTCTTTACCTCTCTTTTCTAAGATTAAATTTGATTCATCACAAAAGAGCCTTAATTAAATATTCCTTGTGCTTCAAGTTGTATCTTATTGCTCTATTGAGAGTTTCTTGATTGTAAACACTTAATCCAAATACTTGAGTGAAGGTGAGGTATCTTTCAAGCTAGTGATTAGGATGAGGTATCCCTAGAGTGAGGCTCTTGAAATTGGTGGGATATCCAATTGAGAAGAGTGCTCTTAGTTTGTATCTTGTTCAAGTTTGAATGGAAGTGTTCTCGCACGTGGTGATTGGAAAACTAGATGTAGGCCACAAGGAGGTTTAGTGGCTGAACCAGTATACATCTTGTCATTCTCTCTAACTCTCGACTTTTATTTTTGTTCATTGCATTGCATCTTTAACATTCACATTCATCTCTACATACATACATACTTCATCCAATCTACCACTTAGTCAAGCTTTGCTGTGTTTTGTGAAAAGTTTTTGAAAAAGTTTTAAAGCTCAATTCACCCCCTCCCCCCTTGAGCATAGAGGCCCTTGTCTAACAATTTATAAGAAAAAAAATCATTGTGTCAAAATATAAGCAAATTCCAACTACTTTTACCTCATTTAATGTCTTTATTCCTTAAGTACCATTATTTGATTTGTTATTTGACTTTTTTAGTAGAGAGAATAAATATGATACGTTAATTTGTTAAATAGAGATAAGCATTTGCTTGAAAGCAAGAAAATTAAATGTGTTTAACTAATTTACTTGGTATGTGTAAGTTAGTTTTAGTTTTTTTTTTTTGCTTATATATCTGTCCGGAGGAAATACTCCCTCCGGTCCTTTCTATAAGAAGCATTGGACATGTTTTACATATACCAATAAAACATAATAAGTGATGTTCTTTTCAATTAATGATATGAAAAAATTATAAAAATATCCATGTAGTTAATGCATCATCCACTTGTATAAAAAATTGTGAGTGCTCATAATAAATTAAGGGTAACAATATTTTTACCCTTTCTTAACAATTAATACACCTAAAAAACTCACAAAGTCTCTTATAAAAAAGACCAAAAAAATTCTCTTTTTGTCTTTTATAAAAAGAACCGGAGGAAGTATTATTTTTTCACTAAAATATTGTTTTTTTAAATAAGAAAACTAGAAAAAGCAAGCACACTAGGAAGGTCTTTATGTTTGGTTGAAGCAAATTGACTAAAATACCCCTACAACACATCCCTTTGCTAGGGGCGGAGGCTAGTGTTACAATGGTGGAGCCTTGGCCCCCCATTGAGAATTTTTTTTATTAGTATGTATATATAATTTTTATAATGGCCTCCCTATTGAAAGTTGTTTTTGGGTGTGTACCAAACGTATTTTACAACAAAAAATAATCCCGTATAGATCATCAAAATTACTATAATAACATAGATGTGTTTTATATTTTGGAAGATATTATATAATAATATAATATATAATAGCATAAAAATATGCCTAAAATAACTTTAGAAGATACGTTTTAGATTTGAAAATTATTACATGTTAAAACTTACTCAAGAAGTTAGTTGTTTCATAATTTTTACTTTGCCTCTCAAACGGTATCAAGCCGGCTCTTGCCGTCTTCTCTCTATATGTGAATTTCCAAAACGCTTAAACCAAACCTCTCAAAACTTCCACTTGATATTATTTTGTGCTCTCTAACCTTGGAACATACTAACATAGTGCGCTTGTAAATCATCGCTCCTTACCCAATATCTACGCCTTGGTCAGTTAGTGAGTTTTGATTGCTCTCCTAATATCCTAATTCGTTTATCGCTTTGAAGTTTCAACATTACAACAATATTGCGCCTTTGTCTCTTTATTGACTGTAAGTTTTGCAATTTTAATATTTTTTAGTTGTAACTTATAAAGTTTGTGTTTTTTAAAAATTTTCTTTTGTCTTATATTATTGTTTGAACTAATAAAGTGTTGTGTATTATTATTAATTAACAACTTGCTCATATTAGTAATGTATTGCGTCTTTCTCATGTTAATTTTCTTTGTGGTTACCACTTAGGTGACTCAAACTAGATTGTGATTTTTCTATAATAATGTATTTTATCTACTGTAGCTATGAGTAAAATGAAAATAATTGATAAATTTTTTAAAAGAAACACAATTGACGAATTTTTACAATTAGCTTAACTATTTATATTGAAAAAGAAATTGTTGGTTGTTTCACTACTGAATCAATTATAGATGAATTTGAATCTAGAAAGTATCATTAGGTTAAAAATTCTTAGATAAAAATTATAAGTTTTTCATCCTTATTTTCAATTTTTACCTCTATTTTACGTTTTATATAAGTATTAATTATCATAAAATGTTTTAATTATTAACTATTTTTAATATGTTAATTTTATAAATAAATAAATTTAATTTAAATGTTTGGCCCCCAACAAAAATGGGCTAGCTCCGCCCCTGCCCTTTGTTAAAATTTTTGGATGAACTTCCGAATAAAGTCTCGCATGAACTTTTTTCCCAAATCAGTAAACTAAAATGAATGTGCTTATATAAAATGTTCCACCATGCACTTGGCATGGCGGATCTGGCCTCCTATCTAGTCTACGGTGCGATGGTTGAATATCTCCGGCCACTCACCTGGCGGTGAGGGGGGTACCTGCAAGCACTCCGACGGTCAAGTCAGTTGTGTGTCTTAAGCAGGAATTCTCATATTTAGAGTTATGAAAACGTACCGAATGAAGACTAATCACATGTATTTATAGGGTAAAAAGGGTCACCAAAGTCAAACCTATCACTGTCATACTTCCGTGAATCACAACGGTAGGTACGGATCTGTAACGGTCCTCACTTGGGGGTGATGTCCCCTGAACCTTATGTCGGATGCCCATGTCGTGAGTACACGACATGGGACCGATGGCTTGGGCCACCCACGTGAGACCTGCACGTGTCCTTCCTGCGGGTTAGGTCCATAACAGTTTCCCCCAAGTCTTCGGTATGTCGTTCGGCATGCCGTTGACTTATGACTTTGACCTGTCCTGGTGACATAAAGTCCTCCTAAGTCATTGCTATTTCGAATTCTGTTTGTCAGTTTAGGTTTTGACACATGCCTCTGTGGTATTGGCTCTGACTCTTCGTGGGCCGCACCCATCATCATTTGGTGACGTCAAGCCTTTGCGCATTAATTGCACCCCACGCCGTCACTTCTTCTTCACGTTTCATCTCCCCTTTCTCTCTCTATAAGTACTCCCTTTCTTAACCTAAAACTCTTCCCTGCTCTTCAAGTTTTTCTCTGCGTAAAAGCTTTCTCCTTCCTTTTCTTGCTGTCAACTTCATATTGCTGTCTTCCAGCTTTCCTTGGTCCTTTTCGCTTCACCATTTCCAGGTACCTTCTTCATTCCCTCTCCACTTTTTCTGTGTGTTTTCTTTCTTTTTTGATCTCCTAAGGAATGTCTACTCCTAAGAGACCTACTAACTTTCCCCCAAAAGAAAGCCTTTCTGGGAAGTTGGTTATTTCATTGGTTCCCCATCCGGGCCTGAACCGTGCGACGGTAGTGATCATCACATTCCCACTCCCCCTTCAGTTTCTAGTTCTCATTCTGACCAAGAACCTTTATTTGAAGCCTTTGGGGAGATCACCCCTAGAAATCACCAACTCATCCCCTTCTCAGGGGTTCCATTTTCTGAATCTGTTGCCCCCGTACCCTTAAGGTATGGAATGGGTAAATATGATTATGATCAGTCATCTGAGGATAGTGACGATACTGTAACGTCCATCTTGCGTCCTCTTGCCCCCTTGTTAATTTGTTCTTCGTCTGAAACTTCTAGTTTTAATTCTTCTAATAATTCATCTAAATCTTCTGATTCAAATTCGTCTGACCCTCTATTTGTCCCTCCTGTTGCTGTTGTAGAACCGATGTCGGCTTCGCCTTCCATGTCGGGTTCAGTGTCGCCTTCGACTTTAGCCCCTGCCCAAGCTATCCGCCGACCTTCCAAGAGTAAGGCTTTAGAACGCCGCCGACAGAAAATCCATAACTGGTACGGTCCTCTGAAGGAAGCCGCCAAGATTGAGGTCCCTAAGAAGCTTAGGGGTATACGAGACGTACGGAGAATGTACTGGATTCACCATGATATTCTCCAGGTCTCATCTGGTCTTACCACGACATTAAAATTCCATGTCGCTGATGTGGAATTCCGGGATGCAATGCACTTTCATGGGGCAACCCCAAAAGAAGATGTTCCTTCAGGTCCAGTCACCCTGTACAAGGCGGAACGTGTGGATCCTAATGAAAGGATTGGGTCCCGTCCCCGCCAAGGATCTCCCGACTTCCTTATGGTCTATGACTGCTTCTTTCATCTGATTCGTCTTCACTTTCCTTTCTCGGCCTTCCAAGTCGAAATTCTCAATCGACTTGATGTCGCTCCTTCGCAAGTTCACCCCAACGCCTGGGGTCTTATCAATGCCTTCGAAATATTCTGCTGGGCCAAAAATTGGGAGAGCTCCAGCAACCTCTTCTTGTACCTTTTTGCCCTCTATCACCTCTCCGACTTTGGATTCATCTCCTTCCGCCAAAGGAAAGACCACTTTTTCTTCCAGCTTTATGAAGATTCCTTTCCGCCCATCAAAGACGCCTATTTTAAGGTTTCATATACGGGAGATGAATTCCCCTTTTGGAGTGGCCCTCACGGCTTGCCCCTATTTCCACTTTACTGGTCGTACGAGCATTACCTCCGGGAGACTGATAAGTGCAAATTAGTGTGTTTATTCAATAAAGATTTGCACTTATCTTCTCTAGAAATTACATGTTTTATACATAATTTCACCCTTTATCTTTACTTTGTGAGTTTAAAAGTAAATAAGTGGTAATAATAGATTTTCTAACTTAGAAATGTATTTTCAGGTGTTTTTGGAGGCAAAAATAAGAAGATCAAGTTGCTGGGGCATATAAGAGGCCAGCGCTCGAGCGCCATACCAAGGCTCGAGCGCTGGAAGCTGAGGAACATAGGATCCTTTCTGCCAGTGCAAATGCTCTAGCGCTTGAGCGCCATACCAGGGCTCGAGCGCCAGTAACCTTTGAGCATTGGATCCTTTTTTTGCCAGAGTTATGATTCTGGCGCTCGAGCGCCGCACCAGGGCTCGAGCGCCAGAATACGTTGAGCATTGGATGCTTTTCTGCTAGAGTTATGAGCCTGGCGCTCGAGCGCCACACCAAGGCTCGAGCGCCAGATGCATTAACCAGGCAATTAAGCTCATTAACCAGCATGTGTCAGGCCAGCGCTCAAGCGCCAGACCCCTGCCCAAAACACCTTTAAATACAGCCTTTCAGAAGTTAGGAGAGATAGAGAGTTGTATAGAAATAAACCACAAAGTTTAGGCTTTTAGTCAGAGTTCTAATACTCTTAGGTTTTCATGGCCTTGCTAGGCTAAGCTCTCCACCGGAATTGAATGTAATTACTTCATCTCTTGTTTAGTTTATATTATTTATGAATTGGAGTTCTTCTTCTGTGCTTCTTTTCTTGGTTTAAGCTTGATCACCTTTTGCCTTGTGTTAGTTTATTTGCGCAATTAGGAAATTGGTTTATAAACGGATATGGAGAAAAACTCTCATAAAACCTTCGGATCTAGGGATGGATGGAAGTGTCTTATGATTGCTTTATACTCTGCTTAATGCAAGACTTGGTAGTTAGAGTGCCAAGGGATTGAGCTCTAGAAACTAGTGTCTTAGAATCAGGTGACAAAGGGATTTGCACTTGTGACATTGAGTATGCATCTTTTCTTATAATATTTAACTAACATAGAAAGAAACAAGGTGAAGTAATGAAACTCAATCCCAGGTGACTCATTATTTTATTTGATTATCTCTGTATCTATTGTTTATTTTATTTGTCATTCACAATCTTAATATGTTTTTGAACAATTCATCAACTTAATTCTTAATTGAATTAATCCAAGTGCTCCCTGTGGACGATACACGTATAGTCACTATACTGAAACGAGTTAACCATTTCCAGCACCATTAAAATGGTTAACAAAATATCTGGCGCCGTTGCCGGGGAGCCCAGTTGTTTATTTCTTTTAAGTTTTGAGTTGTTTTGTAAAAATTGTGAATAGTTTTCTTTTTGTAAGTATTTGTATACTTGTACCTAACTCTCACTATTGTTCCAGTATTGTTGTATGCTTACTCGCAGCAAAAGCCAAAGAGAAAAGTTAATATATGTTGATGAAATCGAGACATTTGTTAGACGACAGTCTGCAACTAAATACCGTGAACAAAAGGAGAGAGAGAGTTCCTCAGATTTCTCTAGTAACTTTACACATTCTGTTACTTTTGATATGGCTGCAGAAGGTCCTAACCCGACGAGGGTTGTAGTCCTTGGTGACTATGAGATTCCGCAAGGTCCAACGAATCAGTCCGCTATTGTCTTATCCCCTACTGCTCAGCAAATGGAGATTAAGCCATATTGGTATAATCTCATCTTGACTAATCAGTTTACGGGGAAAGATCATGAGGATACGCATAATTTCTTGGAGACCTTTTATGATCTTGTAGCAACTATGGGCTTGGGTGAAGAAAGTGCTGAAGATGCCTATATGAAATTATTTCATTTAGCACTTGTTGGAGACGCAAAGGAATGGTTCAAGACTCTTCCGAGTCAAAGTTTGAACACATGGAGTGAGGTTGAAGAGGCCTTTTTAACAAGGTTCTTTCCTCCTTCTAAAATGATCCAAGTGCAATTTGAAATATCTGCTTTTAAGCAGGGGCAAGATGAAGCATTTCATGAGGCTTGGGAAAGGTATCAATGAGAAAATGCCCAAATCATGGGTTGCCGATGTTGCGAAGCTGAACATATTTTGTGCAGGATTGAACCATCAATGGACAATCCATCTTACTGCAACTGCTGGACGGTCATTAAAAACCATTGATGTACCTACTGCAATGGAAATTATCACTTCTATAGCAAAAAGTGATAGAGCTGGGCATCAACCCAGAAGTCAAGTCTCAAAGCCCAAGGGTGTCCTGGAATTAAATTCTTCTGATGCTATTTTGGCACAGAATAAGCTTATGACTCAGCAAATTGAGCTCTTGAGTCAAGCTATTACACAATTGGTGCCAAAGCCGCAACAAGTTCAAGTAGTGAACCAACAAGCTCAAATAGGAGAATGTGAATTGTGTGGTGAAGGTCATTCATACACTCAATGTCCGCATGCTTCTAGCCAAAAAGAGGAGGAGTTGAATTTTGTGAATAATCAGTCAAGAGGAAATTTCTTTTTTTCACCCTTTAAATCTAATGTTTCCAATTCTGGAATACTAGGGTGGAAGAATCCTCAAGGACAAGGTCAAATCAATTGGAAAAATTCAACGAATTCATCTAATAGGCCGCCATTTGTTCCATTGGTAAAGAGGACCATCAAGTTGGAAGACACCTTGGATAAATTTATCCAAGCTTCATTGGCTAACCCCCAAAGTAATGAAGCTTTCTAGAAAAACACCGAGGCGTCTATCCGGAATCTTGAAACGCAAGTGCGTCAAATCTCTAAACAATTGGCAGAGCTTACCACTACTCCATTCTCCACTAATACCACCACAAATCAAAAAGAACAATGCAAGTCCATTGTCACAAGGAGTGGTACGGAGATTGGTAAAGGAATAGGGGGTCATTTGCATGAACCCAAGGAGGTGGAAGGAGAAATTGAAAAGGTAGCCATGGAGGAAGTAGAGAAGGAAGGTGAAAGAAGGAGTGAGGAGAAGAATAATGTAAATAGTGAAAAAGAAATAAATAAAAAAATTAAAAAGAAGGGTGAGGTCAAATAAAAGATGGATGGAGTACCTCAAGTAAAGGAGATTCCTTATCCTGTTCATCCATCAAAGAAGACAAAGGAAAGGCAATATGCTAGGTTTCTAGACATTTTCAAACGGCTTCAAATAAATGTACCATTTATGGAAGCTATGGAGGAAATGCCCACATATGCCAAGTTCATGAAGGACTTGTTGACGAAAAAGAGGAAGTTTAAAGAAGAAACTATGGAACTAGAAGCCAGGTGTAGTGCCATCATTCAAAAATCCTTGCCTCACAAGACCAAAGATCCGGGTAGTTTTACTATCCCTGTTACTATTGGTGCTCTTCCCGTGGGGAAGGCATTAATTACTGGATCTTGGTGCAAGCATAAACCTTATGCCATTGTCCATGGTAAAACGGATTGGTGATCTGGAAGCGAAACCCACTAGAATGACCCTCCAACTGGCAGATAGGTCATTAAAATTTCCTTATGGAGTAGCGGAGGATGTTCTAGTGAAGGTTGATAAATTTGTCTTTCCAGTTGACTTTGTCATTATGGATATAGAGGAAGACTTGGAGGTGCCTTTAATTCTAGGGCGACCTTTCATGAAAACGGCAAGAGTCATAATTGACGTGGATAATGGGCAACTCAAGGTACGAGTTGAGGAAGATGAAGTAAAATTTGATGTATTGGAAGCCATGAAACACCGAAAGGAAAAACAGTCAGCCTTTAGGGTGGATGTCATGGAAGAGGCATTTCTATTAGGGAAGCAAGAAATGTATAATGCTAGCCCTTTAGAAAAAGCTCTAGTGCAGTCTCGTGCAAATTCATATGACTTGGAAGAAGTCGAAATAAAAAATTGTTTGAGGGACCTAGATACTCTGAAAGAGGACCCCATGATAACATTTGTCCCGGAAGACTTATCCAAGGAGGAGAAGTCAGAAAAAAATAAGCTGGAACTAAAAGTTTTGCCATCCCATCTGAAATATGCATTTTTAGATGAAGGGGGAGGCAAGCCAGTGATAATCAACAGTTCACTATCTTCTGACCAAGAGGCACAACTCTTAGAGGTTTTGAAAGCCAATGAAGGGGCAATCGGATGGGCATTGACAGATCTAAAAGGCATAAGTCCTTCTTTCTGTATGCACAAGATACATATGGAAGAGGATTTTAAACCTGTTGCCCAGCCTCAAAGGTGATTAAACCCGACAATGAAAGAAGTAGTGAGAAAAGAAGTACTCAAGTTACCAGAAGATCAAGAAAAGACAGCCTTCACATGTCCATTTGGACTTTTTGCTTATAAGCGTATGTCGTTTGGACTGTGTAACGCGCTTGCAACCTTTCAAAGATGCATGCTCGCCATTTTTTTGGATTTGGTGGAGAAATGTATTGAGGTTTTCATGGATGACTTCTCTGTCTTTGGGAAAAGTTTTGAAGAATGTTTGAACAATCTGAATATTGTGCTAGGAAGATGTGTTCAAACAAATCTAGTACTTAACTGGGAGAAGTGCCATTTCATGGTAGAAGAAGGGGTGGTGCTTGGTCATAAGATCTCTTCTAGAGGGATCGAGGTTGACAAAGCAAAAGTGGAAGTCATCGAAAAACTTCCACCACCCATGAATGTTAAAGGAATCAGGAGTTTCCTAGGACATGCCGGTTTTTACCGGAGATTTATAAAGGACTTCTCCAAGATTGCCAAGCCACTTAGTAATCTTTTGGTAAAAGATGTGGACTTCAATTTTGATGCTAAGTGCTTGGAGGCATTTGAGAGACTGAAGGAAAAACTGATTATGGCCCCAATCATTGTTGCTCCAAATTGGTCTTTGGACTTTGAGCTTAATTGTGATGTGAGTGACTATGTTGTGGGTGTCGTACTAGGCCAAAGGAAAGACAAAATTTTTCATCCAATACATTACGCTAGTAAAGTACTTAATGATGCACAGGTGAACTATGCAAATACAGAAAAAGAGTTACTAGCGATTGTCTATGGATTGGAAAAATTTAGATCTTATCTTATAGGGTCAAGAGTGATTGTTTACACTGACCATGCAGCCATAAAATACTTGGTGACTAAAAAAGAGTCGAAGCCAAGATTGCTTCGTTGGATTCTCTTGCTACAAGAATTCAATCTAGTCATCAAGGATAAAAAGGGATGTGAAAATTTTGTGGCTGATCATCTTTCTCGACTTCATAACACAGAGGGGACCAACAAAACAGAAGAGATTGTCGAGGAATTCCCGGATGAACGATTGTTGCTCATACAAGAAAGGCCATGGTTTGCTGATATGGCAAATTTTAAAGCTGTAGGAATCATTCTAGATGAATTTTCTTGGCAACAAAAGAAGAAGTTCTTAAAAGACTCTTCTTACTTCGTTTGGGATGATCCTTATTTATTCAAAATTGGAGGAGATGGTCTTCTGAGACGGTGTGTTTCCCGTGGAGAATCTAAAAGCATATTGTGGCATTGTCACAATTAACCCTATGGGGGACATTTTAATGGGGAACGCACTGCAGCCAAAATATTACAATATGCTTTCTATTGGCCAACAATCTTTAAAGATGCTCACATTTATGTGAAGCAGTGTGATAAGTGCCAAAGAACCGGAGGAGTGACAAGGAGAAATGACATGCCTCTGACAATTATGCAGGAGGTAAAGGTATTTGACGGCTGGGGAATTGATTTTGTTGGTCCATTTCCACCCTCTTTCACCAATGAATATATATTGGTGGGAGTGGACTATGTTTCAAAATGGGTAAAGGCAATTCCCTGTGCAAGAGCTGATGCAAAGACAGTAGTGACATTCTTGAAAAAGAATATATTCTCAAGGTTTGGTTCCCCGAGAGTACTCATCAGTGATGGAGGTTCGCATTTTTGCAACTCCCAACTAAAGAAGGTCTTGGAACATTATGGGGTGAGACATAAAATTGCTAGTCCTTACCATCCCCAAACTAATGGTCAAGCTGAAGTCTCGAATAGAGAAATTAAGCGAATTCTAGAAAAGACCGTTAGTGTGTCAAGAAAAGATTGGGCCATTAAACTGGATGATGCTATGTGGGCATACTGGACAGCTTTTAAAGCTCCCATAGGATTGACTCCTTTTCAGTTAGTTTATGGGAAGTCCTGTCACTTATCGGTCGAGCTAGAACATAAGGCATACTGGGCTTTAAAGTATTTCAATTTTGACCCGACAACTGCTGGAGAAAAAAGGAAAATGCAACTTCATGAATTTGAAGAATTGAGACTCCAAGCTTATGAGTCTTCAAGGATATACAAGGAAAGAATGAAGATGTATCATGATAAAAAGCTGGTCAAAAAGATTTTTAGTCCTAGGCAGTATGTTTTACTCTTTAATTCTAGAGTAAAATTATTCCCGGGAAAATTAAAGTCCAAGTGGTCCGGACCCTTTAGGGTTAAGGATGTAAGGCCTTATGGAGCCGTAGAGATTGAAGACCCAGTGAGAAATGAAAGCTGGGAGGTTAATGGTCAAAGGCTGAAGTTATACCTTGGTGGTGACGTCAAGCGGCTCACCACCATAATGGATTTGAAGGAAGCATAATCATGCTACAGGCGTCGAGCTAATGACATTAAACAAGCGCTGATTGGGAGGCAACCCAATTTTGTGTGTTTATTTTTGTGTTTTGTGTAAATAGAATAAGTAAATTTGATGAGTTTTGAAAGAATTTTTGTGAGAAAGTTGAAAATTTGAGCATTTGAAGAAGGCTTATTCACTGTCTAGTTTTTAGACCTGGCGCTCAAGCGCTAGTGGCATTTAATTGGCGCTAGTTTCAAAAATTTTGAGTCAGATGTTGGCGATCGAGCGCCAATATCAGCGCTCAAGCGCCAGAGACAGCTGAAAGGTTTTCTTCACTGCCATGAATTTTGGGTCGGCGCTCGAGCGCCAGCTGTGGCGCTCCAGCGCCAGAAAAGCAAAACGGTTGATCTGCTCATCAATGCACTAGCGCTCGAGCGCCAGAAGTAGCGCTCGAGCACCAGTCACGCGTTGGCTTTAAAAACAGCGCAGAAGCAGTTTCTTTTCACACAAAATCCCTTTTTCTCTTTTCTGTTTACGCGATTCATCTCGTTTTCTCACTCAAAATCTTCCAAAAATCATCAAATTCTCCAAGTTTGTGTCAATTTCTTAATCATCATCATCATCATCATGTTCAGGTAACAACTTACATTGTTCATTGTTCATATAAATTTGTGCTGCTTGGTTTTTCTGTTTCTTATAAAATGGTCCATTAACATGAACATGAACATGAGTTTATTCTGATATTATTCTGTGAATACATTGAGCATTTGGGTTGGCTGATTAAGGGATTGTGTAATACTGAAATTTACTCATTTCTTTATGAAATAATGGATACCTTGTGTTGCCATTCTGAACCATGTACGGCATATGTATCTTTGTGAAGTCTGTGCATGAACTACCATATGAGTATTTCAGTGAAATTGCTCCATTTTTGAAACCCAAATGATCATTGTAATTTTGAATAATGATGATGATGATTCGATTCTATAGTTACTAATTTTGGTGTTTATAAAAATTTCAATAGGAACCAAGGAAAAGCACCCGCTCATGAGCCAGAACGTGCCTCTAAAAAGAGGAAGGAAGGCCCCCAAAGGAGAAGAGGACCGGGAGAGGGCTGAACGGTTCCGGGTCATTGATGACTGGAACTTCATTGCGAAGCGAAGGGTTGAGTTGCGAGATAGGGAATGCCAAGAGTTCACCGGCATGCTCACTCTCCGCAACTGGTGGTCTATTGCATCGCTCCCGGAGATTGTCAAGGAATTCTATGCGAACGCCTTTGGGGGTAAAGACACAAAGTCCCGTGAGAAGGTGTCCACTGTCCGAGGGATACGAGTTCCATATGATGCCGACTGGATTAACGAGAAGATCGGCAGCGGAGACATTTCACCTATCTCTGCCTATGAGAGAAGTGAAGGGGTGGTTGATGACATCACAAAAATGAGGAATCAAGGGGATTTGGACCTCCAAACGACTTTGGAGAGGATTTGCTATGAGGACCGGAGGATAGTGGAGACAACTCGGAATGGAGTCCCTCACAAGGTTCTCCGGGGTAACATGACTGTGGTCTCCAAATTGTGGATGACCTTTATTCTTGGCAACCTCCGACCAAAGTCGCATCCCTCTGATCTTCCACTTGAAGAATCCATCTCCCGGCATCACGGTCGACCCGGCACGGATTATTTCCGACATGATATGGGCCAATGTGCACAAGGGTGGCACGAAACAGAGTTTGGCGTTCCCGTCTCTCATCACTAGTCTATGTGAAGACGCGGGGGTTCCAGTCGTTCGTAGCAAGAAGATTCGAGAGCCCACTGACAAGAAATATTTCCGGAACCATTGTGCGGACAGGGATCCGAATGCACCACCTACACCATTACCGCAAGTTCCCCCGAGGACTATGGAGGATTTGTGGGGCCGTATCAGCACGAGGTTTGATCACCATGACAAGCAATTTGTTGCCCTACATCGGGGGATGACTAGTCTTCACCTCTCCCACTACTCGATGGCCCAGCACACTATGCCAGGCCAAACATTTTTCGAGCCCCCGGAGCCTTTTGCCACACATTTGGATTGGCCTGGGGACCAGCCAATTCCACCGGGGGAGGCAGCTAGAGAGGGAGGTGAAGGAAGTGGTGGTAGTAGTGGTGGTAGCGGGGAAGAGGATGGGTCTGGTGGCGATGGGGACATCGACATCAATGATTTCTTGGAAGAGGATGACCCACTAATCTGATAGGGAAGTTTCTGTCTTGTGTTCTTGGGAAGTTTGTTTAACTTATTTTAATTTTCCTTGTTGGTTTTAGTTTTTTGTTTTTCTTTCTAGAATAAGATTGTAGTTTTTGTTTTTTTTATTATTATGAAAATAAAAATGAAAATATATATATATATATATATATATATATATTAAATAAAAAGTTTGTTTTGTTTCAATGACAAGTGTTGGTTTTTAGTGGTGTGAAAAATGATAATTCTTATGATATTCCATGGTTTGAAAAAAAAGAGAGGAATTGTGAAAAATACTGATTTGAAAGTTAACCGATCACGAGATGATTTTTGTGCATTGGGAGTTGTGAAAAATTATTTTCAAGGTTAAAGCCTTTTTAGCCTTGTATGTTGAGTGCATCCCACAAAAATGTATGAGAGTCCTCTTTGTTAACTTGAATGGATTTTGTTTGATTTTGTAATTGCCATGATCAATTGAGACTTGAAAATGATAGAGGCATAGTTTCTTGATTGAGTTTGAGCCAAAAAGCTTACCTATGAAAATTACATCTTTTTGTTGGTACCCACTTTGAGCCTTGAATTCTTTCTTAAACCCTAAGACACCTATGTGAATGTTTTATCCTTACCTTTGAGTTGGAGAAAAATATTTATATATTTAGGGGGAATGATGGGTATGCAAATGATGTACCATTTTGTTGGCTTAAGACAAAAGAATCAAGTGTTTCTGGTATGATTGAAATTTCTTTGGCAGCCTTGTGTATATATGTGAAAAAAAAAAGAAAAAGAAAAGAAGTAAATAAATAAAGAAAAGAAAAGGTGCCTTGGAAAAAGAAGAAAAAGAAACACTTGATAGGAAGTATGAGGTGAGCATGTTTTGTAGAATAGGTTGGGGGGAAATTTGTAAGTATATGAAAATATTTTCTCCGACTCGTTTTGCTTAACCAGAAAAACAATGATTCTTTGTAGCCCAGCCTCATTACAACTTTTTGATAAAGACCTCTTGATTCATTGTTCAATTTTGTGAAATGGTTTGATGACAAATGAAAAACAAAATTCAAGTTAAGTGACATTGAGGAATGAGCGAAATTGTCACCATGTAAGGTTTGAGAGTAAACCTTTGTTAATGGTTGATTACAATTTCCTTTACACTTCAGTCATAAAATGGTCCATTGCTTCTGTAAATTAGGTGATCAAAAGTCTCTCTTAGCTCTTACCATGCATATTATAAGGATTGAAGTTGATACACTTGCTTTAACCCATACTTGCCATGTTATCTTTTGTTGTTTTTCTTTATTTAGGATACATTGCTTAAGGACAAGCAAAGTCTTAGGTTGGGGGGAGTTTGATAAGTGCAAATTAGTGTGTTTATTCAATAAAGATTTGCACTTATCTTCTCTAGAAATTACACGTTGTATACATAATTTCACCCTTTATCTTTACTTTGTGAGTTTAAAAGTAAATAAGTGGTAATAATAGATTTTCTAACTTAGAAATGTATTTTCAGGTGTTTTTGGAGGCAAAAATAAGAAGATCAAGTTGCTGGGGCATATAAGAGGCCAGCGCTCGAGCGCCATACCAAGGCTCGAGCGCTGGAAGCTGAGGAACATAGGATCCTTTCTGCCAGTACAAATGCTCTAGCGCTCGAGCGCCAGTAACCTTTGAGCATTGGATCCTTTTCTGCCAGAGTTATGAGTCTGGCGCTCGAGTGCCACACCAGGGCTCGAGCACCAGAATATTGGATCCTCTCTGTCTGAGTATTAAGCCTGGCGCTCGAGCACCACACCGGGGCTCGAGCGCTAGAACATTAGATCCTCTCTGCCTGAGTATTAAGCCTGGCGCTCGAGCGCCACACCAGGGCTAGAGCGCCAGACGCATTAACCAGGCAATTAAGCTCATTAACCAGCACGTGTCAGGCCAGCGCTCAAGCGCCAGGAGGGCGCTCGAGCACCAGACCCCTGCCCAAAACACCTATAAATACAGCCTTTCAGAAATTAGGAGAGATAGAGAGTTATATAGAAATAAACCACAATGTTTAGGCTTTTAGTCAGAGTTCTAATACTCTTAGGTTTTCATGGCCTTGCTAGGCTAAGCTCTCCGCCGGGATTGAATGTAATTACTTCGTCTCTTGTTTCTTTCAATTGTTAGTTTATATTATTTATGAATTGGAGTTCTTCTTTTGTGCTTCTTTTCTTGGTTTAAGCTTGATCACCTTTTGCCTTGTGTTAGTTTATTTGCGCAATTGGGAAATTGGTTTATAAATGGATATGGAGAAAAACTCTCATAAAACCTTCGGATCTAGGGATGGATGGAAGTGTCTTATGATTGCTTTATACTCTGCTTAATGCACGACTTGGTAGCTAGAGTGCCAAGGGATTGGGCTCTAGAAACTAGTGTCTTAGAATCAGGTGACAAAGGGATTTGCACTTGTGACATTGAGTATGCATCTTTTCTTATAATATTTAACTAACATAGAAAGAAACAAGGTGAAGTAATGAAACTCAATCCCAGGTGACTCATTATTTTATTTGATTATCTCTGTATCTATTGTTTATTTTATTTGCCATTCACAATCTTAGTATGTTTTTGGACAACTCATCAACTTAATTCTTAATTGAATTAATCCAAGTGCTCCCTGTGGACGATACACATATAGTCACTATACTGAAATGAGTTAACCATTTCCAGCACCATTAAAAAGGTTAACAGAGACAAAGTCGTTTGTTACTAATGGAGCCTCCCTGCTCGACTCTGAGCATGTCGTGATTGCTGGGCTTCGGGAATTTACTGGCAAGCACGGGCTTATCAGATGTAAAGTCATGATTCAAGGCCGCTGTGTTAGCCGGGCTGATACCATGGGTAAAATTGTCTTGGATAATCTAATATTACTTTCTAAGGCTCATGTCGCCTTTTTTTATTATGTTAACCCTGTTACCGTTTTTCTTTTCAGCTGCCATCATGACTGGATATGCCCAGCTAATGAAGAAAACTGGCGGTATGACTAAGAAGGGGAAGAAGGAGTCCCCTGCTCAGAACCTAGTGCGCGAATTGACCACTGATCATGGGGTTCAGTCCCCTGGAGCATCTCAAGATCCCGAGATAGAGGTGACCGATGCCACGGCTTGCTTTGCCCGAGGTTCAAGCTGCGAAGAAGAGGAAATGGATCCTCCGAGGCGGCAAGAAGCCTTCTGCTGCTCCCCCTCCTGTCTTGGAAGCAGCCCAATCCGCTCCTGAAAACGAGATATCAATCTCGGATGATGAGGAGACGGAGACTATTGGACTTGCTCTGAACCGTCAAAGAGGTTAGTTAATCCACATCTTTGTTTCGAGTAATCTTTTATACTTATGTGTGTAGCAAAATTCATAATTTAGCTAACTCTTTGATGTTGTTAACTCTAGTTTGTTTCAATTTGTGTAGGGGCTGCCCCCGCCGTTCCTGCCACGGGGTCATCTTCTTCTTCTACATGGGAAGGCTTTCAGGCCCCCATTGTCTCCTTCCATCACGGGGAATTCTTCAAGGATCTCCCTTGCTCTGCGTTGAAGGTATTTCCCCTTTTCCTTGCCGTATATCTCTGTCCTTTCTTCTTCTTTTAAGTTTGTACATGAGACTAAAGTCGCTGCTTATCTTGTAGGCTAATGTCGGGGAAGCTCTTGGCTGGATGTCCCGCCAGTCCGCTCTATTGAAGTATTTTCATGAAGAGCTGGAGAAGCCTAACCCGGTGGCTGACTTGGAGAAAAAGCTGCAAGTCACCAAAGCTGCGGCTAATAAGCAGATTCAAGCTCTCATCAAGGAGCGGGACATACTAAAAGCTTCCCAGTCCGAGCTCCAGGCCGAGATTGTCGCGGTTACCTCCAATTTCGATTCATTGAAATTGGAGAGCGCCAAGCTTTCCGAAGAGAAGAAGGAGATGCAAGTCGCCTTTTCCAAGGCTCAGGAGGAGGTGACTTCGCTTCGTGGGGAGAACGGGCTCCTTTCCTGACTTAGGGATCAACTGACGACGGATAAAGCATCGTTGGAGACAGAAAATGATCAGCTGAAGGCTAAGGTTGATGCCCAAAGTCGCCTGATTGCCAATGGTGGCTATATGGCTTTTGCCAACTGTCTCAAGCAGGTCCAGTTTTTAAATCCCGGGGTGCAACTCACCTTCAAGGGCGTTCATCCACTCCATGGGGTTGAGGGGGGCCAACTCTTGGAGTATGACAACGACCCCCCAACCCGAGTTAACCTGGATGACCCCGAGCTGGAAGCGTTTGACCCTCACGCTGATTATTCCACTCCGACTGCTGAAGACAGGGATAATAATCCCGCCGAGCCTTGAAGATCCTTTCTGTAATAATTAGATTTACTTTTTGCTTTAATGGACAATTTACTGGCATGTTGGCCAGCCTTCCTTTTGTAATACTTTACCTTTTAATTACATTTCTCTGTTCATTTATATTCATAACGACTTTATATCACAACTTTTAACTTAACATTTTCAACATTAAGTTTCAACATGCCGTGAGAATCGCGAGTCGTGACCTAAGCCTTATGCTTCTGGTTGATTGAACTTTGGCCTCTTGAAATGTTTAAATTTCGTAACCGAATCATAGGGGCTTGTCGCCTTCGCCGGGATCTTCGACCCTAATGAAATACTTCAATGCCAGCGGCCTATTTGGGGCATGTCGCCCTATTGGGATCCTTGATCTTGGTGAAGTATTTCGAGGCCCGTGGCCTATTTGGGGTGTGTCGCCCTAGTGGGATCTTAGATCCTGATGAAGTACTTCAAGGCCTGTGGCCTATTTGGGGCGTGTCGCCCTGGTGGGATCCTTGATCCTGGTAAAGTACTTCAAGGCCTGTGGCCTACTTGGGGCGTGTCGCCCTGGTGGGATCTTTGATCCTGATGAAGTAGTTCAAGGCCTGTGGCCTATTTGGGGCGTGTCGCCCTGGTGGGATCTTTGATCCTGGTGAAGTACTTCAAGGCCTGTGGCCTACTTGGGGCGTGTCGCCCTGGTGGGATCTTTGATCCTGGTGAAGTACTTCAAGGCCTGTGGCCTATTTGGGGCGTGTCGCCCTGGTGAGATCCTTGATCTTGGTGAAGTACTTCAAGGCCAATGGCCTATCTCGTTGGTGCATGTCATCTTGGTAGGATTTTTTATCCTTTCATACGCCTTGCTGAGTTGTGGCAATAATGTATCTGCAACTGAAATCTTAAACTTTGACAAATATTTGTTTTTATTTCATATGTCATTGGGTTACAAAACCTGGGGCCTCATTAAAACCTTCTCAGATCCGCGGCATTGAAAGTTCTAGGCAATTCTCTTCCTTGCAGAGTCTCCAAGGCATATGCACCTTTTCTTGTACTTTTGATTACCCGATATGGGCCTTCCCAATTCGCTGCGAGCTTTCCATCTTTTGCATTCTTCATCCCTATACTGGCCCTTCTAAGAACAAGGTCGCCTATTATGAATTCGCGTTTCACGACTCTAGCATTATATCGTTGAGCAACTCGTTGTTTCCTCGACATCTCAGTTAGGCGAGCCATATCCTGGACTTCGTCAACAAAGTCAAGTTCTTCTCTTAAGAGTGCGTCATTATTTGGCAGGGTATACATGACTCTCCAAGATGGTTCTCCGATTTCAATCGGGATCACTGCATCAGTTCCATATACGAGCCGGAAAGGAGTTTCTCCTGTTGTAGTTTGCGGGGTG
Organism: Cyamopsis tetragonoloba; assembly: GCA_037177725.1. Lineage (NCBI taxonomy): Eukaryota > Viridiplantae > Streptophyta > Magnoliopsida > Fabales > Fabaceae > Cyamopsis > Cyamopsis tetragonoloba. The sequence goes on along the minus strand of CM074119.1, from coordinate 45,366,127 downwards.
GTTCTGTAACTCCATAATACCTGATAGAGGTTATCCGCCCACGCTCCTTTGGCGCTTTTAAGTTGTTTCCTTAGGCCATTTAGGATCACTTTATTTGCGGCTTCAGCCTGACCATTTGTTTGGGGATGCTCTACACTTGAACAATGATGTCGGATTTGCAATCCTTGGAGGAGATCTTTGAATGGGCTTCCAGTGAATTGAGTCTCGTTATCAGTAATGATTACCGCCTGGATTCCAAAGCGACATATAATTGTTTTGAAGGTGAAAGACTCCACTCTTACAGACGTAATAGTTGCGAGAGGTTTAGCTTCGACCCATTTCGTAAAATAGTCCACTACGACTAAGAGATGCTTCATCTATCCCGTGGCTTTGTGAAAAGGCCCCAGGATGTCCATCCCCCAAGTGTGGAACAGCCAAGGCGCGGATAGAGTGTGTAGCTCTTCTGGCGGGATATGTGGGATGCTGGCATGCGCTTGGAATTGTTCACATTTTTTGATATGGTTGGTAGCATCTTCTTGCATGGTTGGCCAGAAGTAACCTGCTCGCAGCGCCTTTCTGGCTAACGACTTAGCCCCGATATGATGTCCACAACTCCCTTCATGGATCTCGGCCAGCACATACCCGACATGCTCTGGGCCGATGCATTTCAAAAGTGGAATTGAGACTCCCTTCCTAAACAGGTGGCCTTCAATCATTGTGAACCTCGTTGCTTTTTTAATAATCTTCTGCGTCTCTTTATCATCATCGAGAGTGATCTCCCTCTCAATATAATCTACCAGGGGGGTCCTCCAGTCTGCCTCCTGCACCTGTAAGGTCAAACTCGGATAAGGGATTACCTCTTCCACCACGGAAGGGTAGTTTGAAGTCTTCTTTGTACTGGCGAGTTTGGAAAGGAGGTCAGCTCTCGCATTCTCCTCTCTAGGTATATGTCGGATTTCGAATTTAGAAAATTCTACTAGAGCGTCTCGTACTTTGGCGAGATATTTCTGCATGATGGGCTCTTTTCTTCGTATTCTCCCTTAATCTGGGACACCACCAACTTTGAATCCGAGCAGATAGTTATCGCGTTTGCCCCTAATTCCTTGGCCATCCGTATTCCCGCAAGGCAGGCTTCATATTCTGCCTCATTGTTAGATGTCGAGAAATCGAATCTTAGCGAATACTCCACTGTCAAGCCTTGTTGAGATCCGTGTAATCTGTACACATCCTCCACTTTCCATTGGCCTTTTTTACCATTACGACATTGGATAGCTAGTCTGAATACTGTACTTCGTGGATGAATCTCGTGTTTAGTAACTCATTAACCTGTTTTTCAATAGCTGTCGTCCGCTCTTGGCCCATTATCCTCTTTTTCTAGGCCACTGGTCTGGCTCCTTCCTTTATCGCAAGTCGGTGACAGCAGAACTCGGGATCTACACCCGGCATGTCCGAGGCAACCCATGCAAAAATATCCTTATTATCCTGCAAAACTTTGATCATATTTTTCATAATATTAATGGGTAAGTTTTTCACAAGCTTGACTACCTGATCAGGCTGACTCCCGAGTCGTATTTCCATTGAGTCACCTTCGGGTTCAGGTCATTCATGTTGTAACTCCCCTCTTGGATCTAGGTCCGTCATCATCACAGCATCATCTCGCCTAACGAGCTTCTGTTTTCCTTTAGTTTCTTTCTTCTGTGCCTCCTTCGCTTTTCCCTGTTCCTGCACTGGTATAGTTTTTGTTATTTTAAGACTCTCTAAATAATAAAGTTGCGCCTCAAGGCCTTTCCCTCGGATAGTGACTATGTCGCCCCTGTCTCCAGGGAATTTCATCGCCATGTGCAGGGTTGAGACAACCGCTCCCAAAGCATTCAGAGTTGGTCTGCCTATAATGGCGTTATACGCTGAGGGGCACTCTATGACGAGGAATTTCACCTCTACTGATCTGCTTCCGTCACGGCCTGCAAAAGTTACCTTCAATTTTACATAGCCCTTGGGGGAAATAGTATCCCCTGTAAAGCCTATCAGACTCCCCTTGTGGGGGATCAGATCTTTATCTGTTAGGCCTAAATCACGTTTTCAGCCACCTGATCCATGTCGGGCAGATGGGGTGGGGCAATCACGGGGTTGGTGCGCGGGATTTGCGGACTAACCATGGAGACCTACCTCTCCATTTGGGGATTTTGCCCCTCATTCTGATTCTCATGTTGTTGAGGAAATTGCTGGGCCATTCCAAGGTTGACCAGAATTGCTTGAAATTCCTCTTGGTGCTTCCATGTTCGTCCTCTCAATTTCTTCGGCCTGCTTTCGAAACATCTCTTCCAGGTCGAGCATGCCGTCCTCAATCGTTGTCATCCTCTGTTCGGACATCGCAAGACCAGCAGGCCTGGCCTCTTCTTGTTGTTGTCGTGGAGAAGGCCCGTTAGCAGAGGGCTGTTCTCCAGGGGCTCCTCCGGCGTTGGCCGATGCTCCCCTAGCTGCTTGATTCTTTCTCCTAGTGTTCACCATGTCGCTACAACCACATTTTCGGTTAGGATGAGTTAGTTCCTGTTTGCCGTACACTCATGCAGGATCGTTAATGAAACAGGATTTAAGAGGATGATGAAGAAATTACGTGTTCATAAAAGAGTATATTCACAATTATTGCAGAAAAATCAAAGAATGCGATTATTCGATCAACTAATCGGTGAAAAGTCACAATTGACCGATTAATCGGCTAGAAATGGCTTTTGCACCGATTAATTGACCGAAATTCACCTTGATAATCAACAAAAATGGATATGCGAGGAGAAAGAGGTTGAGTTCTTGACTCCGGTGGTGTTCTTCCTGCAAAATTACCAGAAAAACCAGATAAAGGAGGAAATAAAAGATAAGTTAAGATCGGAGAAGAACAATTCTTCCCCATAGACGGCGCCAATGTTCCACCACGCACTTGGCATGGCAGATCTGGCCTCCTATCTGGTCTCCGGTGCGTTGGTTGAATATCTCCGGCCACTCACCTGGCGGTGAGGGGGGTACCTGCAAGCACTCCGACGGTCAAGTCAGTTGTGTGTCTTAAGCAGGAATTCTCAGATTTAGAGTTATGAAAACGTACCGAATGAAGACTAATCACATGTATTTATAGGGTAAAAAGGGTCACCAAAGTCAAACCTGTCATTGTCATACTTGCGTGAATCACGGCGGTAGATACGGATCAATAACGGTCCTCACATGGGGGTGATGTCCCCTGAACCTTATGTCGGATGCCCATGTCGTGAGTACACGACAGAGTACACGACATGGGACCGACGGCTTGGGCCACCCACGTGAGACCTGCATGTGTCCTTCCCGCGGGTTAGGTCCATAACATAAAAAAACAAAAAAACAGAAAAAAAAACTAAAAAGAATGTACCTCCGAAAGAGTAAAAGAAAACAATATCAGATTGTATATTATCATTACCTATAAAGCTGTTCCATGAGCACAAGCAATGCAATTTGGTGATTGAAGACCAGCGAAGATAACTTTATTGATAAGTTAGCACGTTCCCATATGTTTTTCCATGACCATAGGGCCCACCAATACAGAAATATATACGTGAAGCACCCTATGAGGAAGCAGCAATCAATATTTTTCTATTTGACAAACTTCATTCAAATGTATCTTCATATTAATAAAATACAATAAGTGTTATAACATGAATGGAATTTACAATTTACCAGATGTACAAGATAATGGAAATTGAAGTCATTTTCCCATCAAAAGAGTTATTAGTGGACTAATGGAAATATTAAGAGATGGGAAATTGATATTATTTTCCCCATCTAAAGAGAGCTATTAGTCAAAATGACAATACAATTAAAGTACATTTAGGCACTTAAAAGAAATCAACTGGGGGACAGTATTACACCCAATCACACAGAAGAAACTTGAATAGAAACTAAAAAAGTTCAGCAGGAAAAAAATGTGCAGAAAACCAAGTAAATATCATTGTACACGGGTGAATCTGCCAACATGCATAAGCTGCAACTCTCATTGAGATGACAAAATCCAAGCCTTAAAAATAAGACTAAAGCTGACACCATGCTGTATTTTGAGATTCATCTAACGTTAAATACAGTTCAAATACAAACAAAGTATTACAGGAGAAGAAACAGATAACTTATTTTGGCTTGCATAAGAGGTAGATGAGTTTTTTCCATGAAGCAAGAGAAAGGTCAGTTATAGAAGCACAACAAGCTTACAGAAACTAAAAGTAGCTTTCAAACATTTCATTATTCAAGTAATATTAAAGCTATTCGGTCATAACTAACTTCATTATCTATACTATAAGTTCAAGAAAAGCACAAATACATAAACATGATTGGTAGCCGCATTAGGCGTGAGAAGAATGATTTTACTACCATCAATACTCATTTGCCCATCTTAATTTGAACAGAACTGAGATATTCAATCTTAATTTAAACAGGATCTCAATTCTCAAAGTCTATAACATGACAGAAAAATGATGATGCGCTCTTTCATCATAGAGGCAAAAAGCATAATCAATACTCATTTGTCCATGCTTGATACCAGACTTCTTCTGGACCAATACATTTTAGGAGAGGGGTTGAGATCCCCTTCCTGAATAAGTGGCATTCGATTACTACGAATCTTGTTTCCTTTTTAATTATCTTTTTCGCTTCTTTATCGTCCTCAGGCGTGATTCCTTTTCCAATATAGTCGATTAGGGGTGTCCTCCAGTCATCTTCTTACACCTGCAAAGTTAGACTGGGATAGGGAATTACCTCCTCTACTACTGAAGGGTAGTTTGAGGCCTTTTTGTGCTGGCGAGCTTGGAGAGAAGGTCTGCACATGCATTCTCTTCTCTCGGGATATGTCTGATCTCAAACTTGGATAACCCCACCAAAGCATCCCGTATTTTGGCGAGATACTTCTGCATTATAGGTTCCTTTGCTTGGTATTCCCCTTTAATCTGAGAAAAAACCAGCCTCAAGTCTGAGCAGATGGTGACAGCATTTGCCCCCAACTCTTTTGCCATCCGTATTCCAGTAAGGCAGGCTTCATACTCAGCCTGATTGCTTGATGTCGGGAATTCAAATTTTAAAGAATATTCGATTGCCAAGCCATCCGAGTTTTCAAGGATCACCCTGGTGCCACATCCTTTAGTGTTTGACGAGCCATCAACATATATCATCCATTCCCCGAGAAGGGATTCCCCGGGATGAGTTATTTCTACCAGATAGTCAGCCAGCACCTGTGCTTTTATTGCAAGTCGCGACTCATATGATATGTCATGCTGAGTTAGTTCAATGGCCAACGACATCATCCTCCCCACCAAGTCTGGCTTATGCAATATCTGTCGTATTGGTTGGTTGGTTTTGACCAAAATTGGGTTACATAGGAAATACGGGCGCAATTTCCTGGAAGCTATCAACGATGCAAAAGCTACTTTTTCAAGTCGTTTATAATTTACCTCAGCACCCTGCAGAGTCCTGGAAACAAAGTAAATGGGCAATTGATCTTTGCCCTCCTCTCGGATCAACACAGCACTTACGGCTTTGTTTGCTACCGCGAGGTAGAGTACCAATGTATCGCCCGCAGTCGGCTTTGTTAAGACGGTCGGGGACGTTAGAGAAGCTTTGAGTTCTTGGAAAGCGTCTTCGCACTCTTGGGTCCAATTAAAAGAGTCATGCTTCCTGAGGATTTTGAACATTGGGAGGCAACATTTTGTTGATGCCGGGAGAAAGCGCGACAAATCTGCATTATCTGGGCTTGCCTTGTCGAGGATTGCCTGACATTTATCTGGATTTGCCTCTATGCCGCGACTCGTGAGCATGAAGCCCAGAAACTTTCCTGCTTCCATATCAAACGTGCATTTTTGAGGATTAAGTCGTAAGTTATACCGTCGTAGGCGTTGAAAGACGGATTCCATGTCCTTGGATGGGTCTTCGCTATCTTTAGTCTTAATGATTATATCGTCAATGTACACCTCGACTTTCTTGCCCCTCATCTCGGCAAAGACTTTATCCATCATTCGCTAGTATGTTGCCCCTGGATTCTTTAAACCAAAAGGCATCACATTGTAGCAAAATACCCCGAAATCAGTAATAAAGGACATTTTATCCTGATCATTGGGGTTCATGGGTATTTGATTATACCCAGAATAGGCATCTAGAAATGAGAGATATCGATAACCCGTGGAATTGTCTACCAATTTATCAATGCCTTGTTCAGGTAATGGGAAGGGATCTTTCGGACAAGCCTTGTTCAGGTCCGTGTAGTCTGAGCACATCCTCCACTTGCCGTTTTCCTTCTTGACCATAATGACATTTGATAGCCAATTTGAGTATTGTATCTCGCAGATGAATCCCGCGTCCAACAACTGGTTGACTTGTGCCTCGATGGTCGTTGCTCTTTCTTGGCCCATCCTCCTTTTCTTCTGGGCAATTGGTCTTGACCCTTTCCGTATTGCAAGTCGGTGGCAGCAAAATACGGGGTCTACCCCCGGCATATCCGAGGAAACCCATGCAAAAATATCTTTGTTATCCTGAAATACTTTTATCATATTTTTCATAATGTTAGCAAGTAAATTTTTCCTGATTTTAACTACCTGTTCAAGCTTGTTGCTGACTTGTATCTCGACTGAGTCGCCTTCTGGCTCTGATCGCAGATATTGTAACTCTCCTCTGGGATCAAGGTCCGCCAACATCACCGCAACGTCTCGTCTGATGAACTTTTGCTTCCCTTTAACTTCTTCTTTAGTATCTTCTTTTTGTTCTTCTTTTTCTTGTGCTGGAGAAGCCTTACCCCGCACCGTGACATTGTCGTCCCTATCACTCGGGAACTTCATTGCCATGTGCAGGGTTGAGACCACCGCTCCTAGTGCATTTAAAGTCGGCCTACCAAGGATTGCATTGTAGGCCAACGGACAGTCAACAACTAGAAATTTTACCTCCACTAATCGGCTTCCACCCCTGCCTGAAAAAGTTACCTTCATCTTCACATAGCCCTTGGGGGAGATAGTATCCCCTGTAAAGCCTATAGAGTTTCCTTAATGTGGGATCAAGTCTTTTTTAGTCAAGCCCAACTTCTGGAAAAGGTCCCAGAACATGATGTCAGCTGAGCTAACTTGATTCACAAATAGTCTCTTCACTTCATATCCCGCCATTCTAGCCGTGATAACTAGAGGGGCGTTTTATCTCGTTCCGTCTATCGGTAAGTCATCTTTTGAAAATGCCAGCATCATTTTCCTCATCGCCTTGATAGCCATAAAGTAATCCATTTCATCCCGAGTTCTCTTTCTAGACGACTCTGACGGTTCTACCTGGTCTAAGCCCCCGGCGATCACGTTAATGATGCCTTTCGAGGCCGGGTTTTCATGTCGCCTCGAGCTACAGGACCTCGATCGTCGCCTTTCATCTCGCCCCTGATCTAAATCCTTGTTCCCGGGGCCGGAACCATGCTTTCTGGAAGGTGACGGGCTCCTACCCTTGGATGTTCCTTCGTCATTCTTCTGGATGAACTGCTTCAGTTTTCCTTGTCTTATTAGCTTTTCTATAGGGTCATTAAGGTGGATGCACTCATTGGTATAGTGCCTGTGATATTTATGATACAAGCAGAATTTATCTTTGTTTTTTTACTGCGACCTTAATGGCGGGGGTCTATCTTTGAGTTCCGAGTACATGATTTCCTTATATACCCATGAGGGCGGCATAGGAAGGGGTGCATAATTAGATTAAGCTCCTCTGGGTGGTCTACCGCTTCGGTCATAAGTCTTGTCGTTGTCCCTGGACTTCCCACCATAAGTCGCCTTTTGCTTTTCTTTTTATCTCTTTCTTGTTTCGCGGCTTGATTGTCAGCTTTGTTGTTTCAGACCCATTCTTCAATTTGGATCCACTTCTCAGCTTGCTACTTTAACTCTTCCATGCTTTTGGGCTTTTCTCCTGCCAGATCCTTGGCGAATCCTCCCGGCTTCAGGCCCTGTCTAAGAAAATACAACATCATATTAGGCGCGACATCACGTACCTCTAGTGACTCTGCGTTAAAGCGGATGATATAGTCCCTTAGTGGTTCGTCAGGCTTCAGCTTTATCCTTTCCAGATAATGTTCTGTTTTGAATTGTTGTTTACTGCTTGTGAAGTTAGAGACAAACTTGTCTTTGAGTGTCTTCCATCCTGCGATGGATCCCACTGGCAGCGACGAGAACCATCATCACACGGAAGCCTTCAACGTTAGCGGGAAAGCCCATCATATCACCGACTCTTTAACTCCTTGGAAGACCATAGTCTGCTGGAAGATCTCAATATGGTCTTGGGGATCAGTGGTCCCGTCGTAAGGATCAATTTGCACAACAAATTTGAAGTTTTTCGACATTTCAAAGTTCATTATTGCTAGAACAAATGGATTATGACATCCGTCTATCTAAATGTCGTTCTTTGCAACCTGCTCCCCAGGGAAGCGAGGAGGGGGGATGGCGTGTTGAGATAGCGGGATCTGCGGTCCCACCATGGAGACTTGTTTTTCATCTTGGCGGTTCTGTCCATCTCACTGATTATCGTGTCGTGGAGGGGCTTGTTTTTCCATGCCGAGGTTTACCAGTATTGCCTGGAACTCCAGTTGTTGTTTTTGCCGAGCCTCACGCTCCTTATTCATTTTTTCAATTTCTTCAGCTTGCTTCTGGATCATCTCTTTGAGGTCGTTCATGCTGTCCTCAATGGTGACCATCCTCTGTTCTGACATTGTTGGATCAGCGACTCTGATTTCCTCCAGCTAGCGTGGAAAGGGTCCATTCGCAGAAGGCTGTTCTCCTGGGTTTTCTCCGCCGCGAGTAGAGGTTCCCTTGGCAGCTTGATTCTTCCTTCTTGTGTTCACCATCTTGCTACAATTGAACAACCTGTTAGTGTAGGCTTCTTCCTGCTTTCATGCAGATGTGACAAATATTCTTGTCATGGAATTTGAAAAAAAAAATTGTGCAGAAATATCAATAGAGCTAAGCACAAGAAGATAATCGGTGAAAGCATGCAAATATGCTGAAATCATATCATAAGCCTAACAAAAACGCCAAGAAAACTGATATCCGTTCACTTAATCGGTGGAGAATCACATTTCCACTGGTTAATCGGTTCGAAACTAGATTTCCACCGATTAACTGTCCAAAATTTACCTTATTAATCGTTAGATACGATTAGATCAAATGAAAAGATTAGGTTTCTTGACTCCAACAGTCTTCTCCCTGCAAACACCAGAAAACCAGAAAGAAGAGGATATAAGATGAATAAATCAGAGAAGAACAATATTTTTCCCCATAGACGGCGCCAATGATTCGTCATGCTTTGAGCATGGCGGCCATGACCTCCAATCTTGCCTCTGGTGTAGTGGTTTGAGTCCTCTGGCCACTCACCTGGCAGTGAGGGGTGAACTTGCAAGCACTCCGACGATCATGTCAGTAAGCTTTCACAGTGTAGGAAACTCAGATATCAAGTAGTAGCAAAAAGCGTACCAAATGAAGATAGGTTATCGATATTTATAGAGCTCATTAGGCTACTAAAGTCAAACCTATCACTGTCTTATCCCCGTGAATTGCGGCGGTAAGCACAGATCAATAACTGACCCCACGTGGGGGTGGAGTTTCCCAAGGCTTTAGTCACGTGCCCATGTCGTGGTAGGCACGACATGATACCAACGACTTGAGCCACCCACGTGGGCATAGCACGTGCCTCTTTTGCGGGTTAGGTCTATAATAAATTTGGAAAAAAATCATATATACTCAGTAGAAATACATTACCTCAAATAAATATTGCATCCAAACACATTGCAAGTGTATAATACACGATCTCTATAAAAATTGTTCCGACATGAAAAATTTTAAAAATTATAAAATTTAGCTAGAAACTTTAAATTGAACAATAGGTTGTGTTCAAAAAACTTCAAATAATATAGGTAATTCAAAAAATGTATTTATGTTTTTTTTCGAAAAACACCATATTCTTCATGTACATAATAAACTATCTTTAAAAAATTGTTGAAATTTAATTTTTTTAAAAAATTATGAAAATTGAACTACAAAATTTAATGTGAATAATATTCAAAAAGCTTGTAATAATTTAAGTAATTCAAAATAAGCGTTTTTATTTTTGTTTCCAAAAATATTCTATTCTTCAAGTGTACCGTAGACAATCTCTAAAAAAATTGTTACAATTTTCAAAATAGAAAAAAATTCTTTAACTTGAGCCTAAAAATTCCATTTAAATAATAAAATGTGTTCAAAAAGCTTTAGATAATTTAGGTAATTTACAAAGAGCATTTTTGTTTTATTTTGAAAAGAACCATATTCTTTAAGTCTATAGTATACGATCTCTGATTTAAAAAAAAATGTTGCAATTTTAAAAGAATAAAAAACTATGCAAATTAAGCTATGAAGTTCAATTTGTAGATGCAAATGCTCTAAACTCTCTAAGATTGGAGTTTCATTGATTCAACAACAAACCGACAATGGTAAATCAAGCAATCAAGCGGTATAGACAAGATTGCAACAACAAGGGTATTTAGGAATTAATTTGTGCTTAAATGTAAATTTGATTAGCTCTTTAAAATGAATCAAACATGTTTTCAAATAAAAAAGTTTTTCAGAAAATGTCAAAGACCTTGTTAAAATGTTTTCTCTATAGAAAAGATTTTTCTTAATATTTGTAAAGATGAACTTAACATTGGTTTGCATTAGAAAAAGTCTTTTTCAAGGTATATTCGAATATCAGGGTTCTGGAATTAAAATTTGAATATTTGAACCAGTATATTCAAATATATATTCGAATATAGCTTGCTATATTCGAATATCATGTGTTTCCTTGGTTTCTCCATTTTCCAGAATCAGTATATTCGAATATATTCAAATATGGCTTGCCATATTCGAATACATATTCGAATATGATCTTCAGTCTTGGCATCTCCACTTTCCAGAATCACAATATTCGAATATATATTCGAATATGCAAGTGTCATATTCAAATACATATTCGAATATGTAAATGATCTGTTGCGTATTTTCATCTGCCATTTTGTTGTCTATAAAAGAGGCTTTTTACGAAAATTGCCATACACCCTTGCAAGCGTATTACTGAGTAGAAAAGTGCTTTTATGATCAATCTCTTAATCAAGGGTCTTGTGCTTTGCTTAAGGATTCCTTTGTCACTCCTTTATCTTGTTTGTTTAATCATACAAAGAGCCTTTAATCAAAAACACTTACTGCTTCAAGTTGTATCGTTTATTCTTTTGAGAGCTTCATATTTGTAAATCCAAATTATATTGTTGAGTGAAGGTGAGGAATCCTTCTTGGTCATTGAAGGTGTGGTATCCTTCAAAGTTAGAATTAGGGTGAGGTATCCCTAGTTTGAGGTCCTTGCAGTTGGTGGGGTATCCAATTGTGAAGGGTGCTCTTAGCTTGTAACTTGTTGAAGCTAATACAAGAGTTTTCGCGCAGCGGTGATTCGAAGACTGGACGTAGGCCACAAGGTGGTTTTGTGTTTGAACCAGTATAAAGCTTGGTGTTATTGTCTCTAGTCCTAAACTCTTATTTTGTGAATTTCATAGTGTTTTTGTATTCATATTTATCTTCATATATCAACTAAAATACAATTCGTTCAAGCTTTGCTATTATTTGTGAAAGATTTACGAAACGTTTTTTAAGCTAAATTCACCCTTGTTGAGCATAGTGGCCCTTATCTAACAAGTGGTATCAGAGCTCGGTCCTTGTTTAAAGAGCTTCACAGCTTCAAGGAAATTGCCTCTTTTCAAAATGTTTGTATCCAGGAAGGTGCCTCCACTAACAGACCCCTGTTCTTTAATGGAGACAACTATTTCTTTTCAAAAATCAAAATGCAAGCTTGGGCGATATGGTGGACGAGTTCGTTTACCAGTTCCAGAGCTTCTGCCAGTATTGCGCCAAAATGAAGAAGAAATTGCTCTCTTGAGGCAGTTCCATCAGGTAACTAATCGTTTTAGTGTCCGTGTCTTTGAGCTCATTATATGCATCCATTATAGTCCTGTTTTCTAAACACTGTATAGAAGTTCATGGAATTATGCAATGAACTTGAAGTCTAATATTATGCTGAATAAATAATTGATGGTCATATTGCTTTTGAGAAAATTTTCTTCATAATTTGGCATTTTTTCCACTATCTAGGGAAAGCTATTTTCAGATTCTGAATCAATGCAAGTAAGAGTTGAGGCTGCAGTGCTGCTTAAGCATTTGGATTTTCCGGTTTGTATCTTTTTTTCTTTTTCTTAGGCCCACATTTTGTACTAATTTCTAAGAGATGAAACATGATGGACTTTTATAAACTATTATATTTCTCTTTGTCTTGTGAGATGTTTGTGTTAACGTCTTATGCTAAATGGATTTTTTCTGGTAAACTTACAGTTAAGTACATAAAACATTCATTTATTTCATATGCTATTGACTTCCATCAGCTTAAAAGTAGTATTAAGTATATTCACTTGGTAAAATATCAAAATTTCAATCCACCCTTTCACTCCAAGGCTCTATCTGCTTGTTTGCTTTTAAGTAGCTTATGAATTTATTATTATCGAATCTACTTGTGACTTGTTAGTGTGCACTCAGTTACCTATATAGGTTCTATTTGACACAAGCTAAGGGTCATTTGAAGGGCACGTAGTTTGAAGATTACTAGTTGAGAAATTAAAAGTGGAGGAAGCTATAGCCTTATAGCTTAGAGTACTAGTTTGAAGATTTTCCATGCTTGTATTAACATAAAGAGGGCTTTAAAAGTATTGCTCCCACCTGTATAGTGTCCACTCAGCAACTAACACTTTGATTTGGCATTCATTCTGACTTTGATTTGGCATCATTATGACTTTGATAATATTTGCTTATCTTGTTAGTATATTGATAAGATATTGAGATTATAAGAGGAGGATTCTAATTAGAATGCTTTACTTAACCACTAATGCCCAAAACTCTTTTTTTAATTTCATTATACTAAAAATTATAGCAGCTGATCACCGGTGTATTTATCATTGACGCTCTCTGTGTTAAATTTGATCTTTCATATTGTATTTTTCATATCTTACATTTATTTGTTAAGTTATTTACCTATTTTGTGTTAATGCTAATGGACCTCATTTCTGCATTGTTTCCATCAGATTTTGTATTTATTGTTTGCTTGGGAGGCATATCAAGATCTTCTAGTAAGTTTCAATGTTCCAGGAGTCTAAACTCTGAAATTAGAATAGTGACATGTTGTAAAGTTCCAACTTCTTTTTCCAGGTAATTTATATTATTGTGTTATGTCAATGCTCTTTTATGACTCAGACTAAGGTTTTCAATTAGGAGGGCCGTATGCATGTATTTATTTACTGTTCTTGCATTTAAAAGATACTCTCATATTCATGTGTTTGTAGTTTAATTTACTGAGGGGTTTCGTACGGGAAACTAACTAGCTCAATGATCTTTACAACTTATGTTGAGTCAGTCACTGGTTTTTCTTGTTTGTTTCATAGAAATATAAGTATAACCATGAGTAGTATCTTAACCACAGAGGTTTAAGATTTCAGTTTGTTATATTATATTAAAAGATAGAGTTGATGAGAAGTTTATAATCTTCCTTACCAATTGACAATTTGATCTCTGAATCTTAATGTATCAAAGTAGTATATTCTACATATACCAATGATAATTTGTTGCTTTTTATCGTAGTTTAGAGCTAGCCATTGTAAGTTTGACACTGAAATTTGCTGAAGCACAGTGACACTGTTCGGGTCTTTCTTTCTTTTTTTCTGTTCTGTTGTTTTACATTCGTATGTGATTATATTTTTGTTTTGTTTTGTACTTTTTTTCTGTTCCAGTAGAAATTTTTTCAAAATTACATGTTAATATAGACAAGTACTTTTGGATATATTTTTGGTTTCTTCAAATTCAAAATTGCACTTCTTAACTTGAGGACAGGAGTTATCTGGAATAATGTGCTCTGAAAAGATGAAGTCTTACCAGAAGCATCTCTCCCTACTCATTCTCCTGAGGTAATGAATCAAATTTATTGGCTCCAATTTGGTTGACTTATAGATGTAGCTTTTCAAGTTATCATTCTACTTTTCTATTCACAGTACACAATACAATTCTTATGGTGTTCAAATATGAAGATGGATTTTCATCAATTAAAATTAAATATTTCCAGGCTGCCAATGTTGCTGTCAAGCTATGTGTTACAAGTGCATTTTCTCATCTAATGCTAGATATCTTAGGTTAGTTCTAAATCTTTGTAGTAGGCTTCTGATTTTTTTATTTCAGCATAAAAGCTTGAAATAGTTACCTTGCCACACTATGGGACAATTTCGTAGCATGTTGGTTTTAGCCGATATGACATGTATATGTGAAACTGATCCAAAGCACAATATGGAGAACATTGCATTGTCCAGGATTCTAACATTATGAAGTGCACTCTATCTTCATTAAAAAAAAAGGTAAACCCTCAAATTAGTGCTAAATTATGCTCAAAGCAAAACAATAGAGTACTCTCTAGAAGTTCCTCTAGATACTAGCATGAAAGCAATTATCCATGGAGGCAGGAATTTTTTGCTGGTCAGCACATTTGTTTACCTATACCCTTACATATTTGATGATATTTATGCACCTATATGCATAAAATGTCATTGTTAAAAATTTTCTATTATTTATGCTATATGTTCTTTCATTTAGGTGTCATCTATCTATTCACTCTACAGATCATTTCAGGATGTCCAAAAAATTCACTCTACAAACCATGTCTTTGAGCTTGCTTTCACACGTTGTAAAATCAATAGCTATTAATTTTTCTCTGCACGCAACTTAGAAAATGACTAATTGAAGCATATTTTTTAGCTTCTATTTTATGCTGGTTAGTCGTGATAAAGAATCTTATACAAAACCTTTTCCCTTTTTGTTTCTATTTTAATTTCTGTTTCCCTTATATTATTATTGTATTGTTAAATTAATGTCATTTGGTGTTAACAGGCTTGGAATGTGTATGGTGTTTTCAACTTCTTGCAAGCTCTCGTTGAGAAACCCGCTATTATTCATATTCTGGAGCAAGAGAAAGAGAGCCTTGAACAATTCACTATTACTGATGGGTATGATTAGAAATGTAAAGTTGTGTTTGGCTTAGTATTTTTAATCTTAAAGACTATTTTGAAGTATTGTTTAAAAACTAATATGCTCCGAAATAAAGCTTAGCACTATTATATAATCTTATTCATCAATTTAAGAAGTACTTTTAACACATAATGAGAATAACAATCCCAAAGAAGTTGGTACAGAAGCTACCTAATTTATGCATTTTGCTTTGCAACTTTTAGCTAAAAGTCTCTGCTCTCAAAATTGCTAAAGGACGGACTAGGTAGCAAAACAGCTTCCAATTTTAAATAGCAAGTGTCGTTTTTGAATCATGGCTTGTTTTGTTATGTTATTAGTGGAAGTGAGATGATGTTAGCAAAATTGGGATGTATTTTCTTGACCTGAACTAAGTATTTGAGCATTTCATATCTTCCTAATATGAGGGTTTGTATTTTAGGCCGAGATTCTGCATCAATGCTAACAAATAAAAATGCTCTGCCTCTGTTTTTGTAGTGAAACTCTGCCATTAAGTATTTATATTATATTCTTCGTTTTCTCATGGGTTTTCCTGTGATGTGTCCTTTCCTTCGTGGTTTTTTGGTGCTTCCCAAATTAATAAAGCTAAGAGACATACGGAAGAGCAAAATAAAGCTACTTCTCATCTGCTAACTCTTAACTCTTACAATCTTATATATATGCTATTTTTGTTGAGATTTCATTAGTGACTAAAAGATCAGTTATCATGATGCATTTTTGTTGGTTTTTATTTTTTGTTTCTTTCCTTGTTTTGATAGAAAAACAGAGAGGGATATGTTGTGTGACAGAAAGCAACTTCAACACGTGAGGATTTGGATTGACAGGAAGTAACTTGTGTAATAATCATTGGTTTAGCTTTCATGTTTTATTTTTTATTTTTTGCCTTTTTTTTTAATGGAGTTATATTTTACAATTAGTTTGAATTGAGATTCTAAATTATTGAAATGCTTTGATTTTTTATTCTAAAGTAAGGCAGATGTGTCAATTCATGTTAACAAGGGAAAAGTTTAAAAAACGTTTTTTTTAAAAAAAAGAAATTAGCGTCAGCCAAGGTCGACGCTAGCTAGGACAAAAAAACAAAACTAGCATCGGCCATTTTTAAATTTGCGTCGGCCAAATAGAAAAAGTGAACATCGGTTTTATAAAAAGTAGCGTCGGCTTTTTTAAGTTTGCGTCGGCCATTTCTTTTTGCGTCGCCAGTAGCGTCAGCTTTGGCGGACACAACGTAGTGTCGGCCTTTTTTGGACAAAAAAAGTGTGTCGAGGCAATTAGCGTCGGCCCCGACACCGACACAAAATCGACGCTAAGAACTTGTTTTCTGTCCGCTTTTGAACTGTAATGTCAGCTTTTGGCCAACGCTATTTACCTGTTTTCTTGTAGTGCCACTTAGCACTTCATTTGTGAAAGATTTACGAAAAAGTTTTTAAGCTCAATTCACCCCCTCTTGAGCATAGAGGCCCTTGTCTAACACAATGTGAACAATACATTATCTTGAAAAAGATTTAAATATTTTAGCTAATTTATAACATGCATTTCAATTTTTATTTCAGAAAACACCCTATTCTTCGAGTGTATAGTACACGATTGGTAAAAAATTTGCTTAAATTTTTTGAATTATAAGTAGTTATTTTAAAAAACGTGGTTTTCAAATAATTTAGGTAATTTTAAAATCATCTTTTCAATTTCTATTTCAAAAGATAACGTATTCTTCGAGTATAAAGTACAAGATCTCTAAAAAATTATTAAAATTTTAAAAATATAAAATTATGTAAATTCAGCTATAAACTTCAATGTGAATAAATCATTATCTTAAAAAAGCTTCAAATAATTTAGGTAATTTTAAAAACGTGTTTTAATTTTTATTTTGGAAAACACATTATTCTTGGAGTGTATAGTACTCGATCTTTAAAAAAAATTGTTGCAATTTTAAAAATAAAAAAGTTATGTAAATTGAGCTAGAAACTTCAAAGTGAATAATACATTATCTTTAAAAAGCTTCAAATAATTTATTTAATATAAAACACATATTTTTTTTATTTCGAAAAACACCCTATTTTTCAAAAGTGTATAATACATTGTCTTTAGATAAACGATATCTAAAAAATAATTGCTGCAACTTGAAATTTTTGAGAAATTATGAAAATTGAGCTAGAAAATTTAAAATGAATAATACATTGTCTTCAAAATGCTTTAATTAATTTAGGTAATTTAAAAAATTCATTTTAATTTTTATTTCTGAAAACACACTATTCTACAAGCACTACAACAATGTGCCTATTTAGCGACAAAAATTTAGCGACGGCCCGAATCCGTCGCAATATGGCGGCGATATATATATCCGTCGCAATATGGCGGCGATATATATATCCGTCGCAAAATGGCGCTGGTATATAACCGTCGTAAATTTAGCGACGGATATAGCCATTGCAAATAAGCAAGAAGATCTTTTTTGTTGTGATTTATTATCAATTAACGTGCAGTAGCGACGGACGTGGCCGTCGCTAATTAGCGACGGACCACGCCGTCGCAAACAGGTGTGAGGGGACATTTTTTTTTAATTTTTTTTATATGTAGTGGTAGGTCGCAACAGATGTGGCCGTCGATTAGTGACGGACCACGCCGTTGCAAACAAGTGTGAGGGGACATTTTTTTTTATTTATTTTATATGGAGTGGTAGGTCGCGACGGACGTGGCCGTCGCTAATTAGCGACGGACCACGCCATCGCCAATAAGGCTTGGGGGACATTTTTTTAAACTTTTTTTTATATGTAGTTGTAGGTAGCGACGGACGTGGCCGTCGCTAGTTAGGGACGGACCACGCCGTCGCAAATAGGGCTTGGGGGACTTTTTTTTAATTTTTTTTATATGTAGTTGTAGGTAGCGACAGACGTGGCCGTCGCTAATTAGCGACGGACCACGCCGTCGCAAATAGGTTTGAGGGGATATTTTTTTTAATTTATTTTATATATAGTTGTAGGTAGCGACGGACCACGCTGTCGCAAATAGGTAGGGGTGGATTTTTTTTTGAAACTGGAGACAGTAGCGACGGGCATGGCCGTCGGTAAATAGCGACGGTCTAGGCCGTCGCTGATTGTGCGGTTTTTTTTTTAAAAAAAATTTGAATCTGAATTTATTTTATTTTTTTATTGAAAAGTGTGGGTTGTACCGACGGGCATGGTCGTCGCCAAATGTGCGGTATTCTCTCTTTTTTTTAAAAAAAATGTTGAATCTACATTTTTTTAATATTTTTTTTGAAAATCTAGACTGGTAGAGACGACCCAGTCCGTCTCAAAAGGGTCCTTTTTTTTAAAAAACTAACGTATCCTCACTTTCACACTTATCCTCACTCTTCCCTTCTTCTTACCGCAAATTGTCAGCTGCCCCCATTCAGAACCTCACGACCTTCCGACCACCAACCTCCGTCCAGCGACTTCAGACCTCCGTCCGGCCCATTCTGACCTTCCGACCACCGTCCGGCCCGTTCCCACCACCCAACGTCGCCCCCCTTCCCGCTCTCGCTCAAGGCCGCCGCCTCCGCCCCACTTGGTCGCGGCATAATGCCGCTGCCTCCTCGCCTCCCGATTGCCGCTCAAGGTCGTCGCCGCCGCGCCTCCCATCCTAGCTCCTCTTCACTCCAACCTCTTTACTTCACTTTCTCCAACCTCATTTCACTCCAACCTCTCTACTTCACCCTCTTCAACCTCATTTCACTCTAAACTCTCTTCAAGCTCTCTTCACTCCAAACACTCTTCAATCTTCAACCTCTCTACATTTCCTTCAACATTGATTAGGTATTTTTTTCATTTTTTGTTTAATTTGATAGATTATTTATTCGGTGATTATTGGGTGATGAAGAATATATTTTTGAAGTCAATAATTAGAAGTAAATAATAATATTTGGTGATTAAGAATATATTTTTGATTTTGTGTTATTAGGTGATGATGAACATAGTGTTAATATAGTAGTATCATATCAAATAAGTAAATTATTAATTACTTAGCACATTGTGTTAGAATAGTATGGTATAATATGAAAAAATTCATTTAGTAATTACTTAGCATTTACTAATTACTTAGCACATAGTGTTAGGATAGTAGAATCATATGAAAAAATTAAATTAGTAATTATTTTGAATTACTTAGAAATAGAGTAATAGTACTATTATAGCTTTAAATTTCAAATGAAATTATGATTTTAATTCCGTTTACGTGATTTTAATTAAATAGGGTTTGTTTCATAAAGTATATTGCATTCTCTTTTCCCTTGAAGGTTACCTGTTCGATCGGTGCCTTTGGACTTTGCTTGGATTTTGAAGTTGGTTTTCAATCAAACTTAGTAATTTACTTTTATAGATAGCTAGTATATAAATGTCCACATGTTGTTAGGAATTATATATTGCTTGTTTGTTAGTGGATAGGTGAGACCCTGATGAAAATTCTAGAGTACTGGGGTGCTGGTTTATTTTGTTTATTTAATGTTGGTGCATGTTTTTCTTTATTGTTAGTGGATAGGTGACACCCTGATGAAAATTCTGGAGTACCGGGATGCTGGTTTATTTTTTTTATTTATTGTTGGTGCATGTTGTTCTTGATTGTTAGTGGATAGGTGAGACCCTGATGAAAATTCTGGAGTACCGGGGTGCTGGTTTATTTTTTTTATTTAATGTTGGTGCATGTTTTTCTTTATTGTTAGTGGATAGGTGAGACCCTCATGAAAATTCTGGAGTACCGGGGTGCTGGTTTAATTTTTGTTTGTGAATTTTCTGTCTTTTTGTAATTCGGAAATGGTTAAATTATAGGGGTTATGCTGCCAAAATTTTTCTGAGTCACCATTTAATTATTGCAGAACATGGATCGTAATTGTATGTATGAGAGATTAAATTTTACTCGGACTCAATTGACACCTGAATTTATTCGAGGAGTAGAAGATTTTGTTAACAATGCCATGAACTCTAATTTATCAGAGACAAGGATTAGATGTCCATGTCTGAAGTGTAAAAACATGAAACTATTAGATGTTCCTGTTGTGAAGACACTTGTACAAACATGGCTTTAAGTTTGGGTATTGGATTTGGACAGAACATGGTGAAGAGAGACCGGTAAACACAGACTTAGGAGGTGAATCGAGCAATAATGTAGAGTGGGATGATGATAGTAATCAGTTTGACATGATGCATGAAATGGTGACTAATGCATTCGGGCCATTTGTATATGATTCATCTACTAGGATCAACGATACAATAAATATGGATGAGCCGCCGAATCCTGAATTTCAAAGATTTTATGACATGCTAATGGTAGCTAACCAACCCATTTATGAAGGGTGTTCTGAATCTACCTTAACTCTTTCTATTAAATTGTTGGCTTCTAGATCCAATTGGAAGGTTCCCCAAAAATGTGTAGATTATTTTGCACAAATGCTCATTGGTGTTGCCCCTTCAAAAGAGCTTGTGCTGAAGAATTGTTACCAAGCAACCAAGTTGGCTTCTAAATTGGGAATGAAAGTTGAGGCAATTGATTGTTGTGAGGACGGCTGCATGTTGTTCTATAAGGAAGATATCAATTTAACTGCATTCAAGTTTTGTAATAAGTCGAGGTATGAAGCTAAAAGACACGTGGTTGGTAGTTTTAAAAATATTCCTGTGAAGAAAATGTTTTCTTTTCCTATAACTCCAAGGTTGAAACGATTATATGCTTCAATTAAAACTGCAAGTCAAATGAGGTGGCATCATGAAAACAGGAGTGTTGATGGTGTTCTCCGTCATCCATCTGATGGGGAAGCATGGAAGCACTTCAATGACCGTTATCCTGATTTTGCAAATGAGCCGAGAAATGTGAGACTCGGCCTCTGCACCGATGGGTTTACACCGTACGTTCAAGCATCAGCACACCCGTATTCAAGTTGGCCTGTAATTATTGTGCCTTACAATCTTCCTCCTGAATTGTGCATGACCAAACCTTACATGTTCTTGAATTGTCTCATTCCTGGTCCAAAAAATCCTACTTCAAGAATAGATGTGTATTTGCAACCATTGGTTGATGAGCTTCAACAATTGTGGAGTCATGGTGCATTAACATACGATATATCCACAAAACAGAATTTTATAATGAGGGCTTGTTTAATGTGGACTATTAATGATTTTCCTGCATATGGTATGTTATCTTGATGGAGTACACATGGTAAGTTAGCTTGTCCTTATTGTATGGATGACACAAATGCATTCTGGTTGAAATTTGGAAAAAAACCTTCCTGGTTTGATTGTCATCGTCGGATCTTGCCGCCTAATAATTCATTTAGAAGGAGTAAAAAAACGTTTAGAAAGGAGAACTTGTATAGCAGTTTGTGAAATATTTCCCTAAGGTAACCAAATCAGGTCCTACAAGACTGGCGGGATTTGGGTCCCTTCGTAATTGGACTAAAAGAAGCATTTGTTGGGATCTTCCGTATTGGAAAGACAATTTGTTGAGACACAACTTAGATGTCATGCACATCGAAAAGAATTTCTTTGACAATGTATTCAATACCGTTATGAATGTAAAAGACAAAACAAAAGACAATGAGAAGGCAAGGATGGATATACAGAGAGAGTGTAAACGTGGGGATTTGGAATTGGTTCTACTACAAAATGGGAAGATGGGCATGCCAAAGGAAAAGTACTCATTGACGTCAGACGATGCAAAATCAGTTTGTAAGTGGGTAAAGGAGTTGAAAATGCCAGATGGATATGCATCAAATCTAGCTCGGTATGCTGATGTTAATAAGGGTGCTATGCAGGGGATGAAAAGTCACGATTGTCATGTTTTTATGTAGAATCTGCTCCCGATTGCCTTTCGTTCACTACCCGATGAGGTGTGGAAACCATTGACTGAGATCAGTCAATTTTTCAAGGACATTTGTTGTAATTCACTAAAAATAAGTGATTTGGAAAGAATGGAAGAGAATATTCCAATCATTTTATGCAAGTTAGAAAGGATTTTTCCACCCGGGTTCTTTGATTCAATGGAACATCTTCCGATTCACTTACCTAGAGAAGCACGATTAAGAGGCCCTGTACACTATCGATGGATGTATCCGTTTTAAAGGTATAAAAATTCAAATTATGCTATTTATTTACATGTTTTTAAGAATTATAAATTAATTGTATACACTAAAATTTTCTAAAACTTTTTTATACTTGCATAGGATGATGGGTGCGTACAAGAGGGCTATGACCCAAAAAGCCAGAGTCGAGGGATCCATCAGCACAAATTATCTTGATCGTGAGATTACTTATTTCTATTCGTACTATTTTAAGACTTTGAATTTGGTCTCAAGTTCTGGCTTGAGAAATGACCTAGAAAATGAAAGTTTTCCAAGTAGTTCATTGTCAATATGTAAGAATGTCGGTCATCCAAGTGGGCAGTGTGAAGGCCATCGTTGGCTGAATGACGAGGAATATAATTCTGCTCGAGTCCATATACTCATCAATTGCGTAGAAGTGAAGTCGTATTTGGAGTAAGTGTTACTTTCATATACGAAATAAGACACATGATATTGAATCTCTTAATGCGTATTGAACAACATTTACAATTTTTCAGCGTATTCTTAAGCGTGCATGAAGATGGTCAACATCGTATGCATGCAGAGTTTCCTGGATGGTTTAAGTCATATGTAAGTGTTTAATAATAACTAGTGCGCATTTTAAGTAATTGAATATGTCCTTAAGTTACACACATTATTTTTGTTTACAGGTTTACAATGATCGAAATGGAGTCACTAACAGAGAATTAAGGGCTCTGGCTTAGGGTCCTAAGTCAAAGGTTTTCGTTATGGAACATGTGGTTCATTAATGGATATAAGTTTCACACAAAAATGTGGAGTCAAGGTAAAAAAACAGTCAATTGCGGTGTATTCGTAAAAGGTGTTACACAAGGGGGTGAAGATGATTTTTATGGCTTCATCGAGCACATATACGAGTTTGAATATATTGGATTGCCGAAGATTCCTCTTTTCTATTGTCAGTGGTATGATCCAATAACCAGAGGCACAAGGGTCTATCAGCAATATAAGATAGTGCAAATTAACAAGCGTAAACGATATCGATTTTATGATCCTTTTATTATTGCTCAAAAAGCAAGACAAGTTTACTTTGTAGATTATCCCGATAAGTGCAAGGACATGCGTGATTGGTGTGTTGTCATTGCCACAAAGCCAAGAGGCTATGTAGAGGTAGATGAAATTATTCAAGAAACACAAGCAGATGAATCACCTTTTCAAGCTGATGAATCAATTGTTCCAATGGTGGATATTGAGATGGTTGGTGGCTTGGCTGATGAAATTGTTCAAGGTTGGGATCGTAAGGTTGATCAGATACCGGAACCTCAACCTCAACCTATTGGTGCTAGTGTCATGTTTGAGGATAACACCGACAATGATGATGATGACCATGAGAGTGAACATGATAACACCGACAATGATGATGATGATGAATGGAGTTAACAAGACATTGATTAAATCCGCTTTAGTATTGGTTAGGACAATAATTATATTTTATTCTCCTTAGTTTATTTAATATATTTATTGTCTTCGTTTTCTTATTCGATAATATATTTGTTGAACAGATGTCTTCATCAAAAAGAAGCGGGAAGGCGCATAGTGTGGATGAGCATACTAGCAGTAGAGGCAGTAGAGGTAGAGCGAGAATGATACGTGGCGGAAGCATTCAGACTCAGCTTGATCGACATCACCGCCAAACTACTACATCACAGCAACCGCCGATGGTACCACGACACTATCGACCACCACGCCTCCCGACCACTCCGCTCCCACCATCATTGATAGGGATCACGATGATTCCAACCCCTGGATTGCCGCCTTCAGAGTATTTTGATGAGCATCCAAGTCACCACACTTTTGATCAGCATCATTCGGGACAGACATCAGGTAGTGTACATCTGGAGGAGTTAGCTCCGAATGATGAGGTTGATCCTGATGTGGACGATGAGGAGAGAGATGAGTTGGTGGCTGAGGAGATTGCAGACCAGGAGGTGCTAGCTTCTAACCCTCGTGGAGAGCTAGCAAAGTATGTGCGTGCGGTTCCACAAAGCGAGTGGCCGCGAGACAGTAATGGGAAGTATTTTCTAGAGTGGCATCAAGGAGGGTAAGTTGACAATTTAATAATCTTTTTAGGTTTTTATTATTATGATAATATGCCATCTAATAACATGTTTTTTGTATTCATCTTAGGTGGTCTCCTTCTCAGGCTGGTGTTGAGACACTTATGACTTCTATCAAGTCCCAGTTCAGAGACCCATGACCTACTTAGAGATCGGTCGCTGAAGAAACCCGCAACCATTGGTTGAAGGAATTTCAGGTATAACTTAAGAATTTAATCATATGTATGAGTCATAAGAAATTAAAGTTTGAGTTTTGCTATTAACAACAACTATTTCATTAATGTGTTATTACAGGATAAGTGCAGTTGGGATCCCCGCTTCACAACTCAAATGCGAAAACATTTTGAGCACAAAGGATCGGAGCAATTTAGAGATATGATGAACAAGGCGAGGACAGATGATACCAAGGAAGGTAAACTGCCGAAGTGGTGTCCACAAAGTACATGGAATCAACTGCTTGCACATTGGGGCACATCGAGCTTCAAGGAGGTTTAGGAACAGGCTAAGAAGAACAGGGCTTCTTCAAAGGGTGGAGTATTACATACTTCTGGTCGTGTCCCTCATTCCGAGATAGCATTGCAAGCGGTATGTATTAAGCTTTTAAAGTTGATTCTTTTACTCTACTTAATTGAATTTCTATAATATATTATACTATATAAATTTTTTGATGATTATATGTCTAGGCACGAGGTAAAGGAAAGCCCGTGGATATTGACGAACTCTTTCGTGTTACTCATCAAAGACAAAATGGGGAATGGGTTGACACACGCTTCAAGGAGACCTATGTAAGTGAATTTATTGTTTAAATTTTTCAATTAATTTAATATTAAATACTTTGATAATTAGTATGTGATATGTATTGTGTTTTGTTTTTTTTTAGACTCAGTTTGGTATTGCATATGAGAAGAAGAAGGCATCCACCCAGTTTGAAACACTTTCTCCTGATCAATCACAATAGGCTGAAAAGGAGGCTAGGGCAACCACTTGGGTACAAAGAGTTGGCAGGATGAACCATGGCCGTCTTTATGGTACAAGAGATATGTCTTCTCATTTTTCATGCGGGGGATTCGAATGATTCTACACCTCTCAAGTTCCTTCAGCTTCATCATCGCCTAGTGGTGCATCGTCAGCTTCAGCTGCACATATTCAGCTAATTGAGGCCCAACAAAAGCGAATTGAGGCACAAGACATGGAGATCCAGACTCTAAAGGATAAACAACAATCCATGGAGATGCATATGAAGAAGATGATGGAGTGGTTTCAAACCATGAATGCACCTAAGTCCCGACAGCCTACGCATCCAGATTATGTTGAGGAAGATGAGGAGGATGAGGAGGAGTTTTCACCCTCACGCTTTGTACATTAGGCACTTTTTACTATTTATTAACACTATGTTTATGTTTTATTTTAACCGTTACTTAAATTTGATGTATTATTGTCTTGTTAATTTTCCTAAATACTTATGTCCTATAAACTTTTATGTTGGTGTATTATATTTAATTTTTTTATTATAGTTTTTTTAAGAATTATTTAGGGTTTATAAAAAAAATGCTGACATAATTATAAAAAAATCGCGCCAAAAAACACTAGCCACGGTTATTTCCGTGGCTAAACAAAAATGGAGACAGAATATTTGGCGCCAAAAAATATTGTCGCGCGCAAAAAATATTTAGCCACAGAAATAACTGTGGCTAATTAGCCATGGAAATAACCGTGGCTAATTAGCCACGGAAATAACCGTCACAAACCGAAAGTGGAGACGGAGCAACTGGCGCCAAAAATCAATTGTCGCACCAAAAATCAATTGTTGCGCCAAAAAATATTTTGCCACGGATATAACCGTGGAAAATTAGCCATGGCAATTTCCGTCGCAAACCAAAAGTGGAGACGGAATAACTGGCACCGAAAATAAATTATCGCACCAAAAAAAATTTGCCACGGAAATAACCGTGGAAAATTAGCCACGGCAATTTCCGTTGCAAACCAAAAGTGGAGACGGAATAACTGGTGCCGAAAACAAATTATCGCGCCAAAAAAATTTTTCCATGGAAATATCCGTGGCAAATTAGCCACGGAAATAATCGTGGCAAATTAGCCACTGTAATTTCCGTCGCAAACCAAAAGTGGAGACGGAATACATGTGGCCAAAAAATATCATAGCCACGGAAATAACCGTGGCAAATTAGCCACGAAAATATCCGTCGCTAATTAGCCATGGAAATGACCGTGGCTAATTAGCGACAGATATTGCCGTCGCTAATTTGCGACGGCTATTTCCGTGGCAAAAATTTGCGACGCCAATTTTAGTGACGGCTTGATGACCGTCGCTAATCTGTTGGAAAATATATATTAGCAACGGAATTACCATTTTTGCCATGGCTAACGAGTAACATTCTTGTAGTGAAGTGCATATAATACACGATCTCTAAAAAAGTTGTTGCACTTTTAAAAATATGAATAATTCTGTAAATTGAGTTAGAAACTTGAAAGTGAATAATACATTGTCTTCTAAAAGCCTCAAATAAAATAAGTAATTTAAAACACGTGTTTTAATTTTTATTTTGCAAACCATACTTTTTTTCAAGTGTATAGTACATGATATATATCTAAAAAATTGTTACAATTATAAAAATATAAAAATTCTGTAAATTGAATTCAAAAACAAAAATACTGGCTTATTTTGTGGGCCCATTGTAATTAACATATGAATACCTTAATTGATACCTAAAATCTTGAATATCTTTTCCTTTCCTCTTCGTAAAAATATCAATTTACTAAAACCTTGAAAGTCTTCTTCTCGTTTATGAATTATTCATTTCACTTTAATATTTTATATATTGAAGAATTTTTAATTTGGTAAATTTATATTGTGTTTAATTTTTTTTAAAGAAAAATATTGAGTCTTATCAAAGAATTATTTTATATCAAAGAAATGTGACAATTAATAATAAGTAACTTAAAAAAGTTAGCACAAAATATTTTTATCAAACAAAAAATAATTATGAATATAAAAAAAAGTAAAAAAATAATGAAATTAGCAAACAGCTTTTTACTTTTTTTAAAGCTCTTATTTTTCAGTTTTTGCTTAAAAGTTCCTTATAAGTCAAAAATAAATCGGGCCAAACAAAGCCTAAGAACTTGTTTAGATAAGATTTTGCACAACCCAAAATATATTTTAGCACACACTTTAAAACAATTTTGTGAAAAGATAAAATTGTGACATTTACATAAATGCATTCCTCCTAAATTCTATCCAAAAAAGCCCTAACTAGTATTGATTTTTCAGTGGAAGACACAGTAGAATACTAGTGGAATTCTTGTCTCGTGAAAAATAAATAAAAAATGGAACAGTGCCTAACCATGGTGGATTCTTCAGTAGTATATTCCGTCAGCATATATTGTTTCCATAGTTTCCTTCCGTCAACATGAGGTGCGGAGTGCATTTTTCCCTGAAGTTTAGGGTTGTTTGTGTTTTTATGAAACCTTAAGGGTACTCAATGCTTTTTACCCTTAAAAAAATTATTGCAATTTGAAAATTGATCTATAAACTTTAAAGTGAAAAATATATTATCTTCAAAAAGCTTCAAAAGAAAATTAAAACATGTGTTTTAATTTAGTTTTGAAAAATATCCAATTCTTCAAGTTTATAGTAAATGAAATTTAAATTTTTTTCCCAATTTATAAAATATAAAAAATTGAACAAGAAGCTTCAATAATAGATTTTCATTAAGTTTAGGTAATTTAGGTAATTTAAAAAATAGATTTTCCTTTTTGTTTGTGAGAGTTTTGCACTCTTATTGAGAACAGTAGAGTACAAACGTTGATGCGTATCTGTTAGACAGGAATTACCCAGCCAGCAATCTTCGCAAAATGAAATAGACCTCCCATCCCCTATCTTCCTTGCCACACCCTTCGAGAACCACCCTTCAAACCATCATTCCTATTCTCTAAAAAACGCAAGAAACCCGCTCCTAGCAGACCGTTTCCCCACAATTCAGTAACCGCCGCTAAATCCTCTTAGCTACAGTTCAAACCACCACTAAGGCAAAAAAAAAGCCACTAAAATTGATT